>CM042549.1:18935000-19535000 GCA_023630585.1 Cranoglanis bouderius | reverse complement strand
GGTTCAAATCTGGGCTTTGACTAGGCCATACCATAACCCTCCATTTCTTCTTTTTGAGCCATTCCTTGGTGGATTTGCTAGTGTGCTTAGGATCATTATCCTGTTGAAAGGCCCACTTTCGGTTCAACTTTAACATTCGGACAGATGGCCTCACATTATCTTCAAGCACTCTTTGATATGATGAAGAATTCATAGCTGAATCAATGAATGCAAGCTGTCCAGTCTCTGAGGCAGTGAAGCAACCCCAAACCATAACATTTCCACCACCGTGCTTCAGAGTTGGTATGAGGTGCTTCGCCTGAAAAGCTGTCTTTGGTCTGCGCCAAACATGTCTGCTGTTATTGTGGCCAAACAACTCTATCGTTGTTCCGTCTGTCCAGAGCACATTATTCCAAAAGGCCTGGTCTTTGCCTGTATGCTCATTGGCAAACTGTAATCTTGCAAAGGCTTTTTCCTGGTACGCCTCCCATGCAGGTCAAATTTGTGTAATCTCTTTCTGATTGTAGAAGCATGCACTTTGACACTGACAGTTGGAGCCTTCGTTTTGCATCAGACGGTCCGCTCTTGGGCTGAATTTGCTGGGACGGCCAGTCCTGGACAAATTGGCGGTTGTTTTTTTTGCGCCATTTGTAGATGATTTTCCTTACAGTGGAATGATGTATTTCAAATAAATTGGAGATCTTTTTAAATCCCTTGCCAGACTCATATGCATCCACAACCTTTTTTTCTGAAGGCCTTACAGAACTCTTTAGAGCTTGGCATGATGACACCACACACCTCAATAGCAAAAGGGAACACCAGACACTAGATATGAGAGGGGTATAAATAAGACAGGTTCCACCTGCAGTCCCTAAGCAGGTTCTAATCACTGGCACCCAATCCTGAACACCTGATTCTAATTTTATGGATTTGAAGATATGATAAATGTAGGGGCGTACTTATTTTTTCCATGTGATTGATCTGGTTTTTGTTAATTTAAATTGTGAAAATTACTACAAAATGTCATTTATGTCATTTGATAGGGTGTATCACCTTCATTAACAGGCACTGTTTCAAAGAGGATCAAATGTTTGCTTGTGTAAATATGTACTTATTTTCTCACATGACTATATATATAGTAGTGGTGTTGGAAGTGGTAATATGATGCACCTATGTGTGAAATATGTAATGTGTGAACAAGTGTTTGTTGAAGCCTTAATTGGTGTTAGTGTATTGATTTTCCCGTTCTCTGTGCAAATCATTTGCCTTTTTGATATGAAGATGGTGAAAAAGAGTCCTCCTAGCTGTGTGTCTTTTCAACTGACTTGGTTCACTCCAAAAGGCCAAAGCTTAAAAATGTAATCTAATATAATGTTATAGGTATCTATAGGTAGGTATAAGCAATATCTATAATAACTAGATAGAGCATGAACAAGCCTACATTTTTGAGACTTATTGCATTGATTATGCGGTATGCTTGAAGGATTGAATGGTATGAAAAATATAATTGCTCTTTGTCTGCTTCTAAATTTGAACCCTGCTTTGATCTTTACGTTTGCTTCGCTGCCTGTGAAGCGATGATCATATTTATTAGGTCTGCTCTGAGACAACCCACTCAGAGTAGGAGTGAACACATGATTATGTCTGAAAATTGGAGACTGTGCCCTTCAGGAACAGCATTTCATTTAGCGTATCCAAATTCGACTCTGCCATCATGCTGCCACGTTCAGCAGAGTAGTTTATGCTAAACCTGTGGGGAAAAAAAAAACAAAACACGGAGGCATCATCAAGGAAAAAAACCCTGTGGCTGCTTTGAGTGATCTTCGTATGAGCTTGCCTTATTGTAAGCGAAGACATGCCTTGATAGAGTTAAAATTTCATATGACGGATCCTAACAAAATGACAAGTGTGTACTTGCAAACAAATTGTCAGCACTCTATTGGATAATTTATCTGTAATCGTTATGTTGTAATCTGCAGTCTGATAAAATAATTATGTTAGAATGAAGTCTAGCGCAATAAAAACAAATGAAAACATTTCCATCAACTCTGATCAAATTTCATCAGTTTCACTAGTGTGCAAATGTACTTTTCTATTGAACTTGTGTGTTTTATATGCATCGGAAACTTTAGGGAAAAGAATCTAACAATAGCAGAATTGTATTTACTTGTGATTTAATATTTATATTAGATTTACATCCCCACGGTTTGACAGCAAAACACTTCATCTTCTTTTTTCTTTTTTGTTTTTGTTTTACAACTGGTAAACTTCTGTAAGTTTGTTGTCACGTATTTGTTTCTTTGTTATTGGCCTCAGAAATATTACTCATGGAGTTAGTTCAGGTTTACGGAGTTTAATCCCCTTGTTTTTTTCACCGACTGCAATTTCTTCCCTTGGCACTGCACAAGATAGCAGGGTAAATAATTCATCTTTCATGGCTCCAGCTCCCATTGCACACCAAGAGACATCTTGCATTTTGCTACTCACAAAGTGTTTGAGGTACAGAAAAATAGAAGCAATAACTTCTTTAAGTTTAAAGTTTTCAGCTACAGAGGACAGCTGTCCCTAGTAGATTGCTGGGCTGACAATAATGAAACAGGACAGGATACCACATGGTTACTGAGGACAAGATTTTGACAAGAACACACGCACAGACCTATTTACATGCACATGACTACTAATTTTTTACTAGCTGACCACTAACTCAAAAATAATGATTAGTCATCTTTTCCACAGTTAAAGCAAAACAGTTTGAAGCTATTTTTAGGTTGTGTGTTGAATCACAATTCAAGTAACAATACAAAGGCTACAATTTACATTTCTAGCCTCAATGGTTTGTAGGCTACACTGTTAACAACAAAAGTAAATAAATCAGTGCAATAAATGTCCAAAATAATAAATCTGTGCATCATATTACACTATTTACGAATGCGCCAATTCTTAAAATGTACCCATTTGGAGGAGCTGGCAGATAAAAATCATTGATTCTGAAACTGAGAGCGCGCAGCATGGAAGCTCATTGTAACTTAATGATGGATGGATGATGTCACATCTACAGCAGCGTCTGGCAGTTTTTCTACTCTGAACATTGAGCTCTTTGTGCTGGCATGTGCAGCTTATCTGACTCTAAACCAGCTGAATGGGATTGAATAGTGATGTGCAACCCGTGGCTCTTAAAGTTTTTTTTCACACACCTCTGGCCACAACAATATTCTCATTTTATTTAGTTTCAAAAGAACAACAAAAATATCTGAGATCTCATAATATTAAAATATCAAAATATATCAAAATATTTGAGATCTCAAAGTGTGAACCATTAAACCTAAAGAAAATAATAATAAAAAATAAGACTTTTCCAGCGTAATCATGTGCAGTTGATTATAGAATTGACTCCATCTACTCTGAAATATTGTTATGTTATATATGTTATTCAGGCTAATAAAATACATTTATCTTGCTTTCATCTGCCTCACTGTTTTTTCCCCCACCAGCCTGACTGGTATACAGCTCCTGTGTTAGTCTACTACTCTATGCAACCCTTACAGATATCACAACTTCTAGAACGATGTTGCTGTTGTTGTTGTTGTAAGACCATGAATGCAACGAGAAGCATTGCTTAGCATTGAGGATATCTTTGCTTTGAAATGTGTCTCTTGTGACTAGGGGCTATACATTACACAGCTCAATGGGAGGAAATGACTGTATGGTGGAGTCAAGCACTTAGCATTGTTCCTGTGAGAGCACTGAGGCATTCAAAGGTGCCTTATAGTTGACCCACGAAATAACTGAGGATTATCTGGGGAAAAGTCCGACGGAGCCTGCCAAAGTGACCAGTGTTAGAAATTGTCCTCATGGAAATTCTTTGTAGGTCTGTATGGTTTCATAATGGCACTTAATGGAAAAAATGATTACCAAGCTGCAGCATGCTGCCATTGTCTTACTTCATATTGTATTTTAATTATGTTTCCATTTCACCCTTCCTAACCACCAGGGGTGGTGAAAAAAACCTGGATACCTCCTTGAGGTATCCAGTACAGTATGCATGCAGAGTAGTATGCATTATGCATGTAGTGGTACATGGTACTGTATTTGCAGTATGGCCATCTATGCAAATAACACCAACTGACTGGAATATCTTTTAGAAAAACGGTGTTCATAGCACTAGTACAGTTCCAGAGACTTGTAGAATTAAGGGCCCAACACCTTACTAAGGCATTTCTCTTGCATTCAAAATCATGTACTGTGACAGTACCTACTGCATTTGATTCCGGCACCTACTGCTCGGCCATCGATACAGTACATACCAATCAGTATAAGTTTGTAGCACGAATACAACCAGGACATACTAGGTCCGCCACATTGGCATTGTCATGTGACTCACAACTTAAAAAGAGCCGGCGCGCTGCCTTCCGCCATTTTTGATTCTGACAGCTCTTCCGTGCCAGTCCAGTAGCCTTATGGGATAGCTCAGTGTCCACTGGTTCCATACTGCAGAATCTCAGTGGAAGCAGTAGGTCAACCAGGTATTTTGTCGCCTACTGTTGTAGACATACTACTCCTTTGGCGTACTGCTTTTCACCTAATGTTTAGTAGGGTAGCAGTGATATTCAGGTGCAGCCTTCCTTTTGTCTTTTATAATTTCACTTTTGTAAGAAGTATCTCAAAGGCTCATGAATGAAAAAAAACAAATGTCTCAACTGTGAAATTGTGGTAAATCTTTACTTTATAGGAAACAGGGTGTGTGGTATGGGACAGAGGCAGTGGACCAGTCAAATTTTCCTGCATATCTGTAATAATAAGAACAGGAACATCGGTATAACCTTTAATGTCAAAAATAAAAGGCTGTGTCAACTTATTCTAGCATGTCTTCCTAAGGTCCTCACCTGGGAAAATGTTTTTTTTTGGCAAAAGCTATTAAAAAAAAAAAAGCTGACAGACAGGTATCACAGGGGATCATGGATTTATATACAGATGACTACTATGTGTGAATAGGCTGGTACTCAGTGTTCATATTGATTCACATTACATTCTGAAGCCTGTAGTGATGTTACTATTGGATATAAAGTGCTGCAGTTCCAACAGTTACATAATTGATGTGACTAATATGGATTTGCAGGAGTTGGTCCTTCGGGATGCTTCAATGTAACTGAAAATATGGATGATGGTATGAGTGCACATCATTTTGTCTGCACACTTTTTTAAATGCCTCTGCCTCTTCTGGTGAGAAGTGGTTGAGTAAAATAGCTTCAGCATTTTTGCATAAATTGTACAAACTCAGATAGATCAGATAGATCCATAAAGGGTGTTTTTTCCCCCCTGATTTTTGTCATGGAAGTGTATTTTCTGGAACTAAACACATCTAAAGTGAGCCTGACAGCAGTCAAGACGGTTCTTTAAATCTTCAAGCAAGGCAAGCTGAGTCATATTTAGAAGCTAAAACGTGTAGGAATTCTACTTAGCAAGTGTTTTTTTTTTTTTTTTTAATTATTTTTTATTTCATGAGTTGTCAGAAACCTATGCTAACCACGCATACATGGTAAACTGAGGATTCTTACAAAATGCCACAAATGATATATAGTGGGTTTTCCTTCTACACAATGTAATTTTAAATAATTACATTTGTTCCTATGCCTGGTGTTAGCATATGACACATTTCATGCATTGTAATCATTCAAAAGGACACATTTTTTCTGATACAAATTCAGGGTTCAATTCTTGCGTGTTTTTTAAATTTAAAAAAAAAATTAAACAGATCAAGCAGCATAAGAGAAATAAAATCCCTAATGAAAAGTGATACAGTTTATGTATTGTATTTCATGTTTTGTCATGTTTCTTCAGCCGTGTGATTGCATTTCACTCTGGCAATGAGTCATCTCCAATATGTAATCCTATCTCAGACATGTGAACAGGCTGCTATTTAATGATTACATGCAATAAAACATACATGATGCTATTGATTCAGATTGCATTATGCTAAAAGCTCTAAAACCCTGATTTAAAGCTCTTCTTTTCCTTTCGGCTGTTCCCTTCAGGGGTCGCCACAGCGAATCATCTGCCTCCATCTAGCCCTATCCCCTGCATCCTCTTCTCTCAGACCGACTACCTTCATGTCCTCCTTCATCCATAAACCTCCTCTTTGGTCTTCCTCTCGGCCTCCTGCCTGGCAGCTCTAACCTCAGCATCCTTTTACCGATATATTCACTCTCCCTCCTCTGACCATGTCCAAACCATCTCAACCTGGCCTCTCTAACTTTGTCTCCAAAACATCTCACATGTGCTGTCCCTCTGATGTACTCATTCCTGATCCTATCCATCCTCGTCACTCCCAAAGAGAACCTTAACATCTTCAGCTCTGCTACCTCTAACTTTTCCTCAGTGCAACTGTCTCCAAACCATACAACATCGTTGGTCTCACTTGTAACGTCTGAACGTATCAAACTGATTTCTGAATCAGCCTGGATTTAGCAAAGAAGTTTCTCTGTTTCCTTGAGCTGTGAATCCTTATCTACCCTCTGGTCTTCACCAGATACCATCGGAATGCGACAGAGGACACGACCCCCCTCTTCAGACACACATACACACACACACACACACAAACACACACACACAAAGCACACACACGCGCGCACACACACAAAGCTTACCTACACGCGCACGCGCGCGCACACATCCGTGCACACACACAATGTAAGAATCTCTTTTCAATGTAATATGTAATTATATGTAATTATTCGATGTCCAAATAGTGTGATGTTTTCTTGTTTGCATATATTGTGTGTTTATGTAACATGACTATAATGATTTTAGATAGCTTAACTTAGGATATGATTTTAAATGTCTGTAACTATGTTTTACTTGTAATATTCTTTATAAGTCCATCGAATTTGGTATGTAGTTAATCGTCTCGAAATACCCTGATTGATTATGCATATCATATTGCAATGGGATACATTATTTCATGCTTTTCTTAATTTCACACGTAATACGGTTTAAACCGGCTCCTCCCTGGACATGCAAATCCAGGTTTGAGACCAGACAAAGAGAGTTCATCCCGCCAACAAATCCAACTTCCTGATTGGCCAAAACTCTGCACATCTCCTTTGTTCTTAAAAATCGGCACCAAAACACTTCTCCTCCATTCCTCAGGCATCCTCTCACTCTCTAAGACCTCGTTGAACAACTAGTTAAAAACTCTACTGCCATCTCTCCTAGACACTTCCATACCTCCACTGGTATGTCATCAGGACCAACTGCCTTTCCTCTCTTCATTCTCTTCAAAGCTCTCCTAATTTCACCCTTGCTAATACTTTCTACTTCCTGCTCAACAATATTTGCCTCTACTACTCTTCTCTCCTTGTCATTTTCCTTATTTATCAGTTCCTCAAAGTACTCCTTCCATCTTTTCCTCACCCTCCTGTCACCTGTCAACACATTTCCATCTCTATCTTTAATCACTTTAACCTGCTGCACATCCTTTCCATCTCTATCCCTCTGCCTCGCCAACCGATACAAATCCCTCTCACCTTCCTTACTATCTAACCTTGCATACATGTCCTCATAAGCTTTCTGTTTGGCCTTTGCCACCTTTATCTTAACCTCATGCTGCATCTCCCTATATTCCTGTCTACTTTCCTCTGTCCTCTCACTGTCCCACTTCTTCCTAGCTAACCTCTTCCTCTGGATACTCTTCTGAACTTCCTCATTCCACCACCAAGTCTCCTTGTCTGCTTTCCTCCTTCCAGATGACACACCTAGCACCTTCCTACCTGTCTCCCTGATCACTTTGGCTGTAGTAGTCCAGTCATCTGGAAGCACCTCCTGACCACCTAAAGTCTGTCTCAACTCCTCCCTGAAAACCGCACAGCACTCTTCCTTTTCCAACTTCCACCACTTTGTATTCTGCTCTGCCTTTGCTCTCTTCATCTTCCTCACCACCAGAGTCATCTTACACACCACCATCCTATGCTGTCTAGCTACACTCTCCTACCACTACTTTGCAATCGCTAATCTCCATCAGATTACAGTGTCTACATAAGATATAGTCCACCTGTGTGCTCCTGCCACCACTCTTATATGTCACCCTGTGTTCCTGCCTCTTCTGAAAGTACGTGTTCACCACAGCCATCTCCATACTTTTAGCAAAGTCTACCAACCTCTGTCCTTCTGGGTTCCTTACCTGAAGACCAAACCTGCCCATCACTTCCTCATCCCCACTATTCCCTTCACCAACATGTCCATTAAAGTCTGCCCCTATCACCACTCTCTCTCCTCTGGGAACACTCTGCATCACTTCCTCAAGCTCGCTCCAGAATCTGTCTTTCTCCTCTTGCTCACAACCTACTTGTGGAGTGTAAGCACTAACAACATTCAACATCACACCTTCAGTTTCCAGCTTCAGACTCATCAACCTATCTGACACTCTCTTTACCTCCAGAACATTCTTCACAAAGTCCTCCTTCAGGATCACTCCTACTCCATTTCTCTTCCAAACCAAAACCCATTTCTCTTCCAATCCAAAACCCTGATTTAAAGTGATAAGCTTAAAATGATACATTTACATTATCGACATGACATATGGATTTATATGAGTTGTTCCTTTGGGACGATCTGAAATAACTGAACATCTGGATGGATTTATAAGTCTTCATACTAAATATATTTGTCTTATAGACTTTCTTTTATCTATCTTTGAAATACAATGTGCTAAACTGATTTATTTCCATTCCAAGTGTCAGACTCTTGTTGTTATGAGTTCAGTTTCTTTGGTCCTCAAAAGATGGCATCAAAAAAGATGAGGCCTAGACGCTTCTCCTTTATCAGTTATTAATTATTGATCAGAAAAAATGAACTACAAGGGAGACTGCAAGTCAATATTTAATCAAGGGCACATATTTAGATATGCCTATGAGTAAGTGGAATTCTTTGTTAACTTTTATGATGGGAAATAAACTTTTAGATGTGATCACGGAAAGTGCATGGATTGATTTATTGTTGAAGTTTGGCTTGCACAACATTCACCTTATAGATAAATAGAGAGATAGGTGATTTTATTGAACCCCACAGGTACATTTGTGCAATAATTTATCACTAAAGGTAAATTTAACAAATTTTAAATATTTCAGAATGGTGGTAATTTACAATTTACAATTTATTCATACATGGTATATTCATTTATGATATATATTTCACATGCCATCTATATTCATGCTACCTTTAAAAAATACAGGAAGCCAGTTGAAAATAGTCTTGGATGTAATTTAGAAAATTGCTATTTAGGTTTTCAGTGATATCCAATTGCAGCCACACAGAAAAATGTCAGCTTGGCTAAAAAGATGAAATGACCACAGTTTGCATAGTGTTGATGTTAGCAACCAGTTAGCTAGCTAACTACACCCAACTGAAACACTAATTGGTAGACAAATCTATCTCGGCTAGATAAAACAGTGGTGTACTGTCAGGATAAACTGCAAGCCATTTTAAGTTATTTATGCAGAGTGCACTGATTGGGAACAGCTGGTTATGATTAGAAGTCTACTAGTGGAACGTCTCGGGTTACTTGACTGTAACCCTGTTCCCTGAAAAAGCGGGAACGAGATGCTGTGCATCAAACGCTAATGAGAACATTCTTTGTTCGACCGGTTGCGAAGTATGTGTGTCAAACACGCCAAGAATTTGGCCTAAATAACCTCGGTGAGTTACGTTATTGATAGGTGTTAGGGCTCATTCAACCAACGTGACGTGAGTCACGTAACGTGAGTTACGTTATTGATAACGTGCACCTGCAGGTTATAAATAGATGTGAAACAGGTGTACCTTCAGGTTACACTTTGTCTGAGAGACGCCAGACACATCTGCAGTGCGGCATTGAGGCGCAGCATCTCATTCCCGCTTTTTCAGGGAACTGGGTTACAGTCAAGTAACCTGAGACGTTCCCTATCAAAAGCTACTCTCGATGCTGCGCATCAAACACTAACGGGAATGAGGGGGACACCTTTTGCCAAAGGCATAGAAGATGCAACCCCCCTGGTTGAATGAGCCCTAACACCTAGCGGCGAAGCTTGACCACACGCCTCGTAGGCTAGGGCAATGGCATCCCTCACACAATGAGACACCATTTGCTTAGTGGCAGCCACCCCCCGATTGCAGCGTCCATAGCATATGAAGAGCTGCTTCGACTTACGCCACTGGCTGGTGCGGTGGACGTAAATCTGAAGAGCACATACTGGACACAGTAATTGAAGTCTTTCCTGCTCCATAGTCGTGAAAGGCAGAGGACAGAAGGCTTCCAGAATGACCGGATGCATGGTCGAGAATGGAACTTTCGGGAGGTAATTAGGGTGAGGATGCAAGATAGCTTTGACCATCCCAGGGGCAAAGTCTAGGCAGGACTGCGGGACTGACAGAGCCTGCAAATCCCCAGTTCTCTTCACAGAAGTAATAGGCATTAGAAAAAACATCTTTAGGGTCAGAAACCTGATATGTGCTGACTCTAGTGGTTCGAAAGGGGTGCCGACCAGCCCTCGAGCACTATAGCTAAATCCCACGAAGGGGCTGTAGCGCTCGTGGACGGTCTAACCGCTTGGCTCCACGAATGAAGCGAGCGACTAGAGGGGGCTTTCCCACAGAAACCCCATCAATCGGAGCATGGCAAGCCGAAATGGCGGCCACATAGACTCTGAGAGTACCAGGACATGTGCCTAAGGATAATTTCCCTTACAGGAACTCCAGCACTGAAACCACTTGGCAGTGAACTGGGTCTATGTGGTGCGCCATACACCAATTTTCAAAAATGTGCCATTTGAAGGCATAACTTCTTCTAGTGGAGGGGGCCCTGGCACTTAGAATGGTCTTTACTATGTCAGCAGGGAACCCAGCATCCCTTAGCTGGTCCCCCTCAGGCGCCAGACGTGAAGGTTCCAGAGCTCGGGCCGGGATGAAATATTATCCCCTGTACCTGAGATAGGAGATCTTTCCTGTCTTTACCTTGGCCAGGACTCCTGGGAGCAGAGCGATCGGGGGAAACGCATAAAGACTCTGTCTGGGCCATGTATGAGCCATGGCGTCCAGACCCAGGGGAGCTGGAGGAGTCAGAAAGAAGAAGAAGGGACATTGTGCCATCTCCTGTGAAGCAAAGAGGTCCACCTCTGCTTTGTAAAATCTTCCCTAGATTTGACTGACCACTTCAGGGTGGAGTTTCCATTCCCCGAGTGTCACACCCTGTCTGGACAGCAAGTCTGCTCCCACATTCATATACCTGGGGATGTAAATCACCCTGAGAGACAGGAACTTGTCCTGTGCCCACAGCAGGACCTGCTGCGCTAGCCTGTTCAGGCAGTGCGAACGCAGTCCACCCTGGTGATTTATGTAAGAGACTACCGCCGTATTGTCCACCCGCACAAGGACATGGTAGCCTCTTAACTGCTGGAGGAAGTATTTCAGGGCCCGAAATAGAGCCATCATTCCGAGGCAATTGATGTGCCAGTCGAGAAGATGACCTCTCCAGATCCCTTGGGCTGGACGGCCACCCAAGGCCGCACCCCAACCCGTGAGGGAAGCATCTGTCGTTGGCATCAGAAACCGGGGTCTGAACCACATAGAAAGGGTACAAAGCCCCTGGCACGTGACCCTTATTGCCTCTGGGGATTGGCCCTTGGATGAAATCCCCTGGCTCTGAGCCACAACTGAAACGATCTCATGTGCAGGACCCCAAGGGTATCACCGTGGATGCAGCTGCCATGAGACCTAAAAGCTTCTGAAAGAAGTAAATCATAATTATCTGGCCTAGCTTGATATTCTTTAGGGCATTTACAATGGATTTGAAGCACGCAGGAGAAAGCTGTGCCTGCATTGTGATCGAATCCCATACAACCCCCAAATACGTTGTCCTCTGAGCAGGAGAGAGAATGCTTTTCTTGGCGTTGAGTCTCAACCCCAGAGATTCGAGATGAGCTAGGACGACATCCCGATGTCGAAGCGCCAGCTCTTGAGACGGAGCCAGAATCAGCCAGTCATCTATGTAATTTAAAATGTGGATGCCCTGGAGTCACAGAGGAGCCAGTGCTGCATCCATGCATTTCATGTATGTGCGAGGTGACAGAGCTAGGCCAAATGGAAGAACCCGATACTGGTAAGCTTCACCCCTGAAAGCGAACCTCAGGAACTTCCTGTGTTGTGGCAAGATTTCTATATGAAAATATGTGTCCTTGAGATCGATTGTGATGAACCAGTCCCCTGGCTGGATCTGAGACACAATCATCTTGATCGTCAAGCTCTTGAACTTGTATGTTCTGAGGTAGCGGTTCAACCTGCGAAGATCTAAAATTGGACACAACCCCCCATCTTTCTTTGGAACCAAAAAATACCGGCTGTAATAGTCTGACTCTCTGTCTGGTACGGGAACATGTTCTATGGCCCCTTTGTCCAGCAGAGCTTGCAATTCCTGTGTCAAAAAATGGGCTCGTTCCGGTTTCACGGAAGTGGAGACCACGTCGTTGAAACGCGGAGGCCGATATGCAAACTGAATCCTGTAGCCTTTCCCTACAGTCCTTTCTACCCATGGAGAGATACTTGGCAGTAGCTTCCATGCTGCCAGTTTCTCTGAGAGGGGCACTAATTTTGACACTTTGCTTAGATGGGGAGGTGTTAGGTGTCTGGTGTCCTGAAGCATGGCAGGAGGCAACCGAACACCTAACATTTGGCCTCCTGAGGGTGCCAGGAAGGAGCGTCTACTTCCGCTGGAACTTCTTGCACTCCTCCCCGGAGGGGCACACCCCCACGGTCCCGAGGACTTGACCCTCAGGACTTTTTCCCCGACGAAATGATCGTCCTGAGGTCCAGCCTCTTACTGGGCTGCTGAGGTCGGCGAGCCGCTCCCCAGTCCCTACGAGGGGGCAAACGGCTCACCACACTCTGCTTCTGCGACTCTCGCCGCAGAGAGACTGGATTGGGTCGGGGCTGGGTGGCCGATAGCCCTGACTCATCAAATTTTTGAAGAGTGATTTTTTTTTTATTTGTCAAGGTCGGGATTCGAACGCCGGTCCGGAGTGTGAAAAGCGAGCATGCAAAAAGTGCACCACAGAATGGCCAAGCTCTGGAGGACGCCTCCTCACTAATACTGCCGCCCATTCTCAGGTCCTTCAGCAGCACCAGCCTGACCCGCTGCTTGAAATGCCTTCCCCACCAGCGACAATGTTATCCTGCAAGGCTTGGTGGGGAGGATATAGCTTTTTAAGTGACGACGCACTCCCAGGGGAGAGATAGCCGCGAGCGTCTCCCCAACCTGAGGCATCGTCACATACCCATGCGCCTTAGCACCCAAGATAGTTGAATAGATCGACATCAAAGATACACGGGAAGTAAGGCTTACTCCATGAGCAAGATAACTCCTGTGGAGGTCTGGGAAAAAAAGGGGGGGAGATCGATATTGGGATCTCTCGCCTTGGCCACCCGACAGACATCTGTCGTCTAGTTTGGAGTGCCTGGGATTGCTCCCGTGACCAGTCTAACTTAAGCCAGGCCACCACGTTAATCACTACCTCGAGTAGCTCCCGAAACGCCTTGTCATTGTGTGAGGAGCGCTCAGAGGCGGTGCTCTCTCGCAGTGCTCGCACTCAGCGTTCTCAAGAGCAGCAATAGCATGCTCTTCCCCTAGGCACTCCAAACAAAAATTGTGCGGATCATCATCTGGAATAATTTACCACTTACCAAGACAACACACACACACAAATCGGTCTCGAAGACAAAGAAACCTGAAGGTATGCCTGTTTCATGTCTATTTATAACCTGCAGGTGCACGTTATCAATAACGTAACTCACCCAGGTTATTTAGGCCAAATTCTTGGCGTGTTTGACAGACATACTTCGCAACCGGTCAAACAAAGAATGCTCTCATTAGCGTTTGATGTGCAGCATTGAGAGTAGCTTTTGATAGGGAACTAGTACCAGATCATGTGATGTGTCACGTGACTGGCTTTGTGGTTCGTTGTTTGGCTGAGGATTCTGGGAAATGGTGTTTATGTTGGTACTTAAGAAAAAGAGACACAATTCCTTATTTCACATTAAGTCAGTCTGGACACAAGTAAGGTCTTTAATAATGAAAGAACAACAGAGACAAAGAATCAGGGCTGCAAAATTTCCAGCCCAGCTGCATCTCAAAAACGCCCTGAAACTAGCCCTTTGGAAAAGTCTTTGCATGGGAAACCATTTAACCTTGGTGTGCACTTCTGATTTGCAATATCTGCAATACACCCTCTCATCATCACCTGGTACAACCATTATCCACTCCATAATTCCATTTCCCAAATCTTTGCAATATTTTCCATATTTAGACCATTCACCTGGCATTCTGATGATACATGACAAAACATGTAGAATAAATTATCACAAGGTTTGCTATGGAATTCAAAAACACTCTCAAGTTGTGACAATGTAGGTAGCCTACTTACACAAAAACCCTTTCAACATGAATCACTGTAATATCTGTATAGTTCCCACTACAGCTAGTCTCCAGATAGTAATTACCAAAAAAAAAAAGCTCTTTAATTGCGACACACTTCTGTATTTTTGTGTAGTTCGTGTATATATTGTGTTGTATGCTGCACTCTGATCCTGTAGACTTGATATTACATTTTTCTGCAGCTGTGCATATGGAAGGGGCGGCAATAAAATCGACTTAACTTGCAGTATGATTTGCATGTCACCGTGACAACGCTTAATTGGCGGTAAACCAGAAAGTGAGCTGATCTTGGCATTTATAGAGATTATAGCTTCTGTGAGAGACGTGACTAAACCCAAATTTGGCTCTGGCTTATTTCTCTGCTGCTCCAAGGAGCAGTGAAGCATCCGCTCATTTTAATGCCCTATTCACATATGAGAGGGCAATTACAGAGAAGGTTCAGATGAACGATATCTGCTACACTGAAGTACTGATATGTTTAATACACCTCTTGGCCAGATCTGATCCCAAGAAACAACAACCACAGCCTTGGAAACAAACGCTGTAGTTATGTTTACTGGATTCTGTCTTGTGAGAGCTGGGTCGGATTACAAACTATTGAGAATGATCTGAAATCATCGTCTTGTTAGCTGTTTTGATTTTCATGAAGCAATGAGCAAATTAAATGCGTCTCTCATTCACCATCTATGGGGAATAACATTTGAATTAGAGACCTCAGAGTTGATAACATTAAAAGCTGATGGCACAGTGTGGTATGCTTTGTCTCTCTTCTATGCAGAGATTAGATTGAATAACTGTTATTCAGTGCCACAAAACAGGACATTAAATTAGTTCTGTTGTGCCTCATTCATACCAATGCGAACTGGTGAATTAAGCCAAAGGTTAATAATAATAATAATAATAATAATAATAATAATAATAATAATAATAATAATAATAATACATGTATTTATTTATTTACTTTTTATTAACTGTCCAGGCCATAGATTGAATCTTACCTCCTTTAACAACTTATTTCTCCAGAAGCATATTATTATTAATTAATCTGTAACTACAGTGAAACTAATTATCGTTTGAGATCCAGAAATGAGTGAATTTGGATCTCATATAATCTTGCTGCTCCTCCTCAGAATATTCCCATAACAGTAGCTGACTGACACACATATTTCATAATTTCTTGTGTCGTGTTGAAAAACACCCCTCATACAATGTATAAAACGTCTGGACTGAAACTTGCAATTTTGTTTCTGTCTTGAAAACATTTGTTTTTCCCTCATCATCTCTCCTGAAAGATGAAACCATATACACGTAATCTGATTTAAGACCCTACTGTATGTCCAGCTCAGCTTCATATCCTCGTGTACAACTTCTTATATTTTTTTATCCTTCTATACATCACAGGAACCGCTAGCTTTTATATTAACAGCGATATCAGTCTCAGATTAGGCCTGGTACTCTGATGCCAGAGCAGTGATGAAGTGGATTGATACGGGTGATTCAGCGGTCGGTTTTGATTACAGCATGAGTGCTAAATGCGAGTCGGCTGTGTCTTATTGCTTCGCTAGCTCTAGTATTGCATGCAGCCCTTACAAATCCATGCAACTGTCACCTACAGTGCCTGAGAAACAGAAGCATCTGCGCTATGCTATATTTAAACCTGGCTCTGCCACTTCATTATTAGTGATGAAAAAAAAAGCATTATGAAAATCCTTGTAATTTAAAGTAGGACAGTCTCAGGCTGGCGGCAGTCCTATTGGAAACGACTGTTCTCTGTTTTATGTAAGACGTATTGCGGTGAAAGAGAGCATAATAAATTTGTGCTCGGCTGTATACACAGACTACACAGGTCATTCATCAAATAAAGGTAAAAGGAAGTTCAAATGATGCAAAGATGAATCAGCAGCTATATGAGCTGCAATAATGTGAATTTTTCATCAATATCTGGTCCAGTCTCAGGCGGCAGACACATTCCCTGCTCTGATTCACGTCTTCGATTCAGGAGCAAGCAGTAAACAACTGCTGCCCTAGATTATGAAGAGTGTGAGTAATACTTGTTCGTATTGTGGCCACATTAAAAAAATGCTTTATATTACTTATTAGTCAAATACCAGATGAGAGAAAGTAAAAGTAAGGAATAAAATACCACAGGGTATGCTGTGCTTATTGAAGAACAACACATCATACTGTTTATCCAAGTATAGTTACATTTAATATTACGGAACATCTGCAAAACTAGTTAGTTCTTACTGTTTATATACTAACAGTTTTTATGTTGTTTACAGTCTCTCTGTTTTCTCTCTTACAGCTAACAAGACAAAAAAATTGCACTTTGTTCATGAGAAACCGTAAAGCACAACGTCCACTCTCCTGCCGACTTTCCCTTGGCGGAAAACTTAAATTTACAGCTTCTTAAACATACCTTTGTCTGTTACAAAGTACTGACACTGGAGACTCCTTCCAAAACTGTAAAATACACATCTCCTTACAAAAAAGTTTCACTATATCACTATTTATAATTATACATTGAACCCTGTGAATAGCTGCTATGATAGAAACCATAACGATACGATAGGATAACCATACGATAGAAACCAGAAGTATTTGCATATTAATATAAACCTGTAACAGCTGGCCCTACTTTCAGAAAATTAATCAATACCTTCTGACTAATCAGATTTCAGCATTCAAAAGTGCTGTGGTAGAAAGACCTTTGTTACATTTACAAGTAAACATGATGGAACTATCTTCATTCCGTTGTTGTCATGTATGTAAGTACTCTACTATATAAAACGTTATTCCTACTATTTAGGACTAAGAAGATTTGTTTTGTTTGCTCTTACATATACTGGAAGTATTTAAATATTTAAATGCCTAAATTTGGCAGGAACATGCAATATTGTAAATTCTAATATGTTCTAATGACTAAAAAAGATTGCTAAATAGGACAAAATGTCTACTAGCATAAAAGTGTTAATTTGAGAAAAGCACTTAGAGGAACTAATCAACCATCGTGTTATGATTAGAATAATGTTTGATTTTGTGTGCTGTTTAGCATAAAATGCTATGCTTTTTTGACACAGCTTGTGAGTTCTGGTACTGGCAGGTGCCTGATTTGGCTCATGCTGCTCATGACACTCTGATTTAGAAGTATGGGTTTGTGTGCAGCGCATACACTCACGTAACATTTGGCCAATGCAGTTATCCACAGTGACTTACTGAACTGGTTTTTTGTCTACTTGGAAAACATGTTCACATGCTAGTGTAGACAACCCCTTCATGGATAGAGGTCTTGTCGTAGTGAAGGGGCTTGTGTATTTTGGTGAATCTCAGGGTAATGTCAATCTGATTATAATGATCCCAGTAGGGCCACCCTTGGCAAACAGATCTGAGGGGAAAGGTCCTAAAAAAAACATGAAAGGTAAAGAAAAACCTAAGTGTACACTGGCTACCCACCTAACCTGGTCAGGCTTAGCCCGAAATGGCAGTGACAATGTGGAGCCATATTGTGGGCTCAAAACCAGCAAGATGAACAGTGAGAGTCAGATGCAAAGCCAGCCAGTTTGCAGTGAAGACTGGTTAGTGCAGATGAGCTAGAATCTCATTATATCAACAACATAAAGGACTGTCAAAAACAGACCCCAAGTGGAAGGTCATTCCACCAACTTGGCACCAGTGAAGTGAATAGCTGTAATGCTTGTTGTACTTGCATATTAAATGGTGATAAGTTGAGCCAAACTTTTGTCTTGAAAGGCCCAAAAATTGGTAAGGGATTTGATGATTGACATCAGGAAGTGGGTCTGGTCCATATTTGGCTTATTTACATGTAATGCTTGCAGCTAGAGTAAGCCAGTGGAAGGATTGTTGCAGTGTAGAGATATGGGTAAACATGGTAAGATTGCTGCATATTGGATCAATTGTAAAGCGCTAATGGTGGGTACAGAAAGATCAGCCAGGAGTGTGTTGCAGAAGCCAGGCTTTAAGACAACAAGGAACTAAAGACTGCATGAGGGGCTTAATTTTGCAACATCCCAATTGAGAAGGATTGATTAGGAAGTTCTCACACTGTAGGAGACAAGATCAAGATATAGGAAAAGCAGAGTAACTCATCAACCAAGAGCTTATGTCTTGAAAGGGTGGTACATGATTTGGCAATTGTCATAAGGTAGTACACCTGTTCCCAGCTCTAGTTGACGATATATCAAGGTATAGGAAGACACAAACAGACCAGTCATGTTGGAATGAGATGTCTCCAGCTCTAGGAGATGAGATGTCTGCCAAGTATGCTGAGAAACGAGTATGTGATGGTGGGAACGACAGGCTGAAATGAGAGTCATCAGCAAAACTGTAGTAGGAGAGGCGATGTAAAGAGATTACCAAGCAAGAGGGTATCAAGAGAAAAGAGAAGATACTGAAAAGTACTCTGAAAGTGATCAAATTAATGGCACCATTATTGAACCATAAAGTGGTTTGTTGACTTTCATTGGTAAGGGTTAAACCTGACACCATGCAGCATTGATGCATGCTTTAACATATTTGGAGTAAAACCAAATGCCTGATTTGATGGTTAGTGCTTAACAATGGGAGAGAGTTTGAACCTGGTATCTTTCACTGCTGTGGCTGTATTTACAATGTCAAGTACCACAGCTGGAATTTGAACCCAGGGGTGCTCTCTGAATGTGTTCGCTCCCCCTTGCACACTATCTCTCTTAAAGATATCAAGTGTAATACACCAAAGTCCAATCTATCAAAAGGGTAAAAGGGTTGTAGTGTCAAAGTGTGTGAAAGCGCCCACTTTTCCCAGTCCCCTTTTTGAAGCATTCATCAAAAGCCCCACTAGAACTTTTCTCCAAGAACTTTCCCAGAAGTTCAACGACTAATGATGAAAATCGGCTTTGAAAACAAACAAAAAGCCACTGAAAAACAAACAGCACATTTCATGCTGTGCTTTGGACAGTGTCGGCCCCTTGGGGCGCCTTCAAACGCATGTGTGTACACACACATGCGTCTCTGCTGCTGTCCTCCAGACAGAACACCTCCAAACAGAATTTTTGACATGTTTGAAAGCCTTCAGAGCAGTATTATACACCGCACAGGCCACCAAAGATGCCTCTCCTGCGGTTAGCGAGTTCGATTTCTTTCACAGTGTTTGAATAAGCTTTTCATCCTCTGCTCTTTCTTTCTTGGTGGGAGGCAAGAACATCTCTCCTTGTGGGCTTTGAGCACACATATTTAGCATCATTAATTTTGGCCTAGTAGGCTATCTCCTTTTGGGAGTCCTGTTATGCTATTGCCATATAACCTACTTGTCAATGTGATTCCCTCCACTGAGGAAATTGTATCCTTCACATTTGCCATGACTTTGCCCCTGATTGATAGCTAAGTGCTTTTCTTGACATCTTTGCTTGTGCCTATTTAAATGCTCCCAAATGTGCATCACCACCTATTTTTAGAGTATTAACAAGTATCGTTTTTTTTATTTCTACTAAAGCTAGGTTAAGTAAGGAATAAAACATGATTGGGCGTGCTGTTATAAGAAAATAATCAACAACAGTGTGGTGGAATGTGGTCTGACATAAACAGTGTAGATACTTTTATCAAAGTTTATTATTTTCCAATAACTTTAGGTCCTGAAGTGTTTAATTTATCTTTTTTTATTAATTAATTAATTATTTATTTATTTATTCAAATGTATTTATTATCCATTAGATTTTTATTTATTAAAACATTGGGTGGCTGTAGCTCAGGTGGTAGAGCGGGTTGTCTACTAATCATAGGGTTGGCAGTTCAATTCCGGCCCACATGACTCCATGTGCCGAAGTGTCCTTGGGCAAGACACTGAACCCCAAGTTGCTCCCTGATGGCAAGCAGGTGCCAATGGTGTGAATGGGTGAATGAGACACAGTGTAAAAGTGCTTTGTGAGCCTTACAGGTTAAAAGGTGCTATATAAGTGCAGACCATTTACCCTAATGTCTGGAAGTTAGATCAAACAAATTAGTTCCTATTGTCACAGCAGTGAAAAACAGTCATACTCTCATTGTAAGGCAGGAATACACCCTTGATTGGACACTAGTCCATGGCAGGGCACCATGCAATCACAGGTTCACATCTAGGGGCAATTTATCTTGGTCAGTCCACCTACTGCTGTGTTTTGGGGCAGGTGGGAAGAAACCGGAGAACCCTAAGGAGAACTGCGAGGATACGACAAGGCAAAAATATGTCTTAGAGGCTACATTTAATCAGGAGATGTGTGGCAAGATGCATGGCAGCTTTCTGATCGTAAACCACTTGGTTCTAATGCTCTAACACTTGTACAATTTGTAACACTGTACAGATTCACTATTTGAAAGATTTTACCCATAGAAGTCCAAAAAGAATTGACTGGAAGTTAATCAGATAAGTATGAAATTCTTAGGTTATCAACTAATTAAAAATATATATATATATATATATATATACATGGTGAAAAAAATAATAAATGTGTCCATTGCAGAATGATAAAAATAAAATAATAATAAAAACAAAAAACACAATCTCCTGCATTTCCATTCTTAAGCAGTAGGGGCCAGAAATAGCGAGGCATCCTGCTTTTCTCCTGCTTCAGTACATCAGTGTGCATCCTTCACACCGTACCTCTGGAGATTCATGCTCAGACTCAGTGTGAGTGGGAGGATCCGTCCCTGCATCGTTCCTACTTTCATTTGCATCCTCTCCTTCTGCAATTCTGCATCTCTTCACACGGCTGCGTACGGTAATGAGCCGGATGTTGTGAGAGGGATCCCAGGGAAACCCCAGAGAAGTTAAGCTACATATAATTGCTCTGAGACAGTGTTTAATGACTAAATGCACAAACGTACAGTTAGGTTGCACAGACTGGTCTCCGGTGCCTGTTTTACTTTAGTCTTCTGAAAAATAAAAATGCTGACTCATCAGATTTGTGTGTCTGGCTTAAAGAACATATTATATTGCTATGTATATAGTATGGCATGCATATTGTGGATTCAGGATCGCATTAGTGCAACATTTGGGTGAGAAGGATACATATGTGAGGAATAAAGCATGACATGGTGTGCTGTTATAGAAAAAGAATTAAAGATGAGGTGATGTGATGTGGCCAAAAATTGGAGTTACTTTTACATTTATGGCATTTGGCAGACGCCCTTATCCAGAGCGACTTACATTTATTTCATTTATACATCTGAGCAACTGAGGGTTAAGGGCCTTGCTCAAGGGCCCAACAGTGGCAGCTTGGAGGTGCTGGGATTTGAACTCACCTTCCGATCAGTAGCAAATAAATAAAATAAATAAATAAACCAGCCCAACGTCTTAACCACTGAGCTACCACTGCCCTCGGTAGCTCTTTTACCACCCCCAAGTGTTTATTTCTCCTATAACAAGCGATTGGTCAAAGATTTGAATTGTTCATTTATCCATTTAAAGTTACATTTAAGGGTGGTGTGCCTCACAGCTCTAGGGTCCCTGGTTTGATCCTGAACTTGGGTTACTGTCAGGGTTTCTCATGATCTCCCAGCATTCATGATGGTTTTCCCTAGGTGAAGTGATGTAGTGACTACCAGTGTTAGTGAAAGACCCTTCTTTTTATCCAGATGGTGAAATATTTATTGATGTTTTTACTCTTGTGATCTTGAACTCCTGAATGACCCAGTGATACTTGCCATGCTGATACTTACTTACTGTACCCATATAGAACAGCAACAGTGTGTTTGCAGCAAAAGTGACAATGTGTGCAAAAAAACAAATGTTTTGGCTACATGCTGAACACATTCTACACTGAAAAGCAAAACCTCCATTAAGTTGCACTTAAGTTGGTTGATTAATATACAGTACTGTGTAAAAGTTTTAGGCACATGCAAAGAAATGCTGTACAGCAAAGATGCCTTCAAAATAATGAAATTAAATGTTTCTACATAAAAAAAAAATGTGAAGAGCAGTAAAGAGTAGTAAATGAAACAAAGACAATATTTGGTGTGACAAAAAAATAAAAATAAAAATAAAAATAATAGTCTCCGGTACAATTAGTGCAGTTTTATAAGGAAATGAGCTGGTAAGTGTTATTGAGCATCTTGCAGAACCAGACACAGTTCTTCTGGAGACTTTGACTTTCGCACTCGCTTCTTATTTTTGCAGCGAAACCCAGCAGCCTTCATTGTGTTTTTTTGTCTGAAAGGTGGTCTCTTAAGTAATATGCTGCTTTCTTTAATGACATACAAACGTTTTCCTGTAACATTTAATTTTGTGCTAAAAAACGAATGTTTGGGAATCTAAATGTTTTTTCTATAACATATGACTTTCTAGCAACCAACAAAGAGTGCTTTGAGTGACATGAGTCAAATAATTGCTCCTGGTGTGCACACAGGTTTCAGAGTTTTGCTCAAAGGCCCATTGATTGCTTTTGAACCTTGAGACACCACAGTTTACGCAGGGTTCTTCAAAAACTATAACTAAATCACAACCACTTAAAATTCCACTTGGTAGCTGGATTAACAAGATAATATAATACGGTTCAAATCTTAACTCTGACATTTATTTCCATGCCTAGCTAAGTGTTAATCCTCATTATTCATGCTTCAAAAAGAAGAAATGATGAACCTTTAGAAGAATCTTTCTCTCTTATTTGTCAGAGCAGTGAACAGTCCCTGTGTGAACGGAGCTCCTGATTAAGCACAGCACGATGCTCGCTTTGGACCCTGGCACTAACCTGAGGGCACGTTGCACAGTGGGTCGGCATCCTCTATTTACTCATCCTGTCACTGCCTCTCCATTCGGCTTCACAGCGTTAATTAAAGTCGGATGTGGCTGAACTTCTACGGTAAACACTCACGGAATGCTGTGTTCCCAGATCTCAGTCATGAATGAAATTTTTGGTGTTGATATTTGGGATTAAACTACTCCTGATAGCACCTGACCCTTGTAAAATGTTCAGAAGGTTTGTCAACAGCAGGCTTATAAGGTTTTTCTTTATTTGCCTTTTTGGCTTGTGTATTTGTTTGGTTTGGATTAGCTGTCAGGGATTTAATTAAAGAGCTAAATTGTTTCAGGAAAAAAAAAGATGTTTATCAAAGATGATTGACAAATTCAGAATTAACTGAGGATAAACTGTACTACACAAGATAGTCTGACTAAAAACATGCCCCTTAAAAAAAAGAAAAGAAAAAAAAAAAGTAAGAAAGAAATCTTGCTTTAATCTCCAAGCTGAATTTAATGAAAGATGATGGCAGCTCTGTTTAAAGATATACTTTAAATGCTGGCTGTTGGCTGGGCTTGGGAATGTACTATATAGAGTTTAAATAAGAAGCTTTAAGCTCTGTGTTCTACAGAAACTAGGCCTGGGAGTGTACCTGAGGCCAGGTGCCTGGGGTATTCTTCCGTCTTCTAGTGGTCCAGGTTTGCACACTTTCTATTTTAGTCACACCATTCAGTCCCCTTCTCTCTCTCTCCCCCACCTTCTCTCTCAGTTTGAGCCATAGGACATGGCCAAGAAACAGTACAACTAAACCCAAGCACACTCGCATACAATGGCATGCATTAAGGCATTCAGTGGCCTGCATAAGTTTTTATCCCCCCTTGAACTTTTCCACATTTTGTAGTGTTGCAACCTGGAACTTAAATGGACTTAACTGGGATTATAGGCCATGAATCTGCAAAAAAAGTTGGTGGAAAAATCAACATAGTTTGTACGTATCAACCCTTTGGCTCATACAACCAGTCCCTGTTAGAATTCACATAATAAGTTGAATGGAGTCGATCTGTGTGTCACATGATCTCAATACAAATAGTACTTGTTCCTGGAAGAACCCAGAGTTGAAGAAAAACATGAAGACCAACAAGCTATCAAAACAAGTCCGAGACAAAGTCAAGGAAAAGTATCAGTCAGGGTTTGGTTATAAAAATATATCCCAAACTTTGAACATTCCTTGGGGAACACCATGACATCCAAAACTAAAAATGGAAAGTACATGGTACAACCATGACTGGAAGGTGGCTGTCCACCAAAATTCAGTGACTGGGCAACACTGGCATTACTCATAGAAGTAAACAAGGTGCCAGGTGTAACTCTGAACATGATACCACCACCATCATGTTTTACTGTTTAGATGGAGTCATCAGAATTATGAGCAGTGTTACCAAGCAGTGGTTCTTGGTAATGAAAGTATTCAGTGCAGGAGCTTTTCTAATATGCTGGAGAGACGCTTTAGATGTTAAGATAGATCCAATGGTCAGTGAGATCGAGAACAGATAGAGGGTCATACACAGTCGATAATCAGTGGGAACAAGTGAGAGACATACTTTAAGGACAGTGGTCTGCATAGCTATGTAGTATGGTGAGACATCATATCTGAAAGCCTCATTCCAGGAATGAGGAAGCAGGGCAGTTACAGTAGAGGTGGAACAAGGCATTTGACAATGGACTGGACGTGAAAGACAAAACACATCCATGCCTACACCAACTCTTTTTTGGTAGAAAAGTGCCTCTAAACATTTGAAAAATGTAAAATATAAATGACATTGGTGAGTCCAGGACTGAAAGAGTGAAAACAAAGACATTTTGAAATAGTGTGAATAGCCTGAATATCTCACTGTCAAAGTCTAATAGCTACAGTGACTCCCCTTGGCTTGAGCCTGCCTCTCCCTTTTTATCACAGTTGACTTTTTCCACTGCCACGGGGATCCAAGGGAATCAAAATGTCATCATTCTGAAGGGGAGATGGTCAACGAAGCCTAGCCAACCTATACAGAGGCAATGTAGCGTTTCACTAAAGTCTGATATACTACAAAGTACGAAGACGACTGTGAGGTATCAGACGACAGAAAACCCCTACAGACAGCCTTATTTTCTGACTTCCAGACCGTGGCCAAGAGATGAATGTGGCCTTTTCATCTCTCTGCCCTATTTGTCCAGTGCTGTATGGAGACTGAACAACTTGCTCAAAGGTGACAAGATGAGAACTATCACACTCTTGCCATCATCAATTGACGTTTTTTTTTTCCATCCCTACACGCCACAGATGTCTGATTTTCCATTGTTCAGACTTCATACAGTTGGCTACAAGTAAATAATCTTAAATAGAAATAATTCAGAGATAGTTCTCCATGTATGGCTGAATACATTTCCTTAAAGCGAGGCCTGGAAAGTTTTCTGAGCACTTGCTAAGTGTCTTGCTAAGTGCTTGTGTGTGTATACATTTATGCTGTCGATTTGCAGAGAAAGAAATGTCTGGGGGCGTGAAAGAGTGACACCAACTCCGGCCTTACGGCTTGAAGGCTGTCTGCCTCTCTTACAGCTGTCTCTAAGAGCGTGGCACTAAATATGGGACAAAGTACAGACAGGGGGAATAAACACGAAGGTGAAAAACATGATGTTGGAGAAAAACGAAGACAAGACACAGACTGAAAAAGAAAAGCAGCACTGGAAATCATTTGTAAGGATGAAAAGTTAGGATTCTATGACTTGCTATGTCCAGTGGAGTTCAAAATGCCTTTAATCCTGACTTTGCATCATACACATGGTCTATTAATTTTCCTTGTTTTCTTTAGATATCACAGATTTGCAATTTGCTGGTACAGTGTTGTGTAGTATATATTGATTTAACAATAAAATAATCAACAACATGGTGGTGTGATGCGGCCTGATGTGAAAGAGGGTCACTGTTACCACCAGCAGGTGTTTTACTTTTCTTATACCATGGTCTGTCTGAATACTCGATTCTGATTGGCTGGAAGGTGTGCATTCAAACCGTATAATGCACAGGTATTTCCAGTCAGTTTAATCACCATTCTGAATTAATGTGCTGCAAAACAGTTGCATACAGTAAAACTCACAGCTTCATTATTAGTAGAGATGAGGCACAGACGCAGATAACTCACATCTCTCTCTCTCTCTCTCTCTCTCTCTCTCTCTCTCTCTCTCTCTCTACAGTATAATAACTGTTTATTATAATTAATTCAAATAAATGTAATCTTTTCTCACTACTTTATCTCTGTGTATGATTTAGAACAGGCAGAGTTCTAGATCTAATGACTCGTATATAAACTAACTAACGAAAATTAACCGTTATTTATATATTTTCAGTCAAATTCTGCACTGCGAACATCAGTGACAGCTTTAACTTGTCAATGCTGGCAAGCGACCATGGTATAAGCGGGATAATCCATGGCTAGGTGTGAATTACACAATTTTAATGCACTCTGCTTTGTGTCAGGTGGTTCTTTGCCTCCACGTTGTGCATTAAAATCATGTAATGCACACCTAGCTTCTACCACAGCAATTTCCCACTGATTACATTTCATATTTTTTTTTTATCAATTCAAAATGACATTTAATATTGTGCTAGTTCCATCCATTATTACAGCTATAAACAGTCGTTCCCTCACCAGGCTCAATTTTTTCTCTCTCTTGAAAGCAATACGATAAAAAAAAAAAAAAAAAAAAAAAAAAACTAATCCAAAAAAATCCGGCTTGTTATGTTACCAAGAAACCACACAGTGCAAAGTCCTACATCTTTCACTTCACCTCTGAGTGTTACAAAGTGCTGACACTGAAGACTCCTTCCATAAATGTTAAATAACTGTCTCCTCACAGAAAAGCTCACCATATCAACAATTACACATTTTTCTCTGTTACATCCATTTCATATTAGTCTTAGATTATGTAAAGTGTCCACCATACAACTCCCTGTGTATGTAACTATAGAAATGATAATGTTAGAACGAGCTCATTAATATAAACCGGTGATTTGTCTTAAAACCAGAACTACATGGTGTCCCAAAAGTCTCCATACATAGGGGAAAGTAACACTTTCTACCAAAATGTCTTCCAAAATGTTTCATACTTAGTTTATATTATATATATATATATATATATATATATATATATATATATATATATATATATATATCATTCTCATAGCTGGATCAGGAATCTGTCGCAAGGTTGTGATGGTCATGCAATTACATGCATAACGCCGGATGTGTTCACACCTGTTCATCACGAGTCGGAGAGACGACTCTATGAGTGTTTACAAAGAAATGGCTGTACATCTTGTAGAGGATGTTTTGCAAATAAAGTAACATTTTGCTAAAAAGTGTTAATTTCCCCTGGGTATTGAGACTTTCCGGACACCCTGTTCTATCGGAGCTGCTGTTCTAGAAAATGAATCAACTCCTTCTGCCCAATCAGAATGGAGAAGTGTGGTATAAACACCACACAAACTGTTTTATTTCTCTTGCATTATAAAAAGGTTTTGTTGTCTTGATGTTTTAAATAATGCATTTAAAAGAAGAAACGCAGTGTTAACTTTAAGACAGTTTAAAGTTTCGGAAGCCAGTAACTTGTAGAACTAAAGTTGAAACTATTTCAGTAATAGCAGGGTTGCTAATTATAGTGGTTTTGACAGTAATGACACATGCAGTTCCACCATTACAGAAGACTGACATGAATAATACTTAAAGCTCCTGGCAACACAGTTTTAAATGTTAATAACTCTTTGTGATACTAAAGATCTGTCACTGGCTAAGAATGTACCTATGTTAAATTCAAGAAATGTATATCCCATTAGATGATTTAATTATAACTGAAAGCTACAAAATGTCCCATTTTCTGCCCGTGTAGGTGTGTCATATCTCATACTGATTGGCAGCGGCGTCTCCCTGGCAATGATAAACAACTCGTCACACTGTTCTTGCTTGAAAAGCATGCAGGAATGTGTCTGGTGGCACAGCGCTCACAGAACGCATAATAATAAGGGAAGATTGTACTTTGTGTGCACTCCAATGGAGCTTCCTGTCTTGCAGCTAGTTTTAAAAAAAGAAAGAAAAAAACAACAACACTGATCAGCAGAGCACTGGGGAAATAAAGCAGATAATGATTTTGAAATGAAATGAAAAGGCTGTCAATATAAAACAAGTGAAAAAAAAAAGTCTGAACATCCAAACCTGTGCAACTTCAAATAATTTAACACCACAGTGCTCAAATTCTTGAATTATTTCCACAGTAACAGCTCATTCATAGAGTCTTGTATGGTAAATGATCTACATAATCTAAAGCTAATAATAAATTAATTAAAACGTGTCATTATTTAGCAAAAACAGTATGAACATGCTGAAGCTTTCTGTAAGGAGATGTTTATTCAGCAATTATGGAAGGAGTCTCCAGTGTCAGTGCTTTGTAATAGTCAATAGGTTTTCCTCCCTGGGAAAGTCTTCAGGGCAGAGGAGTTTAATTATAAAAGATAAAAAGCACAATGTGCCGTTCATTAATAAATGTATAATTGTAATCGTTGACAAATAGCTGTGGTAAAGGATCACCGGATGTTCTGTTACAGGAAATTAATCCAAATAGTCGTCGATTATTTCGTTATATAACGTCATGTTTTATTGCTTGCACCAGCTAAACATTTTTAAGTCTACTTGCGAAACATACACTTTCACATACAATGAAAAACGCTTGGCTAACTTGATTCAAAGTGATCATATATCACCATTTTGTTTACATCAAATCTGCATTGAGACAGGGAACAATTTTTCATTTATTTTCATTGAAACAAAATCCAAGACACAAAATCACCTTCAGCTATACCCCAATGCTTGTTCTAATAACTGAATTACTGCTAGGTTGATACCAGCATTAGCCTGATGTGCCACTGATCTACCTGAGGAGGAGAAGTCAGTCACAATCTGAACTCTCCCAGCAACCTACTGTTAAAATAATAGCTTGTGGTTCTTCATAAATAACTTTGATTAGCTCGTAGTAGGAAAGCCAGGGTGACTCCTAGGGTGCTTATTAGATTCATCACACAAGAGAAGGCAGGTCGGAGGTAAGCGCTACTGGAGCAAGAGCTAGCTGAGCAAATCCGCAAAATTAAAACATGATTAGGTTTTGGAAAGGAGAGAGAGGCTGAGAATGATAAAATGGTGATAAAATGGCTCTGTTTGCTCCTTTGGGGAAAGTGAGCACTAATGGAAGATGGAAAAGGGATGCGCAAGAAATTATTACAGCATGCTGTGAAAGAGTTTGGTTAAAAATATTACAGAGATGCATGAGGTGATCAGATTAGATATGTTCCACGAAAGTCAGTGCTTCCTTGGAACAAATCTTACCTTCATCCTCACGTTGCCATTGGCTATGCCATATCATTTGATTTTATAGCAATACAAATGCAAAATGCATTTCAAAAATCCTTGATAGCTTACCTTCATGTCTATTAGTAACATTATAAACAGTGTTGAATTTGGAAATGAGGTCTCAATAGCCTTCCTCATGCTTTTAGGGATCCTCTTGGCACCAGGCGTGCGTGCACAGGTGGATCTATAAATAAGAGATGGAGTAAATTTGACAGTAGAATCACGAGCCACTAATCCCCCATTGGCTCCTTGTTGGCTACTGAGGTTCGGAGTGATGGCTCAATTTCGGTGGTGTAGAAGCTGCAACAGTCCGTCATCTTTAGCACCGGTTTTCCTTAAGTATTTGAATAATGAAGAAGCCTGTTTAACACTACAGATTATTTCGTTTGGTTTTATACTATTGAACCTGGGAGATAGGATGTTTGTGTTATTTAAAGATTAAAACACATGGGACATGCTGTTATAGGAAAATAATTATAGCCGTGGTGGTGTGATCCGGCGTTGTGAAAAGCAGAATTATTTTCCTATAACGGCAGGCAGGATGTAAGTGCATAAACTCAGCATGACACTTATTTTGGGCAATCCAGAAATCATAGTCAATGTCTGTAGCATTCATCAAACAAACATAGACATCATCACAGAAGGATAATCCATATTCAGAAAGAACAATACAAGTCAGAAACCTAGAAACTATACACAGAGAAATAACGCTCAGAACTACATAACACACTTTGCAAAAAAAGCAAGGGAGAAAACAGGGTATAAATAAAAACAATAATTAAGGGCTTAACACGGAATAGGTACACACATTAGGGAAACAAACCTATGATAAATCTGAGGCAGGGACAGGAATGAAATCAAAACAAAGGAACATGACTGTAACATAAACAAAAAGCAGGAGCAGCAACTCACACTAAGAAGGAGGAAGTCATAACAGGAACGTCTGTGAATGTTTTGAAATATTTAATGTCAAATCATGACAAATTCATATTCATTTGAACAAATTATGCTGATGTAGTCAGATTTCATAAAAATAAAGTCATGAGAAACCCTAATCTTAACCATAACCATTGTATCTGATACATGAATGTAATTACATACTTCCCCCCCTCACTAGTTCTAGTTCATAAAGAATGATCTCAGCGTAATGTTCATAATATCAATTCAATTTTTATTATTATTATTATTATTATTATTATTATTATTATTATTATTATTATTATTATTATTAATAATAATAATAATAATAATAATAATAATAATAAAACCAAGCACATATATTATATACGTACTCCATATTTACCACAAACTTTACGATGCATTTTGGGTATTTTATACTAGACAACGTACATTATTTGAACATTCCTGCAGTGCACTGTGGGATTTCATAAGTGTACATGATATTCTCTGCTACTCATTTAAACATGACTTTTAAAAGCCAAACTTCTCAAAATAGTGCACTATATCCTACATTAGGGGTCAGGAACCTATGGCTCTTTCAGTGATTGCCAGTGGCTCGACAGCGGGAATAAAGGAGCCCTGCTCCTTTTCCTTAATATACAATAATCAAGGCATACATAATTAGACATTGACCCTTTAAATTGCAAGACTCTAAAAACAGTCGACTATATAGTCAGTAAAGTGCCACTGCACATACACTATATGGCCAAAATTTGTGGACACCTGACCACCACACCCATATGTGCTTTTTGAACATCCTATTCCAGGTTTATTCTGCCTTTGCTGTTATAAAAACCTCCACTCTTCTGGGAAGGCTTTCCACTAGATTTTGGAGTGTGGCTGTGGGAATTTGTGTTCATTCAGCTACAAGAGTATTAGTGAGATCAGGTACTGATGTTGGGTGAGGAGGCCTGGGGTGCAGTCGGTGTGCCATTTATCCCAAAGGTGTTCAGCGGGGTTGAGGTCAGGGCTCTGTGCAGGACACTGGAGTTCTTCCACTCCAACCTTAACACACCATGTCTTCGTGGAGCTCACTTTGTGCACAGGGGCATCGTCATGCTAGAACAGGTTTGGGCCTCTTAGTTCCAGTGAAGAGAAATTGTAATGCTACAGCATACAAAGACACTCTAAACAACTGTGTGTTTCTAACTGTGTGGCACGATTTAGGGAAGAACCACATATGGGTGTGAACATCAGCTGTCCATGAACTTTTGTCTATATAAAATTAATTCTTGAAAAAAATATGATGCTGCAGTTTTCCATTAAAAAAAGTTGACCAAAACAGAACGTAAAGTACCTTATTCACACACACACACACACACACACACACACACACACACACACACACACACACACACACACACACACACACACACACACGAGAGAACTCGTGACTATTTTTTCTTCTTCTGAATGAAAAAAAAATCTTTCAGCTCACGCCTTCTGTTGGACATTTCAAAGGCCAGCATAATGCAGCCAAGCCTAGCATTCCCTGATGTACTTCTATTCATGATAGAGGGATGAAACCGGGGGAACAGAGAGCGCTTCTCTTCTTTCAGAGTTTGTCGCGAGTAATAGCGAGGGGTGCCAACTGTCGCTGCTCAGGCCGAGTGGTATTTGAGGAGCACGCGGCAATGCATCATAGTGATGGATAGAGGGTTATTTACAACAACAAAAGGACAGGCTACAAAGGAGAGGGAATGGGTTTATTCTCCACAGCCCACAGATCATTCTGGAAGATCTGCCAAGAATTTGTACCCTCCATCATCGGCGAGGGACGGACTGTGTAGCACAGATGGTGGAGAAAAGCTACCATATGCCCCTGCCATGCTACCCACCTGCCTCGCCATTCTGTGACACCATGGCTTTAAATTTCCTTTAAAATATGAACTGGCACTGAAGGGATACAAATTACTTTAGGTTGTGTAGTGTGATTAAATTGGCACAAAGGCAAATAATTGCCTATATTTGAGAGGTAACTGGATCTCATAATGTCATTATCTTAAATCACAATGGATTGTCGTGTTGCTTTAAGGGTATAAGACGTTAGAAATGCAGTTCTGTTGCTCGCTTATGTTTCATGTTTTCAGGAGAGCGTGTCTGATGAGGCAGGCAGTGGGAAAGCAGTGGAAGAGCAAAGTCCATGCTATGAAAAGATCTTTGACAGCATTTCACAAAATTGAGTTTACTTCAACTCTTCCCGCAGTCACAAGCTGTGAAGAGAAAATCCTGCAGCATCAATAATACATTTATCCACTTTAGCTTGTAACAGGAATGCCAAAAGAAAAAAAGTTGTGATGATGAGCAAATAAACACTCTATTAAAACTATTAAGCATGAAATAATAACCTGATAACATAACACCTTTTGACCAATCAGATTCGCTGTGGTATAAGTAGCAGACCTGCTAACCTGCTAACAGACGAGCCAATCGACATACAGTATGAACCTGGAATGATTGACAACTGCATAGGTGTTACTAACTGAAACTCCCTGGAAGCCCCGCCCCACAGAAATTAACACAAAATCAAGGAAACGCCGCAATATTCGGAGGAGCTTGCAATTTTTCAAAATTACCGATTTGGGCCAAGACGCGTCATCACATATTCAGTCAAAGCCTTTTTCAATTCATGTGTGTCGAACATGAGCACAGCTAAAAGGTCCCATTTACCAACAAACATCACTGCGAAAGGCCGTGCAAAACAATTTTGGGCAATTGCAATTTCGCCAATTCAAGAGAAATGTAAAAAAAAAAAAAAAAAAAAACCCTTGGCAAATTGCATGGCAAATTTTTTAAAATCAAAAAATCCCTGTACTGACTGGGAAGTAGTCTCTTCTTGACCTGTATTTTCCACTTGAAAGAAGTGCTGATGTGGCGCACATGCACAGAGAATGTTTTAAGTTCATTAATACAAGATGATACCTATCAATGTGTGTTCGATTTAGCCAACATTAGAAAAGTATATATTTAACATCAGTTAGCTATCTTTATTAGGGAAAATTTAGTGAAAATTTCGGGGGAAAAAAAATTAAAACATTTTCACTGGAAAAGGGTCAAATCGACATTTTACAAATTATTTTAAAGGTAATTATAGTTAGAAAGTTAAAAAAAAAAGCTGTTTATTCTCCTACACAGATGTGTTCAAACAGCACAAAAGGCTCATTGCAGTAGAAAATATATTGCTCAGATGCTTGGGGGGGAAAAAAAGCTGCCACTTACGTGTTTTAGTTAAAGTGTGGACACCAGAATAGGTAATATACACATTGTAATCTTATTAATTACTGTATATAGCACCTTTTTCCTGGGATAGGAAGAAAGAAAGTGTCAACTTTTCTAGTTATATACCCACACCCAAGTTTCTACCTTGGTGGGACAACACATTATTCCTTTTCGGGGGTGGCAGGTCTGAAGTGGAAATAAGAAACACACTTTATGGGTCAGAGAAACAAATTATAAGGACTTACATTAAGTAACAGTGTTATAAAGTTGCTTTTCATGTCAGTGTTCAGGAGAGTATCTTTCAGAAGTGCTCACTTTTGCAATTAACCTTTACTTGGCAAGCTATAATCATTACCACAGTGTGACTGATGTACCGAACACGCGCGGAGCTACCGAGCATTTATCATTATGTTCTAACATAAGCCAGCCTGAAAAGTGTCATAACACAAGCTTTAAATCAAGACACATCTGTCTCATGACTCAGGTGTCATTCAGGGTTCATGTAGGTGTCACGTGTATAAAATAATACTATTAAAGTAAAGTGTTACCAATCCGTTTTGCATTATTTGCTGTAGAGTTACGGGATAATAAACTTTAGAGATTGGATTTCTTGGATGTCTTAATCATTTCAGTTCTCTCTGATTCTATGTATTTTTTAAAAATCATCTTTCTCTCCTCATTCATGCACCGTGGTTCCTTTGTAATAATAACAAAAACACCAGTAATGCATTTACATTTATCCAATTGGCAGAAGCTTTTATCTAAAGCGGATTACAAGTGAGCCAGAATCCAATCCCAACACAGAGCTGTTAAAAGAGCCGACAAGTCGCACACACTACACAGAGACACGACTACTGTATACATGAACATTTTATTTGCTTGTACTTAGAATTTGTAGTAAAAAAAAAGAGTCAATTTATCAATAATGATAATGAACGATGAACCTGTCTCATATTTCAAAGAGAATAATATTAAATAAGTAACAAATAATCACACTCGCATGCATGCTGTTATAGGAAAATAATCAGTGATGGGGCGGTGTGGTGTGGTGTGGCCAGATACGAAGCAGAGTTACAGTCACCACCCCAAAGTTGAGCTTCCATCAACAGCACATCCCAAAGTCTTTTATTCATCTTATAACACAGAAATCTTTCAGTGATTACAATTTTATTTCATAAAGAACATGGCGTGCTTCTTTTTATTTAAAAAAAAAAAAAATATATATAGTTACATTTAGTTACATTTAATGTTGTGGAAAGTCCACAAAGTTGTACATCCAAAAGGATTTCCCAGACCGCTACATATATAGCAATTATACATCCTGCCCAACATCTCGTACTGGTGCAACATACCATATTCAAAAAACTAATGGGAAATCTGTAGAGGAGTCGAGGAAACATTAGCAAACCACAGGAAAGGCAAACAGAGAAAATACACCTCAGAACTTACAAAATGCAGGAGATTGGAAAGTCTTCACAATGATTAACTGGAGAACATGCACTTATGCTGCCTTCAGGTCCTCCTTGGAAGTTTGTACGTATGAGTTCAGAGGTGATAATTACAATTTAGTGTATGTTCAAGTGGTTTTGGTTGGAAAAAAAAATAGCTGGTGTGAGGAAAGTTCTTGTTTTGTTTTTTTATATCATCAACCATAAGAAGTTTATTTTGCCTTGCTGAAAGAAAACTAAGAACCGAACGGGCTCATAGAAAAATACTCAAGTGAAGTGAATCATCAAGAAAAGTTCTCAAGTGATGATTACGACATTGTGGCAGCGTAATTACGATATTTCCACCAGGACATGGAGAGACTCTGGAGATGCTGACCTCTGCTGGTGGGGAGGAGTACTGTCCTGGGATGTTGTAACAATTGGTAGTTCCCTGAATGGGGGATCAAATCATTGTCTATCTTCCCAATACTCTCCAATCTCCACTCTGTGATAAAAAAACAAAAAAACAAAAACATATAAATACTGTATAATATTATCAGTTGTAATTAGAAATAGTCATTCTGTAATTATGTATAATGTAACAAATAGTAAATTACTGAAATTGCATCCAAGAACATTTTTTTCTTCTTCTTTTTTTTTTTAGGGTATTAAACGAGGCCTTTAATCCTAAGAGATATGCTTTGGCTGTTTTCTTTCACATTTGTATGCAACTTTGGATAAAATCATCTGCAACAGTAGTGTAAAAAGTGAAACCTTACATGGTTTATAGCAGTCCTTTAGTCACTATTCAGCCTAGTATTGAAGTAAACTCTATCATCAGTGAAAATTCTGCATTTATAATCAATTAATCATTGTCAGTAAAATATTACATAATGTTATGCAGCACTGGGTATAATTAATGCCAACTAATCTCACCACCAAAGCCACATCACTGTGAAGTATCATCTCTGCGAGTAATTAACTGGGCTGAATTCTGAAACTTCTACACTATCTCTCAGCTGTATGACACAGATTTATCACATTACTCTGTGAATTAATGCCTCATTTGTACAGAATATGTATTAGCGACTCATCAAGGGCGGTCTTGCCATAAATCAAAAAGTGAAGAGATGCCACAGAGGCACAAAACCTGCGGCTGGCTTGCGGCAAAATCACACTATATTAAAAAAAAAATAAATAAATAAAAAAATATATATATATATATATACACATAAAATAAAAGCTTCCTCTGATGTGTTGTGCTAAGACGAGATTATATAAAATATAATGTCAGAACACTATTACAGGAAACTGGTGAGACGAAATATAAGGTAGAGCGGGAGGAGATTGAAATAGTGCAGACAGTTGATTGGTTAAAAGCAATTAAACCCCAGTGTTGCTGAATTCTCGAATCTGATTGGCCAGAAGGTGTTTCATTTTTTTTTTTTTTTTTTTTTTGTATTGAAGGCTGCTTCAATACAAAAAATAAAACACCTTCTGACCAATCAGATTCTGACCTTGAGAGCGATGTGGCTACGAATCACAGGTTTATATTAATTCAGTACATTATAGTTTCTATAGTAACAGGTCATTTGTATGTCATACAATTGACAAAAATCAACAAATCAAAAACATGTTATTTAACAAAAAAAGCTTGCAATCGTTGATATGATGTTTTCTGTAAAGAGAGATTTATTGAGCATTTCTGGAAGGAGTCTCCAGTGTCCTGTTCTTGTGTGCTATATTAGTTTTCCTACACTGTCCATCGCAAGAACTTTCAGGATAGAGGAGGTAGTCCAAAGGGCCATGTCCAAATAACACTGTGATAGAACAGTGGCTGGAGTCACACACACACACACACACACACACACACACACACACACACACACACACACACACACACACACACCAATCAATCACTGTGCTGAAATAAATGTAGGTTTTTGTACTCAATATGCCACACACTTCAAAAGTGAGCTATGGCACGATTATGCCATTTCATCATCCAGCACCTTCATCCCCAAACCCTAATCTCTAACAGGTCAATCTGTTCACAACAATTACTCAGTTAAAAATCTCTAAAAATGACAAACAAGCTTGTATGAAGCATTGTTCATTCCTTTTGTGTAACCTGTTTTTTTTAAAAAAGGGATGAAAGAAGCATTACATTGCACAAACACATAATCCTAACAATTGTTTGAGTGTTCTTGCTATTTCTTTTATTTATCTTTGCACAGATACATTTATTTTCTTTCCTCTCCTGTCAATTTGCAATTCCACATCTCCTATGTATTACTCATCACATCTCCCCTCCAGCGATGTAGGGCCACTGTGAGTCGTGCAGAGTTTCATTTGTCATCTCCTGTTTTTTTTTTTTTTTTCCTGCTGTCAATGCAACAAAAATTTATTCCCTCAAAGCATGTGTACTTGTGTTCCACCATTTTTAATTATTATTATTTTTTTATACTTAATAAGCTTGATAGCTTAAATCTAACAAATTGTACCACAGGGCTGTTTAATTCTTGATTCTGATTGGAGAAAAGGTCTGATTGGTGATTTTTCTTTTCTTTTCTTTCTTTTCTTTTTTTGTATGACAGCAGCTCTGACAGCAGTACAGCCGCAAATCACAGGTTTACATTGATGCACTCTGTCTAATACAGGTGCATCTCAATAAATTAGAATGTCGTGGAAAAGTTAATTTATTTCAGTAATTCAACTCAAACTGTGAAACTCGTGTATTAAATAAATTCAATGCACACAGACTGAAGTAGTTTAAGTCCTTGGTTCTTTTAATTGTGATGATTTTGATTCACATTTAACAAAAACCCACCAATTCACTATCTCAACAAATTAGAATATGGTGACATGCCAATCAGCTAATCAACTCAAAACACCTGCAAAGGTTTCCTGAGTCATAGACTTAAACTACTTCAGTCTGTGTGCATTGAATTTATTTAATACACGAGTTTCACAATTTGAGTTGAATTACTGAAATAAATGAACTTTTCCATGACATTCTAATTTATTGAGATGCACCTGTACATTATCGTTTCCATAGTAACAGAACATTCACAGACTTGTACAGACCACATAAACAGATTTTAAAAAATTGTGTGTAATCATGGATATGGTTTTCAGTGAAGAGATGTTTATCTAGCAATTTTGGAAGGAGTCTACAGTGTCAGCATTTGTAACAGTCAGATGTAACCTTTTGAAGGAAAAAAAAGAGGCTGGCAAGGGGACTACTGTTTGTCTGTCTTGTTTTGTAGATGTTCCACTATATTAAATGTAACTATAAATGGATAAATAGTAAAACATATCGTTCTTTAATAGATACAAAAACGTAATTATTGTCACTTCGTTGCAGTATATGAGGAATTAAACACTTCAAAACATGCAATTATAGAAAAATTACCCACTTTAGGTGGTAACGTTGATTCTGCTTCATGTTGAGAAGCATTATAACGCAATTAAAAAATGGATAATTGCCCCTAAGAACTGATTCTGAGGGACCATTATGCAGTTTGTTCAATTAAAAACCGGCCAACTGCATCAGTTTAGAATGAGGCCTAAAATAAAACTGGCAAGAGGCCAACTTTGTGGTCTTGATGTGTAAATGCGAGTTTGTTAACACTAAAGGTTATGCAACGTTATTACACACCCACCAGTATACACACTGCATATTATTAAAGAAAAAAGAAGGTTCAGAGGTCATTTGCATCCTTTTCACAGAATCAAAACCATATTAATTACATTCAAGCTTTAAGTTTTCTTTCTTTCTTCCTCAGGTCAGTGTCAGCGAGAATGAATCGTTAGCAACTAATAACTATGAGTCTATTGTAATCCAACAAAATGCCAAGAAATTAGGGCGTAACACTATGACACTATCTGTAACTTTATCTGCTTAGAGGTCCAAACATACTGTACTGTATGTATCTGTATTCAAACGTATTTGAGGTTGAAATAGCATCACTGTCAGCATGTCAGAATTCTGTTTCTGACAGTTCCTCAACCTCAGCTATGTCACTCCAGTTCATAATAATGAAATAATTAAGGATGGCAACTGCAGGCTAAAGCATAAAGCAAGGTAATGCCAGCCCAACACTTTGGCAAGCAAATAGCTAGCTAGGAGTTGGAGTACAGCATGTAATGTTAATCATTTAGCTATCTTTCTTAGTAGAAATTGTCATTTTGCTCAGATTGTCTTGATAGCTTGGTCTTTTAAAGTACACGCAGAGTATAGCCAATACTTCACCAAAGATCTGCTGTAGCCTAGATGGTGTATCAGTGGTTCAATTAATTCGGACGCTTGATCTAGGAATACATCTAACATTGAGAATATATAGCTAACACTTTCAGACAGCTACCTTATAGTTGGATGTTCTTATTAATTCTTTATAAAGGCATCTGGGCAACATGGCAACTGTATGCTAACATATGCTATCTAGATCCAAAATTAAAACATGGCATAATCTGCTGTGCCAGTAAATATCACTATAATTAAATTGTCCTGAAAACTCACGACAGCTCATAACGCAGGGTTCATATGTTTGCCTTAAGTCTTTGAATTTTCAGAAGACAATATGAATATAAAAAGGTCTCAGCAGGGGCTAATCATAGCCTTTCAAGCATTGGTGGATCACAGTAAAAGTATTGGCAAGTTAAATAAAGGTGAAATAACACATAATGCTCCTCTGGCCTATGAATCCAGTTGGAAAGCTCAGGAGAGGGAAATATTACAACTCTGTGTGAACTACTTACAGTTTTCAAGCACAGATTTTTTTTTCTTTAGTACTTTTTATAATGCTGATAATAAGACGCAGTCCTTTAAGATAGCATCCTTCAAATATCCCTGCTGTGGTCCTTGACACCCCTAACGAAGAGTGTTCACACATTGTAAAATTGCTCTCATAAATGTCACCGTAATGAATGGTGAAATGCAGTTTCTCAGACCTGCTGATATTATTTATCCTCTCTGATGGGCCATAATCAAAATTATACTCTCTTTATTATCCAAATGTACAGCATACACAGGGATTTAACTCAGCATGAGGACACGCAACATACTGTATATTCAACAATATCTACACCATTACCATACACCACAGGTGGAAAGTAATGAACTATATGCACTCTTGTTACAGTGCCTGAGTACATAGTTCACCATAATACTAATAATACTTAATACATACATAATACTTTTTTCCCCATATAATTGAATCATAGTACTTAGTACATAGTACTGAATTTTTTTTAAAAGAGTTAAACAATAATAATGCAATTTATCCCTGGAAGACTGTAAGTGAAGTAGAATACAGTATGTGCAAAATTTTAAATAATTCAATTTTGAGACCTAATCAAATAATTTAGTTTCCTGCCTAAAGTCATTGCTATAAATGCTTAGTCAGCAGCAGCTATGTTTGAGACAGTGGAGACAGATGAGCGTCCCTGGGCCAATTTATCAACTCTCTTCAGTTTGAAATGCCACAAAGGAAACAGCCTATAGAAACATGTACAAGTAAGCCGTTAACTTTCTGAGTGAGCTAGACTGGCTAGCCAGACATTTTGATATTTTACAGTATGAAAGTTCTGCATTAAACTCATGTGTAAAACAGATGTTTGGTAGCAGTTGCTTGTTGTGTTAAATAGTGCTGCTAGAGTCTATAGGTAACACGCAGGTTAATGTCTAAGGGGCATCGTTGCTAAATTTCTATGTAGCTAGAAACATGTATGAATAACATCAGCTAGCTAGTTAACAAACCTAGCAAGCTACTGAAACCCTACCAGTTAGCCAGCTAGCTAGCATTAGCTTTCTTTATACATTGTTGACAATGGAGGTGGTGTTCACTTCAGTGTGGCTTGAACATAACAGTTAAAAAATTCCTCAGATATAGAATACTTTCAGATTAGTTGTATCAACTGTAGACATTTCAACCTTTCAACTCGTACTCTTTCAACCACATTCTGGGGAAGTGGTAGCTCAGTGGTTAAGATGTTGGCCTTCTGATTGGAAGCTTGTGGGTTCAAATCCTAGCGCTGCCACTGCTGGACCCTTGAGCAAGGCCCTTGAGATAATTGCTGCTCTGGACAAGGGCATCTGCCATATGTCTTAAAGCAGATTATTTTGGACTTTTGTCTTACTGAGTACATTAGCACCACCAATGGTCCTAAGAAACATACACAGAATAGTATGATGTGAGGGTTGGGTTGAGATCTGGTGACTGTGATGGCCTTTACATATTATTTACATCATTTTAATCGTGATAAAAACAATTGAGAGTGCCCTCCTCCTCAAAGAGACAACTCCCATCACTATATAATTATTACATTACAGAGAAAAGATGATCAGTCAAAAAAATTTAAATAAAAAATGAACTTATTTGCAGTGATGATTCCATACCTTTAAGTGGACCCACACCATGCAGGCAAAAATAAATAAATGCATAACAGAGCTACCAGTTTTTCCTTCAATTTATCATTTAAATATCATGTATGTGCTGAACATTAAATTACATGTGCATAGCAGTATATGTAATTAAGCTTTAATGGATTATTGATCAGAGGCACCTTCACTGAATTTATCCAAAAGGCCTCACGCGGTCCCTTAGTTGCCCTCCCAAACACTTTTTCACACACCACTGCTTATCCTTATTCCACTGAGGTGAGGTCATGTGGTTTCACCAGTTATTACTTTCACCGTGGGTTCAACTGCTTTAAAATACTGAGCAAATAGATCGCTCATTTGGGCTGAATTATAACTAGTGTGCTTTTCAGGACAAAACAAACAGAATGTAAATTAAAGCAAGTTGATGTTAGAATACCATGATCCTGAGCCAGGGTGCTAATGTAAACCTCTTTCTCGAAAAAAAAAGAAAAGTTAGAAAATGAGTAAGAGACAGAGAGAGTGTACAATTGCAGTATACTGCACCAATAGGGAAACAAACATTTTAATTATTATTGAATGACTCATTATTATTCTAATCATTATTTCATGATGTCTTTAACTGCATAATCAAAGAAGAATTGATTATGTAAAAGTTTTAGTGACAAAACAGCATTTCTCACAACAGCTGGGCATCCTCTCAGCTGTCACTGGCAGCATTACATTTCTCCAGAGTGCGCTTTCCAACTCATCACTAAAAGCCAAGCTGCCTAAAGCATTCCACTACTGTGATGGGCCAAGAAAAAGTCTGCAAGACATCAGACTCCCCAGTAAGGAGAATGCAAACATCTTGTCAAGGGAAGCCATTTAGCCTTCAGCTCAAACATAATTCACACTCTGGAGAGCCTTCCGTTGCAAGGAAGCATTTTTGTGAAGAACAACAAGAAGAAGAAGAGAGGGAATCCGTGTTCATCCAAACTTACTATAAAATGATTTAAGAGGAAAAAGAGTGTGAAGATCACTATATTGATAATTAAAGAAGAGACATCTAACCTATCACACACTCCTAGACAAAAAGAGTAAATTTAGAACCCTTGAGGAACCCTTAAAGTTGCTATTTAGAGCCCTTTGCTTTTTTCCCCTCTGATTTGGAGCACTCTCAGATCACACCATCTGACACTACATGCAAGCTTGGGGTAGTTGGTTTCTGGACAAGAAACCATCCTTCTCATCTCACACATCTAACCTGATTTGGTCATTTACAGTCAGCTTTCCCTTTACAACATGGGTTTTCAATCTTATCCACAAAGGGCTGGTGTTGCTGCAGGCTTTCATTCCAACCAAGCAGGAGCCACATCTGATTTCACTTGTTTAATCAGTTCACCTCAGTCTCCAATCAACTATCAAGTCTGCCTCCAATTTGGCTATAATGAAAGCCTGCAGCCACACTGGATCTTTGTGGATAAGATTGAAGTCCCTTGCTTTACAACAGCAAGGGGATCCTTCCATTTCTATCTACAGAGACCACTCATGTTCTTGTTCAGTCCCATGTCATCTCAAGATTGGACTACTGCAATTCATTCCTACCTAGACTTCCCCTGCATGCCATCAAATCGCAATAACTGATCCAGAATTCAGCTGTATGGGTTGTTTTTAATTTAGTTCGCCCACATCACCACATTGCTGCAGTCCCTCCACTAGCATCCTGTAGCTCATGTCATATGGAGGTGGTAAGGGCGGGAGTGGGATTGTCCATGGTGTTAAAAGTTGCTAGTGGAGGGACTGCAGCAATGTGGTGATGTGGGAGAACTTAGTTAAAAAACAAACCATACAGCTGCATTTTGTATCAGTTATAGACGTTTGATGGCATGCAGGGGAAGTCTATCCAGGAATGAGTTGCAGTAGTCCAATCTCGAGATGACATGGGACTGAACAAGAGTGTGAGTGGCCTCTGTGGATAGAAAAGGGAGGATCGACAAGAAGTTCTGTTTGTCTTTACAGTTCTACAACTATATACCATAATGATTTTACCTCATTATCCCCTTATCTCCCAGAAGAGGATGTGTTCCCTTCAAGGTTTCTCATTGAAAGTAATGGTTCCTGTTTCCTGGAGTCCACTATTAACGTCACAGTCTTGTTTAAGATAAGTGAAAAGGTTTCCTACAGATCAGGCACACTATTATATTCTGTCATTCATGAATTTAATTGGTGTTTAGGGGCAGTGGGGAGGAGATAATACTGCCTAGTCTCACAACCTGCCATTGTCCCAAAAGGAAGTTCTTAAAACTGTTTGTCTTTACTCATTTATGTCTGCATTACAGGTGTACAGTATTTATAATCCCAGTAGCCAGGGGTCAACCAGAAGAGTGTTCCCTTTTGAGTCTGGTTCCTCTCAAGGTTTCTTCCTCATGTCATCTCAGTGAGTTTTTCCTTGCTATCGTTGCCTCTGGCTTGCTCATTAGGAATCTATATCTACATTTTGATTTCTGTAAACCTAATTTTTGACAATGTCTATTGTCAAAAATTTTATAAAAATAAAATTTAAAAAAATTAGATGTATCCAGCAGTACAAAGAACAGATAAATCTTAAAGCACACTGGTTGAATGTGTGTGAAAGAATTTGTAATTACAGCTTGACAAGTGGAAAATAAGGCCATTTGAAAGCAATATGACATTTGGATGAACACCCAAGCACCCACAAAATCCTTTCACATGAGTACGACTGGATTTATTTTCTTTTTTTAACTTTTTTTTCCTAGCATGTGTGACAAGTTTACTATGAACACTCTTCCCTCTTCTGTTTCCTTGTTAACACTTTTTAACACTCTCTCCTCACATCCATGATTTCAAATCCAAAGTCAATTTAAAGACAATTATCTCCTTTTGAAATCATAATGGGCAGAGCATTCCCAACCCCGTGGACTAAAGCTAGCCCTGGTGTTTCTTTTACAGGAGCCCTAGACGTGATTGTTGGCGATTACAGCTCACTCGAGAAAGAAGAAAATTCACAATCAAGCAGCTTTTAAGGGGCCTCTTCTCATCACACCTTACCCATACACACATAGATTATCTTGTATTAATCTTTCCAAATAATCATCAAAATAATCTTTCCAAAAACCATCCTCTTCACAATGTGTTGAGACAGTATAGACACACGTCCAATTCCAGGTTGATTCATAACATTTCCAGTTGACTGGAACTTCTTAATTATTGCCCTGATGGTGGAATTTCAATGGGCATTTTCAATGCTTGTGTTATTTTCTTAGCAGAGTATTTTTGTGAATTTTTTTAACAAAAGATGAAAAGGTTAAACAATAGTTTTTCACAGCCTTCTTTGCTCATATTTACCAAGGGTTCCAATATTAGTGGATGGCTCTGTATACTGTATACTGTATTTTCTTTGAATAAAGAGAGATCTTGCCATTTGAATTTTGTGTGCCTGTGTGCCATTTGCATTTGATACAGGAGGTTTGTGGTGGGGCAAGGGCGCCTTCCTTTTTGGTGTACTTTCGCTTTCTCTATTCATAAGAATCATAACCCGAAGATTCACAATCCTAACAATGTGTGACTAAACATGTGTGCATAATACTATTTCTAATTACTGTTCATCATTGTTAATTATACTGTTTACTTTTTTAAATTATGCTTTTGCTTTGTTTTGATAGTTTTGATGATTCATATCAAATCAGTAAAGCATTTCCATTAAACATGCAATAAAAATCTAATTTGGCCACCTATTTGCTTGCATTATATCATTTTGGACAGTTTAACAGAGACACTTTTATGTGTGAAAATTTTGCTAAGTATGTTTATAAGAAAGGATCCACTCCTGGAGCCTCACAGGTATCATTTATCAAACTATAAAATATATTTTCAGTGACAGCAGGGATGATAACAGCATAAATACTGATGTTCTTCACAATAACAACAGACTGAGCCACTGTGAAGATAGAAGTGTATATTTGATAGAGGTTAGGTCTGTTTCATCTGGCCTCACTTTCCTACCAGTAAATTATAGATCCATCTATATCCTGAATAGCTCTAATGACGAAATGCTCTCTAATGACTTAATGGGTCATTTATAAAAATAAAATAAAATAAAATAAAATAAATAAATAAAAAACTTAAATCCTGTCTGTATTCAGGCAAATGTCATCTCATTTCAAATTGTCTTAAACTGCCAGTGATTTAGCATCTTCAGTGCTCCTTTAGCCGAACACTTCCCGAAGGGAACATTTATAAAAGTGTCATTTTCTCTACAATGATCATTACCTAAACTGTGTGGTAATGTTTTTTGCATTTAGCAGCCTTTATAGCTACATGTCATTAGAGAAAGTGAGAGATGGCCAAGATGGTTCACACAGGACTCTGAGTCACAATCCCTCTAGCATTTTAGCGTAGAAGGGCACAGTGGGCTCAATTTGAGATGCATCTACCCCCCCTCCCCCTCCCCCCTCTGGAATCAGAAGTGCCTGTTAAAACAACACTTATAAACAATTGATGGATTCACTTAGTTATAATTCTTTCAAATGTATTTTGAATGAAATGCTCTTTCCACAAACTCTTCCATGCAGTAAATTCTGTTCAATTACAGAAGTTTAGGAACATGGTAATCTGCTACCATATCTGCTGGGCTGGTTTTCAGAAATGCAATTCAACTAAATCATCAGGCATACTTAATTAATCTACAAATACGCAAAGCTTTCTATATTTGAAGTTTGTGTACAATCCAACTTGTTTGCTAATCATGTGAGTTGGTTTCTAGCAAACTAGCTAACTCGCCAACTATAAACAGTAAACAGCAAAAAACAACAAACACAGTTTCACCATTCAATTAATCTAATACCTGACTGTGTACTGCTGCCTTTTTAATGGAATTAATTATTGTCATGTAAGGAATAGTTTTAAAAAAATATCTTGTGTTGGACACTAGTAAAATAGCTGTTTTGGTGCACTGCACAGCAAATTCCATTATCAGTGAGATGAAGCAGTGGTAGCTCAGTGGCTAAGACATTGGGCTACTGCTGAGAAGGTCGTGAGTTCAGATATCAGCACTGCCAAGCTGCCACTGCTGGGCCCTTGAGCAAGGCCCTTAACTCTCAACTGCTCAGTTGTATAAATGAGATAAATGTAAGTTGCTCCGGATAAGGGCGTCTGCCAAATGCCGTAAATGTAAATGAAACCATTAACTTTGGACAATTCCAGTTAAATTAATGTAATAATCTTTTTGGGGGTGTGGCACACTGAAGTATTGATTTCAGTTTCAAGATTCAAAACAACTAACTTCAGTTAACCTAGGGAAAAATCACTGACTATTAGGCCTATAGGACTCAAACTTGTTTTAGACTCGCCATTTACTGCCATTAATACTTGGTCTTGTCTTATCATGGGTATTGGGCTTGGTAAATATAGTCTTGGTCTCGACTGAAATAATGTTTCTTTTCTTTTTGCATACACAAAGTTTGACAAGAGGTAATTCCTTCTTCTAGAAAACAACCTGGCACAATAACTGGCACAATTCTCAAATGAAGCCAGTTGACCAGGCTTGGCCTCGAAAAAATATTTAATAGTTTTTGGTCTTGATCTTACTGTAAGTCAGTCTTGCTTTCATTTGGACTTGATCTTGACCTTGACCTACTCAAAACTCAGTCTTGACTCAATCTCGGATAGTCATGGTTTTAGACTCATTTTAGTCTTGTTTTGGACTTGACTACCCTGAGGCAGTCAGATTACTCAACACCCTGCTGCCTCCCAATGCTCACCTGGGCTAGTCAAACACCTAACCCGGTAAGACCCATAGCTGCATCAGTCATTTTTATATTATGGAACTTGTTTTTGCTGCCAATATTGCTGCTGTATTTGTGCTGCTACATTACACAATAGTTTACAGTTTGAACCCCATATTCTGTGTATTTATTGTCTTGCACTCGTCTCACACTGTTGTGTATTTGCACTTTATGTAGTCTTGCATACTGTTCTGTGTTGAATTATGGTCCTGAAGAAACAACATTTCGTTCCGATGTATACACGCTATAGAGGAATGGCAATACAAACCCACTTGACTTGACTACAGTCCTACACCATCAAGCTTTGGGTTGTATCTTTTATGATCAATTCATATACAATGTGAAGGAGTTCCTACACCCTTACAAAAAAGGTTACAGTTACATCCATGAAGTGTTCTCCCTTGAAGATTCTATGTAGAACATTACATTAATAACATTAGCAGGTTTCCTTTTAATAATAGACTCCAGGTAGAACTGCTTTAGAACAAAACAAAAAGATTAACCATACCTTTTCTTTATCAATGTATAATTTTACTTGATATTTAACTTTTGTTTGTCCTCAGTTCTTCTTAATTCATGGTACCGACTGCCATGCTAACTATGATTCTCCCTAACTAGTTTCATAGACTACTCTGTCGATTGGCTCCAGCCTACCTCATCCTCTTTCATTCCCATGTATGCTCCAGCAGTCAGTGCTAGCAGACTAGCCTCAGGCCAAAACACAACTTGGTGGGCTTTCTCTCAGTGCTCAGGCCACCAATCAGATTCACTTATGGCCTTCACCCCAATATTCCTGCATGTTCTAAAAGAAAAGTGTAGCTATTGTGTGTGTTGACTCAGAAAATGTCCTTCCTTTCACAAGCATCTCAGAAGACACTATAGCCCAGAGCTAATGAGCCTAGAGAAGCTTGTGGCCTTAAGCAGCTTTATCAAAGATCTGAAATTCCTTTTATGGCCTTTTCATTTCCCAGGAAAAAGACTCTTTGTTGGTCCTAGCAGGGTTCAAAGTCAGATTCCATTATAAAGATTTGTTTTCACGTTTGTCATTTATTAAAAACCTAATGCAAATATTTACTTTATAAAATGATACTCATTATTAACTTAATGTATTTTATAATTGTATCTTTCCTCAGTTGGTGTTTTGATGATGGTGGTGGAGAGCGCTGTCACTGTCTAAAACGTTGCTCCAAAACCTCCAATAAGTGTTCAATGGGGAAAAATCTCAATGATTTAGACTGTGGAATGGTTCTTGGTACCAGATGGGCTGGTTTGAATATTTCAGAAACCACTGATCTCTTGGGATTTTTATACACAAAAGTAAAACATCCAGTTCCGGGGACAGTAGTTCTGTGAATGGAAGTGACATGTTGATGAGATAGGTCAGAGGAGAACGCCCAGAATGGCTTAAATTGACAGGAAGGCTACGGTAACTGATATAACCACTTTTTACAACCACAGTGAGCAGAAAAGCATCTCAGAATGCCATGACAAATCTCAAGGTGAATAACCTACAGCAGCAGACCACATCGGGTTCCACTCCTGTTAGCTGAGAACAGGAATCTTTAAAAGATCATATTGATTATTTTGGAAGTGTCAAACCCAAAATCTTATTTGATAGCCACATACTTTACTTGATTATTGATTCAAGAGCCTGTCTCTTATTTTCCCAATCTGTAAAGCATTAGGAGAGTTCAGAATTCAGTTCAGTAGTCAGAGGGCAGGAAATGAGTGAGACCAAGCCATCCCCCTCTGTGTCATCAGAGTCATCTTCAGACAAAATAAAAATAAAAATCCTTAAAAACAATCATTACAATAAACGATTGTGCACTCCAATGCATCAATATGACAAAACGAGCCCTTAATTAATTAATTTTAACTGCTAAATAGGCTTATCGTGTTGCTGAGGCAATTAGGGCAAATTTAGATAATTAAAGAAACTCCACAACTTGGGATCATAATGTGCCTAACTAATGAGTTCATGCTTACAGATGCCTATTGGGTAAAAGACACATTAAAAGGAAATGCTTCACGAGATTATATGATAAAGTTAATGACAGAGCAAAGTGGCAAATGTACAGCACCATACATTTTCACGAAGATCTTGTACGTCGTGATAAAACATACAGCACCAGCACAATGCAATTACACACGGTCTTAATGAAGACTCAAACACGAGACTCATCTCATGGCTTAGTGATCCTTGTACATCAGTGCACTTACATGTGTCTTAATGAGGATTCACACATGGGTGCCTTCGTAAAACAAATCGAAAATCAGTTACTGTACTTGAGCAGCTTAATTATAGATACTGTATTATAATGGAGTGTATGTTAGCTCTGCAGTGCACATAGTAGTATGTGCGTCTTGATAAAACACACAATAATATCTCAGTTGAGTGATGCCTAGTGCAGTGCAATTATACATTAATTATGCTGTAATTGTATTATAAGATGGCAAGCCAGAAGTTTTATGTTGTTTCTGCAGTGCACCAGTGGAATACTGGGTCATCACCAGTAGCATACCTTAAAGCCCAGTGGAACTGTTCTATGAATGGTTCTATTTTTCTAACATTATTTCTTACATCATGTGAAAAGACAGGGCATAAGTGTGCAAACTCAGCATAGTTTTTATTAAGGGAAGTCTACAAATCATGCTCGTAAGGTCAAAGCACAAGTAGTCAACATCATGAAAGTGGAATCCATAATCATAAATGAGAACTCAGGCAAGGTCAAAGCACAGACGAAACTAGAACATGGAAACAGGGAGTCAAAGGAAACCAAGGCTGATGGTTAAATTAATGTGCATGATAAGACTTTGCGAAGACAAAAAGATGCAAGAGGATATAAACAGAAATATATGCTAAATTCTATACTCTATGTTCCTTGTTGCTGGGGTTTTATCCTTAAGTTTACAACTTACTGTACTGTACTTTTAGGATGTATCTTTAACCTAGAAAGGTGCATATAGGATTAGTTTAAACTTTACATCTTTACAACTAATCCATTTATGTATCTTCAATCATTCCAGGTATTGTTGTAAGATAAACTGTAAGATGCGCTGGGACACATCCTCAGTGATGCTCTTGAGGTCATCGGATATTTCGGGTGTTTCAACATCATACACCCTCGCTCAGGCGACCCAGCCAGGGAGCCAGGGTTGATCAGACCCCGGCTTGTGTCCCAGTAGCACTGGCCCATTGATCGCTCCTCCTAATCCAAAGCCACCTAGAGGCCCTCTCAGTCAGAGTCTCCAAGGAGCACTCGACTGCACTCCTCATTGCAGCCCCAGTGATGCCGAGTAGAGTGTAGACTTTACACAGTGAACGGCCAGCAAAGCCTCTACATCCCACTTCAATGGGCTCGCAACATGCCTTCCAGCTTCTAATCCGGCACTGTTCCACCAGCTCCTGGTACTTGGACCATTTCTGTTCATTTGCCTCTTCCATACCGTCCTCCCAGGGAACTGTCAGCTCTATCAGGAGCACCTGTTTTGAAGAGGCTGATGAAAGCACCACGTCTGGCCTCAACGAGGCCTCAAGAGGATGTGCTTGAGTGAACCTCTTCCGGGGCACAGAGGACATGCTGCAAAATCACTCTTGCCCCAGACGTGGAGATTTGCTGGGCTAGGTAAGACATCATAAACCGCTTGGACCATAAACTTGATCCGCTGAGGATCTGCCTGCCAGATATCAGTCCAGGAGATCTTTCTTTCCAGTGCACCCTACCACCTTGTCCAAGCTTCCTGCTGCCGCATGCCCACCATCCTGCCCATCATTATGCTGGTCCGTCCTCCTCATCCTGCATACTAAAAGTACAAAACATGCACCAGCCCAGCAACAAGTGAACATCTTTTCAACACACTAACTATTCTACACCTGTACACTGTAATGATTTATAATCACACTATCCGGTGTCACCCAGAAGAGGACGAGTTCCCTTTTGAGTCTCTAAATATGTCTATCGTTAAGAACTGAACTGAATTATATTTATGTCTGTTTCTCTATGTTAATATTGCTGATGAAAACTAAGGTGAAAAGTATTTACCAAATAATTATAGAAATAAAATGATGACTGAAATGTGTGGTTTTTATTAGTTGTCACAACTCTCGAAATGAGATTAGCAGCTTTTATTGATGGGAATGGAGTGCAAGTAGGTTTGGTCTTGGCGGACTAGATCTGCTGCAAAGGGTACAGTAGGAGGAACCCCCTGTAGCAGATCTATATGGTGGTGCTGGGGAGGAGGAGGATAGGATGCAAAATCTCGTAGTACACGTAGAGGCCGTAGCTTGCGAGTTAATTGGGATAGTAAAGGGTTAAGTAGATGCAGAAGAGTGACTGATAGGCAGCTGCACCGGCATTGAGGGCGCCAATCGGCGCACAGATAGAGTTTCATGATTGAACTAGACATTTGTCTATTTTAGACACTCTATTAACTATGGATAAACTGTCATGAAGCAGCATATCAACTAATTCTCAACAACATATCATGTGCAAAGAATAGCAACTTTATAAAAATTGGAAATAGTTATAGTAAAATAGCCTAAAGTTTGCCGTGAGGTTGCTGTGAATGGTATTACATGGCTACCCTGAAGATGATTGCTGGATGTTCTCACTCGGACAGTGCAATGATATGTTTAGCACTTAGGATTTCTTCACCTGGACATTACAGACCTAAAGCTAAAACTCTACTAAGATCAACAATGATGCTTAAACTGAAGATCTTTCCAACACACTTAGCACTACTATATAATTGTAGAAGAGTAATGATTTATATTCTTACTATCCAGTGTCACCCAATCCACTATCCAGTGTCTGGTTCCTCTCAAGGTTTCTTCCTTATTTCATCTCAGAGAGATTTTCCTGGCCACTGTCACCTTTGGCTTGCTCATTTGGTATAAATCTAAATCTATATCTATACTTGTATATCCTAAAGCTGCTTTGTGACAATGTCTATTGTTAAAAGTGCTATATAAATAAAACTGAATTGAAATGAATTAAAATAGTAAAAAATTGTAAACAAAACGAAACAAAAAATAAATAAAACAAATAGGAACAATGGTTATATCACCTTCATGCAAATGAAATAGATTTTTTTTTGTCCTTCACTTGCTAGTGTTATGTAAAACGGAGGAAGGGCTGGATGCATGTGCAGGGGAAAAGTCAGTTTATTAAAGAAAAGGGGAAACACAAAAGAACAGCAGGGTCCAAAAAACCAACAATAATCCACAGGAATATAACATAAATCCACAAGGAGCAGGGCAGTAATCCAACAGGGAGCATGAACAGCACAAAATAGCACGAAACGTAAATACAAAACAAAGACAAAGCAAACACATGAGACTTGGCTAAGGTCTAGGAACTATGGACATTGATCTATGGTCTATGGGCGAGAGACCGCGAGAAGCGAGCAAGCGCACAACACATGCATAAACTTATTTACTTAGTTAATACTCCGCGAGGAGACAGAGAAACATAGGGGTTTAAATAAACAGAATTAACCAGGACTAAAACAAAGCAGCTGAAACTAATGATGAGACAATGAACGGAAAACCAATGAACGAACAGGGGTGGAGACATGACATAAACCAAAAGCAAAGAACCAATGAACAAACGGGGGCAGAGACATGACGTAAATGAAAACAAAAGCACATGGCGAAGGTAAACAAAGCGAGAGTCTATGAGTGATTCAGTCCAGCGGAGTTTGTGAATGGAGCTCACGCTACTCTCCATAGCAGCGCGAAGCGAGGAATGCCTACGTGTTCGTGCAGCGAACGACTCTGGGAGTCAGCCGCTCGCTTAGCGACTCCATGTGCGAGGGGTTCTCTAACAGCCAGATAATGTGGATCATCATTAAATGTCATTGAATTATCATTAAATCTATCTATTTAAAATACTATCATTTTTTAAAAACTAAAAATGTTATAAATTTAATCCATCCATTTTCTATACCGCTTATCCTTACTGGCTCATGGGGAACTTGGAGCCTATCCCAGGGAGCATGGGGCACAGGCAAGGGACACCCTGGACAGGGCGCCAGTACATTGCAGGGCACAATCTCACACATTCACATACTACGGAGACTTTTGAACATGCCAATCACCCTACCATGCATGTCTTTGGACTGGGTTAGGAAACTGGAGTACCCGGAGGAAACCCCAGAAGCACAGGGAGAACATGCAAACTCCACACACACATGGCTTCGGTGGGAATCGAACTCTCGACCGTGGAGGTGTGAGGCAAACGTGCTGAACACTAAGCCACTGGGCCCCTTTTATTAATTTAAATGATGCCAAAAATGAAAAAAAAAACAAACAAACAAAAAAACAAGAGATTATGCATGACAAAAATTTGCATACCTCTGATTCACTGTGGAAAAGGAAGACTGTGAGAAATGTAAATGCAATCCATCTTCATGAAAATGCATAACTGGCACAAATAAAGCACACCTACTATAAAAAGGCTGATCAGTGAATAGGTTTTCTTCAAATGTGGGGGGAAAAAATCCAGATAAATGGTATGTTGCCAAATGTGCAATAGAGGTTCAAACAAATAATTAATACCAACAAAGCTCTCTTTGAACATCATCCATAGTGTAAACACCACCATTAATTAGTATGCATGTGTATTAATCAGTAACTCAGTATATATCAAAGGACAATATTAATATGCATACATACTGTATATGCACAAAATTCTTATTTCATCTTATCATCTGTGAGCGTCTCTATGTAGGTCAGTGTCTTCATTATCTCCAGAGCTCTGAGCCTCTAGTGTTTAGGACAAGAAGAGCGATGTTTTATTTACCACACACTCAACCTGTCAGGCTTCATTTCACTTAAACAACCTGCTCAGGACGGGACAGCTCGACTCCCGAGAACACAGCATTACAGCCAGGTGAGTGATGGACACAAGACAGCTTCTCAAACTGATCAGTGATCTTAGCTCTCAGCTGCACAGAACTTTGCTTAGATTGTGTTCTCCTAAATGGATAAATATATCATGCAGTGTTCCCTTTGTGTTAGGTTATGTGTATGGTTATGTTCTTGCTTAGGAAAAAAACATGGAAGTAAGAGGTGCTACTGTGTTGACTGATGCTGTGAGCAGAGCAGCCATGTTGATTTGACGTCACTTGCTGAACTCGGGGTTGAGGAAACCTGAGTTTATGTGTAGGAATTAATACCTGAGTTGAAGGGGTTCTTTGATTTTTCCTAGTTAGAGGTTGGAAATTTAGAGTTATAAGTTTTACTTGAATACAGCATAAATTCTTTGTAAGGAATTAAGGTTCCCTTAAATAATGTACTACATTACTGTTTTTGATCACTGCAATTCCATATTTGTTCTTTATTGTGTTAGAACCTTAATTATTATTCTAGTAGAAAAATTAAATAGGGGGGAAAAACTTTTATTGGTAGGTGTGTCCTTACACATTACACATTAATACTAACTCCAGCACCTTGTTCTTTGTGTTTATGTAAAATAGCAATGAATTAAGGGTCCTTAGTGTTTGCTAGGACTTTAGGACTTTGAGGCTGTTGATGTAAAAATTATATATATATAAAAAAAAAAAAATATATATATATATATATATATATATATATAAAACGTTTTAGGCACCCTATTGTTTTTTTTAGTACAAACTTTGTTATAGATTTTTATTTTTTTATTTTATGACTTCTACATTATCAAGTCAGTACAAAAAACATTTTAGATAAAAACATTAGTTTTCTAGCACAAAATTAAATGTTACAGAAAAATGTTTGTATGTCATTAAAGAAAGCAGCATATTACGTAAGAGACACTTTTCAGACAAAAAGCACAATGAAGGCTGCTGGGTTTTGCTGCAAAAAATAAGAAGCAAGTGCGAAAGTCAAAGTCTCCAGAAGAACTGTGTCTGGTTCTGCAAGATGCTCAATAAAACTTACCAGCTCATTTCCTTTTTGTACTGGAGACTACTATTTTAATTTTTTTTTCACACCAAATTTTGTGACTTTGTTTCATTTACTACTGTTTACTACAGAAGAAACAGATGTGCAAACATCTTTTATATATATATATATATATATATATATATATATATATATATATATATATATATATATATATATATATATATATATATATATATATATATAGAGACACACATACACATACCGGTCAGCCATAACATTAAAACCACCTGCCTAATATTGTGTAGGTCCCCCCTGTGCCACCAAAACAGCTCTGACCCGTTGACATATGGACTCCACAAGACCTCTGAAGTTGTGCTGTGGTAGCTAGGCATCACAATTTGGCTCTTGTCAAAGTCGCTCAGATCATTACACTTGCCCAATTTTCCTGGTTCCAACACATCAACTTCGAGAACTGACTGTTCACTTGCCTTGACAGGTGCCATTATAATCAATGTTATTCACTGCACCTGTCAGTAGTTTTAATGTTATGGCTGATATATATTTGCAGTGTGTTTCCTATGTCATTTAGTTTCATTTAGTTCTGTCTTTCACCACACAGACATCATAAAGAAGTGACAAGACTCCATTTTATTCAGAAAACATGCTGATTAATAACTGCTTCAGCTCTACAATATTAGCACACTTTTGTTGCTGTAGAGATGGTAGTGAAATATGGCTTTCTCATGGCAAGCCCCATCATAATTTGTTGGACATAGTTGTCAGACTGGGCAAACATTCTATTCGTTCCAACAAATGAACATTTCAGTCTCAGAAACTAAACTTTACCAAATGCCAAGTGGCTTAACACACTTTAAGTGCTGGAGTTTGATTGGTGTTTGTTGGGGGTTCAGGTTTCACTGTTTGTGCTTACAGAACTTTTTTGTAAAAGAGCTAAGAGTCGATTGTGTATGATTAATGATGTCCAATTACAAGAACCTGAGTATACACGTTTTATATAGGGTTCATTAATCTTAAAGACTTTCCTGAGTTATATTCTAGCCAGCTTGTATTTGAATGGCCTTTCCTTTTTAGTTTTATTATGAATGATGATGCCAAGGTTTTGTTTTTGGCTGCAGCTACATGCATTAAGGTATTTTATATTCGATTCTGTTAGGTCAGAAGGTGTTGATTAATTTTCTATACCAGCGGCTCTGACAGTAGTTCCAGCTGTGAGACAAATCACAGGTTTACCTTATATTAATGCACTCGTTCGAATATGCAAGACTTATAAGGTGGATGCATCACGTAATCAAAACGTAATAATAAAAAGCTTTTAACCATATGTTGTTATATAACAATGAAAAACGTTTAATGAAAATGGTGTAGTTTTGGTAAAGATGTTTGTTTAACATTTATGGAAGGAGTCTCCAGTGTCAGCACTTTGTGTTTTCTGGTTCTCTTTAACATGACAAGCTGCAGTTTTGTCTTATTAACTTCAAGAGATTGTAAAAAGAGATGTTTAGAGCTGTTGTAACATAAGTGACAACAATACACTGTGTTGCATTATATACAAGTTGCAACTTGTAATTCCTGCACACTGTGAACAGGAGTAAGTACCATTTCTCTAATTGTAATTAGTTCATAACTGTATTGGAATTAGATCAGTTAATATACAGACACAGTACTTGGTTTAATTTAAAACACTGACCATACTAATCACTGTTTTGAGAAGGTAATTGTCAACATTATCAGTCATATAACTAACGTTAGCTGGCTAGCTTGTTGCTAACAGCTTTACTTGCTCTGACAGAGCAAACAAAAGATACAATTTCATGTGTCCAGGTTTTTTCTCCATTTCGCTCACTGAATGTTGAATGGGCACCCAAGGCTTATTGATAAGCGTGGGGCGCGAAAGCTAGCACGTCTGGTCCGATTCCACACAAGCGCTACTGTAGCAAAATTGCTGAAAAAGTTAATGCTGGCTCTGATAGAAAGGTATCAGAACACACAGTGCATCGCAGCTTGATGCGTATGGGGCTGCGTAGCCGCAGACCGGTCAGAGTGCCCATGCTGACCCCTGTCCACCTCTGAAAGTGACTACAATGGGCACATGAGCATCAGAACTGGACCATGAATCCTGGTCTGATGAATCACATTTGCTTTTACATCATATGTATGGCCGGGTGCATGTGCGTCACTAACCTGAGGAAGTTATGGCCTCAGGATGCACTATGGGAAGAAGACTAGCTGGCGGAGGAAGTGTGATGCTGGGAAACTTTGGGTCCTGGCATTCATGAGGATGTTACTTCGACACGTACCACCTACCTAAACAGACCAAGTACACCCCTTCATGGCAGTGGCCTCTTTCAGCAGGATAATGCGCCCTGACACACTGCACATATTGTTTAGGAATGGTTTGAGGAAAATGACAAAGAGTGTTGACTTGTCCTCCAAATTCCCCAGATCTCAATCCAATCGAGCATCTGTGGGATGTGCTGGACAAACAAGTCCAATCCATGGAGGCCCCACCTCACAATTTAAAGGACTTGAAGGATCTGTTGCTAACGTCTTGGTGCCAGATACCACAGCACACCTTCAGAGGTCTTGTGGAGTCCATGCCTCAATGGGTCAGAGCTGTTTTGGCAGCACAAAGGGGACCTACACAATATTAGTCAGGTGGTTTTAATGTTATGGCTGATCGGGTTTGATCTACTTATGTTCATATTTGTTTTGTCCCGGTTGGTGTTCCTTACATTTATATTCAATCATTTTCATTCCTACAGATTGCATTCCTGTGATATTACAGATAAGATTGATATGCGGTTACTAATTTCAGTGAGTTCAAGAAAGGGTTCTTTCTCCTATTCAATATTATCTCAAATCAGTGATAAAGTTACAATTTTTCTTCATTTTCTTCCACCTAACAGCCATGTCTTCATTAAGCTAATTGAGCTTCAAAGACTGTTTCATACTCAATTATTTTTCTCAGGATCAGATAACAGGTTTCTCAATTTCAGCAATTACGCAATTTAATTTCTTAGTTCATAAATCAGTTAATTGCTGTTCTTAATAATGTGATTTTTTTTTCTTCTCAGTGTGTGACCAAACTGTGATTTCTTTTTCTTTTTTCTAAAATAATTAGGTCAGAAATTAATCCTCAAGCAGCTAATACATCATTTTAATACATTTCTAAAAATAGTGTGTTATTTGTAATACTAGTGCTCAATTAATCCAAAATGTGAAAAAGGTGCAAACAGTCATGTGATGTTAGGGTTTCCCCCCGCGCTGTTCGCTGAAGCGGGTGAGCAACGCACTTGCGGATTCTCAGACTCTCGTTTTGTTTACGTTGCCACGTGCATCTTTGTTTTGGTTCATGTCATGTCTCCGCCCCTGTATGTTTATTGGTTCTGTGATTATGTGCTTTTATGAGTTCCGGGTGTTTTGTGTTTACCCTCTTTCCCATTTCCCATCTTTCCCATTCATGTATTTAAGCTTTTGGTTTCTTCGCCTCGGCGTGGACTATTAGCCGAGTATCCCAGTTTCATTGCCTTGCCTTGTTACGTTGTTTCAAGCTATTACCAAGCCTCGTTTCCATGGACTGATTATTCTGGTGTTTTGGACCTTTGTTACATTCTCAGGATTGTGGATTATCGCCTTGCCCCTTGGATACGGTTTGCCTGTTTTTTGACTTTGCTTTGCTTCATGTTTTTCCCTGTTCCTTTACTTTTGGGTATGTTTCTAATAAAGTGACTTTTCCCCTGCACATGCATCCAGCTTCCGTTTCAGTGACATAACATGTGACAAGATTCCATAAGGTGCGGTGGCTGATGGGAAATGTAGTACAGTGCCAATTCCAACATAACCTTGACACAAACGAATAAATAAACATGCCACTTCGAAGCTTAAATGATAAAGGCTTAAACTTATTTTAGCCTTATTGGCTTGATATTATTTCCAAATTAATCCCATTTGAGCTGTTAGAGTCTCCTAACAATTTTTTTTCTGATTACCTTCATGCTTGACTTCATCAAGAAACATTCCTCAGCTGGAGAAACAGAAATGCTAATGTTAATATCTCATTTTTCTAACTGGCAGGTGCCTCCATATGTCTTTGGAATCACTGCAACCCAATTAGATCTCACATCTGTTCCATTAACAAATTAAGATCTCATCCATCAAATCTGTCAAACTCATCTCTCCACGTTCCTCATACTCCACATTCTTCATCCACAAGTTTCTTCAATGTTATTACTTTACAGTGGACACAAATGAAACCCAAAGTCATTTTAAAGTCATTCAACTTTTTATAAGCTTTTTCATTATTACATTATCATGAAACCTTTGAAACGTGTGAGGTGAGGTTATACCACAGTACTGACTGGTCAGAAGGAACAGCAGCTGCAAGGCAAGTTTCAGGTTTATGTTAATGTGCTTATTGAAATACTTTATCGTTTCTGCGGTAACAACTAATAAAGACTGCTGCCTCTTTTGATGTTGACATAGCACCCATAACAAGTGACACAGATTACTGATTGGCTGCGTCCGAAACCACATACTTACCTTCTACACAGTAGGTGAAAAGCAATACACCAGAGGGGTAGTATGTCCGAATTCTTAGGCGAGAAACAGTAGGCGAGAAATACCCGGATGGCGTACTACTTCGGGCGAGATTTTGCAGTGTGCAACCGATGGACACGACGCGAGTCAAACAATCCCATAATGCAACGGGACTGGTGTGGACGAGCTCAGAAAAAAAATCGCAGAAGACAGCGTCGGCTCTTTTTAAGTGTTAAACCTTGGTTAAACAGGACTTGTTTAACAATACCCGAATAAATTGTTAATTTGTTTAAGACGTCGAAGGTCACATGACAGTGGTAACATGGCGGATGTAGTACGTCTGGGATCGTAGTCATAATACACACACATACTGATGAGTACGTACTGTTTCAACAGCCATGCAGTAGGTACTGCATCGAATTCAGTACGTACTGTCACAGTACGTGATTTCAGACGCAGCCATTGCTATGTTGTATAGCTTAAAACGTCATGATAACTCACTTGTAGCTTAGTGCACTGGTATGTCAAAGTAACATTACGGTAATACACTGCAACTGACTTACCTTTGAAGTGGGAAGTCGGAACTCCGTCAATTTTGACCTCCCTGGGTTCGCGCAAGAGGTCGAAATCCTAACCTGTAAATGTTAGCATCTCTGTGGGTCCATTAAGTACAATTTATACAAATACCCATGATAATATCACAGAAATGTAATGACCCTAAACTACATCGAGTTTAGTTTTTCACCTTTGACATATCACTGTTATTGACTCATACTCAATACACTGACTCACGTCAGTCAGCTGTCATGACATTATTCTAATGCTAATCAGCCCGGAAAGTGTCGTAACAGCCTTATGTCAACTTGACGTCACGTCTTTATGACAGCTGACACCTGCTTGAATAAGTTATTAATGTTCATGTAGATTTATGTCAGTTGTCAGAAAGATCTTAAGCAAATGTCATAGAAACAATACCCTTAAGGACAGTGTTACCAAAATTAGCTTGTTTATAAGCACAGGATGAAGTTTTCTTTGCACACACAACAATATAGGACATTCTTGCAGACATACGTATTGCTACTTGTATAAAGAATACAGACTGGCATGAAACTGCCATAATTCAGTTCTAGGCGTTGTGTAATTCTGAATAAAGCAGCCATTTAGCCGCACTGCGTGACAGTGCTCAGTATGAAAGAATGTGTGTCTAACATTGTTTAACGAGTGATGGATGTGAGTCATGACAATGTCTTTTAGATCACGGATACACAGCTGATGAGGGACATGGCCATTAATGTTGGATAAAGTACATGCTATGATGGAATGAAGTTGATTAGGAAATTGCTTTTTATCTTTATCTATCTACCATTAACTCTGAAGTCCAAAACTGAGGTGTTGACGCAGTTTCCCTATAGTAGTGGGATGTACTTTTAGACTAATAGAGGTTACAATAACAACTAAGGAACAGTTAAAGACTAAATAAGTCTAAAAAAGTCACTAAATTTGGTGACTTTTTTTACACTTATTTAGAGTCTTTAATTAAATAAAAAACAAACAAACAAACAAAAAAAAAAAAAAAACAGCCTAGCGACAAATCTAGAGACTTTTAAAATACACACTAGTGACTGTCTTGAATTCCATAAGGCTCTCCAGCTCACTGATGTATGAGTTTTGTGAGCAGCTTTGATCGACCATCAGTGTGTAATGCCTGACTGTATTGTGCTTGCAACCAATCACCGATCACCACTGTTTCCCAATGACCAATCACTGATCACCACTGTTTCCCAATGACCAATCACTGATCACCACTGTCTGTCCCGCCTTCACACTTCTTTGTTCTAAGTTTTAAACTCGGAGATAGTAATAATACAACCCCAATTCCGAAAAAGTTGGGACAGTATGGAAAATGCAAAAAAAATTAACAAAAAGAGTCATTTGAAAATTCAGTTCACCCTGTTCTATATTGAAAACACATTATTAACACATTATTTGATGTTTTACTTTGTGAATTTCATTTATTTTTGAAAATATACACATTTCAAAGCTGATGACGGCAACACACTCCAGACAAGTTGGGACAATCGACTGTTTAGCACTGTGTAACATCACCTTTTCTTTTAATAACACTTATTAAGCATTTGTGCACTGAAGACACCAGTTGGTTAAGTTTAGCGAGAGAAATTTTTCCCCATTCATCCACTGTTGCTTTCTTTTGTGATTCATGGTGCGCCACACATTGTCAATCTGAGACAGGTCAGGACTGCAGGCAGGCCATGCTAGCACCCGCACTCTCTGCTTACGCAACCATCCGAATGTGGTTTGGCGTTGAATGTGGTTTGGCATTATCCTGCTCTGGATGGCAGCATATGTTGCTCGAAAATGTGTACATATCTTTCTGCATTAATGGTGCCCTCACAGATGTGCAAGTTACCCATGCCATGGGCACTGACACACCCCCATACCATGACAGACACTGGCTTTTGGACCTGACACTGATAACAGCTTGGATGGTCCTTTTCCTCTTTGGCCCGGAGAACACGATGGCTGTTTTGTCCAAAAACAATTTGAAATGTCGACTCGTCGGACCACAAAACACGATGCTCACTGTCTGCTTCTTTTTGCCTGCATTCTAGATAGATAGTATAGTATTTTGTAAACATGTAAACATATTCTGGTGCCATGACCAAAGATGACTTCTTTTTATAAGAAATAAATTATTTATCTCTTATTTTCTATTCTGATAAAACTGTATTCTATTCTATTTTTTATATAACATTTTCCTTCATGTACTCTAATTTGTAATCTGATATGCCATTAATCATGATGAATAAACTGCTATGCAAATTAGTCATCTAGTCTTGTCATCTAGTGACTTTTAGCAAACTTTTTTGAGTGTGCTTTAGATACTTTAATCAGAAAAGAGTTGGCAACAATTGCAAGAAATGCACAGAGTTTGAAGGATAAGCTGACCGAGCACTTGTACGCTCTGTGAGTTGCCTTGTATATTGCCTCATTGCATCTAAACCTGGATGCAACCATTTTGTACATCTGTCTCTCAGGGCGAGGTACCAGGAAACCTAGGGCACACTGATTTCAGTCCAAACACATACAAGGCTTTGCAAACCTCAAGACAATTAAGGATTACATGTTCACTGACTAATGATACTAATAAGATTAATTATTAACAGGTTTGAACAAACAAGACAGAGATGCTAAAGGTGATCTTGTATGGACAAGGTGTTTTACTGGCAAGGAGGTTAAAAAGCACACAGTAAAAACAAAAACTTTTTTTAATTTTATTTATTTTTTTCATTTTGGAAGCTACGTTATGACAAATAATAAAAACTGAAGGGTGGCGATGTTGGAAAAATAAACTGAGAAAAATAACATGGATGCCTCCATGAAAATTTAACCGACTAATGTGTCTATGTTGAAAGAAACATATTAGTAAAAGTAAATACTACAATAAACTCAAGTGAAAAAATGTTATTTAATACTGACAGAGCGAGCAGCCGTGTTGACATGATCACATACTGTATGCTAAACAACTCAAGTAGGAAATCCAAGTTCACGGGAAAGTTTTCTTTGTTTTGTTTTTGTTTTTTCCTAGTTGGAGGTAAGAAATTACAAGCTTTAGTCAAACACAGCATTAATCCCACTGGCAACACTATCAGCAGCCATTTTTGGGTAATGTAGGAAACAAAAATCATCATATGTTCAGCCAAATTAGCAATAGTGCAATCATATCATAGTGCCAAAGTGCTTAGAACACCTTAGAACTGGAGAACAACGTTACCAAACAAGATATATATATATATATATATATATATATATATATATATATATATATATATATATATATAGAGAGAGAGAGAGAGAGAGAGAGAGAGAGAGATATGACAGTCATTCTGAACCAGGAAGTGTGAATGCCATGCACAGCTGAAGAATCCCAAGTCAGGAAGTTTCAGGGCAGATTTTGTGCACTGAGCCTCAGAGTTTCTTTTGAGGTCAGGGACGGGCGGATCTTCTCCCGATTTCCACAGTCTTTTAAGCCTGATGTGAAGACGAATGAAGTGGAATGCGCCGTGTCCGTGTCGGATTCACAGACCTGAAGTGGATTTTGATGTGTATTTTGGCTGAGTTTCAGGGACAAAGCTGAGAGCAAATAAAAGAGAAAAAAAAAAGTACACAGAACACACAAGCATTACGAAGACCCAGACAAATAATCCTGCAAAGACGTTAATTGGTATTACTGTTAAACACTGAATTGATTTGCTAATTCAATTCATCTCACACTGCATGTAATCCCTGACCTCCATGTGCTCTGATTATCACCAAAAATATGGCTTCAGTGTATCTTCACCACCAAAAAGAACACCAAATTTAATTTCCTTTTAGATCAGACAACACATTAGGATGGATTAGCCACATAGGCTGCGTCAGAGATGCGCTTAAAGTCTCAGATAGATGACCTGAACGAGGTCGAATTTCTAATCCTGTTTATATTGCTAATCCTTTTTTAAATTTTTTTTAAAATTTATTTATCTTATTCATCTTGACAAGTTCAGTGAAATTCACAAGTCATAATAAAAAAGCATTTCAACATGAAGCAAAGACCATTTTCTGAGGTTTTGATTTGTATAATAAAAGCAAGCATAGAAATTTTGGATGTAAAATAATTAAGAATACAATTTATTTATTTCTTTTATTTTTTATTTAATGACCTGGATTCTGTAGATTTTTGATAGTGCTCACAACATACTGGAATTACTGTAATTAAAAGATTCTGATCATAATTGTTCACCACATTGGTTGTTAAAGCATTTCATAGCAATGAACTCTACTATTTATTCAGCAGTCAACAATAGAAAGCGGAAAAGGAGGAATTTTTGATAGAATATAGAACTCCTGATATTACACCCCAACAAATTACCTTAAAATAACTGTCGAAGTCACTGACCTTTTCTCGTTGTAAACTAAACATCAAGCTCCTTTTCCTGCTCTTCATCAGTTTTCCTTAAATAAATGAATTTGCAAAACTTGTAACAGTGACTAATCCATCTAGATTCAGATTTTTTGTTAGTTATTACCCCTCTTACCTCAACATTAAAATGCCATTATAAAACCTTTCACCCTTAATTAACCAATGAAGAACCCACGAAGAACCCATTTTCTAAGAGCGTATGTATTAACTGGGCAAGTGTATGGTGCATGGTGTCCCATCCAGGGTGTATATAGAAAGTAGTATAGATAATACATTTATATAGAAAAGCTATGAGTCACCCAATAACCAATGTTGAAATGCATAAAATACAGAGAAACACAGAAGGAGCCATTAGCTGGTTAACACACAACAGAAGACTAAAAAACGGATGAAATACCCACACTAAAGATGAGCAGAAGTCTCAGGTGGTTTTCACACTGGGCACATTTGCTGCAGTCCGAATCCGAGTGTGCCCCGAGAGCATTGGTCTGGTTTCAAACTCACTTGATTCTATCAAACCCCAGTGCTTTTGTGTACATCTCACGTCATCACAAACACACATGGAGAACACAACTCGCCATATTTTTTATTAAAACCTCTTCCGTGTCCCACAACGTTCCCCTGCCACTCATGGCACATGTGTGTTGTGGAAACTAATGATGTCGTCATCGGCTAAAACACATGAGCAGGTTACTTTACTTCCTGAGCAAGTGTGGACCCGAGTATGAGCTTCGTTCAAATTCACGGGAACCGCAGCACAGTTCCAGCGCAACCAAAGTCAGACCACCTCCTACATGTAGTCTCGGGTATTGCGGTGTACTTCCCGGTCTGCATGACAGCTTTCACATTACCAATTTTTCATGCAAACCGTGCTCTATTTCGGGCTAAACTGCCAGTGTGAAAGCCCCCTCAATCACCTGGCTCTCAGTCTAACCAAGTTTGAAATCCACAAAGTAACAGCAAAAATTACCTGATGGGCTTACAGCAAGGAAAATGCATGTTTTTTGTTTTTTTTGCATGATTTTATTTCTCCTCTGACTCAAAAAAAGCTTTTTTTTAAATCATATAAGCATTTAAAAAAAACGTACACATTGTAGCTCTAACAATTTCTACAAGTTATTTGACTCCTGCAATGGAGTCCCTTAAAAAGATAGAAGAAAGGGGGAAAAAAACAGTAAATATGATACATTAATGAGAGAGAGAAATGTAAAAATGAATGCAAAATGTTACAGTCACATGCAAGATAAAATAAGATAAGCCGGAGCTGCTGTGAAAAATAAAAAGATTCACTACAACATTCACTATAAGTTAACATGTAAAACATTAATAATTTGAAGAAAAACAACATAAAATTAAAATACATGTACTACATGTGAAAACTGTGAAACATAACATCTCAAGTGTCTAAAACTGGGTTAAATTCAAAGTATGGGACTTTTCTGTACAGACTATGATTATAGATGAGCTAAAGTCGTAAATAAAGTCATAATCTGCGATGACATCCGGTGACAAAAGGCTGCACATTTCACTTGCGCATTTAAACTGTGACGTTCATTTTTCATCTGTGCAAAAGTATACACAGAAAATCCCCAAACCAGCTTCCTGGATCTTACAAGCTAATCTGCAAATAGAACTTTATCCTTTAATACAACATTCGAGACAAACAGAACCTTCCCAGTAAACCATCAGCCAGAGGAGCAGTATTCATTTCACAATTTAGATTTCTGAGAAGCCGAATGATCTGAGCACTTTATCTGAACACCACTCTCACTGTGATAACCTTGAGATCTCTCTCTCTTTCTCTCTCTTTTGAGTGGGCTGTCTAATGAAGGGTCTGTTTTTTTTTTTTTAACCAGTCTCTCTTTTTTCAGCCCATTCCCCAACTTTATCATCAGAGTCCATTGGAGAGGAGCAAACCGCTCAAGATTGAGTTTCAAAATTTTATCTGTGATACATCTCCAGCACTCTACTTTGGGCTGAAATTGGGTTATTTTAGGGGAAAGTGTCTTATTCTGTAGTTTTGTGCTATTGCTATTGAGTTAGATAAAACGATCATGTGCTTTTTAGCTTTTTACTGCTAATCAATAAAAGTTTTTCACTGCTAAAAGTGGGCATGCATGTTGTTGGGAAGAAGGCGTTTCATGTAAGATCATTGAATTAGTATATATTCAATGTTTGCCTATATTCAGATTAGACCCAATCTTTGTAACTTGACTCTTTACGTTTTGTGACCTTGTATTATAAGTGTCTGGGAAAAAAATGTGTTAAGCACAGGCTCCCATGTGGCACAACAGAAAAGCGTTGAGAGTCTGAATCCCAGCGATTCCACAGCCATCCATGGGTGGGAATCCAAGAGAGCAAAACTGGCCTTGCTTTTGAGGTGGGAGGGGCATACTCTCTCTCTCCTGTCAATCACAGTGAAACTAGCCAATCGTGTGCTTCTGTGAGCTCATGTATGTGGAAGAGGGTGCATAGCGTTGTTCTTTCCAGTGTATTGTGCTGCCCTGACACAGCATGAGCAGCAGTTCAAAAAGATGAAGTTGGCTGGCTTCATGTGTCTCAGAGGAAGCAAGTGGAATTATGTTATATAGCTAAACATATAAAGTTGTTAAAAGACATTTTCACTATGTCACCAAAAGTTTGTGCACACCTGACTATAACACCCATATGTGCTTTTTCCAGATTTAATCCCCGTTTCCTGTTACAATAACCTCCGCTCTTCTGCGAAGGCTTTCCACTAGATTTTGGAGCGTGGCTGTGGGGATTTGTGTACATTCAGCCACAAGAGCATTAGTGAGGTCAGGCACCGATATCAAACGAGGAGGCCTGGGGCGCAGTCGGTGTTCCAGTTCATCCCAATAGTGTTTAGTGGGGTTGAGGTCAAGGCTCCGTGCTGACCACTTGAGTTCTTCCACTCCATCTCCACTTGGCAAACCGTGTGTTCATGGAGCTCGCTTTGTGCATTATCATGCTGGAACAGGTTTGAGCCTCTTAGTTCCAGTGAAATGAAATTGTAATGCTACAGCATACAAAGACATTCTATACAATTGTGTGCTTCTAACTTTGTAGCAACAGTTTGGGGAAGAACCACATATGGAAGTGATGATTAAGTTTCTACAAACTTTTGGCCATATAATGTAATTGTTTTAGAATCATGATAATGTAAATTTGAAGACTAGGCCCGTCAAGTAGATTAGAGTATCTCAAGGTTTTGTAAGCTGAAATCTCAAAACTTGCACCAATGTACCCTGTATCACATAGAACCTTAAAATATTAAGGTCATGATTTGTGACTATAGGTCATAAAAACAACACAATCCCCATATCAGCCAGAAAACTCATCAATTGAAAAGACTAGCAGCACCAGCCTTCAATGCGGAGATGATTTGCTCTGGTTATCGGCTAACAACTCATCTGTTCATGATCAGATGAAAAAAGAAAAGCCAGATTCAGAGCTTTTGCTGCTGGAACATCTGTGCCTCTGTGCCTGAAAGAAGCCAGGAGGAAAACCAAAAACCACATGAAATCCAATCTCACTTTTCTTGTTGGAGTTTATGTGCAAATTTTTGAAGGGATTTCTCAAAGGTTCTTTAGATAGCTGATTATATAATGTTTTTTTTTTTTTCTAAATGTGTAGTGGATCTGTTTATAATCTAGAAACACATATGAAAGATGCGGAGATCTTATTTATGTTCAGGTGGCAAATTTGGACCTTGTAAGGTGAATGTAGACTTAATGCAGTTGCAACTTGGCAGCTTAATAATCTGTTAATAACTGATGAGAATATAAACAGTCATGTACTCTTCCATCCATCCATCCATTTTTCATAGGGCTTATCCTACACAGGGTCACGGGGGAGCCTGGAGCCTATCCCAAGGAACTCAAGGCGGGGGACACCCTGGACGGGGTGCCAACCCATAGTAGGGCACAATCACACACACATTCACACACCCATTGACATGCACACACACAACGCATTTCTTTGGACTGGGGGAGGAAAGCAGAGTCCCTGGAGGAAACCCCTGTAGCACAGGGAGAACATCCAAACCTCATGCACACAGGGTGGAGGTGGGATTCGAACCCCTAACCCCGGAGGTGAGAGGTGTAGTGCTAATCACTAAGCCCGCTTCATGTAATCTTTTTAATAATTAATTAAACGGAAGAAAATAGCCATGAAAACCTTTGCATTCAATTACTCTGAATCTACATGAGTCACTCAGTAATCAAATATTTTTTTTAGGAATAATTTATAAGCAAGACCTCATACTTCGTACTTACCTCCTTAAAGTAAAAGTAAAACAGTCATCAGAATAACTACTAACACACAAGTTGGACATGATCTCATGAAAAGAATACGTTGAATTCTCGATTCCGATTGGTCAGAATTGAGGTGTTTATCAATTTTCTATAACAGCAGCACAGAGAGTAAATGGATTTAAAATGTGTGTGATTGTGGATATGGTGAAGTTTTCCATGAGGAGATGTTTATTTAGCATTTGTGGAAGGAGTCTCCAGTTTCAGCAACAATATAACTTGCACAAACAAACACAAAGTCACTTTCTGATTGGTTAACGCGAGTTAAAATGCGGTATTAGCTTGACATCACAATTGTGTATTTAGGGTCTGAATTATGCTGAAAAATGATGGCAAACCATTTGGATTAGATTGTAATATATGAGCTGGACTAATATCGCACAGGGTTCGCCCGCTCTAAGATACAACCCCAATTCCGAAAAACTTGGGACAGCATGGAAAATGCTAATAAAAACAAAGACACAGTGGTAAACAGTTGACTGTCCCAACTTTTTTGGAGTGTGTTGCAGTCATCAGACTTGAAATGAGTGTATATTTTCAAAAATGAATTAAATTCACAAAGTAAAACATCAAATAATGTGTTAATAATGTGTTTTCAATATAGTACAGGGTGAATTACATTTTCAAATGACTCTCTTTGTTTTGTTTTTTTGCATTTTCCATACTGTCTCAACTTTTTCAGAATCGGGGTTGTAGATAATTGCAAAGCAGAAAATAACAATTATTTGGCCAGCCAGCTGGCTGGTAGGGGCGTGACGGCTATTCAAACTCAAAACACCAGCTCTTTAAATTACGCACTCTGAATCAGCACCAATAACCTCTACTCACAGACAGCCAAATACAATCTTGTATAATGTCAGGGCCAGTAATACACCATCTATACACAATCAGTAGGGTGAAGGAGACAGTAATATGTTTTGAAGAGGCAGTTCTTCAAACATACACACACAAATACAGAGAGAGAGAGAGAGAGAGAGAGAGAGAGAGAGAGAGAGAGAACCATAAAGAGAAAGAGACAAAACAATAACAAAGCAAAAAACCCAGACATAACAGATATTTTAGTTTACTACTAAGTCATAATGACCTCAATGACTGAAAATCTTTAACCTCGCTGATGTAATGTTCTTTTGGAGGGAAAATAGTTTGTTTTTTGCAACTTATCCTGAGTTGAAATTAACACTGACTGGAAGCGAAACTTGTCTTCTTTCCCAATCAAGTACATCAAGTACAATGTCTCACTATCTCTTTGCCAGGCATGTTTAATCTGTGTTCGATCTGACTGCTTTATTTATGTGTAAATAACTCTCTCGAATCAACTGAACTCACCTAATTCAAACTATCAGGCTAATCAGATAATTAGCAACCGACTGGCTGCTGAAGTTATCATCACTTGCAGTAGGAGCAAGAAACTAATGAAGGAGTTAATGATGCACTTCTCTGACTGTTCTTTTTTGGAAATCTCTTCTCTCTGTCTAACTGTCTGTTTATGACTGCCTCTCTTGTTCTCTCTCTCTCTCTCTAGCCCTCTTTTTCTTGTCCATACAACACCTTGCTCAATGTAAATACACCTGTTGCTGGAAGAACCCAGAGTTGGTTAGATAACATACCGAAACAAACAGCATCATGGAGACCAAGAAGCTATCGAAAGAAGTCTGTGACCTAATTCTGGAAAAGTATCAATTATGATTTGGTTATAAAACATCTCAAACTATGTACATTCTGCTGAGCATAATTAAATTCATTTTTTTAATTATAAAAAAATGTCACAACCACAATTCCGCCTTGAGGATGCAATCCACCAATAGTCAGTGACCAGGTAGAGTGCATTATTCAGAGAACTAGCCAAGCAGCCAAGGATAATGTGTGATGCTTCCACCACCATGCTTCACTGTGAGGATGGTGTTATCAGGGTGTTGGGATTCTGCCAAATTTAAGGTTTACCAGATGACAGACCATTGTTCTATATGTTTGTTAAGTCACCAACATGTCTTTTGGCAATTTATGGACCTGTCATGATTTTTGGGTTTCATACAGCTCAACACTCTTTCATAAAGTCCAGCTTTGTACAGTGTCCAAATGATGGTTGTCCTGTGAACAGCTTCTCCCATCTGGGCTGTGGATCTCTCCAACACGTTCAGAGTTACCTCTTTGTTGCTTCTCCATCTGTCTCTCTTTATGTCTCTTACCCTCTCTCTGTCTGTTGTTGTCCGTCTCACCATATTTGTAAAAACTTTCTCTTTCCTGCTGTTTGTCTCTCTTTCTCTCCTCCTCTCAGACCCACTAACACATTCTGTGCCTTTTAGGTGGATTTTTTTTTTTCCCAGTCCAATCACTGTGTCAGAATGATTCAGCCCACTGGGGGAAAGAATTAAAAGACATGACCCACTTCCTTATTGACCGCTTATCAACATCTGAGAAGTGGGAAACTTTGGATTGACACTAAAGCTGAAAGCGAGCTCGCCATGGGCCGGCTCATAAAAGAGAGCCGTATCAACTCGGTGACATTGCAATCGATCTCAGAGAAGTTTCGGGGCAGCGTTCTCGTTTGTTACAATCAGGCCCGGACTTTTCAGTGCCTCGCTGATGGATGAGTTTGAGAAAAGGAATTGAAGAAAAAAAAAAACTTCAATGACCTGATGAAAATATTTAAAGAGAGAGTGAAAAACTGGAATTTCATGAAACGTCCCTATCTCTGTATAAACAATCAATGTCTTGTGATGAAATGCATTTTCATTATCTGGGCTGAGCTTCAATCTGATATTGTTTGCATCATGTAGAGACAGATTTCACTATAAAGAGATGCTCGCATTTCAGTAAACAAACAGACAGTATCTGGATTTTAAAAATTAAAGGAAAATATTGATCTGGTGCAGCTGATATTTGCTAACCCTTGATGAGACATCCTGCATTGTTTTAACAAGCATCCTGGTGTGGACAGTAGCTGGGGTTGTAGGGAATGACAAGCATCTGAACACTGATAACATGCAGTGTGAATCTGAGATGATTCCAAATGTGTAAAAAGAGAGCAGAAAGCTGCAATGCAGTGGAAATCAAATATGCTTTACTCTCTCTCTCTCTCTCTCTCTCTCTCTCTCTCTCTCTCTCTCTCTCTCTCTCTGTGAGCTTTGGAATTTATTATGTAAAGAATAAAACACTTGCAGGTATGTTATTGTAGTCAAATAATTAAGAATGGCATGGTGTGATGCGGCTCAACATGAAGCATAATTAGCGTTATAACCTTGAATCATAACCTTAGTATTACATTAAGAACACTTGGGCATATGCTGTGATAGGAAAATAATCAGCAATGGGGTGCTGTGATGAAGCAGAATTACTGTTACCACACTAAAGTTTGAATGGACAGGCTGACAGATGAGGTCAGACAGGAATCTCCATGGACTATGATGTTTGCGGATGACGTTGTGATCTGTAGTGAGAGCAGGGAGCAGGTGGAGGAAACTCTAGAGAGGTGGAGGTTTGCTCTGGAGAGAAGAGGAATGAAGGTTAGTCGCAGCAAGACAGAATACATGTGTGTGACTGAGAGGGATCCAAGTGGAACAGTGAGGTTACAGGGAGAAGAGATAAAGAAGGTGCAGGATTTTAAGTACTTAGGGTCAACAGTCCAGAGCAATGGGGAGTGTGGAAAAGAGGTGAAGAAGCGTGTGCAGGCAGGTTTGAATGGGTGGAGAAAAGTGTCAGGTCTGTTGTGTGATAAAAGAGTACCAGCAAGAATGAAAGGATAGGTGTACAGGACAGTAGTGAGACCAGCGATGTTGTATGGTTTGGAGACAGTTGCACTGAGGAAAAGACAGGAGAAGAAGACAGGAAGAGTTGGAGGTAGCAGAGCTGAAGATGTTGAGGTTCTGTTTGGGAGTGACGAGGACGGATAGGATCAGGAATGAGTACATCAGGGGGACAGCACATGTGAGATGTTTTGGAGACAAAGTTAGAGAGGCCAGGTTGAGATGGTTTGGACATGTTCAGAGGAGGGAGAGTGAATATATCGGTAAAAGGATGCTGAGGTTAGAGCTGCCAGGCAGGAGGCCGAGAGGAAGACCAAAGAGGAGGTTTATGGATGAAGGAGGACATGAAGGTAGTCGGTCTGAGAGAAGAGGATGCAGGGGATAGGGCTAGATGGAGGCAGATGATTCGCTGTGGCGACCCCTGAAGGGAACAGCCGAAAGGAGAAGAAGAAGACACTAAAGTTTGATTATTTTCCTATAACAGCACACCCTGAAGTGTTTTATTTCTCACATATCACAGCAATTTGCCAAAGTTATTTTTACAGTTTATTATTTGAAGAATGACAGGTCATTCTATTTTATCCATTTATAGTTACATTTAATGTTGTGTTGGTTCCTGTCGGTTAAAGTTGGTTGGTTGGTTGGTTGGTTGGTTGGTTCCCCCCCAAGATTACAATCTTATCATGTTGCTAAGAAACAGGAACGCACATCATCCTCTGTCCTGGAAAAATTTAACTACTGAGTACTGAGTGTTACAAAGTGCTGACACTGGAGACTCCTTGCATAAATGTTTGACAAACATCTCCAAAAAGAAAAGAAAATGTTTCTAATCTGTTTATGTGGTGAGTCTGCAATGCAAAACCCTATGTAAGTTGTTACATTAGTTGATAATGTATTAGAAGAAGGACATTCATATAAACCTGTGGTTTGTAGCTGCACTACTGTCAGAGCTTTGAGAGTTGGACATCACTTTGGTAAGAGATTATAGGCTGCAAATCTAGACGTTATCAGAGCATATATTAAAAGAGGAGAGATGAATTACCCAGGTGGATGAAATGAACTGAAAGGATTACAGATCTCAGGCAGGAGGTTTCGTCTCTTCCACTGAGCAATCACACGCACTGAGCAGGTAGGACAGATCTTTTTAAATTAAAAACCACATCACAGGTCAAGATAAACTGGAAGGACGCTTCTCTAACAGATCGGTGTGAGATAGGTCGGAGGAAATAAATCAAGTACATGACTCACATCTGAACTTTGTGTATATTCGGACACGGATAATGTTGACACCCAGCGTCGCTCGGCAAGCCATTTGCTTTTATCTCTGCAACTCTGCTAAATAGCGCCGATGATAATCCTCTTAACTCATGAATATGCAACGCTTTACTTTTATGTTTAAACTTGTTTGTGTTTCACATGCTATCGAGGCTGAGCTAATTTACATATCGTTCAATGAGAAAATTGAAATCAGGACCAGTTCTCTAACAAATAAATCCTCTAATAAATCTGCCTTCATGTGGATTTCTGTTAATGAAAAAGAAACGGACTGTTATCCCTCAGAAAGTGTTTTTTTTTCCCCTCTTCATAAGCCTTTACGCATCTGATGGAAATCTTCATTTGTTAAAGTGTGTTTTGTGGCCATTTTTCTTCGCACTATGCCAATTTACAATGAATAATGGGGAAAATAATGAATAATCAGGCCGTAATTGTAAATTGTGAATTTTCATACAGCTTTATGAACAGATTTAGACTATAGTGCAAAAGTTTACACCCCCTGTAGTTTTTGAATGGGGAAAAGAAAGCTGTGCTTCTATTTTATAACTGATTTACACAAAAGTAAAATTCAAAAATGTTAAAAATGTAATGTGGGTGCATTCTGCAACAAGACTAATAATGAGAAACATACCAATCAGCGTAACATTAAAAAGCAAGTGAACAGTCAGTTCTCGAAGTTGATGTTGGAAGCAGGAAAAATGGTCAAGCATAAGGATCTGAGCAACTTTCTGTGATGCTCTGGGCAATGTTCTGCTGGGAAACCTTGGGTCCTGACATTCATGTTGATGTTAATTGATCCGTACCACTTACTGTACCTAAACATTGTTGCAGACTAAGTACACCCCTTCATGGCAACAGTATTCTGTAATGGCAGTGGCCTCTTTCAGCAGGATAATGTGCCCTGCTACACTGCAAAAATAGTTCATGAATGGTTTGAGGAATGTGACAAAGAGTTCAAGGTGTTGATTTGGCCTCCAAATTCTCAATCCGATCGAGCATCTGTGGGATGTGGTTCCCACGTTTGGGTTACAGATACCACAGCACACCTTCAGAGGTCTTGTGGAGTCCATGCCACGGATGGGCCAAATCTGTTTTGGCGGCACAAGGTGGAACTACACAATATTAGGCAAGTGGTTTTAATGGTATGGATGATCGGTGTATATTTAAATATGTTTTGACATTATCCGACAGTGTATGACATAGTTATGACAAGAAGAATGTGTGTAAATGGGACTTAAAGAGGTATGCAAAGAATACAAAAGAAAGATGGTGCGATACGGCTGGACACAAAATAGAGTTACTGTTACCACCTTTAAGTTGATTATTTTCCTATTATAGCAGTTCCTGAAGTGTTTTATTCCTCTTATATCATAGCAATTTGCCAACAATGGCAAACATTGACCTATCATATTTGTATCCGTTTATAGGTACATTTAATGCCATGAAACATCCATGAAACAATTCAGTTCCTGTTGTGACTTTATACCAGTTATATGTTCTCTCTTTTTTTCCTCTCCCTTGATGGTAATAATAAGCATCTTTGAAAACTTTCCCCTCTTGGAAAAAATATATATAAAAAAATAATACCTCTGACTGTAACACGGACACTGGAGACTCCTTCCAGAAATGTCACTTATATTATGTAGATCATATGCCATACAAGACTGTTCAAGTTGTTACTATAGAAATGATAATGTATTAGAACAAGCACATTAATATAAGCCTAGGATTTTCTGCTTGCTGCACTATTATCAGAGCTACTGTTATGGATAATGCGCTCTCCATATGCACCATAGCTGTCCGGCAGAAAATGTCAAGATAATTTATAAAGACAGTCATGCTGTAAGATCTTGAGATAACATTTCATTTAATCACCATCCAAAGAAAATCCCACTGGCTCAACCCTTCTCTTCATCCAGAGCTAGTTCACACACAAACACAAAATCATCCTCATATGGAATTTGATAGAGAAATATGACCTGATAAGACTCCTTTTTTTTGTTATGGGTCAATGTATCTGTCAGAAAAGATGTTTAATTCATACATCATCCTCCTGTTTGCTTTCTAAGATTGCAGCTTTTCTGCTAGCAGGGCTTTGATAGCCGTGGAACAAATAACGTCCTTGGCGTCATTCATTGCCTCTGCCCGAGTAAACAACTGCACTCAGTACAAAATGGAGTGGATCACATTATAGTGCTAATCTTTAAACTCTCGCCTCGGTTTGGGCCTCATTCGCTACCTGTTAGTATCACTGCCAGAGAGCAGGCATTCACGATAACATTAAAGTCCATCGATGTGTTACACTCTCTCCCCGAGCACAAAATGCTAATGACGATGAAATCATTGAACCTCTACCTGGTAAACAAACTTTTTTTTTTGCCTGCTAGACCAGCCAGTTATTATAATTTTTATTTTCCATATTTGTCTCTTCTATATGCTATAATACAAACAGCTGAAACACTGAATATAAAACACATCATATTGTGAAATGTAAAGGTTTTTTGTTGTTGTTTTTTTGCATGTTGATTTGCACAGATGAGTTGTGATGCAAATGATTATTATGAAACCTGGCTCTCCTTTTTAAAATATTGAACTGTGAAAGCTGGAAGTCCCTACCACTGTATTCTGGAAGATTCTGACTGACTCGTGTTCACATTTTACACTTTCCCCATTTCTAATGTGCATCGAGATCAAGCTGGACACACGTGCGTAAATTGAACGTGTTGTTTATCGAGGGAGATGCAATAATCATCATCAAAACACAGGCAGAAAACAAAAAAAGCTAAGTAATCCATAATCAAAGAGGAGAACACAGGCAAGGGTAAAAACCAGGAAGTAGCTAGCAACATGGGAAGCAGGAAACATAGGAAACAAAGGCTTAGAAATGCAAAAAACATTGATGCAAAGAGAGTGAAAGAACAGAGCATAAATCCACACAAATTAGAGATGAACACAAAGCAGGTGAACACAATAGGGCTAACGGCCAATAACAGGACGGGGTGGAACAGATGGAAGGATGGAATGGAATGAAAACAAAGAGCACTTGGCTATATAAACCAAACATAACAGGAACTCAAAACAAATCATGAAAACAGCGCTCATCGACCTTTTAATAACGCTGAATGTCCATGCACATAAAAGTGCATGTATAAGAAGACTTATGTATTTTTTTTAAACTGTAAAAAAGAGTATGTGCCTCATGCAACAAATTAAATTATCAAGTTAACCCCCTACTAGTCTTTCACAGCTCTATTGCCTCTCCGTCTACAGGAAGAAGGCATATTTCCTCTACAGGAAGAAGGCATGTTCTACTCAGTGGTGGCATTAACTTGGGGCCCCAAGCAATTGCTTGGGGCCCCAGAGATTCAGGGGCCCCCTGCTGGTCAGAAGCTTTTTTTTTTTTGCTTTTGCTTCCTTTCTGAAAATAGGAAAAAAACCATGAAGTGTGTGTACCCAAGCACACAAAGAAAGAAGTTTGAAAAAAAAAGAAAAAAACATTCAAATACTGAAAGTTTGCCAAAGCTCACAAGTTACCTTCCAACCACTAAAAACAAACTGCCTGACAGTGATGAGGTTCTACTACATCTTCAGTTGAAGAATCCCACACTGAATATGTTGGTGTTTCCCCCAAGGCTTCTCAGCCACAGCAGAGTGACTCATTTTCTGATGACCCGACACTTTGGCCAGAAAACTTGCCTGACCACGTTGTCAAATAAAGGATGTGGATTCCCCTAAAAATAGTGAAAACATCCCTTGTTGTTTTTCTGAAAACAACTACTACATGAAAATGAAAAAAAAAAGACTTCAGAAAACACTTCAGAATTGACTAGTTTATTCAATACGCAGTGATTGTGTGTTCTGTCACACTGTCTTTGAGCAAGGCTGTAAATTTGCTCTGGATTCCAGAAGTAAGTGCAGCTGTCAGTGTATTTCCAAATCACGTCTCTTCTGCAGACATGATAGATTACACTGCACGGTATATGCAAGGAGAAACTCATGGCAATTTAAGCACTGCCCTGCGTTTACTCTTGACATTACCCATCACGATGACATGCTTCAGTGGAGAGGAACTTTTCTTCTTTTGAAGTTGATTACAACTTGTGCTCTACCATGCCTCGAGAAAGAGTGAATGGCTTAGTCATGATCTCTATTGAGCAGATCCCTGAACTTGGAGGCAGGGTGGCCGAGTGTCAGCTGCAGACAGAGAGGAGCCGGCAGGTAACGCGTGATGATACTCACCTGGGTCTTACTGCCAGTCTACTTATGTGTGTTTCTTTGTGCTTTTAGTAACTGCTAAAAAAGTATTGAATAAAAATAAATAAATAAAATTCTGCCTGCCTCCCGAGTCTTCCTCCGCACCTATACACACCAGGTTCTACAGTGGTGCCGAAACCCGGGATCAAGGAGGACTCAGCGACATCACATCAACTGGGGAAGTCCCTCCCCAGTTCTGTCACTCACTCTCTCTTTCTGGGTACAGCAGATACTGAAGGCACAAAGAGACACATAAGTAGACTGGTGGTAAAAAAAAGACCCAGGTGAGAACCATCACGCGTTACTGCCACTGCTGACACTCAACCACGCCCCCACTGCCACAAAAACATTTGCGGAAGCCAAAAGCAAGATTACTGATTTCTGCCAGCAGTTAAAACCCTATAAAGCACTACAAGGCATATATTTAAATTGTCCTAGATTGCCTTAAACAGTGTGCAAACATGTTTGGGTGCCAGGAATGACTTTGCTTTGGGCCCCAGAAATTACACCCCTGATTCTACCTTCAGGAAGTACGTGTCTTCCCATCTAGACTATTTACTTCCCACTTAAATGAATTCCACCTATTTGCTCTTTATGTCCAGCAGGAGTGTTTATTACACTATTATTATACTGCACCATGTGTAATGTCAGACCTCATAATGTGACCACTGACCATAAAAATCCTGAACACCAGCAATTGAGAAGCACTCCAGCACCATGTACATCGCCTAGTGAGAAAACAACCTGCCTGGAGGGTTCGTCATCTCAATCACACAGCATGAGTGGTTCATCAGAGGGAGAATAAAAAAGACCCCTCGCTGGAGGAGACGCCGGAGAAGAAGGACTAAGTAATGCTTGTTAATGATTGCACCTAACCTCTTCTTGTTATCTGCTTCTTCCAGATTCCTCTGACGAGGCACTGCCTCCAGCCCGGCCATGCTGCCAGCCGACTCTATTTCTCTTCTCCTAACTTACCCTTCCCTACAAGCTATTAAATAAAACTTCCTAAAGGGCTTTTCCGAGTGGGAGTCTGTTGTGTTCAGCCTGGCTATGACGTGCCTCGGCCATACTTTATTACTGACATTAGCTTTTTTCCCCGCTTTCTTTTACAGATTATCTCTTGCAGTTATGGTTGATGGCTTAAGTGTATCATTAACAACAGTAGATTCGATACTGAACACATAATGAACACATAATGCAGTGTTCTTCTGGTTATGGTACATTCCTTATTTCCTTAAGTGCATCACTACACTAACACTACCATTATGGAAAAAAAACATGCATTTAACATTTATGATTTATTCAAGTAATATGTTTTCACATGTGAAAAACATGTTTCTGTCCTAAAATTACAGGTGATAATGTGAATAAAATGTGGTTACATGTGAAAAACAAAGCCATGTGAGCTACATGCGGAAAACCACATAGATGTAAAAGTTAATAATGTGAGAAAATGACACTTGAAGTGAAAAACACATGTATTTGATGAATTTTATGAATGTGTGAAAAATGTCACATGGGAAAATGGAAAAAAAAGCATAAAATTAAAAAGAAATCGTGTGGATAAATAAAATGTAGTAATAAACGAATCATCGTCAATACGTCTGGCACATTAGCAGCTAGCGTGTCGTATCGGCAGCACGTATCATTGAATCATTAGTATGCAGATCTTCCCTGCACCATGAATAGGCAGTGGGAGTTAAATAATTTAATTTGAGAGTGCAGACGAAAAATTAAATTCAGTGGTAGGATTATACCCAACGCTCTTATTCGATGCTAAGCACACTTGCGCTAAGTCAGCGTGGGTTGATGAAGCTGGAGCAGAGAATTTGTAGCTAATTGATGTGGGCTTCTGCATATCCCCATGTAGATACTTTGAGGAATAGCGAGGTCTGTTTTATGTGTTGAATCGCTGAGAAATGAAAGCACAGAGCGGGTTGTGTGCAGTACGTTCAGGCAAACACTCCGACTTGACATTGCTATCATAGCAGCTACATTTCTAAAGCACTTTATTTTTAAACCTGATATATTTCCAAGCCCTACTTTTTTTTAAAAAGTAAAAGACATGGTTGTATTAGTTACCATTACCCTTAGTTATCAATCATGATAGCCATCATGTTTGCTACTACCTGTATGACAGTTTAGGCCACATGCTAGCTCTTGCTCAATATACACTTGATAGCCATTTTCGGCAAAAATGTTACGATACGTACGTACTTTACCATTCCACAGGAAGTCTGTTTGTTTCATTGTTACCATAGTGCTGTTGAATTCTCAATTCAGATTGGTCAGAAGGTGTTGATTAATTTCTTATAACAGCAGCTCAGACAGTAGTTCCACCTTGAAGGCAAACCACGGGTCTATGTTAACGCGCTTGTTCTAATATGTTATCGTTTCTATAGTAACAAACTATACATCACAGGGATGGTACTGTATGTTTGATGATGCACATAATCTACATAATCTAATAACAAACAGGTTAAAAATGTGTTGTTATTAAACAAAGAAAAAAAGTCATCGTCGATATGGTGAAGTTTTCTATAAGGAGATGTTTAATTAACATTTATGGAAGGAGTCTCCAGTTTCAATGTGTTTTCAGACACAGGAATGTCTTCATTACTTCGCACTTTGCGGTTTCTTGGTAACAATCCTCATTTCTTAGTCTTGTTTTGTAGACGTTCCATATAATTAAATGAATAGTAAATCAAACATTGGTAGGATTGCTGGAGTACAAGAGGAATAAATAACTCCACTTCATGTCATTGATTATTTTCCTATAACACCACACCCCCGTGATGCTAAAAAATAACTAGTCAGCATGTACAGTATGTTGTGACAAAGGTCATAACAAGTACTTTATGTTGCCGTCATAGACTTTACAATATCATGTCATAAGAAATCCCATAACCTTTTATGACATTATGCCAAGTGACACTTTTTATGAGGTCACAGTCAAAGTCTCCAGAAGAACTGTGGCTGGTTCTCCAAGATGCTCAATAAAACTTACCAGCTCATTTCCTGGGTATATTAATTACCCAGTAACACATTCATGAATGTTTGCAGAACTGAAGTCGGGACTGTAAATAAAACAAAAACGTAACGAGTTATGCGGTAACTAAGCTCATTGTAAAATTTAAATACAATTCTATAAACTACACAGGCATGTCTTCCATGCTGAACAGCAGTAGAGATACCTATTAAATTCTTGTATAGCAAAGCGGCCCTGTTAAACAACACTTTGTGTCTTAATTTACATCTCATGTTTTTCCGAGCCAAGACATTCAAGGCTTCAACTGTCTGGCAGCACAGGATGCATTCGAGAAACAGGTTTTGTTGTTCTGATCTGAAGTCAGACAGCAGGTGATTAAGGTTCATATAGGACAAAATAGACAAAAAGGACACACATAATTGCAAAATACAAGACGATTTATTTTTGTTGATCTTAAAGCTGCAGACACAACGTTTTCCAACAGGATGCTGGATTTATGGCCGAACGAGCCCCTAAATTCTTCTGCATGATGTGTAGTCATATTAGTATGCCATATTTTAGGACGTCAGGGGAATCTCTGGAACTAATCATTTTTATGATTCCTTGCATTTATTTCCACTTCACTTCCTGTGCATTTCAGTGCGTTCCATCATCAACTTGCCTCTGATTCATTTCTTAAGATCCAATCCAATCAACACTGTGTTTGCTCAATTCTCCTTAAGGGTGACTCTCTTTCCCTTGAGGAGGAGTAGCTCGCTTTCAAAAGAATTGTCACCTCGCTTCTATCACTCCATCGTCCTTGAACAGAAATGGCATTCTTCTCGCGATTCTCCTGTGCACGGTCATGGACGTGCTGTTCTTTTATATTTATCGGGCTTCAGATCCAATCTCTGCCTCAGCGTGCCCACCAAGGTTGTGTTGTAGAATTAAAAAAAAAAAAAAAAATTTAAATAGATGAATAGGATATCTCCTCTCTTTTTCTAAACTTGAGTTTGTTTGCTTCTTTGATGTGTAAGTCCTCAAGCCTGAAAGGATGTTTAATAATCTGGTGTAGCGTGATGTAGGCCTTGATATAAAAGTGGATTGCTCAGTCTATTGCAGAATTAGGTATGTTTTCTGTGGGCGTAAATTAAGCACATTTAATTTGACTATTTGACAACCCCAATGTAAATAAAAACAGAATACAATGATTTGCAAATCTCATAAACCCATATTTTATTCACAGTAGAACATATCAAATGTTTAAACTGAGGAAATGTACCATTTTAAGGAAAAAATAAGATAATTTTGAATTTGATGGCCGCAACACGTCTCAAAAAATTTGGGACAGGGCCATGTTTACCACTGTGTAGCATCCCCTCTTCTTTTAACAACAGTCCATATACGTGTGGGAACTGAGGTGACCAGTTGCTGGAGTTTTGGGAGAAGAATGTTGTCCCATTCGTGTCTGATACAGGATTCTAGCTGCTCAACAGTCCTGGGTCTTCATTGTTGTATTTTTCGTTTCATGATGCGCCAAATGTTTTCAATTGGTGAAAAGTCTGGACTGCAGGCAGGCCAGTTCAGCCATGCTCTTGTAATAAATGCAGTATGTGGTTTAGCATTGTCTTGCTGAAATATGCAAGGCCTTCCCTGAAATTGTCTGGATGGAAGCATATGCTGCTCTAAAACCTGTATATACCTTTCAGCATCGATGGTACCTTTCTAGATGTACATTCCATAGGCACTAATGCACCCCCATACCATCAGAGATGCAGGCTTTTGAACTGAGCGCTGATAACAAGTCGGATGGTCCCTCTCCTCTTTAGTCCATGGTTTCCAAAAAGAATTTCAAATTTTGATTCGTCTGACCATAGAACAGTTTTCCACTTTGCCTCAGTCCATTTTAAATGAGCTTTGGCCCAGAGAAGATGGCGGCGTTTCTGGATCTTGTTCACATATGGCTTCTTCTTTGCATGATAGAGCTTTAACTCGCATGAACACTATGAACACTAGCCTTAAGTAAAACTTTCAGATTTATTGGAAACATATCTGAAATCTGATCCATCCAAGTCCATATGTGAAATTTAAAAACGATGCATGCTATAACGGTGATGCTACAATAGTATTTCCTTGAAGCAGTCTGAAGAATTGGGAAACATGCATGCCAGAGGTTCTGTAAAATCATCCAGAGAGCCAGAGAACCCTCATGCAGATCTGCAAGGCCCTTTCCAGGGTTTGGAATCTCTCAAATCTCAAAAAGGGGCCGTAGTCAAAAAGTAAAAAAAAATAAATAAAAATAAAAATCTTTTTCAAATACTACTTAAACATTAGAGACCTAATCTTGGGAATTTTGGACAAATCGTGTCTAATACACCTTTAACCGTTTACTGCATGGTGTTGCCATATGGCAACAATTAATTTATCTCCAATTTTACATTTTGTGTTATTTTTGACTATATGATACTTTTCACTATTGCTCATATGGCAACAAGCTACCAACTTCCCACCCACTCCCCCCTAAATTTTTTTCTTCGAATTTTTTTTTTTTTAATTTATTTTTTTTACATATTTTTATTACTTGAACTAATTCAAGTAATACAAATCAATAAAAACATTTCTGTACATGTAATAATTCATGCAGTAGAGGGTTAAGTAAAGTGTTAACGAAAAATCTGATGTAGTGTGCTGCAAGCCTTGACATACAAAATCTATCTATCTATCTATCTATCTATCTATCTATCTATCTATCTATCTATCTATCTATCTATCTATCTATCTATCTATCTATCTATCCATCCAAGACCAGTGTTTACAAATCTAAATTCAGTGTATAAAATTTTACATGCTATAAAAGTAATGCATGAATATAATGTACACCAAGTGAAGCATGACAGTATGCATTTCTCCAGATCATTTCAGTTTTCTGTCATAACCATTAATCGCCTCATTTTTCCACTCTGGCGATGTGCTTTCAAAACTCCCCCATTCTCTGCTGAAATGATTCATTCATTTGGAAAGGCTGAGGTGTGCAATAATTTACCATGATGGTCAAAGCTATCTCAACAGCCCGGAGGCTAGCCCGATGAAGCATGTGGCCCTCTAAATATTTATCATGCAACCTGAAAACACGAGAGTTTAATTACCCCATCAAAAAAATGACCTCTATGAATATGTAAATAATTTAAATAGGGAGCATTTCATGTGGAGTGTGTGGCAAACGTGCCGAGCATTCAAATGAAAGTGACTAACGTTTGGGGAGGGGTAAAAGCTGGGGCAGCTCAGAAATTGAGTAGAATCTGATGGAGGTGGTGAGTGCTGAATTATTTACACGCGGATAATCAGTTAAATTTCACACGGAGCCACCATCTGCGTGCGAGAGAAACGTGGACGAGTAACGAGAGGAAAATGAGGTAGCGGCTGAGCGCAGCTTAATGACAAACAGCATCATTTAAAACCTCAAATTCATTTCTGTGTAGTAAATAAATGGGAAATGAAACAAGCAGGGAGACCAAGCCATGATATTGGTCTTGTTATGGGACTCCATGAACCATTCAATCTGCATCTTGTAGCACCTCCTTCATGGTTTTCATCTCTGTCTTATGCTCTGTCTTATTCATCTTAAGTTCTTATGCTGTTTTTTTTTTGTTGTTTTTTTTGTTTTTTTTAATTGTTTCTCGCCATGGCCTTCGCCTAAAATGCAAAAATGTTGGCAAACTCTAAAAAAGTCTAGCATGGAATTAGACCTACAGTTATTAAACATTTAAAAAGCAAATGGGATAAAAATGCAGACTTGGGCTTTTGCTTCAATCATGCCTCAAGGCAATGAATCCTATTTTGCAAGTCAAGTGAAGGGTTATTGTTATGAAGGTTTATGCTGGCCATAACAAATTCTGTCTGAAACAATGCAGTGATTGTGATTGCATGGAGCACTTATTAGCTTCTTAGTAAAATATTTATTATTATTTTTTCCTTAAATTAGCTGCGAGTCGTTCTCTCTAGTGCCTTGTGATGCCAAATTGCCATTTCCAGTTATTTATGAAAGATCATTGGCAAAAGAGATTCATTCATTGATTTATTGATTCATCCATGAATGAGGGAGAGTGGATAGTTGGAGTTCTAATATCTATTCAAATATACTATTGAATATTTACAGTGGGTATAGAAAAGCATTTTAAAATAAAAAAAAAAAACCCTTTAAAATAATCACATTTTGTTGTTTTTCAGCCTGAAATGAAGCCATACACAGATTTTGTTTTATCCAGCTGTATTTACTCAGTGCAACTTATAACATCCAAATAAAAGATATAACACCAACATGTCAGAAAAAAAATTACAAATTTAAAAACAGAATCACAGAGTCAGAAAAAGGATCACCCCCTTGCTTTAATTTGCCTTATTTTTTTTTTAAATTACAGCCTTTAGTCTGTTGGGATATGTCTCTACTAACTTTGCACACTTAGACTTTGCAATATTTGCCCACTCTTCTTTGCAGAACTGCTCAAGTTCAGTTAAATTTTTCTGGTGACCATTTGTAGACTGCAGTCTTCAAGTCATTCCACAGATTTTCAATGGGGTTTAAGTCTGGGCTCTGACTAGGCCATGCAAGGACATTCACCTTTTTCTCCTTCAACCACTGTGTGGTCAGTTTTGCTGTGTGCTTTGGGTCATTGTCATGCTGGAAGGTAAACAACAATTTTTTGGCAGAAGGCAGCAGATTTTCCTCAAGAATTTGACGGTATTTTGTCCCATCCATTTTCCTTCTATCCTGACAAGTGCTCCAGTCCCTGCTGCAGAGAAACACCCCCATAACAGGATATTACCACCTCCATGCTTTACTGTAGGAATGGTGTTATTTGGATGGTGAGCTGTATTGGATTTCCACCAGACATATTGTTTGGTGTTGAGGCCAAATAATTAATGTTTAAAACATGCACTGATGAGGCACCCTCGATTTCTGACAAAGTAAAAGGTAAACGTTTCTTGTTCAAACGTTCAACTCAAACATTTCAGCCCAAAATGGCGGCCAAAAAAGATTCAATAGGCCTGCAACCAAGTGTTAAATGTAACACTAAAAATATTGTTAATGCTAATGATAACTGTACAGAGATTAAAAACGCTGTTTGTTTGCTTTGCTGTCCTACACTGGTCACCCCTCAGATGCACTTACACAGTCTGAGCAGCAGTTAAATAATGTTTCCTGTTAACAAGCGATGCTCAGCAGGGAGGGATTTGTTGCCAGTGATGTGAGAAGTACTTAAGACTTTTACACAGTACCAAATATGTCTCTTTCACTCTCTTTTTCTTTCTCTGTCCCTGTAATCAGCTTGTTAACCTCATTAGCCTGTTTTCCTCGTTTGCAAGTATGGATTTGCCTGCGATAACCCTGTCCACTTTTGTTATCGACCGATCTGCCTGTTTTGATGGTGATTCTAGGAAGGCATTAATAAGGCGACTATACACTTCCATTCAACTGTCTCCAAATCCGGAGTGTTAAACAAGCAAACTAACTAAACTGTTGCCTTGGGAAGTTTGAACTTTTCCCAAACATCTAAATTCCTCTACTTTAATGGTTGATGCCACAATTGAGGAGCCATTTTGTGTTAATTTACAATTTACAAACATACATGAAAAGTAGGGGGTTAGCACGTCAGTGGTTAGCACGCTTGTCTCACAACTCCAGGTTTGGGGGTTCGGTACCCGCCTCCGGGATAGCTTGAATGTAAAAAAAAAAAAAAAAAATAGAAAGTCCTTAATGTCCTCATGCCATAAGCATGGATGCTAGTTAACGACATTTTGTGTTTTTGCTAATTCTATGCTAAAAAAAACCCCGTCAACCCTGCAAAATGTGCCTTGTCAGCAAAGAAACCTTGTAATTAAAGACAGTGTTGTTGCCGGAGATGGGTTAACACATTTTTGAATGGTTAAATGCATTTTTTCATATATTCAGTGTTGAATAATGATCCAAAAAGAGTTACAAGAGCTAAATCATGGCACCATAATCATAGAATCAGCCTAATAACGTTGTCTTTACTGAACAAGCTAGGTGCATTTTTAAGGGCAACACTAAGCTCACCTCCTAGCATATGCTCATTGAGGACATGCGTATTAGCATTACACATTAGCCAAACACGGCTTTAACTTCATCGCGGACTCTTGACACAGTGACACGTCCCTAAGCAATTGATCATAACGGTAATTACGTTGACTTGTACACACTGACAGGATGAGCCCCCGTTGAATCTCTGCCCAGAATGTGACATTGTTAGCAGTCGCCCAATTACTGCCGATGTCTTGCTCTGGAAGAGCGTTTAGTCTTGCATTTGACAGCATGTTGTTCGTTGTTAAGAGAATGTATAGTGGGTCGAGGGTAAATGAAGGGTCGATAGCAACCCTCAGTTCTCCAACTCTGCCCTTCTAGTCCAGAATGAAATTGATGATGTGTTGACAAGCGAAGAGTAATTTAGAAGAAGCCAGAAAATGTGAATGCCTGATATATGAAAGGTCAGTGGTACCGTAGCTTATCAGCTAACAGAGAATATTAAATATTCGAGATGGTTCTGAGAAGGTTACAAAAAAACATTCCTGCAGTGTTCCAGAAATGTGATATAATAATGGTGTGTTCTTTCTGCGGACTGTAACATTCAGAAAACGTTCTATTAACCTTAATTTGTTAGCTGGGTTAAGGCAGAACACTACAGATTATACTATTTTAACAATAAACATCACAATCAATCTTAGCTTTATTTATTTATTGCTAATAGTCTTACAAGTATTTTTTCCACTGGATGTTTTTCAAGAATTTACAAATATCAGGAAACAAGAATTTATGCAAATAAGTCGTTGTCTAATTAAATATCTATGACTTCATTAAACCAAAAATCTAGTCTTCTGATGATGTTGGGGGGGGGGGAATTAATTTCTTCATTGTTTAACCAGAAATAATAAATCCAATAAATCCAACAATTATCAACATATTAAGAAATATGTCTGTAATATCTTTCTAATTAGTGGTAGAAATGAACATGTGAAAATTATATGAATGCAGGTCATCTAGAAAAAAATGATTTGTGGTTCTGAAAAAAGGGGAAAAAACCAAACTTTTAAAAACATTTAAAAATACAGTGTGAGTTAATGTTTCCACTCTAGCTAGTGTAGTTTATAAGGCTTACAAAGGAAACTGACATTGATATCATAATGACATAAATTTATCAGGAAACAGTTAAAAGTTTTTTAGGGATATATGATATGTGGTGATTGTGGGAGGTGGGCGGAGTTTAAATCCTTCTTCAAAGCTGCTAGATTTGAGATAATGTCGTGGTTGCGAGTGGACAAAAACAGTGACGAAATAAATGTGATCTACTTTTTCAGTCTGCATTTTCTACCCCGTGATTTTTTTCAGGATTAAAGGCAACCTATCTTGGACACCTCTTCTTAAGAAAAAAAAAACATAATCTGACACCACACGCAAATGCTTTGTATAATCTGAATGCTACACCCAGAAAACTGACTTGAACCAAGCAGGTGCGTAAACCAACTCTGAATACGAGTAACTTTCCCTTTGTAAGTACTGATGTAGCTTTTTAACTTAAGCCGTGAACATTCCAATATGCTAGCACTAACATTTTCTTTGTCGTTGCTTTGAGAAACTAGTTCCAATAGGCAAAATGCTATAGTTTTGATATTTAGTGGCTGCATACTGCCTCTGCAGATCAATCACATGTACGCTTAAATGTACTTTTCTCTAGGATAGGTGTTGCATTAGTGTGCAGAGTTGAACAGCCATTCACCAACATCCTGTTTAATCTCTTGTATGGGCTCGGGGCACAACCTCATCCGTCACTGCTGTTAGCTGTACATGTGGCAAAGACAGTTCATTATTGGACGGCCGTGCTGCTGCTGTTTCAGTCCTTTTCTCCTCGTATTCCGACTGAAACACACCATCAAAGAGGTGAAACCCTAAAGAGATGAACCCCTCGGCGAGTGTGTCACCTGGGAGAGTAAAGAGCATTGATTCTCCTTTTCTCTTGCTCTCTTTCCCATTTCTTTTCTTTCTTAGACTTCTTTCAAAGAGGAAGCCATTACCGACCCAGCCAGGCAGGACAACATGAACTGGACGTGGCCTCCATTAGGGAGGCGAAGGCCGAGTAAACATGCGTTGTGTTTTTAACATGCTAAAAAGGAAAAACTTTGGAGAAAAAAAAACAAAACATACAGAGTTGTAGCGAGGAGAGTTTATTCATGTTCGTGCTCAGATAGTTGGAGGAATTCAAGCAGAATGAGAAAGGTGAAGGTGGTATATTTTTTGTGGCTGCTTTGTGAATACTGCAAAGGGTTCATCAAACCAAGAAGAAAGATGTCTCTTACCCTTTCCCGATGAGTTTTATTTAGTTTAATCGTGAATTATTATAAGAAGAGTCAGAGATTATTGCTTATCTAAAACAGAAAGACAGAAAAACGTATATAGATATTTAGTACATTTTCATTCATAGCAACAGTTTACTGCATTTAATGCGTTTGGTTTAACAAATGTTCATTGCTTGAATTTTCAAGTTCAGATATAGATCTAGTTCAAAATGTTTGTTAATTTTACTTATGTTTAGATTGTTGTCATATACATCGATCAGCCATAAAATTAAATCCACCTGCCTAATATTGTGTAGGTACCCCTTGTACCGGCAAAACAGCTCTGACCCATTGAGGCATGGGCTCTACAAGATCTGGCACCAAGTCGTTCACAGCAGATCCTTTAAGTCCTGTATGTTGCGAGGTGGGGTCTCTACGGATTGGACTTGTTTGTCCAGTACATACCACAGATGCTCGATCATAATTGAGGTCTGGGGAATTTGGCCTCCAAATTTTGCCAAACACTTTGCCATGTTCCTCAAACCATTCCTGAACGATTCTTGCAGTGTAGCAGGACAAATTATCCAGCTGAAAGAGTCCACTGCCAAACTAATCAACACCTTCTGAACAAACAGAATCAAGAATTCAACAGCACTGTGGGATAGAATTAATGTAATGTATGCAAAAACATTCTACCCTTAAACTGCAGCTAAAAAAAAAAAAAGCCACAAACGTATCGCAATTCTGTGCAAGTCTGCAGATGTGACAACACCGACACTAATACTGCAGCATCACTCATTTGTAAAACCATAAACCTCCACATTATCCTTATATTTTTAATGTTTGATGTCTTTGTTTTCTTAGATCAAGTTTGTTTTTTTTTTTTAGCGTGTGTGTTATACTGGCATGTTAGTTCAGTTATGTATGTTTGTGTTCACCATTTTATGAAGCCCATTGGGATTGGTCACGCCTGCCGGGTTTTCCCTGTAATGAGCAAGTTCTGTGGCTGACCACTATGCCTGTTGTTGTGCATTAAGTGTGAGTTGTGAGTGCTTTAACAATGCTTCCTGGTCAAGTCTCTTCCTGGTTGATGCCACAACACTTCCTGACTCTGATTAAAGGAGTTATGTAAATATATACAATTTTTTTTGGATTTACCTACACTCCTGGTCCAAACAAAAAAAAAAAAAAAATGGGCCAAGCCCAAAGTGGCAAAATATTAAGCTTTTAATGGTCTTAACAACAAAATGACTGGCAAGAATTAAACAAATAGATAAAGTAGCTTAGTATGGGATAGCTTTTCCGTTTGATTTTTTAAACGTTTAAGCCTTGTGGGTAAACTTTATATATATATAAAACATATATCAAACATTTTAATCATTATCATGATTTGACCTTTGTGTACAAGAAGACTATATAAGTGAATTTCCCTGTTCCTAGCTTTTCCCCAAACAGTTCACTGCAGCAAAAGTAAAGGGGCAAATGGTAGCACAGGAGGTCTCAGGATTTGTTTAATTCTTGACCAGCGATTTGTTGTTAAGACCATTAAAAGCTTTCCATTTTGGGCTTGGCCAATTTTTTTGCCCAGGAGTGTACTTACCCACCTATCTCATGAGATATACTTCAGAATATGCCTTTTTTTTTCTTTTCAGACTGACTATGAGCATGAGACTGGCTGTCCTCATGCTTTCTATTACACATACTGTTTAAATGCAGTTTTATTTGATCAGGTTAGTTGTATTGTAAGAAGATGCTGTAGTTCCTCCTCTTGTTATGTTCACAGAGTACAGTCTACAGCCTGCTTTGGTTTGATTATCAGTCGTGAAATATGTCCAGATCGCTGTCATTTTATGTCGTCTGTTCATTGGTGCAATAACGTACACTAGAGACAGTTTAGCATAGACAATATACCTACTGGCATGTTCTTGGGAAGTAGGAGAAAACAAACAAAAAAAACCCCAGGAGAAACCAATGGTTACATTTGGAGAACATGCAACCGTTCAGATCAGGAACCCTGGATCTGTGATGCAGCAAAGCTACCCGCTGGTAAAGAATAAAATTTCAAAATGTGCCTTTTTTTTTTTTTTTTTTTTAAATAAAATGATGAATCGTAGATCTGTTCCCAAACAAATTCCTATATTGTTACTCCTGACCTCTATAATTTTATCAGTTCTGAATGATTTAAAAACAGACGTCCATTGAATTGTGTCATTTCCCACATATGGTGGATATTAAAGAGATTGTTCACCCATTAACTCTTTTACAGCAAGAGCCTTGATAATATATGCTTTTCAAATGAATAATTCTCACCCGGGGGCCAAACATAAAATCTATTTAACGTGGCTCGTCAGCTCTACCGAGGCGTAACAATAGCTGAGCTATAAGATCCAGGCATAATCTAAAGGAGCTACAGTTCTGCTAAACGTATTGATCTGCATTCTGGGTGTCAGCGCTCGTTTCTCCCTCAGTGTGAAATGGACAACCACAATAAAGTAATTCATCTGAGAGCCAGTGTTTACTATGCGCCCCACGGCTAGCCACTGCCACACAAATGCTCCTGAAAACACAAAGGAAATAATAGTGTCTGGGGGAACAGAAAAAAAAAAACAGGCATGACTTCTGAATATCTGAGGTTTTTTTTGTCTTTTCTTTAGAAAGATGGATTTAATTTCTCCCCCTTGCAGGTGCCAAAGTTGCTGTTATAAAAGGGGGTTGATTTTTTGATGACTTTAGATGAAAGTCGGATGAAGAAGAGTGAGAGAGAGAGAGAGAGAGAGAGAGAGAGAGGATAAAAACAGCTGTATAACATGAGATGACAGCATCTTACCACCACACTTCATTACAAATAATCGCCTTTTATCTCCATGTTGTTAATTAGAAGGGCTGCTTCAGTTTCCAGATCCTCTTTACATAGACGTGCTCCATTCTTTTGATGACATCAAGCTGAAAAGCCTCATTCAGCAACATTCATTTCAATGTATGAGGGTGAGTCAAATGAAAATCTTAATTTTAAGGGATGCACATGAAACCGGAAAATTTATTTATTTTTCTAGATGAATCCAGACACGTATTAAGCACTAGAAGACTTGCATTGAACAAAATAAAGATTATGTACAAAAGGAAAAATTATTGTAACACAGTACTTGCAATAAGCAATGCAAAATATATATTATTTATATATAGGCAGGTGTGAAAAAAATGCTGTAAAGTAAGAATGCTTTCAAAAATAGGCATGTTAATAGTTTACATCTATCAATTAACAGAATGCAAAGTGAGTGAACAGAAGAAAAATCTACATCAAATCAATATCTGGTGTGACCACCCTTTCAACAATTCTACTAGGTACACTTGCACAAAGTCAGGGATTTTTTAGGCATGTTGTCAGGTATATGATTAAACCATTTTTTTTTTTCATGGTAAGAGTCTCTAGTGTCAGTACTTTGTAACAGTGAAAGGTTTTCCATAACGAGAAAGTCTTCAGGATACATAGGCTTGCTGTTTATGGTTTCTTGGTAACATGACAAGCTCTGTTGTTGTTTTTTTTTTTGTCTTACTGACTTCAAGAATGAGAAAAACAGAGGCTGGCAATGGAAGGACTGTTTATAGCTACTATAATGTAAGTGAGAGCAAGAACTAACTTGTTTCGTGGCTGTTCCACAATATTAAATGCAACTACAAATGAATAAACATGGGTGATTTTTTTTATTTTTAATTCTAGAATTATATACTAGGGGGGGCTCGGTGGCTTAGTGGTTAGCACATTAGGCTCACACCTCCAGGGTTGGGGTCTGATTCCTGCCTCCGCCCTTTGCTTGCATGTTCTCCCTGTGCTCCGGGGGCTTCCTCTGGGTACTCCGGTTTCCTCCCCCAGACCAAAGACGTGTTGTAGGCCAATTGGCATCTCTTAATTTTGCGTGTGTGTGTGTGTGTGATTGTGCCCTGCGATGGGTTGACGCCCCATCCAGAGTGTCCACCGCCTTGTGCCCTGAGCCCCCTGGGATAGGCTCCAGGCTCCCTGCAACCCTGTGTAGGATAAGCGGTACAGAAAATGGATGGATGGATGGAGTTAAATGTATATAATTATAGTTCTAACTATTTCCAGCATCTTTGTTTCTCTCATTTTCATCCATTATTGGAGCTTTTCGGACCATACAGAAAGTTTTGGAGCATTTTTCCTCTGAACATATTCTGTCTTGCGATCATTCAGGTCAGTGTCATCCTCAGCACTATTCAGATCACTATTAACTCTGTTCATGACACAGCAGGCAGCGTGGGCATGCTGAGGTTCTGCTCTCATCATTTCAGGAGAAGATCTGAGTAACTTTCTACATGAAGTTGTAATTTCTACCCTTTTTCCTCAACTTTCTAGTCATTTTTAAAGTCATCACACTTTCTTTGCTTCCACTTCTTTTGACCTTTTCTTGGTCAATTTGTATGAAGCAAAAACTGGAATAAATCTTTTGAGTTTGTTTTCTTTTTTTGAATAATTTGACATAGAAATGCTGCCTACTAACAGGATTTAAGACTCAGATCCTACACAATAATAATAATCAACAATGGGGTGGTGTGATCTGGCCCAATGCAATGTGGCGTTAATGTTACCACACCAAAGTCAATTATTTACCACTTACAGCAAGCATTTTATTCCATTTATAGTTATATTTACTATAGAAGGTTCATGAAACCTGTTACCACTTACACTACAGCAGCTATAAACAGTCATTCCCATAGCACAGTTAATAAGAAAGGGGGGAAAAAACCTAATACCGACCTTCATTTCCATAAAACAGTGGTGATAACGTACCCAGATACTGAGATTTTTATCCTGTGAAGATTTTAGTGCCCTTTATGTCTCATTTGTCCACCCCTGACCCCATTCTTTAATCACTCTATGCTGGTACTGTGAAAGTGTCTCTGTAGCTAAAAATAATTAAGCCATTAAATTCCAAAAATAGTCTAATTTAATCAGGTCTGAGCAAATCAGGTCTGAGCAAAGCTTAAATCATTTGGGTGGATTCATATTGTAATTGCTTACAGCCATGTTGTAAGTTTTTACATGCTACAATGGGCCCCTTCATATTTCCATAATGACTGTGATAATATAGCACTTGCAATCCCATTTGTTTTAATATGTAAATGGCTAAGCAAATAATTAGAAAATTAACCTAAACATAACTTTCTACTCAATAATTGAGCGCTGAGACTTATGCTGAATGCACAGAATATGGAGTTAGTCTAGTTAGTTGCTACTGACAGTCACATGATAGACAGCTCTTACATTTATTTTTGTGATCAAGCAGGATTTGGGGATCAGGTGCATTTCATGTCTCCAAATGAAAGACTGCTTAGTGCATGAGTGACTATGGGAAGCATGCAGACTGCTACGTCATAATGCAAGGAATAACAAGTGCAAAGGCCACACCTCCCTCTTTAGACTGACAGGTACAGAGGCCACGCCTCCTTCTTTGGGGTTGACATTTCTAAATAGTAACTAGCTCTGTGTGTGTGTGTGTCTGTGAGATACTTTTAATACAGAACTACAGTATACTGTATGTAGGCCTGAGTTACTAACTCCATTTCCATAAAAGTTGGGATTTTTTCTAAAATCCAATAAAAACAAAAATCTGTGATTTGTCAAGTCTCTTGAAACTTTAATTAACTGACAAAAGTACAAAGAAAAGATATTCAATGTTTTCACTGACCAACTTAATTGTATTTTGTAAATATAAACAAATTTAGAATTTGATGCCTTCAACACACTCAAAAACAGTTGGGACAGAGGCATGTTTACCACTGTGTTACATCACCCTTCCTTTTAATGACTTTTTAATCATTTGGGAACTGAGGATACTAATTGTTACAGTTTTGCATTCTTGCTTGATACAAGACTTCAGCTGCTCAACAGTCCTTGGTCGCCATTGTCTGATTCTCCTGTTCATGATGCCCTATAGGAGACAGATCTGGACTGCTGGCAGGCCAGTCAAACACACACACTCTGTGTCTACGAAGCCTCGCTGTTGTAGCATGTGCAGAATGAGGCCTGCCACTGTCCTACTGAAATAACCATGGACTTCCTGAGAAAAGACGTTGCCTTGATAGGTGCCCCATGCTGTGGGCACTGATGCACCCCCATACCATCACAGATCCTGGCTTTTGCACCTTTCGCTTATACCAGTCTGGTTGGTCTTTTTCATCTCTGGCATGGAGAACTTGACGTCCGTTTTTCCCGAAAACAAGCTGAAACGTGGACTCAACTGACCACAGCACACTTTTCCACTGCCTTTCAGTCCATCTGAGATGAGCTCGGGCCCAGAGAACTCGGTGGCTTTTCTGCATAGAGTTGATGTATGGCTTCCTCCTTGCGTAATAGAGTTTCAGGTCGCATTTCTGGATGCAGCGGCGAACTGTGTTAAGTAAAAACGGTTTTCCAAAGTACTCCCAAGCCCATGTGGTTATATTTATCACAGTAGCATGACAATTTCTCAGGCAATGCTGCCACCTGAGAGCTTGAAGGTCACGCACATTCAACAGTGGTTTCTGGCCTCGCCCTTTACGCAATGAGATTTCTCCGGATTCCCTGAATCTTTTCACAATATTATGCACTGTAGATGGTGAAAGACCTACATTTTTGCAATCTTGTGTTGAGCAATGTTTTTTTTTTTTTAACTGACTGACAATTCTCTCAGAAAGTTTGGCACAAAGTGGTGAGCCACGACCCATCCTTGCTTGCAAAGACTGAGCTTTTGGTGGATGCTCCTTTTATGCCCAATCCTGATATCCTCCCCTGTTACCAATTAACCTGATCCCCCAAAATGGTGCTGCTTGAATATTCTATAAACTTTTCAGTCTTTATTTTGCCTCTGTCCCAACTTTTTCTGAGTGTGTTGAAGGCATCAAATTCTAAATTTGTTTATATTTACAAAACACAATTAAGTTGGTCAGTGAAAACATTGAATATCTTTTCTTTGTACTTTTGTCAGTTAATTAAAGTTTCAAGAGACTTGACAAATCACAGATTTTTGTTTTTATTGCATTTTAGAAAAAATCCCAACTTTTATGGAAATGGAGTTAGTATATAGCACAAGTGACAATCTTTAAATCATGCATTTCCTCACATTGTAACTTTCCTTGGCAAGTGTTTCAACAGGCCTCGGTGCTCACACTACCTAACTGAATTCCAAATCCTAACCCAGCATGGCAGTCCGAGATTTTTCCACAGATTTTGTCACATCTCGGCGAGATATGTCATTTTTTTGGGCATAACTCCGTTCCCACTTGAGGATTTTGACACATCGAAAAATAATCACTGCATCTCGGCAATGACAAGAGGCAGGAGCTGCCATCTTCAGAGCGTTTTTTACTTTCTCCCACTGCGATACTCCAGGTGTAACAAGCAGAGGATTCGATTGAGATTGCCAAATCCCATCTGAGATGAATAACACGGGGTAAAACTGTGGACGTGCCCATTATTACGGCTGATTCATGTTGGCTTTACGGAAGCAGTTGACTTCAAATGTCCTTTGCCAAGCAATTTTGAGGCAGTGGCCCTTTCTGAGTTCAGGAATAATCAGAAAAAACAGGTGAGATGATATTAAAAAAACAAACAGTATTATAATCATTCCAACCAAATATTATATATTTTTTAATGTGTCTGTGTATCGTCTTAAGGCAAAGTTACAGTGAAAACATTGCATTATTTTTTTATTAAAACAGATAGAATATTTGTAAAATAGGCTGGGTAAAAAAGTCTCTTAAAGTGTACTACTTCATAAGAAGTATATTTAGACACTTTTACCTACAGTTTTCTCTGACTGTCACCCAGACCCAGAAAAATGAATATTGAGAACCCCAACGACCACAGGGACTGGCAGAAGCTCCACATAAATGAATTTAATTAAAAAACAAAATGTGTATAATCAGTGCTATCATGATGTTTTTACTGTATTTAGCAATTATGTAAAGAGTCTCCAGTTTTGGCGCATCGTAACAGTCTGAGGTAAAGCTGTTTCTAAAGTTTTCAGGACAAAGGAGTTTGTGCTTTCTCAGTAATGACAAGCTGTTTATTACCGTCAAGAGAAAGAAAAAACTTGGTGGGCTAGTTTGTGAACAAACGCAGCAGATGCATGTATATCACAGAATGTCACTGCTTTCTAGTTAAGTGTAGATACATTAAAATTCAGCTAGCTAGACTCCTCGTGCATGCGTATTTCAACAATGGGAGTTAGTCAGTGAGTTCTAGGCATTTGAAATAAAAAAACAGTCGTAATCATTGGCAAATTGCTGTAGTAATTGATGAATTACACACTTCAGTATGTGCCGTTATAGGAAAACAATTCACTTTGGGGTGGTAACAGTGATTCCCGTCATGTCAGGCTTCATCATGCCACCCGGCCACTGATTATTTTCCTATAACAGCACACCCCCCATTTTGTTTAAATTCTTAAATGGTATGAGAATTCCATATCACTCAGTTCCTACTCAGAAAGAGATCTGATGAATCCGGGTCATATTGTCGAACTTGTGAGGGAATCTTGAATGCTGTAACTAGCAGAGCCATGTTGTGAATAATCAAAGTTCTTTATCCTGCATAATTCCACTGTGGTTCCTTTCGCTGTAAGAGTTGAAGTGAGTCTGACATGAAACTGAAAAAAAAACAAAAACAAAAAAAAACAAAACCCACACCTGTCACGACTTCTTCAGAACACCCACCATATTCTCATTAGGGGCAAACCTCTACTTCTCCCACAGGTTTCTCTCTTCATCCTCCTCAGTCCATCCCTCGGAGCCATATCTCCCTCCTCTTTGAAAACCTCTCCTCCTTCTAGTTGGCTGGCTGAGTTCCCTCTGCGGAAGGACGTAGATCTATATTTGTCATGAATGGCGTAGGATGCTTCCTATTGCTGCTTTACGATTAGGTAATGAAGCGGAAATGGATTCATCTCGAATCTCCGGATACGAGAGATTTCTCAAGGTTTTTGTAGATGTGACTCAAAAGTTGTCAAACAGAATCAAGGTCTTTTGTGCTAGAGTCTTTGGACTTGGGAATTGCCTGCTTTTTCAAGTTAGGTGCATCAGTGCCGAGGCACTAAATATAGCTCGTTTTAACTGGCCAATTTGTAAACAACACTGGTTTTGCTTCAACCAGTGCAATATCATTATACTTATTTTATACCTGCTGAATTCTTGATTCTCATTGAGTATAAATTGATTTATTTACTTTAACAGCATATTGGACAGTAGTTCTGGCTACAAGGCAAATCCCAGGCTTATATTAATGCACTACTTCTAATATATTATCGTTTCTATAGTAATTCACAGGGACTTCTACAGTGGACAATCCACATAACTTAAGTCTAGTAATAAACATATTTAAAAAACAAATTGTTATTTAACAAAGAAAAATATATAATTGTTGATATGGTGGTTTTTTTTTTTGTTTTTTTTAAAATTTATTTATAAGGAGATGTGTATGTAGCATTCATGGAAGGGGTCTCCAGTGTCAGCGCTTTGTAACAGTTTTCCAACATGGCAGATTCTTCAGGATGAAAGACATTTATAGCTGATATAATGTAAAAGATTGGAAATAATCTACTTCAGGATAAAAAGTCTTACTGTCATTAACAGCTATTTAGGTAGCCAGCTAATGCTAGCAGGATAATGTTCGCTAGCTAACAGCAAGTTCGAGCATTTAAAACCTTTATTGCAGCTGGATACAGATTTCCAAAGAATCTCTACTTTTAAGAAAAGGTTACACAATTTAACCCCGTGTAAATGTTTTGTTTACATCTTGTGACTGAATGTAAATGCAGCAGCTCTTTATTTCAGCTCTTCTACAAATGGTCATAATCTGTAATATGGGTTGGATACAGACTTGGGTCTGAACAAAAAGACTTAAGTCAATTGTCAGTGCCAGTGTACTGCGAGAAAGAGACTGCGAGACATTTTCAATCAGCATAAACAAAAAAAATATTTTATTACCGCAGGTATAAGATTAGTCTGGACACTGTTGGGTTTCTGTGTGTAGAGTATTGTGACTCTGTGTTTAGCTGCTGGTGAGCAGGGTGATGGGAAAGGGGAGGGATGTGAGCCCCCTGCTGGCTAAACAAATCACACTTCTCCACAATATCATTGGTACAGAGATTAAATGGACAGCACGACTGAAGGGTTTTTATAGTAAAACACCGTATACAACTGCCACAACAAAATTATAACATTTAAACCTAGTAGGTTAGGTAAAAAAAATGAAAATAAAATAAACACTTATGAAAAACTGCAAATTCTTAAAGCCCAGAGTGTCTGCTTTCATATGAGCCATTAACCACTACTGTGGAAATTCAATTTTTTGGCCTCTACTCGAACTAGAGACTTGAGAAGGAAAATTAGACTAGAATACAGGGGGAAAAGAATGGCCATCTAGACCTACAGCATAGAAATAAACTCTTACACATGCACCACTTCACAAAACACAAGACCCATAATGGGGTATCATATACACAAACTAATAAGCCGTAATGAAACTAACAAGGAGCAGGTGTTGGGAATAATCAGGGAGTGTGATCAGGACAAAGCTGAATAAAAACACGAGGCAAACAGGAAGGTTCTGTGATGGAGAGAGGTTATAAATGTTAGAATTCATCACTATTTATATTCTTAACCAGTTTAATATCCTAAGATTTAAATTCCTAACAAATCTCAACTTGAACCAATGTGACAGTGAGAATGAGAGCTAAAACCCATCAGTGTAGTCTATCTGCTGCTGTGCACACTTTAGATTTATCATTTATCATCATCAGTTATTAGTATGCTAGCTAACATTTGAAAGCTGTTGTTAGTTAGCCTTAGCTATAGTTTTCTACTTCAACTTGAGTGAAGACTTTGAAGCTGTACTTCAACTTTTATCAGAGGATTTATTTACATGAGTAATCAGTCTTTTAAAAGAGTAAAGAATTTGGGTAGCTTTACCAGTTTGGTCCCTTTGTTAAACTTTAGCCGAGTGTGTTTATATGTTTATATACAGTATAGCGCTATTTCACAGGCTAATTAGATGCTAGCTTAGAAGCAGTACATGACTGTTTTTAGCTAATTGTCTTTGGGATGATGTATGTATACAGACCATGCTAATGTGATATGTTCTTTTAAGCCTTCTAGAAGATTGTTATTTTAGATACACCACTGATCATGTACTCGCATCGGTGTGTCTTGTGCGCATTAAGGAAAACATGTATTGTCTTGTCTTCTTATGTATATAGTGTACACAATGTATAAAATAGTTTTTCTATAATAATTCCTACAACTGTATATTATCTTAATTCATTTTATCCTGTACTGCATGAACACCTTATCCTGTCTTGTGTACACTACTGTATGTATTTATCTTTCTTAGTCTTTTTTCACACTACTACTGCCTTATGTGTCCTAGTCTATGTTTTCGTCTACTTCATAATGTTGCACAGAAACCCGCTACCAAGAATTTCACTATCATGAGCTGGCAATTCAATTCAAGAGATTGAAAGCTTGATTTCAATTCAATTCAGCTTTTCTGATGACATCGTATGTCTGAAACAAAATATGTCTTGTTTGTTAGGATTCATATAAAATTCATGCAATATCAGGACCCTTTTATTTGTACGTCACTCAGTGACCCCAAAATAAAATTATTAGTTCTTCAAACGCACCTGAGAACCTGATTAGTGTAGCCGGATTGAATTGTTGTGAGAAATGCATTTTCTGGTTTGAGCTGGAAAGGAGAGATATTTTGAGACTCGAAACCATTTGGCTAATGAGAATGGTACAGAAGCCTGGAGAGCACAGTGTAGTAAGACGTGCAGTTTAAGTTAATCTGGCCACGATGTACTGAATCAGAGTTATGAAATCATAGTACTCATGCAGGATTTAGCTGCTTCATTCATGCTCAATTTGCTGTTTCGATTTTAATGAAGGTTAATCTTTTTGCTCGAGGAAAGAAATTGTACGCATGATTTAATTCAGTAGTTTAACCTCTGTTTTGACCCGTAAAACATAAAAAAAATATTTGTGTAACAGTCCTCTGACAATTATGTTGTGGTTGAGGTTAGCAATATATCTTAATTCAATTCAGGTTTTTTTTTTTTAATTCAATATATCTTACATCGCCATACAAAAGGAATCCATAGATAACTCCAGAGTAGAGATTTACTCCATAGATTAATTCAGTGACTGTCAGGTTTGGGTAGTTGGAGACGGATGCAAGTACAAAAATTAGATAATAGATGAGACACAACTACTAGGAAACAAGAACGAGAAATAATGAGGCTAGACAACAACATGAAAATTGATACGCATGCAGGTGATAATGACTAAAGATTGACAAGGAGTGCTATACAATACATGATATTTAGACAACAACGTGATTCAGGTGCTCGTGGTCATGTGACATGGTGCATGTAGTGAGCATGTGACGTGCAATGGCTTGTGGGTGTTGTAGTCCAGCACTGTATTGGCGCTACCATGACAAAGACTCGCAATGGCAATTACGAGGCCACAATCGAACTTGATTTAGTAACATTAAAAACTTGTAATTTAGTGCCTATATATGTAATTCTTCTAAATGATCTTGTTTATATTCAAAAATCTAGAATGGGTAACGCGTCCAACAGGATCATGTCAAATCAGCAACAATCCAAACTAGCTAATCCACGTAAAAACCCCAGTTTGGGAATAGTCCCAACACAACGCATCCTCTCTCTCTCTCTGAATTTGTTTCACTGGGTGTAACAGAGCAATAAGAAAAACACCAGCCTTGCTAATCCATCAATTTCCAAAACCAGAAAACACATTTGGCAACAAATCCCTGTTGTCTTGCAACATGTTCTTCTAAAAAGAATTTCTGATTTTAATTGTGTGTGTGTGTGTGTGTGTGTGTGTGTGTGAACAAGAGTTGCCACAAATCAGCTTTTTATACAAATCTGTTTTACAATTCCCTCACTTGTGATATACTGACACACCACATGTGTCTTGCATCACATCCCTGATGTTCAGCTTTTTTTTTGTTCTTTATAATTTCTTTATAATTCATTGTTCCTGGTTTTCGATCATGTTCTCTTTCTGTGTTTTTGTTACTTTGGCTTTTGCCTAGTTTAGTCTGTTTGCTGATCACCTGACCCTGTGCCTGTTTTTGACCACATTTTAAAAATCCGTTTTGGATTTGTCTGCCTGTCTCTTTAATAAAGCTTTTTACTGACCCCGATTGCATCCGTCTCCAACCTGCACTCGCGTTACGTGACACCTCCTCATTTGTACACTCTGGCGGCACACAACCTCTAACTTCTCTAACCAAGAAATTAGCACCAGAATCACTATGCACGTCACAAATATTTCAATATAAACATGTTTGATGTGTTTTAGAGTGGACATTTTCCTTTAATGTTCTGCACTAGTAACCAGACACAGGTTGTAAATTCAAATCTCTGGACTGCCACAAACCTGTGGATTGGACTGGACTGACCTCCTGTGTGGGTGGTTTAGATTTATTTTCATAGATAATTAAAACAGCGGTGCTGATTTTAGATTGCATTTTTAAAACACTATGCCAAATGCTTCTCTCACCAGTGAGATACAGTACAGTAGATTAGGGATTGCTAAAAAAAAAAAAAAATCACAAAAATACTTTTCTCTCATGGATATCAAACAATTGCAAACACAACACTGGTTTATCCAAAAAAGCACTTTGTTAAATATAGGTGTCCAACAATTATTGGTACCCCTATGAATTCATATGAGAAAAATATATTTGAAGTATATTCCCATTGATATTTTACTTATATATATTTTTTTTTTAGTATACCTGGTGACTAGGAACAGGAAATTGTTCAACCATGACTTCCTGCTTCACAGGGGTATAAATATGAGGTAACACATAGGCCAAATTCCCTTAGTCATTAATAACAATGGGTAAGACCAAGGAATATAGCTGTGATGTGCGACAAAAGGTTTTTGAGCTTCACAAAATGGGAAGTGGCTATAAGAAAATAGCACAAGCATTGAAAATGCCCATTTCCACCATCAGGGCAATAATGAAGAAGTTCCAGTCAACTGGAAATGTTATGAATCAACCTGGAATTGGACGCGTGTCTATATTGTCTCAATGCACTGTGAAGAGGATGGTTCGAGTGGCCAAAAAATCTCCAAGGATCACAGCTGGAGGATTGCAGAAGTTAGTTGCGTCTTGGGGTCAGAAAGTCTCCAAAACTACAATCCGAAGTCACCTACATCACCACAATTTGTTTGGAAGGGTTTCAAGAAAAAAGCCTCTACTTTCATCAAAAGACAATCTCAAGCGTCACACAGAGAGGTAGCCATATGGAAAAGTACCTCATGCCCATGGTTAATTGTCTTCGATTCGACAAAATGGAATGAAAAACTTAGAACCATAGTTTCATCTCATCCAGACATATGCAATGTCTATAGAGACATTACAAAAAAAGCTTTTAAGGAAGTTGCAGAGATCATTGGTGCCTGCATCAGTGTTTGTAGCTAGTATAGCTAGCTTGCGCTTCTAATCTGTTACAAAGCCTGACACAAACAATTTTCACACTGATTAAATGTTGTTCAGTTTGTGTTTATCTAGTTCTAAGAAGATGTATAGATATATAGGCTTATGGTGGTGCCTCTGGTGAGTATACATGGCTAGTACAGATAACTTGCTCTGCTAATCAGCTAACAAAGCTAATACAAAACCTGGCATGTAATGTACATCACGCTGGATGGACAGTACACGCTGACAAGTGACAACAATAGTGCTCACTATACACCCAGAAGAGATAAACTACAAGCGACATGCTAGTGTGAACACAGATAAAAAACCAGCAAAACAATACTAGTGTATGTTAAACAGCAGTAACCATTAACTATTCATGGAAATATGCGCTGTTTAGCCTTAATATACAGTAAAGTGATACCAATATTTGTAATTGTCTAAGAAATACACGCAAAATGAACATCTATGGTCAAAAATCATTGATTAAAGTGATTATTATTTAGGAGTAAAGTGATACTTCAAAGATTATTAACACTGCCTGGGGAAAAAAAAAAAAAAAAAAAAAGATATGTACTGGAAACATTTAGTTTCCCACAGTACAAACAATGTATGTACAGCTGTGGTCCTTAAGGTCCACTTATGTACCCTAAATGAGTTTTAAAGGTAGCCTACATTACATTAAATTTCCCATTTAACTGAGGGTACAAATCACCCTCAACGATACACATCAGTAACCAGACACACCTCGGACAAGAAGATTACATGTCGAGGCTATTAGTTTTTATTTGCAGTTGCCCAGCAGACAAGTAAGCTCAGTATCCAAGCGGTCACCATCATTTTTTTTTTTTTTGTTCTCTCAACAAAAAGAGAAACCCTACTCACTTCACTTTCAAATAAAAAAAAAGGTTGTATTTTTTATATAGCTACAGTATATTTAATTGTAACATGCTTCAAGTTGATGTGACGCACTTCAATTCTGTAACTACAGCACATACTACTTGTTCTGAATCACACCAACAAAAACATAAAATAAAGTGTAATGTAAAAGCCATCATATAACTCTCCAGCTTACATTTCGACGGAAAAAATAGACATGCAAGCCAGACTTGAATATCTTTTGTACGAATTTTATGTGAAGAGAAAACATCACAGCTTATAACCAAATGTCAGACAATGATTTGCTGACTTTTTGTTGACAATGCAAACAGTTAAGCAAATGAAATGAAAAAGTTAAGCAAAAAATGCATTTAAAAAAAAAAAAACCCAAAACAAATTCAGATAAAGCAGCAGCGACAGTGCTACCTCAGGCACTTTCTTAGAAAAGGATCACGACTATGGTCGAGTCATCGTTTGCATCTGTAATAATGGACTTAACTAGCTAACTAGAAAGCTATATGTTATTACATTACAGAAGCCCTAAGTGGCCATGCATTATTTTTTCTTTCTTTCTCGTTTTCTCGTGATATTGACATAACAAAAAGTTGTTTTCTCACGATGAAATTTTATCACGAGAAAATCTCGCACCTTCTGAATGGGATTGGTGTTGCATGCATGTTTGCGTCCTTGCCATTGGCATCATAAATGTACTAATTGGCCGCTATAGAGATGGACTTTATCTCCGCATTAAGAGAGACAGGTGTCCCCTTCTCAAGGGGACACTAATGTGGAAGTTGTCAATCACTGATAGAGACAGAGCTATTTCAGCTTGACTAAGTCCCTGATCAAAGTAAAAACAAATTTGTTCATCCATGATGCTGTGGGATTGCGCTTAGCTTTTGCTGCCTCCAGAACAATAAAAACAACATATTGTTATGTTGGCACCCCGTCCAGAGTGTCCCCCGCCTCGTGCCTCGAGTCCCCGGGATAAGCTCCAGGCTCTCTGCGACCCTGTGTAGGATAAGTGGTACAGAAAATGGATGGATGGATGGATGTTTTTATGTCGAGTACACAGAAAAATTAAGTCGAGATCATGAGAAAATAAGAAAGAAAAAAATAATAATAATGCATGGCTGCTTAAGGCTTCTGTATTACATTACCTTTGCTTTCTTTTTTTTAACCTGGACAATTAGGTTTCCTGGCAACCAATACATGGGCCTGGGCAGTATATTAGAGATTACACTTGCCTGGTGGGCTAGTTAAGGAATTCGTGGCTTGTCTATCCCAGTGAGAAGAATTTGTATCCTAAAAGAAACAATTTTTCCACCATTTATTTTCTGATAGTGAAGCTAGACCAATTCTGTCATACTTCATTCAGCATTTCACAAAAATGTGTGAATTCTTAAACTTTTATTTCCATTAAGCCATGCTGGTATGGTATGAGTTTCTAGATTTCACTTAGGGAATGCAACTGCACCGACTTGACCTGTCCATGAATCCAGAGTGTATTTTCTCTATATTTTCAGATCAATGGAGGGTTAAATCGCTGATTACATCTCGCAGGCTGCGAGACGTCTAGCCTACTGCTTTATGTAAAGTGAATTCAGCTTCCAGTGGTGCATGAAATATGGATGTGCAGTACATGAGTAACACTTCACAATAGCTCAATAACAGCACATGTGAGGAAAAGATCACGAAAATATAACAACCTTCTGCAGCTTTATTTCAATAGATATGAAATTATACGAAAAATAATGACTGTATATACAGTACTGTGCAAAGGTCTTAGGCACATGCAATGTGACAAAAAAATAAAAATAGTCTCTGGTACAATGTGTGCAGTTTTATAATGAAATGAGCTGGTAAGTTTTATTGAGCATCTTGCAGAACCAGCCACAGTTCTTCTGGAAACTTTGACTTTCGCACTCGCTTCTTATTTTTGCAGCAAAACCCAGCAGCCTTCATTGTGTTTTTGTCTGAAAAGTGTCTCTTAAGTAATATGCTGCTTTCTTTAATGACATGTTTGGGAATCTAAAATGTTTTTGTACTGACTTGATAATGTAGAAGTCATAAAATAAAAAAATTTATAACAAAGTTTGTACTAAAAAAAAATAGGGTGCCTAAAACTTTTGCGCAGTACTGTATATTTTACAGCCTTTTACAGATTTTCAAATAGAGGCTGAAGTGGTATAAAACCACGAAGAAAAGACAAGTGATGGTTGATTTAAGCATACATTCGTACATTACATGCTGAAGAAAAAAAGAAATGTGATCACGTATTGTTTGATGAGTTGAGAGTGAATACAGTATTGCAGGTACATTGCAATTTTGTTTCAGGGCAACAGCACAGAAAACAACTCATTTTACAACTTAAGTGTACATATGAAAAAAAATCTTGAGTTTCTCATTATTTCATGTATAAGAGGCTCTCTTTCTAGCTGGAGGCAGATTGCTTCTTTATTAATGTCACTGAGAGCAGGAGATTGAATTTCGGCTTATTTAAGTCTAGATTTATTCAATTTGCCATTTCATTGGAAAATGAAAACTTGTTGAAGCAACAATTTGTGTCTCATGAATATGAATAGGTTTATCATAGTTGATCTTTTTTCATGCATTTAATCAAGAACGAATATAGATAGCAATCGGCTAATTGCTAAGCCCACTCATTTATGCTATGTTCACATTAGCAAGCAACAAGTTGCTCTTGTCACTTGTAGTTTGTCTCTACAAGTAAATGCTAGCTAAACACAAATTCTTGCTTCATACTGGCTTCATACTAGATTAGCAAAACAAGCTAACTGTACTAGCTACGTGATTTCACCATAGGCATCAACAATCTCTGCTACTTCCTTTCAAGCTTTATTATTCTTCAGAATGTCTCTCTAGACTTTTAAAGGGAGGCTGTGTATGACAGGATGAGATGAAAGCTTAGTTATAACGAAAGTTGTGAGTGGGAAACTGAAGAAACATCGGACCACAAGAGCTATAGGATCAATTGTGCAATTTCAAAATCCCTTTTGTGCATGCAGGTTTGCAAAATGGTTGGCACAAGGTCCATCCATTTGCTGTTTTTAAATATTTTCCTTTGGTACCAGCAATTCCTGGATGCATGGAATGCTATCAGGCAGGAATACCTGGAAACGAAGCGCTGTTCCTGTATAAGATGATTTTTAGCTATGCAGGCCAAAATGAGATGTGTATTTTTTTTGTGATGTTATCAGAGAAAGCACCACAATTACATTCCTGTAAAAATCTGTTTTTATATATCAACTACCGTAATAACCTTCACTGGCATAACAAAAGTACAACCCATCAAAGAATCAATCATGTTACTCAGCATTAGACACCAAACAAGGATAGCTTGCACACCTGATGTGGACCGCACCACAGTTCGGGTGAAGCAAACCCCAGACCAACGTCTCAAAGAGGACCAGGGTTCAGTCTCCTGCTCTCCCAGGCTCCAAAACATCCTTCAGACTTTTAAACACCAATTGTACCAAACTCTGGCCCTGAATCTGGAAATAAGGTCTGAAAATGACCTTATTTACAATCTGTCATACTAAACATCCCTTCAACACACTTAGCACCATATGTCTTTACTCTTCTTCACTTGTATACTGTAATGATTTATAATCCCACAATCTGCTGTCACCCAGAAGAGGACAGGTTCCATTTTGAGTCTGATTCCTCTCAAGGTTTCTTCCTCATGTCCATCTCATGGACTTCTTCCTCTCCACTGTCACCTCTTGCTTGCTCAGAAGTGATCTAATTGTAAGTCTACTTCCGGATTTCCGTAACGCTGTGTAATAATTCCAGGCTGGGACGGAGGAACCAGACAGGAGACAGGCTGACTCCAACTTTCAATTTTTTTATTTTTTTTTCTCACTGTTCACACACACACATGCACGCACACATGTAGCTTTGTGTCGGCGTCACTCTCTCTCTCGAGGCGCGTGTCTCTCCTTCTTTTCTCCTCACTGCAATACAGAACACTCGTTAGTCTCAATTTCCTACAGGTGTGGAAACCTTACCACTCGCTTTCTCCGGCTCCGCCCTCCATTCACAAACCGGTGCTCGACCACGCCCCCGCCTCCACAAGCTGCTTTGTGACTATGTGTATTGTTGAAAGTGCTATTGGGAACCCATGCTGGCATCGTACAAGGAGTTTGATTGAAAGCTTGTCCAAGATCCCAGTTGCTAGTGTAGGTTACGACTGGTCAATTGGTGTTTAGGGGAGGAGTTTACATGTTGCACAACATACCATATACAATAGGTCTCATCCTTCCAACATCCAACATGCCATTCAACCATTTCAGCTCATCGACATTCAGCTCATTATAAAACTTGCCATCTTTATTTTCATTCAGAATTGAGAGCTTCAGGCTCATCTGCTGGTTAATAAGTAGGAGACAGTACATCATCACGCACAGCTCTTTGCAATAGCAGGTATCACTGCCAGCTTCTGTGTAATTATTGTTTTCTGTTTCGGCAGAGATAATTTATTGTAATTACAGTTTGATGCCTTGAATGAAACATTCACCCACTCTCTGGCAGCCATCGCACTGTGGATACAATGCTCTCTCTCTCTCTCTCTCTCTCTCTCTCTCTCTCTCTCTCTCTCATTCTTTCCCTCTCTGTTAATATTCATGATGCAGATCTCCCTGGCCAGTCCCACGCTTGGCTGCGGTAGTTACTGTGTTTACGATGTCATATGTCTGCTCCTGGATTGTAATTAATGGTATAATTAAGAAGGCCCTGCGTCTCCTCCAATTCATTACTAAGCTAAACTCCGTCCTCCTGGGCTCCGGCCAAAATCTGTGAAGTCACTGAATGTGTTTGGAGCTAATCTTATGGTGGGGACCCGCACAGGTAAGACTAGAATTTACCTGGCAATCAGCAGGGTTCTTTTCATTCAATCTGCTCTTGGCGTCGCTCCCTGGCTGTCCCACAACTGCTCCGCAAACCTCCAAAACTCTTCCTGTGCCAATAAACAATCTGCTTTTAAACCTGCAGGTGCAAAAAACAAGCATGAAGTAAACGGAAGGAAGGGGAAAGGAAAAAATATTCCAGGAGAGTTTGCATTTCATTATCTCTCTCTCTCTCTCTCTCTCTCTCTCTGCCTTGTTCGGTCTTTTTGCCGATCGCATGTATGACACATTTATTTGAAGTCTGATGGAAAAAAAAGTGAGAGAGAGAATGCAAGAGAAATGGCCCTCATCTTCAGCTGGTTCTTTTTGAATCTGTAGCTCAGGCCTGGCTGTCAGCATTGCAAGAGATTTCCCCCCTGCTCCATTTATTGTATCTGGCTCCAGAGATGAGGCAGAAGCCACGGGAGATGCTCTTTTCCTCCCTAGAGGTCCAATTACTCTGGGCTTTAGTCCACTGGTGTGGCTGAGACATAAGCGGCTGAGAAAGGAATATCCCCCACAAACAGTGCTTAAAATGAAATAAAGATAACAGTGCAACCTTTGTTTAGAAATTAATTTAATTATTTTAACTGTGTTCGATACACCAGGTGTACTTCCCATTGTCAGCAAAGCACCCACAGGAGAGCTAATATTTTTAACTAGGGTTGCCAGGTTTCAGCAAATGTTCCATCCTAACTACATCTCAAAAACCACACAAAAGACATTAAACTAGCCCAAAGAAATGCAGGCATTGGAAAAAAGAATAGATGCTTTTCTTCTTTTTTCAGTGTTTGCATGGTAAACAAGTTCACCATGCTTATAGGGAAGTGGCGTCTCAACGGTTAAAGTTTTGGGTTATTGATCAGAAGGTTTGGGGTTCAAGCCCCAGCACCACCAATCTACCACCATGGGGGCATAGAGTAAGGCCATTAGCCCTCTCTGCTCCAGGGGCACTGTATCATGGCTGACCCCATGCTCTGACCCCAGCTTCCTAACAAGCTAGGATATGTGAAGAAAAGAAATTCACTGTGCTGTAATGTATATGTGACAAAATAATGGCTTCTTCTTCTTCTGTATTTCTGATGTTTGCACATGATCCACTCCATAATCCCACTTTTCTTTGCTTAAGAAATCAACACAGTTTTCACCTTAAATGGTTTAGATATACACTTGATACACGCTTGAAATTTGTATGCCATTGTCCAAAAGATGATTAATTTCATATTTGAATGCTATTGAGATATTGAGATATTGATATATAAAGAAAATCGATATTTCTGTGGCTTCATGTAACTGATAAAATGTACTGATGGGGAAAAAGCACAAATGCAGCTCTGAGACTTCTGACTGTCACTGCATGAATAAACACACAAATAAAAACAAGTAGAGGAAAAAGAAAACAATAAAAGTGATAAACAATAAGAGTAGTCCCTCAGTACCTTGTGTGAGCATCTCACACAATGAGCCACTAATGAACCTCTGAATGTGGAGAATTTGTATGATCTATTATGAGGCTCTCAAAACTCATGGCTCTTTTCAAAGGCTTCACATTGGTAGAAAATTGGTTTTGATCATGAGAGAGAGAGAGAGAGAGAGAGAGAGAGAGAGAGAGGCTAATTCTAATATTAGCTGTTTCTTCCAGAAGGGCATAATGAAGATAGCGGTCATGAGGAGGCAGAGGGTCACGCCATCTCCTGATGTTATGGTCCAGGGCGTTTCACAGATGCTGTATGGGGTTAAAGGTCACGCTCATCTGCCCTGCCAGTTTGGTGAAGTGGAGCGACTTTACTGTGTAGTATCTATTGACCTCGCCACATGACACACCGGTGTTCAGCATGCTGATGTCCTTCTCCTTCATTAAATGCATTTATTCAAGTCGTTATGCCCAGGAAGTGACCGAAAGTAACCAGGTTTTCGCTCATACATATTAGAAAGCAGTGATAGCTCGATAGTAATATAAAATGGGAGGGATAAAAAAAAATTCTACTACCTATCAGTGGCTATTATGTATACACAAAGGAACATACTCATTGAAAGAAAGATTATTTTGAGCAAAATGCTGTGCCATTAAACCGACTTTATGCTGTATGATTTTCAGCACAGTTTTGATCTCACAGGCAAATAAGAGACATTCTTTGGTTGTAAGATGAGATTGGTGGTCTTAGAATGCATAACGTGACATGCTCATCAGCGTCCATTTTACAGCCATTGTGACCAAAGACAGCCGACGAGAAAGTTCTGCCTATGTTGGAAATTTTGTGATTAAAATCAGAGAATGACTGCAGATAGGACACTAGTCTAAAAGCCACCACTAGGAGATAGGAGGATGGCATAGCATGACTTGAAACACAGATTTAAATTTTTAGATTGAGATTTTCATGCTGTCTTGTTTAATCTAGACAGAAAAAGTCAGGAATGGCAAGTTGAGAGGCTGTCACACTTTACTTAAGCCTTATGTAGTATGTAGTATAGGCTGCTGTCTAGTGCATTTTTTAGTTGATGGTAATATTCCTGGTTCCAATATGCAAAGTCAAAGATAATCCACTTGACGATTTGATTAGACATTGTTAGACTTGTTACACCTTTGACCTGTTAGTTAAAAGAGCAACCTTTTGGGCATATGGAGATTTGCAATGAAAATTTATATTCAGAGGGCATGTAACAAATTGGAAAAACCTGACCATTAGTGGGGAAACAAACCGTCTTTACAAATTGTCTCAGTCTTCCAATGATTAGGCAGAAAAAGCCTCAAGGCTTTCGAAATCAATGAGTGTTTGTTTTTATTAATGAGAGTCAGGCTTTTGTATGATGTCATGATTTACATAATAGAATCTCTCTAACTTTTTTTTTTCATCCCAATAAGCATTTCTTTTTTTCTTGCCATGATCACATCCCGCCTTGTCTGTGTCAGGAAAATGGACTGCTAATGTTATTCGTTTTGTATCAAATCAATCCGAATGTTTTAACATGCAGGCTGTAGCAAAGAAGCTGTTGCTTCAAACGATCCTGTCATCTCATTCAGATCCGCTGTCCATTCCCATCTCTCCTCTTATGAATCTCAACCCATTAGCATGCTCTAAAAGCTGGATGTGTGCTACGCGGCATCCTGCTGTTCAAAGAAAGCCTCTCTTCAAACCATCAAGTCAATGTTATAGGAGTTCAGCCAGGAAGGTCAGTGTATGCGGTAGCAATGGCTTTCTTTCCGGAAGATGCGTGTTTTCAGCTTTATTTTTGCTCTGGAGCTCAGGGTCACTGCTGCTTAGGGGTGTAGCCAAATATGTACACGTTATTCTGAATGAACAGATAATAAACAGATCCAAATACAGATATGAATAGAAGGTGCAATATTTGTCTTTTTGTTTGTTTGCTTGTTTGTTTTCATAATCCTTTCATAAGTGCCCGGTCCAATTAGGCAACTAGTTTGGGAACTTGGGTGATGTAGCTGAGGTTGAGGAACTGTCAGAGCCAGAATTCCCCTTCCGGTTTAGACCACGCCCACTTCAGGTTGAAATCGGAATACGTATACAGATATGGCTATTTGGAGCACTAAAACAGAATCAAATATAGTTCTGGACTGCATGAGCATACACATTACTTCTACACACCACAGCCTACTTCCTCTATAAGAGTATTACACCCCTCATGTTTAGGAATATCCTCTTACCCCATGGGGTGCCGGATAGAACTGAACTGTTGCTTGTTCTCTCCTTCTATCTTCCCATTTCCGACAGCAGCTTGAAGAGTCTGCAGGGATGCTCTCTGGTCTAATAATCACAGTAACAATCCGAGCATTCCTCCACAACAGGCACAAATACAAAATCATAAACCTCTTCATTAATTTGAAATGAACCTGGCAAGAATAGTGCTTCCATTTCTCTCTCTCTCTCTCTCTCTCTCTCTCTCTCTCTGTGCTCGTATGTGTTATTATTTTCCATCACAATTTTTGCCCTCAGCTCTGAAGAGAGGAACTGCATTAAGCACCAGGCTTCTGAATTATTCACAATGAAATGGCTTTTATGCTTGTAGGTATAACATGTTATTCTTCCCCGAAGTCATTAGCCTCGTCTCCAAAATGGCTAGAGCCGCTGCTGGAAAAGGCCAACTGACATTACTTCTAGTCAAAAGGCGTCTTGTGAGTCCATCTCAGGGGAAACCCACAATCATTGTGTGCTAAGCTATGGAAATTGTCCTGCATACACAGTATTTAAATAGACAGAACACTCAATCAGTCTGTGCAGTACTGACATGCTTATCGAGAACATGAAGTCTGAATACTTTTATTTGGTACACTATATGGCCAAAAGTACGTTGACAGCCTCCACTCTTCTGGGAAGGCTTTCCACTAAATTTTACAACATGGCTGTTGGGATTTGTCCATTCAGCCACAAGCGCACAAGAGCTTGGGCACTGATGTCCAGCAAGAAAGCCTAGCATGAATTTGGCATTCCAGTTCATCTCAATGGTGTTCAGTGGGGTTGAGGTCAGGGCTCTGTGCAGGACACTCGAGTTTTTTCACTCGAACCTTGGCAAACCATGTTTTCATGGAGCTCGCTTTTTGCACAGGGGCATTGTCATGGTAGAACAACTTTGAACAGGGAAATTGTAATGCTACAGCATACAAAGACATTATATACAATTGTGTGCGTCTATCTTTGTGGCAGCAGTTTGAGGAAGAACCACATATGGGTGTGATGGTCATGTGTCCACATACATGTGGCCCTATAGTGTATATCTTAAAGACTAGAGATGCACCAAATTTAGGATATGATATTGCAGTATATGACAGCAGTGTAGAATTCTCAAATCTGATTGGTCAGAATCTTCAAAGATTTTCTATAACAGCAGCTCTGACAGCTGTAAACATAAATGACAGGTATATAATATTGTGCTCGTTCTATTACGTTATTGTTTCTGCAGTAACGACTTAGGCAGGAAGTTGTATGGTGGACGTGCCGCATAAGTTGATTTTAAAAACAAATAATTGTTAAAATTGAAGTTTTCTGTAAGGAGATCTTTATTTTAACACTTATGGAAGGAGTCTCTAGTGTCAGCACTTTGTAACAGTCAGACGCTCGTTCTTTAAGCTATAAATTTAAGTTTTCCAACATGGGGAAGTCTTCAGGACAGAGGGCTTTGTGTTTTGCAGTTTCTCTGTGACATGACAAGCTGCGTTTTTGTCTTATTAACAAGAGAGAGAATGAAGAAAGGCTGGTGAGGGAACGACTGTTTACAGCTGCTATAAGAAAAGTAAGACAGGAACTAACCTTTTTTGGCAGATATTCCACAACGATAAATGTAACTAAAAATGGATGGCTTCATCATAACACCCTGTTGTTTGTTATTTTCCTATGACATCATACCCCTGAATGCCCTATTAGACATAATCTTTTTTATGTTAAATTAACAAAAAGATAGCAATTGATGTATTAATCCCAACTCTGCGTAGAAAAATAAAATACAACACTGAAACAGTGGATTGGATCAGAAAATATTTCGGATCCGATGGATCAGATGTTCAGGCCAAGTACCGACACTTGGTGCATCACTATTAAGTTTATAATAAAAGTTTAAATTATACATATTACAAAATGAATGTGTGTTTGTTTCCTTTAGATCCAGTTCTAGAAATGTTAGAGTATACAGTATATTGTGAGCTTATTAGAAGTTTCACATAGAAGTTGTCAATGTGTCCATTTGGGTTTTCTCCAGGTTCTCTGGTTTCCTCCCCCTTCCCAATAGCCTGCTGGTAGATTGATTGGTTAAGATAAATTGGCCCTAGGTGTGAATGTGTGTGTATAGTACCTTTCAATGGAGTGATGTTCTATCTAGAGGGTGTATTCCTGCTTCATGCCTAGTGTTCCTGTGATCCAGTAACCCTGACTGGGATAAAGTGCTTACTGAAGATGAATGAAGGAAGGAATGAATGCATATTATGAGAGGAACCAATAGTAGTAAAACCTGCTGGTGTCTTTTGACTGCATTGCTAGAAAATTGGCTTTGAAGTGGCATTGTTCCTATCTGATTGAAGAATGAGGATATGAATCCATTTCGACAGGATAAAGTCTTTCTTACTTTCTCCCTCCACTCTTTTCTACTCTATAATACAGTCATCCAGGATTTCATGCAGGCTTGATGTGTACTGTATGTGCAATCTCATTATGCAAATATATGCTTGCAAATAGAAAACAGCAAACAAACATGCTGTATAACGCTTGTATTGCTCGAATGTACTACTATGTTCATTCGCTATGGTTTTCTCTTTCCAAGTCAACACACAATTTCCCTCCATTTTTTGCTGCACAGAAAGAAGTGGTGGTTTATTGGTGGAACAATCCATTCCTACAATTTTTAGATGGTTACTCTGGACACGAATACCACAGGCTCTCTTTCTCTTACCAATATATAAACCAGGGGTTTGAAAGAAAGGCATCTCATGGCATTAGAAATCTGTAGAAATCAATGATCAATTGTTTTATTCATGAGAGGTAAAATCGAGTGTTGTGTACACGATATAATGACCTATGTAAAAGAGTCTGTGTTCCACTTCCATAAGAATTCTAATGACTGTGGGTGGGTCTGTCAGATTTCATGGAAACAAGGTTGAGTGAAAAACTAGGACCAGATGCCCTCCAACAGTGTATTGGGTACAGGGAAACCCCATGATTCTTTCATTTAGGAGATCCCAGAGTATAGCCTCACATCTGAAGACAGTAACCTGAGCTCAGGATTGAACCAGGGACCCATTGCACTGTTGTGCTGCCTGATTTTCAATTTTGGCTCATTTACAGTATATACCACTTTTACCGCCATTCATTGTCACAAAGCAGCTTTACAGAAAGCCTGGATGCTGTAATTAAATCTGAAAATTGACATTGGTGAGGTGGTGAGGAAGTATGATTAACAAAGATACACAACTCAAATAGAGTAAAAAAAAAAAAAAAAAATCCCTGAAATTCAACAAGAACTGAATTTAGAAGTCATAAACCTTATGAAATCTCATGTCAGAATGGGTATCAAGTTAAACACCAATAATTACAAAGCAGGAGCAATTTAACATCTAAAGCAGACAGTGACTTTGGTAATATTTTAATTAGTACTGAGTCATTTAAAACCCACAATCCAGTTGCCCGATTCAGATTAAGACAGTTTTCAGATTCCCCAAATTCCGATTCCACCACTGGAACATGCCTGTTTTAATCAGAAATTTGTTGCATGTAAACACCTTATTTAGAAAATCCACAAAGAAGATATATGTGCATGCTCAGTCTGCAAGGAATTGTGGGTAGCTGTAGGCTAGGTATTTAGGAATGGCAACTCGGGAATACTTACAACAACCATGTATACAGGAATATTCTGATACCTGTACGCATTTAAACATCGTATTCGGAATATGGCTGCAACCCGAATAGGCCTTAAATGGAATTTGATGTGCGTGTAAACATAGTCATAGTTAAACCAGCATATTGTCAGACATCTTGCAGAACTACAGTATATCTCACCTTTCCATTTTGGTTGGATTTTTAGATGATTTAATGATGAGTCATTTGTGGATTTACAGTATCTTGTTGGAGGAGGTGGTATTCCATGGGGAGTGACCTAAGGCGAGTTTTACGAAGACAGTAGAGAGAGTATAATGCAGGAATATTGTAACTCAGAAGATCTATTATTATGATATTTTGCTAATCCCACTATACACACACACACACACACACACATACATATATATATATATATATATATATATATATATATATATATATATAACTTTTTGTTGTTTTTCATAGCACCAGAGAGGAATTAAATCCTGCAGCTCAACAGAGAGTGAAACAGCTCATCAATGACCAAACAAATGGCATTAAAAAGCCATGCATCCTCCTCCACACATGCTCTACAAGCTCATGTCATCTTTATCGATCCGGCTGCTGTGTCCTGATTTACGCTGCCCATCTAATTGTGCAGAGGATTTTATAGTGTTTGCTGGAGAAGGCATCTATTACAGGCTGCTTGGGTGCGCAGTCACGTGGAAACCGAGACCTGTCTCCAAAGCCTAGAGCCAAAATGGTGTTTGATGTCATAAAAATTAGGCATGCATTGATCAAGTACAAAACCTCACCATTATCACGTATGTTTGAGATCACTGAAATTTTTTTAAAATGTCACTGTGACTATGCTAGCAATAAAGATGGCACCATGTGACATCAGCATGACACACTTCTTACCTTCTGCATTAATTCAATTGACGCATAAAGTTTCTTTCATTGTCCCTGTATAGGATTGTACTGCATACATGATTAATCAGCAGATCTGTGTAGAGGTCATCAGAGAACCTTGAATCTTAAGGATATCAGAGGACAGATACATAAGTGATGAATTTTTTTAGTCTTTTGATGACGGATTATCAAAAATGTACATATATATACATATATATACATATATATATATATATATATATATATATAGGCAAAATTGCCTCACCTCTCTATATTTCCTGTTTTCTGTATTTATGACAGAAGATTGTGAGTTCAAATCACAGAACTGCCTGAGAGACAGTCTTGGGCCCTTAAACTAGAATTGTTGAGCTGTGAGCTGAAAGGTGGTGATATTTAAAAATGGGTCAAAATCCTACAAGCAGCCAGAATCTCGATATGCCAGATATGAACACCACCAGTGCTGCTTTAACTGCTAAAGTGCTGACTCAAAGCCTCATGTCTAGCTATTCAGTGGATTATGTGCTGACTATTTTAAAACTGTCTTTCAAAAATTATTCAATATGTAAGTAATAAAACAAGCAGAGTGTTCTTCCTCTTTTACCGAAGAAATTTGGCAACAAAAACTTTTTTTTTTCATTAATGAATGACACGTCATACATTTTATCTGTTGAAACAAGAGTTTGTTCCTTCGCCAGCTTTTCTTTTTACTCTGACCAATGTTCACTTAACACCCTTGTACAGTCAGTAATTACGTTCAGCTTATTCAGATATTTAGATAGTCCTTATTACCCGCTTTTTAATTATTTTTTTAACACCATTTCACAATATAGTAGCTGAATCATTATCCCATTTCTCATTATCTTTTTTATCTGACTGTTACCAACATGAGGACATTGAGTTTTGCCATAACCAATGTAATAGCGTTTTTGTAAATTGTTTTGGATTGAATACGAAGTGTTCTGGCACAAATAATAGCAGGCTATATATTTTGTTGATGTGAATCACATAAAATACAGCTCTAATCGGCACCGCTCCCTCATATCAATCAAATTCATTGCCAGATGCAGCCTGTTGGTCTTAAATGTTTTTTAAATGGGTAAAGCAGTGTGGGCTCCTGATACAAATGATGCCCTTCAGCTCTTTGTGTGAATGAACAGAAATCAGATTGTATTATGTCTCCCTCTCCCCTCTCCAGGAGGCAGGACTGGGTGTTAAAGGAAAACAGTCACACAGTCAAGTAGACCTGTGATCAACTGTTCAGTCAACTAAACAAATGTTACAGAACAAAAACATGACATTTTGCAGTGCGGTTTTCGAAACTGAACTGTCCATGGGGTGCCATGTGTTTGAAAAGGCATCCAAGTACAACAGTATATAATGCATAGCACGATATAATAGAGAGTGCAACGGTTATCATTTAGTACTTTACCTGTGACTACCTGTCAAACAAATACAGTAGGGGAGGCCAGGGATGACTGTAACAGTTTTTACTTTTATTTAATTAAAAAGCAAACAAACAATATATATATATATATATATATATAAGTATGACCAACACATCATCAGAAACTTCTTCCCTGTGGAGCATCTGCCATACATTCCCTGTGTAAACTGTTACAATACCTACAACACTTAAAGACCACAGCATGGTCTTTATACTGTATCTACTGTTGCTACTGCTCTTTTCTTCTTCACTGCATTTGTCTCAACTTTAATGAATATATATATATATATATATATATATATATATATATATATATATATATATATATATATATATATATATATATATATATATATATATATATATATATATATATATATATATATGTATGCATTGCACTTACTAAATTGCATTTTGGGATGGAATATACCATAAATTGAGTAATGCATCATTCATGTATCTATGAATTATTGAAAATATTAATGTTATTCACATACTGGATACTATTTGCTACTTTTTGGCAGATTTTAATATAAGTAGTATGCAGAGTATGCCACTCTTAAGTGGTTATTATTCCACTTTAACCAAAACAGTGTGGAGGACTCTCATCTCCTGTAACTTAGGAGTGTAGCTTCAAATTTGGGTTTTAAGTAAAATTAATATACAAGTTCACAGAGTCAGTCAATGTGAGTGCTCTTGACAAACCAAGCTCTACATCACATACCCATAAACATCTATAAGTGTAAAAAAGTGTTTATTTGTTAATAACAACTTGAAATATAATTTAAACCATGACATTAGATGAGGTGAGAAGCATTTGAGTATGTTCAAAACATTCGAACAAGTTCAAAACAAGCCAAAAGATTACCACCACAGAAGAGCTCAAGATCTCCTCCCATTGTTCTGTAAGACAATTAGTCATTATGTAAAGGTGGTGATACTATGATGGACTAGCTCAGTGGTAGCTCAGTGGTTAAGGTCGTGAGTTCAAATCCCAGTACCGCCAAGCCGCCACTGTTGGGCCCTTGAGCAAGGCCCTTAACCCTCAATTGCTCAGATGTATAAATGAAATAAATGTGAGTCGCTCTGGATAAGGGCGTCTGCCAAATGCCGTAAATGTAAATGGACTAGGAGCACATTTGCATCATAGGTTATTTTTTCAAATGTTTTCTCTAAAATTAAATTGTTTATAAAATAATTGAGTTTTCTTTTAAGTTCTGGTATGACAGTGCTTTCAGTGTTTAACAGTGCTCTATTAAAAAGACCCAAATGTGACTGTTTTCCTTCAAATGTTAAACTGAATAGTGTGTAGAAAAAGTGAGGGAAAGAAAGAACATTTTCCCTTTAAAATGAGTTTGTCACATCTTATGTGTCAACTGCACATTATGTCCATGAGAGGAGCTGTCAGAATGACACCAAGTTAGCAAGAGAAGAGAGGAAGGCAGAATGATTTTCCCCTCTGACTCAGAGCACATCAAGAGTGAAGAAGCTTTTGAAATGACAGTGTTAGGAGGCCGAAAAGCTCCCTGCTTGCTGTAGATATCCAATCCCATCTGGGGAATTTTACTATTTGCAGAAACTGAATTCTTGCTGTCTTATAGTCAGTGACTCACTGCATGTCCCAAATGCTAGAATTCTTGATAGTCATTATTTTCAAGGGTTCATTCTGTGCCATCCTCAGTGGCCAAGGGAATGTGGGAGTGGGTTTTACCCAGAATGCACTTTGACTGTCTGCTAATGTCAGTGCTAAGAAATAGCAGCTAGCTGGTTTACAAATTGTACTATTTTAAAATATACAAAGTTGTACGTATGTACAAATAATGTTTTAATAAAGTGGACTGTTACAGCAGCGCTGCTGAATTCTCGATTCTGATTGGTCAGAAGGTGTTCACTCATTTTCTATAACAACGGCTCTGACACTAGTGCTAATTCAAATTTTAAAAAAGTTTATATTAATGCGCTGATTCATTTCCATAGTATCAGCTTAAACAAGGACTTGTATGGCAGATGCATCACATGATCTAATAATATTTTTTTTTTAAACGTGCTATTTAAGAAAAATGTCTAATCGTTGATGGTTTTTAAAAAATATATATATTATTTTAATTTTTTTTTTTATATGGAAGGAGTCTCCAGTGTCAGGGCTTGGTAGCAATCCATACATTTTCTGTCATGGGTTTCTTTGTAACATGATTAGCTTTGTTTTATGCTTTGATTATGCAGCATAGCTGAGATATACAGTATATGAACATACAGTAGCTGTGTAAACAGTGCAAACAAAAAACAAAAAAACAGTGCAAACAATTGTTTGTAAACTATGTACTATCCAGTCATTTTACTGGAAAAACTGTCCCAGTAGCAAGATTGGGGGGGGGGGGTAGTGTTGAGTACAAGTGGAGAAAAAGTGTCCCATAGCAGCAAAATAAACATTGTGTCTGTGGACATAATACAGTCCATTAGATACGCTTGATTTGTCCATGTGGGTGTTGGTGGGGCAGCATTGTGTTAATTACACCACTTCACGTATAAAGCTAGATTGAAAAAAAGGAAATATGTGGTTGGTCAGATGTTTTAGAAAAAATATTTAGTCCTTGGTAATTGGTTGTCCATCCATCCATTTTCTGTACTGTTTATACTACAAAGGGTTGTAGGGAGCCTATCACAGGGGACTTGGGGCACAAGTCAGGGGATACCCTGGACGGGGTGCCAACCCATCGCAGGGCACAATCATACACACCCACACACACACACACACACACACACACTACAGATAATTTAGAGGTGCCAATCAGCCTACAATGCATGTCTTTGGGATGGGGGAGGAAACATCTGAAGCACAGGGAGAACATGCAAACTCCACATACACAGGGTGGAGACAGGAATTGAATGCCCGATCCCGGAGATGTGAGGCAAACATGATAACCACTAAGCCACTGTGCCCCCTGATGTTGCTTATTTTAACTTAAATAAAAATCTAATCTGCTAGCTTGAATTATGTAGAGGGAGTGTGATCCATTGATCTAGTATTAACGTGATCCAATCACGTTATTAAATCTTGCAAGAAGACACCATTAGGATGTTGGTGCTGACTGGAAGAAATGACAAGTATTAAATTAACTTGATCAAATCACTTGTGGCACAGTAGTGCAGTCGGAAGCACTGCAGGTCCGGGATGAGTTTGGGTGGTGTCAGGTTTGAGTAAATGGAGATGAATGTAAGTGCCAAAAAACGTTTATTTATAGTGAAGGATGAAAGACATGGATGAAATATCCAGGAAACAAGAATGGGAAATAACGAGCCTAGACAACAACATGAACTTGATGTGCATACAGGTTACAACGACTAAAGATTGACAAGTACTTCCTCTGTACAGAACCGATAAACACATTTGAATCAAGTAAATCCAATGATCTTTTTTCAGTGTATAAGTCTAAGGGTTTTTTTTTTTCTCATTTTGCTGTAACTTGAAGTGATTTAACATTATTTATCTTTCCATTGTAGGCTTGGTCTTGCGCTTGGATTTGGAATCCACTTGGAATGGTAGAAAAACTGGCTGCAAAAACTAAATTGAGCATCTTGTAGTAGCCCGACTAAATTCAGTGACTCGGACCTCAATTTTTTCAGAAGCTTGACCAACAGAGCAACAGAAAATATGGCTGTTGCTTTGGATCATTGCATTTTGTTGGAACCTTAAACATAAACTATTCATTCCTATGAAATTTGCAACTGTGAATCTGTCAGTTGGATTAAAAATAATAATAGATAGATAGATAGATAAATAAATAAATAAATAAATAAATAAGGGATTCACTCTCAGTCTAAACTCTAAACTGATGAACTGTGTTATTCATGAGCACTGGCTGCCCTTATAGGCGGTGTAGTCATAATTGGACGTTTGTGTCTAGTCAATAAACCGCTCAATAAATTGCACCTGGAGCTTTGGAAGTTGAACACAAGAATAATAATAATAATAACAGTAACAATAATAAGGTTCATTAGGCTGCTGATTGCGTGTAGCACTGTGGGAAAACTGTTTTCTCAAAGGATCCATTAAAGGTGGCTGTAGAATGACCGACCTGTGATTAACAGAAAGGCAGTGTTTGCTTGGTGAATGAATTTTCTCTATCTCACTTGGGAAAATACACTAGACATACAGTATACAGCACTGTGATGGAGGAACTAAAGCTAGAACTAATTTACAAACAAAATCAACAGAATAGAGCAGGAAAGTGATCACATGAGTCACGTGAAATTTACAAGGTTTTGTACGTTTCATGTGTTTTTTGTAACAGATGATTCCTTTATTTTCACTTGTTTTTTTTTGTTTATTTATTTATTTATTTTACAGATGAGTCTTTTATATTCAAATGTGTGTTTTTTTTCTTTTTTCTTTTCTTTTTTTCTTTATTTTCACATGATTTGTTTCATGCTTCATTTATTTTCGAATGTGATTTTTTACACACTGTATTTGTTATATTCATTTTTAAACTATTTATTCATTTTCACGTGATTTCCACACACGATTCATTCTTTCACGTGATTTTTTTTCACAATTACCTTCAAGTGTGACTTTTACAAGTAATTCGTTTTTTTTTTTCAAATGTGATTTTTATGACACGATTCATTTTTCATTTTTCCTTTTGTTTTTTTTCCCTCATGATTTATTTATTTTCACGTCATTTTAACACATAATTCGTGTATTTCTACATGTAATATTTCCCCCTATGATTCATACATACGTTTTCACATGATTGTTAAAGCCATGATTTGTTTGTCACTTGTGATTTTTTTAAAACATGATTTATTTATATTTGCATAGTTTTTTTCCATGATTTATTTCCACAGGTTATTTTTACACGATTTTTTTTTTTCAGATATGATTTTTACAGATTCATTTATTGTCACATGATTTTCCCCCCATGATTTAGTTATCACATAATTTTATTTTTACATATGATTAATAAATAATTTTCACAAGAGAATTTTACACAGTTGATTTTTTTAAATGTGTTTTTTACACTTTTATTATTAAAAAATAAGTAAAAAGTAATATAAGTATTTAACTTATATTTAATACACAATACACTCATATTTAATACACTCAATACACATTGACATTGATTTTTCAATTGTAGGACATGGTTTTATTTATCAAACATTATTCACATGGAATTTCGCATTTAATCACACATTACACCATCATCAAATGTGAAAAACATATGAAATAATATAAAGAAAAACATCAAAGTAATAACCATCTACTTAAAAAATCACAGAGATCTCATACTAACAGTGAGATAACTATACATTCTTTTCACCAGACTTTACAGAATGTCTAATAACGTGCAATATCGTCAGTAATAACCGTCTCTTCTTTTCTCATAAATGCATGTTATCAGACTCAACTTTGGAAAGCTGCAATTATTTTCATGCTAATTAATAAGTTGTCAACCTCTACTAAGGTTTTGTCACTCTAAACACTCATTCGGCAGTATGAGCTTAGCTGTCCTTTCACAACCTGTAATTATAATAATTTTTATTCTCTATAACTATAAAGAAAAGTTGCACTCTGCAATGTAATAATACATGTTTATTGTGATGCTCACTGCCTGGAGCATTGTGGGAAAATATTGCTTGTTTTCCATTAGTTTCATAGTTTCATAATTATAAGAAAAAAAAGTTCTCTTTATAGAGTTTTAGGCTTTTTAATGTTGATATTTATGGTGGACCGAAATATTGGTAGCAACAATACAGTATGCTCTACAAATGTCAGGTAATTACCTGCACACTACCCGCAGGTCCAACTTCAATTGTGTAGAAATTGGCTAGAAAACGTTGTTTTACCAAAGGCTGAACATGTGGAAAGCAAACTTCAAACTCTGTGAGAAAGACATCCTGACCAATGCCTACTTTTGTACCAAATAGCTACTGAATTTTCTTTCAACTTTCCTCTTTCCTCATTTGGACAACTGAGTGTCAACTTAAAATTATCCAAAATTTGTTTTGAAGACCATATTTTTTATGTGAAGACAAATGATTTGCTGTATGTACTGGTTCTACTGGTAATAGAAGAAAGAGAAAAAACAGGAGCATCTGCACTTTTATTCAAATCCAATTTGCAATTAGAACATGATTGGCTCATCTATTTTATGACATAATAGTACTTACCTCAGGTTTCTTAAAAGAATACGGCAAAACCATTACAGCTACAGTTTTCCCATTTTGACCAGTTTGTATACTAAAATGGAATTCATTCAACAACGAAAAAAAAAAAATCAATTAATAAAAAGGATATATTCTAGAACATTTTGCACGGCCCATAAAACAGGAACTAAAGCTGAAGGTTTTCGTGCGAGTTCAATAAAGCTTGCATACATATTGAGCTTTAAAGCTGATCTGCTCTATAATAGGAAGAGTCAGATTATCTGCCTTGAAAATACTGGAGATAATGCTTAAAAAAAAAAAAAAAAAAAGCCCTACCACAGTTCTGTGTGCTTTAAAAGCAGTTAATAGCTGCATGCAACAATTATGGTTAATCGATACTGCAATATTATTAGCAGGCATATACAATGTACACTACACCTACTAAATATGGCTATGAGATCAGAGATGGAGTTGTGGTCTAAATTGTAGAAGGGCTTTGTCCAACAGAGGAAGCCTGGACTTTATCTTTGCACAGAAACTGGAAATGTAAGCTCCAGAGATCTCACATTGTCGGTGAACTACAAATTATGCTCTTTCCAAGACTTTCCAATTTGTGCAATAATGTCAGGATATGACTTCCCATTTTCTACTAATGTGCTGTAAAGCTCATCACTGTGACTTACCAGTCTGACCTTCAACATCCTGTGTTTGTTGTTATGTACATTTACAAATTGTAATTGGCTGACTTCTTCTGCATAAGATATTGATGTGTAATACACTGTGTGGCTTCGTGTGCTGCCCACGAGCCGGGTCTCAATATGCGTTCTTATGCGATCTTGCGTCCTTGTGAAGTCCTTCTACATCATCATCATCCACCGCCGAAGTTCAATTCCAGTGCTCAAGAACACAAGTACCAGGGACGCATGAAATTACCCGGGTGTGTTCTCGATATCGAGGATGCATCGGATGCAGACCTGAGCGCACCGAACCCGCTTGAGGTCCCAGAAGTCACTGTGGCAAAACAATAGCGGATGACGGAAACCGGGCCCGTAACCCATAAGTTTAATCGTCTTTTTAATGACGATCTAAATATGCATCTAAAAAGAATGATTTTGTTATATGATTTAGATTGAGATATATATGAGGTTGTTGAAAAGTCAAATTTATCCCTCAGAAGTATTTAAATTAAACTATGCTAGCTTCTATCCTGAGGTAACAGTAAACTCATTAGCTTAGTTTTTAAATGGGGAAGAAACCAAGAATTTGATTACAAAATAAATCCTTTTAAACATAAAGATTAACATGCAAGTCGTTCAGGGTGAGTTTCTCCTTTAACAAAACCCTCTTGCTTTCCTATTTGGCTCGGAAAACATTACTGTAATTAATCTAATCTATGCTAAATATCCAAAAATAGCCTTTTTTCCGTGAAAAGGCTGTGGTCCTGCCAACACTAATGCGAGGAGATGGGGATTTTACAGAGCTATTTTTATCTGATGCATGTCATGACTAAATGAATTGCTCTGAATTATCAAATAGAAATTGATTTGAAATGAATTGCAATAATTTACCACAGTACGTCTGGGATAGCTCCTGGTGCTACTCATATCTCACGTTTGCTGTAAAAACGATCAACTGATTGCTTCCTGTGTCTTGTAGTTTGAATGAAACTGTACATAATTAAATTGTCATAGCTTTTTTAGCTTTTGGCCACAAAAAATTGACTGAGCGACAGAGATTTTCAATGCAAAACAAGTTTCAAAATCATGTTTCTTTCAGTGTGTTCTTGTACTCACATTGATCTCTGCACACTAGCAATTATAGCTCATATTTCTTACAAGTGACAAAGAATTATGTGATTTATTTATTCATTTTTTCCCCCGACTGGAAGATAGTGTGAGTGGAGTTAACGTCTTGATAGCACACAGATATGTTTCATAAAGGTTTTGTAGACACACACACACACACACACACACACACACACACACACACACACACACACACACACACACACACACAAGGAAAATGCTTTGATTAATGCTTGCGACAACCTTGGCACATTTACGAGCTTGGGGATTCCCAGTGCATCATGGGTGATTCATCACAGCACATTGATCATTTCCTAATCACAAAGCACAAAGAATTTCGCCTCGGACAAATGGCAGATGCTTCTCTGGCCTGAAGACATCATTCTGTTGTTACACGCCGTAACTCCTGTAGGGTGTAAATCTTTTCGGATATAAACTGAGCCCACAGTAATTATTCTCACATTCAGTTGGGACCATGAGATGAGTTATAATGATACCGTATTTTTGATTATGACACTGATATGAAGTGTAGAACAGCGATTCTTAATACCAAGATGACACTTGCCATCTGACAACATCTGACACTTGACATCTGGCCAGATATTGCATCGTGGTTCCCAAGGCGATGAACTCTCTTGTTTGTTTTGCTTTCTGTTCTAGTCTTGTCTCTGCCCCTGTCCTGACATTGACTTGTCCTATTGTGTTCACCTGTTCTGTGTTTAGTTCTGATTCATTTGTCTGTTTATACCCTGGTGTGTTAATGTATCATCTTGCAGCCATGCAGTTTTGTAGTTAATACTTGTTTTCCATAAGCATTATCTGATAATTTTCTGATTATGGATTATCCTCGTTGAACTTTGCCTCCCTGCTATGGATCTGCCTTATGATTCTTCGATTTGCCCCGATAAAGCATATGCCGAGTTTACGCACATGTCCTGCCTTTTATGGCACCTTAAATACATTAAATATAAGAAATTATTGCTAAATTCAAAATTGTAATTATGAATCAATTAGTTATACATGTTAAACAAACTCATGCACCTTCTGTGCTTGGCCCCCGATAGTTATTCAAACCTGCTTTTGTTCATGAACGAACACATTTTTTTAAGCTCTGATACAATTGTCAGTATTGTTTACTGCCTTGAACTGAAAAGTTTTGCACTGTTTTTTTTTTTAAACATCTGTGAGATTGTGTAAGTTTAAATGTGAGTACACTTGTGTGTATACAGGTTGACAATGTAGATGGATATCACTGTAAAATACTATAACTTCGTAATAAAATGTAGGCAAAAATGTTGTGCTCATAAATATTCTTTTTCCTTTTTTCTGTCTCTGAGTCTAAAAATACCAGTGTTTTACCTGTTAACTACTGGCATTACCATCTGCTTGCACACCCACACACACACACACACACACACACACACACACACACACACACACGCACACACACAAATGCATTAGCACTTTAGCGTTGGACAGAAATAGCACAAGCTTTTATATATATATCTAATGCTGGTGCTGATGCTGAATTTCACCACAGTGTTTTTAAAAACATTTTAGTATCAAACCACAGAAGTAAGAGGTCCTGAATGAAAAAGAAAGATTTTTTAAAGTCTAGTACAGTAGACTAAATCCTAAGTCCTAAATCCGGTTATTTTGGTCTTAATGAGCAATAGGTTGCAGGTTATTGTACATTATTGTAGGATGTAACTAAATATGAATATAGATATGAATAGCAGATGCAATAAAAAAAAAAGTTGTTTGAGAGGGAGGTTTTTAATTTTATGCAATGCAAAATCATCAGTATGTCTGATTTCTGAGTAAATTTGAATCTTATGTGATTTAGACTACGGGTAAGTATCATCTCAGCTACATCAATGCTATCCATATTTAGTAGGGTGTGTACATATGGCCATTAATCATATTGCAATATTAATGAACCATAATTCATGCAGGCACCTATTAGCTGTGTTTTTGGAGCACGCAAAATGGATGAAAGGGGTTGTACTGGTTTCTCTGAAGAATTTTGTCCAGCAATCAGATGTTTGTTTGTTTGTTTTTTTAAAGATATATGTTGTATTTTAGTATATATGTATTATATAACATTACATTATAATACAGCTGAATATGCACTCACTGGCAACTGTGTGTTCATCAGCCAATCATGTGGCAGCAGTGCAGTGCATAAAATCGTGCAGATACAGGTCAAGGGCTTCAGTTAATGTTCACATTTTTACAGTTTAGTTTTAGAGTTTACACAGATTGGTGAAAAATAAAAAAGAAAACAAAACATCCAGTGAGTTGCAGTTCTGCTGTTAGAAATGCCTTGTTGATGAGAGAGATCAGAGGAGGATGGCTTTGATGGTTTGAGAGGACAGGAAGGCTACAGTAACTCAAATAATCACTCTTTACAACCGTGATGAGCAGAAAAGCATCTCAGAATGCACAGAAAACCCCATCAGTTTCCACTCCTGTCAGTACAGACTATAGACTAGACTAGAAAAGACCATACAATAATTATTATTATTATTATTATTATTATTATTATTATTATTATTTTCAATCTTTACCTGCAAAGGTGAACAAAAGGTAAACATGTTTTTCATACCGTAATTTTGTCTCAATTCAAAAATCCTGTAAGAAGATTTTTATTCACATTACATTATTGACAGATCAAACACTCATGTCTATACTCTCTTTTATTTCGCCTTTGTATTATATTATGTGTCTCACTGTCTTTAATCATGGTTAAACTCGAGCCATCGTTTCAGTTTTAAAGTTTTGGGAACCTTTTGCCGAATTATTGAGAACAATTAGCACGTAGTTTTAATTATGTAGCACTTAATGTAAATAAAAATCGTATTTACATATTTCCTTTCAGCAGCATCAGTTATGAATGACTTGCAACACGACAACGAGGTGCACAAACAATGTATTAATGACATACCTAATGTAGATTAAAATAGTAAATCAGGGTTCTTGTGTGCGAATTTTTAAAGGCGCGGAAAGTAGCACTGCAGTGTTTTGGGACATTTAAAAAAAATTATAATAAAGCATGTATTTAATGTATAAGGTATAATGTATTTTGAATATAATCACAGGAAAACCTGAATTACTGTAGCTGAGTTTCCTTTCGAACTGGTAGCTTCAGAAAGTGAGAATGTTTTGACACCTACATGAAAGAAATTGATTTTATTATTTATATATTTATATATAATATATTTTAATTCTTCAAAACAGCATTCAGGTCTAGTTGTAGTTGTGTAGTGTAGTCGTCCTTCACCCTTGAAGTCCTTTCCCCACCCCCCAAGGTCTAATGTGCTTCCTTTTCGGATATTGTAGGTCAGGGACGTGGTCGGGAAAAAAAAAAATCGAGGAATGTTTTGGAGTAAAAGCTTACAACTGTGAGCACAATACAGTGGTTCAAATGCACAAGGATAAATATGGACGCTTTGTACCGAATAGCTTACTTACCATTATGGAGTGATGTGTGTTGTGTTTCGGTGTGTGTCTGCTCTGCAGTTTACGTTTGTGTGTAAATTGAATCAAGGGCATTAATTTTATTACTTTCCTGTCCTGGGGCACAGCGCTGTAATTCCGCTGCGTAGGGAGATGACAGCTTTATCATTTACTTCAATTATAGCAGGGATTTTTGTAAGCATGCCGTGAATCAAGACAACACACCAGCATAAATCAAAGCAGCGAGAAAGGATCACCCTCAAGATTAGTGAATATGAACGCAGATACACAGCCCAGAGTGGACAACACACACACTTACTGTTCCAGGAACACTCAGGGAATAGCAAAGAAACATATATTTTCCTTAATTTCTGACAAAGATGGATGTACATGATAGCACTTTTATTCATGTTTGCATGCATCTGCTCAGATATTAAGGCCAAGCCATCCCATAATTTCACAACGTCTCTTTTTTTTTTTTGCAATCGTTCATTGTAATGTAGCTTTCTTTGCAATCTAAAATATAATTTGATATGAACACAGATGCTGTGTGCGCATTTATGGGATTCAATTCCAGTCGCTGATTTTATCGCCTTAACCATGGTTATATGTTGGAACATGGTAAAGGCAGTAATATTTTATGTTTTATTTTTAATCACAAAACCAAATTTAGTTTAAACTCATTCTTCTCAACTCTGGTAGAAAAAAAGTTATATTCCTACATGGACATTTTACTTTGTAAAATGAGAGCACAGAGTAACATATAAACAGCTAACGAACGTCTGGTTTGCTAGTTAGCTATTTTTTTACATGCTATTTCAAAGAATTTTCAAAGAATGTTCTCTATAATATTACATCAACATTACTTCTCTCTTCTTTTAACAACAGTCCGTATACGTCTGGGAACTGAAGAGACCATTTGCTGGAGTGTTGGGAGAGGAATGTTGTCCCATTCGTGTCTGATACAGGATTCTAGCTGCTCAACAGTCCTGGGTCTTCTTTGTCCTATTTTTTGTTTCATGATGCACCAAATATTTTCAATTGGTGAACGGTCTGGACTGCAGACAGGCCAGTTCAGCACCCGGACTCTTCTACTACGAAGCCATGCTGTTAATGTAATAGATGCAGTATGTGGTTTAGCATTGTCTTGCTGAAATATGCAAGGCCTTCCCTGAAAAAGAGATCGTCTGGATGGAAGCATATGTTGCTTTAAAACCTTTCAGCACTGATGGTGCCTTTTCAGATGTGCAATCTGCCCATTCCATGGGCACTAATGCACCCCCATACCATCAGAGATGCAGGCTTTTGAACTGAACCCATCTTTACTTCTGAGAGACTCTGTCTTTTTCTACCTAATCATGTTACTGAGCTGTTGCAAGTTGACCTAATTAGTTGCCAAATGTTCCTCCAGCTGTTTCTTTATAGTAACACTTACTTTTTCACCCTTTTGTTGCCCCCGTCCCAACTTTTTTGAGACGTGTTGCTGCCATCAAATTCAAAATTACCTTATTTTTTCTTAAAATGGTACATTTCCTCAGTTTAAACATTTGATATGCTTTCTATGTTCTATTGTGAATAACATATGGGTTTATGAGATTTGCAAATCATTGCATTCTGTTTTTATTTACATTTTACACAGCGTCCCGACTTTTTTGGAATTGGGGTTATAGTATTACGTCAACATCATACTTGTTTTTCCTACTTTCCAATAGTAAAACAACCAGCAAACATTTATTTATTTATTTATTTATTTATTTATTAAGCTAAACGCAGCTTGTCATGTTACTATGAAACCACAAAGCGCAAACACTGAAGACTTTCTCGTATCGGAAAATGTATATTTTGCCTCTGACTGTTACAAGGCGCTGACACTGGAGACTCTTCACAGAAAACTTCACCATATCAACAATTACACATTGTTTATATGGAGCGTCTGCCATACAAGTCTCTGTTAATGAGCTGTTACTATAGAAAGGATAACATAGAACATAGAACTGCTGTCAGAGGTGCTGCTATAGAAAATAAATCAACACCTTCTGACCAATTAGAATTGAGTGCTGAGGTACAACGAGAAATAACTCGTAGGCATAACAACTTGTTTCATTTTCGGGAGATTTGCACTATCCGCTAACACACAGTATCTTCCATTAGCTCTCTAACCTCAATCTTCAGATCTAACATTTCAGCCTGTGGAGCTTTAACCCACTGGGATCAGCCATGTCCTGTTGGGAGAGGATAAACTCAGCACGCAGGTTTTAGCTGAAGGTGATGGACACACAGAGCATGCAGCGTGCCATCACAATCCCATTCGTCTCCACGTTTGACTCCACTCTGCCCCAGCTGGTTATACATGTTTATTTCTGTATTGTGTCCAGAAGTCCTGGTGGGAATTGAGACAATCAGCTTATGACTGCAGCCCAGTCAATGGCAAACTGAGTAAAAATGCATTAACCAGAGACATACTGTATGTTTATATATAATTCAGGCTGTATTTCCTATATGATTACTTATTTATAGGTATAAACACCTTGACGTGAAGGTGATTTTTCTCTTTAAATTTGAGGCATGGCCTGGAAAATATACAGTGCCCAGAATGTAATAAAATACAGTTATGTATATAAGTAAGTCTATAAAATATAACATTTTAAGACTGTTTAAATTAAAGGATGACATGAAGGAGTTTATCAGCTGGGAAACAAATGTCACTGTCTGCTTTATAAGCAACACATGCTGTACACATGGTTATTTATGAAAGTAATTCAATCAGCCAATCATGTGGCAGCATAACATACAATGCATAACATAACGCAGATACAGGTCAAGAGCTTCAATTCATGTTCACATCAAACATCAGAATTGGGGAAAATAAATAAGCAATCTCAGTGATGGTTACCATGGCATGGTTGTTGCTGGTTTGTGTGTTTCATAAACTGCTGATCTCTTGGGATGTTCTGCGGGTGGAAACGCCTTATTGATGACAGAATAATGGGTTTGTGCTGACCGGAAGTCTATAGTAACTCAAATAAGCACTCTTTACAACTGTGGTAAAGAACACACAACATGTCAAACCTTGATGGGCTACAACAGCAGAAGACCACATCAGGTTCCACTCCTGTCAGCCAAGAACAAGAATCGGAGGCGCTCATGGGCACAGACAAATCACCTGTTTCTTTTTTTTCCAGTCTTCAACTGTCCAGTTTTGTTGAGTCTGTGCCCATGATAGCCTCCGATTCTTGTTCTTGGCTGGCAGGAGTGGAACCTGATTCAGTCTTCTACTGTTGTAGCTCATCCACCTCAAAATTTCATGTGCATTCTGAGATGCTTTTCTGCTCACCACTGTTGTAAAGAGTGATTATTTGAGTTTCTATAGACTTCCTGTCAGCTCAGACCAGTCTGGTCAGTTTCCTCTGTTCTCTCTCATCACCAAGGTGTTTCAGCCTGCAGACTCTCCACTCACAGGAGGTTTTGTTTTTCACACCATTCTGTGTAAACTCTAGAGACTGTTGTGTGTGAAATTTCCAGGAGATCAGCAGTTTCTGAAATACTCAAACCAGTCCATCTGGCACCAAAAACCATGCCACGGTTTACATTTACAGCATTTGGCAGACACTCTTATCCAGAGCAACTTACATTCATCTCATTTATACAGCTGAGCATTAAGGGCCTTGCTCAAGGGCCCAACAGTGGAAGCTTGGTGGTGCTGGGGTTTGAACTCATGATCTTCTGAGCAGTAGACCAATGCCTTCACCACTGAGCTACCACTGCTTAAAGTGGTAAAAGTCCACTGGTTAAAGTCACAGAGATCAGACTTTTTCTTCATTCTGATATTTGATGTGAACATTAACTTGAAGCTCTTGACCTGTATCTGTATGACTTTATGCATTGTGCTGCTGCCACGTGATTGGCTGATTAGATAACTGCATGAATGTGCAGATGTACAGGTGTTCCTGTTACTACACCTAACAACTTCTTGACCCTGTCTCACATTCTCACTGTGTGACTTTTTTTCTTTCTTTCATTTTTTAAGCATACAATTGTAATTGTTGGTAAATTGCTGTGGTATAAAAGGAACATGACAAAAAATAATTGACAACTGGTTGGTAAGAGAAACTCCATTTTACCTCAACGTTGATTATTGTCCAATAACAGCAGCCCTGTCATGTTATACTGCTTACATATTATTCTAAGTGTTAACATTTGAGCCCTGTAGCTTTATTCAGACACATTTCCCCACACACTCATGCTGTGCTGTAATACCTGAGTTCACACGGAATAGCAGGCACAAAACAGCCTCTGTTTGCTTGAACGCCCTTTGTTCATGATCCAACTGTGGCATGAACGAGTGTTTACAGACCAAAAATGAGAGCCCATTTCTGAATCAAAAGACCAGAGACATGACACCACACGTGTCTGTCTCCTTTTCTCATTTGAAGCTGGAGTTCTGCTCGCTGTCAGAAATGCTGGTCAGTATGAGAATGGCATATCAGTCCTGAAGTTCAGAGCACCACTGGGACTCATCTTCCATCGCAGCTTCATGCTCCATGAGCTGAAGACGTGTTTTGGAGTGTTTGGAGATCCGCCACAGGCGCTGCCTGAATTCCAAATGCTCTTACGCTTACGCTTGTTGAAGACTGTGAAACTTTTTTTTTCTCTGCTTCCTGAAAACTGAAGAAGTAGAATGCGAGAGTTAAGCAGGACTGATCTATTAGTATTCACGATGGGGCACTATTCCCCTGGTAAGCTCAAAACCTGGCAAGCTCCTGGCAGCTGTGTGAGTGTCTAAGAGTGTGTGATTGGGATTGTTTTTGAGACTGAAACAGCACGACAGTGATAAGCATGGAAACATATGCACATAAAAACCCAATAGTAACCCAGGTGCAGATCTGCAAAATCACAAATAGCAAATAAACATAAAGTCCCCCAAGTGTGCCACTTTGCATAACAAACAAAACGCACGGTACTCGTGAGTCGCTACATAGAGTTGGTCATATTGGCATCTGGGAGTCGTGCGGTGCGGGAATCATTTGCATGCTTATTCATTGTCATTAGTTTACCACATTCAGTGACAGGGATGGTGCACCAACGAGAAAACAAATGTCAACAAGTACAATATTTACAGAAAATGAACTGTAAACAACTCGATATACAGTACATTCGGAAAATTCAATCTCTGTCAAGCATTTAGCCTGTGCGTCTGACAGAAAAGCGCTAGAGAATTTAAATGAATTTGCTAATTATCTTATCAAGGCCAAACTGCCTGGAGTGCCTCAGAGCAAATGTTTTGTAATGAAAGCACTCAGCTTTGGATCAGCTGCCTCAATAGACACATTTTTTGAAGGCATTAGGTTCAAACTTGTAGCATGCTACGCACAGCATTTGTTTATTCACAGTTGGAAGTTTATTAGGTTAGCTGAGGATGGATCCCAAACTAGCGTTACCTTTTTTGTCGGGTATTTCACAACTATCCTACAGTTCACTAGATTACTTCCTTAGCTAGCTAAGACGAACCTTATTGGCTAGCAAGTGCACAGCTAGCAAATAACCTAGCCAGAGGAGCTGTGACGTAGGTTGTTATCTAGTCAATTTTACCCACAGAACAAATTCTAGAAACACAAATCTAACTTATAGTTAGCTACAAAACAAGTAATTACTTTCATTTTTTTTTAACATACAGCCACCATAACTGTTGAGACTTTCAAGAGATTAGGCAATAAATGATACCTCAGAGGGCAACTGACTTCTGAATGAAGCAATATAATTTATCAACAGCTCAAAGGCAACATTGGTTAACAGATTTGAAGAGCTGATTCAGTAAATTGACAAACATATACTATACAGTATTACAAAGTTTTTTATGTACAAAACGTTTCACATTTATAGTATTTATAGCCCCTGATTGGCCGGAAGTAGCCTGTTCTTTTAAAGCAAAACTCTGATAACTACTTGGGCTGTAGTTACTTGGGCTCCTTGCTGTGGTGGAATTAAAAATAACAGTATTTCCTTCAAAATAAACGTATGATGTCATGTGACTAAGCTAACATTTCCTAAGAAACAATCTAACAATCATTTACAGAAATACAAGTTTGTAATTAACAGCTATTTCCCGTACTGTTACATTACAGTGCTGCTGAATTCTCAAATCTGATTGGTCAGAAGGTGCCGATGAATTTTCTATAACAGGAGATCTGACACGTGATCCGAATGCAAGGCAAATCACATGGTTATATTAATGTGCTTGTTTTATATGTTAGCGTTTCTATAGTAACAGCTTATCCAGTCTGGCAGACACTACGTAAACGGATTCACGGATTTCTGTGAGGAGAGGTTTATTTAATATTTTTGGAAGGAGTCTCCAGTGTCAGAGGTAAAGCTGTAACTATGTTTTCTGATATGGGGAAGGGCTTTGTGGTTTCTTAATAACATTACAAGCTGCATTTCTTCGTCTTATTAACTTCAAGAAAGAGAAGAAAAGAGAGAAACAACAGTTTATAGCTGCTGTAATGCAAGTGATAACAGGAACCAACTGGTTTCACAGACTTTCTCCAACATTAAGTAGAACTATAAATGAAAATATATTGGGTCACAAAAAAATTGTTAGTGTTGACAAATTTCTGTTTTGTAAGAGAAGTAAAACACTTCAGGAGGTGCTGTTATAGAAAAATAATCAACGTTAGTGTAGTAATAGTAACTCTATGTGACAGTATCACACCACCACACTCTCCAGAAGTGTTTTATTCCTTACTTATTGCATGGTTACCGCAGACCTTTTATGAAAACTATGTTAACAGTTATTTCATCACCTTGTTACAAAAGGCAATTTAATCTTTCCACCTCCATCCAACCAGGGGCTTTATCCAACTAGAGGATTTGCCCAGCAGGAGGCTTCATCTGCAGGGCTGCAACTGGATATTAAAAAAAAGTCAAAAATACCAGAAAACCTAGCAAAACAAGAGATTTTATTCTAATGAATCTTACAATAATATGTTATATAGTTAACATTAAAGGTTGTCATGTTATTTTCAGTGTTTATAGCACAAGCAACATCCTAATTTCCAGAAAATGCAAAAGTTTTACTGTCCAGGATTTTCAGTAACCCGAGTCGGAGCTACTTCCTGTGGTTTCATCTCTCTGCACATTAAACCCGTCTCTTCAGTCCCAATTAAAAACTTCAGTCTGGCCAAACTGCTGGATTCACCACTTAATTCCAAGTTCACAGAAAGCAGGCTCTCTTTCTAAATTGATATCACTCTTATTTAACAAATCGGAGCTTTGTTAGAAGACTTTGAGGCGTAATGGCTGCCGGAACTCTCTGACAGTTCCTCGCTGGTGTAATGAATTATGAGAAGTGAACAGTGAACAGCCCGTGCCTCGCTGAGAGGCAAATAATGGGATGATAGGTGCCGTGTATATGCATCGAGTGCCACTCCAGCCTTGGTTTAGCCCTTTTTACTGAGCAACATGCTAAGGCTTTAACGATAGAGGCTAAAGCGCTGACCTTCCATTATAGGCTACATATATATTGAAAAGGTCACTTTTTATGAGGGTTATGCAGGTGCGAGGATATGGAGGATATGGAAGGGAGTGTGTGTTAATTGTAAACCAATGTGTGCTGGGTTTAATGTGCATTTTAATGTCATGGATCTAATGGATGGATATGTGGATATGGATATTTTGCTGTGAGAAATGTGCCTCTAGTAAATTGTGCGTAAATCCCTCCTACTATACAGAAACGATAATCTGAATGAATGCAAGTTTGTAATCTGAACCTGATATTTATTTTGGGAAAGTTAAGAATCATAGTCAGTGTCGAAAACAGAGGTAGGCAACGTTAAACTAGGATAATCCATAATCAACAAAGTAAATATAAGCACGGGTCAGAACCAAGAAGTCAAATGTAAAATAAAGGCCAGGAAACATGGGAAACAAGAAACGATGCTCAGAAATGCATGCAATTGGCAAGACTTCACAATGAGACTAAGATATAGAAGCATATAAATACACAAACTAATCAAGGGTTAAATGGAGAAACGTGTGAGTATAATCGGGTAATAAACAAATGACGGAACAGTGGGCAGAGTAAGTACTTTGTACTTGCTTGCGTATGATGATAAATGCAAAAGATGCACATTAATGGCGAAACTGATTTACATTTACTGATGCCCACAAAAGAGAGAGAGCTGAAGATGACAAAATGACAACTAAACGTACTGTGCATTAAATCTTCCAATAATGCAGCTCAGCCACTGCAGCGTGTCAGCAACCACAGACATACTAACACCTCCTACTGTATTTTTTTAGGGTGCCATTACATTTGTCCTAACAGAATAACTAGTAATCTTCGTCTTAATTTATGGACTGCTTTGTTTCAAGTCATTAATATAAAACGATTGAAGAAATTTCATGAAGGTTCACATTAGTGAGTCTCCTTATACGTAAATTTACACTCCAGTGCTCTCACAGGACCAAAACTCACCCAAATGTTTTTATCCCGTTTGATAAATGAGCCTCAATATGCTTAGTTTCATGTCAAGTGCAGATTAGGCTGTCATATTGTGCACGCACGTCTGAAAAACGCACACTTGCGTCACAACACCATAATCCATTGCATTACAATAATCGTTCAATCCGACAAGAGAAAACATGCGTGTAAATCTCGTTCTCCCTCTCGCCATCCTCCTCCTCCTCCTCCTCTACATTTTTATTCTCATGTCAGGACATACTACATTTCATCTCCGGACTGATTTTGAGGTCAGAACTCATTTGAAGCATGCTGCAATTGCTCCAAGGCACCCGGTGTCAATGGGAAAGCCTTTGTGAGCCCCACTTCCCACCCAGCCATTACTGCTCTCACCAGGTCACCCAGTGAAAACCTCCTCAACCCTACCATTCTATGGTCAGAGTGGCCTGAAGCTCAACATTAAAGGACTAACCTTTCTCGAAATTACATAGCAAGCCCCATCTGTCAAGATTACTTCTGTTACTCTGATGAAACGTCTCAGCTGATCTCGGGTCAGTGGCTTCTCTTAACCAAAGTTTTTTGGAGACTGGAGGTGAAAATAAAATGTTAGTCTCAGTGCTGAGAAAATCAAAACTGATATATTTTTTTAAATGTATTAGATTCAATTAAACACTATAGAATAGGTCATGTAGGAGGTCACCATGAACCTCATCAAAAAATTACATAGTATGTTTTCAAACCAACATTGTCTTACATGTGCAAATTAGAACAAATAACATGACTCAGGCTAATACCATCACTTACAAATGACAAAATTGGCCTTGTGCATTTAACTCTTTTTACCAGGAGACGAAAAATAGAATTTCCACCTTCTTTAGGGGTGCCCGTGTTCAGCATTGACTTTATTTGTAATGTCACACTTCACAGTAGTGGTTAATGGCTCATATGAAAGTAGACACTTGGGGCTATAAGAATTTGCAGTGTTTCATAAGTATTTCTTTTTTTTTTACCGAGCTTGCTAGGTTTAATTTTTATAATCTTGTTGTTGCAGTTGTATACAGTGTTTTACTATCAAATAAGCTTTAGTTGTGGAGAAATGTGAATTGTTTGCCCAGCAGGGTGCTCACACCCCTCCCATTTCCCATCGCCCTGCTTAAGAGCAGCTAAACACAGAGTCATGATACTCTACACACAGAAACCCAACAGTGTCCTGACTAATCTTATAACAGACTTGTGGCGATAAAATAATTCATTTCTATATACTGATTGGAAATGTCCGATAAGACGATTTCCATTCTGCCGGCGGAATGGACCGGAAGTGTACTGCAAAAATTAAATCTTGTGTTGAGCAAATTTTGAGAAAGCATTTTGTGTTGTTGGTTTTTTTTTTTTATTCTCTCAATCTGAGCAAAACAGCATTTTTGTTTTTTGATCATGACAAATAACTCAAGATCATGAGTAAATGATCTTTTGAGCCTTTTGTAGTTTCCTGTTTGTGTGAAATTACCACTAATTTAGCTCAAAGCTCAAGAGAAAAGAAAGTCATTGACTCGGAAGCCAGTGACTCCTGTGATCTGTGGAGTCAGTGCTCTGAAGATCATTGACTCCCCTGGGTCTGAAGATCTGAAGATTTGTCTCTTATGAAATAAAAACGTTAGAAGGATTTTTAAGAAGACACCCTCAAGCACAGTGGACCCCAGAGGAAAATAAGATGCAAATTGCAGTTTTGGCTCGTATCCTATTTGTATCTTATTATACAAAATTCATTTTCATCATCACTATTTTGAATGAGCTTCACTATATAAAGCAGTAATCAGCATTTGGCTTTACGTCAGCTGCTGCCGATCAGCTGTTTTTCTGGCATAGGGTGCTGTCCATCTTATCTGTCTCAAAAACAGCTTTTGTGTTAAAGATTATCCTGATCTAATATGATCTATTCCATCTACATTTATAATACTATTAGGGATTTCCATGTGTCATTTTTTAAATGTGCACTCTTGGTTATTGTGTTTTGGGAATTCAAATCCTAGGATTTAAGTCCTTGTGTAAAGACCCATAACCTTGAACTGCTCAGTCATACAACTGGATATAGTACGCTTGGAATGTGTCCTGTTTCAGCTGGAAGTCTGCCAAATGAGTAAATGTAAATGAATAGGCTTAATGTGAAATTGCAGCATCAATAAGAATACATTTCATTGCCACTCTGTGTCATAAAAAGTCATTTATTCGTATGCTGTATCCACATTGAAATGAACAGAATAAGCCTGGGTTATTAAAACCTCTGAAAAAGGAACTGCGGATAACAATACATGTTCCCTTTGAGCCAGACATTGCTGTATTTTCCTTGATATGAAGCGAACGGGAATTGATTTCACGCATTCAGTTTAATAAAGGAGCTCTGACAATCCAGCATGAAGTAATATTCCAAGTATGTCTTTTTTATTAAGTGAGGAAATGCCACTAGCATATGACGTTATTGAAAAAAAGAACACAGTGGATGGATAGGTTCTTGTGTTTGATCTGTAACGTGAGCAATGGTGGAACTTCATGGGATTCACGTGTGGAAAATTGGCGTATGATTATGTTTAATTAGAGTAGACCGAGGCGCTTTGTCGGAATACATAGCAGGGGTCAAAAAAACAAGCAGGTAGGTACAAACTACAACTAGAATACACTACGTGAATGGAAAACCCAGAATAAAAAAAAAACAAAAACTGAGAAGTAAACAAGTAAAACTAGAATTTGCAATATAAACAAGAGGGAAAAAAGCAGCATAAAGACAAAGGGTGCGTTCAAGTTAACCCTGCACTGATTGTACACAAGAGTAAAGAGGAGAAGAGGAAAAGATAGTTGTTTTTTTTTCTTTTTTTTTATATAGTGAGCTGCTACTGGTATTTTTCAGTTACTTGGATGTGATTTTAAGCTGAATACAACAACAATATTCACCGATCAGCCATAACATTAAAACCACTGACAGGTGACGTGAATAACATTGATTACAATCGTTACAATGGCATCTGTCAAGGGGTGGGATATATTAGGCAGCAAGTGAACAGTCCGCTCTTGAAGTTGATGTGTTGGAAGCAGGAAAAATGGGCAATATGTGGTCTCGTCTTACAGCATACAGTTTCCACGCTACTAATTTAGCTATCCAGTTTCCATCAAGAAATGCTTTTGGTCTTGATTTTTGAGCATAACTGTAGTTAGAATAACCAAAGTAATGAATACAAACATTTATTTATTTTCCAAAATTGGTGTAATAACAACATTCTGTTAGTTTCTCAGCTGTTTAAGGCAAAAGATTCAGAGTTTTTACATCAATAAAACATTCTAGTGGTAATTGATGGTCTTCCTAATGATGTTACTTCTGTAGAGTTATTTCACCATAAATTACGTATTGATTTTGTGGGGTTTAATATGCAGTTGACCAAAGAGGAAACAAAAAGGGTCAGACAGTTGTGCTGTAAAGCCATAGCACTCATTACTAGCATGATATAAGCATATTTTCTTTTGAATATACAGTTTATTCTGCGTATTGGTGTCCTATGCTGTCATAGTCGTGTGATACATCCTTGACACTTACTTCGCTGTTCATCCATGGGATGTGATGTATTTTATTTACTTGGCAAACACATTGGGATTTGTTTGATATATAAATCTCTGACATTGTTGTTCTGGCAGCTATGCAGTCATCTCTGCAGGAAACTAATAACACCGTAATTAGTTATAAAACTTTATTCAAATGCCTGTGTTTAGAGATAAGGTTCCAGATACCAGATGTATGTTTTGGTCGATTACTAATAGCTCTCAGTGTGACAAATTGTTGAGAGTATTGTTGAGAGAGGTTACAAAATGTGTAAATTTGTCTTATCAAATAATTGTGGAATGTCAGGGGATATGAGGTAATTCCATTATTTGCCATCATGGTACTTGGTGATTTTATTTCCATTTCTTGGTGATTTATACTTCTGCGTTAACACGTGTTTGCGTCACGATGCAAAGTGAGGGACCATGGGTAAACATGGTACTCAGAGACATGCTAGCGTGCAGTCCTCCCATGATCTGACTATGTGTTGCGTGTCTCTTCAGTACTTTGTGTCAGGTGAACGCTGATTGGTCGGCTGGGAGGCATGTCCGTCTGTGTACACGGAAATGTTTTGATTAGACGTTGTGACATTTCTTTGGAGGGTTTAATCAAATTCGGATTGATATTGTTTAAATCAGAATAATACTGTTCAAAGTGCAAACAATAAAATGCTTAACAATGGGACATTTTCTATCCACGCATCCAGAGCTTTCCGTCCTCTATAGACGAGCCCGTGCTCCGAAACGGCTTTCTGAAAGTGTGGTCTGTTAAAAACCTTAAAACAGCTTGCGACAGAAACGGATAAAAAAAAATGCTCTGTAAAAATCTCAGTTTAAACATGTTCACTCTGTTAGTTTCTCAGACTGGTGAGAAACTAATAAACACTTCTCATCTGAGCAGCGAGTACAAAGGAACACAAGCGAGTTTTTCACCTGCGTTTTTAATGTTTGCTTCACACACAGGGATATGATCACATTACTGTATAATGGCTTTATTTACGGAAAACTACAATCATGATTTTGTGTTAATACTAATATACATATTATATACAATATACTGCATACAGCTCGAATTTTTTTTCATACTTGGTCATTTATTTATCGAAAATGATCCAATATTACATATCTGTGAGCGGCCAAAGTATCGTGAACCTCTAGGATTAGCAGCTAATTTGAAAGTGAAATTAGAGTCAGGTGTTTTCAATCAACACCTTGCGATGACAATCAGGTGTGAGTTAGCGCCCTGTTTTATTTAAAGAACAGGGATCTATCAAAGTCTGATGATGTCTGTGATGTGCAGGACTCATCAACAGTTACCAGAAACGTTTAGTTGCAGTTATTGCTTCACAAGGGGGTCACGCCAGATACTAAAAGCAAAGGTTCACATACTTTTGCCACTCACAGACTATTGGAAAAATGTTTTGTGTATGGATGAGACCAAAATGAAACTTTTTTGGTTTAAATGAAAAGCGTTATGCTTGGAGAAAGGAAAAACACCGCATTCCAGCAGCTGTGAAACATGGTGGTGGTAGTATCATACCACCCACAGATATGTTATATCTGATCATTTTCCTCAATAAGTAAGTGACCAAGTATAATATTTCAGTATAAAGTATAACTTTTCAAAACAGCATTTGTCCATGTCCATGTTATCTTCTTTTTAGCATTCGTACATGCGTTCCGAACTTGCGTTGTTTTTCAGCTTTTCTTCACTGTGTAAATCAGATTACGTGCAAGTATGAATACGAGCATTTTCAGATGATGTCCTGATATGCATGTAGAGAGGTTGTGAGTTTGAATCTTGGTACTGCCAAACGTGTCCTGAGGAACCCTTATCTGATCAGTTAAATTGTAAGTTGCTTTGGATAATGAATAAAGGTTTTTTTGTTTTTTTTTGACGAGCTTTTGTAGTGGTGGTGTGATCATTTTACTCCTGGTAAACACCTCTGTGATTTTGCAACCCGCTGATTAGGTAAGTACCAGGTTTGCTAAGAAGATTCTAAGAAGCTTTGTCCCCTGTGCTCCAAACGTCCGTTCCGATAATGTCAATCCCACTGAAATCCATCCACCACAGGAGCTTGTAAGAATCAGAAGTCACTGCCAGCTGATTGAGCCCCTCTCTGAGTGCTTGGCTGAAACATTCACACATATTGATGGCTCCAGTGGATTTCTGTCGCTCACTATTTTTAGGGCTAGAAACGAGCTTTGTAGACTGTTGACACGCTTATCAACCCGTACTGCTCATTTGACCATTGCTAGTTTGAGGGTATTCTTAATTCCTCTCAGCATAGGTGTATTCACTTCAGAAATAAAAATGCAGTTTTGCTCTTAGTCTTAGGCAAAGAATTCTTTCAGTCCTTAATTGGGAACACTGCACAACTTCAATTATTTTGAAATCCATTGATCTCGACTGTCGTTCAGTCACCGTGCAGTGTGTTCTTCATTGTGTCAACATTCTTAATAGTCCTGTCGCCGCCTGGGCTAAATTATTCATGCTTTTTTTTTTTTTTTGCCCAATCAGTCTGTTTACCCAAAGCTTTCCGACATGCAGGAGAACAAATGTATGGCACTGAAGTCTGATCTTTTAAATCCCAAACCAAATAAATTGCCTTGGTTTTCAGTCAACATCTGAACACTTGAAGACTGTTGCTTTGGTGACAGAGAGCATCATGGGATGTGTGATATTCCGGACTTCCTATTTTCGCATTCTCACAATCTGTTCACGTTGCTTCAAAGGCATTTTTTCATGAGTCTTTGGAACACATGGGAGCCCAATTGGACATATTTGCATAGCGTCTTCAGTAGGACTTTTCTGAGTCATAACATGTGTCCGTAGCCGGGGTGGTCCTGCAGGCAGACATCGTAATTAGTAGTAAATTCAGTATCACAGGGAGCCTGGAGCCTATCCCAGGGAACTCGGGGCACAAGCCGGGGAACATCCTGGACAGGGTGGCAATACATCGCAGGGCACAATCACACACACATTCACACACTATGGACAATTTGGAAATGCTAATCAGCCTATAACACATGTCTTTGGACTGGAGAAGAAACCGGAGTACCCAGAGGAAACCCCCAAAGGGCGGAGGTGGGATTCAAACCCCCAACCCTGGTGGTCCGAGGCAAACGTGCCCCACCCAGGATATTCTAGAAACCTGAAAATAAAACAAGGAAGTGCAGCTTAAATACAGGAAATACTCAACAATAAATTATAACTTATGATAACGGATAATATGAGACAAAATTAGACATGATAAAATAAAGTCTGTTTTATTCCTCTTATAGCACAGTAATTCCCCAGCACTAACATTTATTTAAGAATTGATTTAAGAATGATATGCTGTGCATTTTATGCATTTATAGTATTTAAAGAGGCTCACCAGACATTTTTCATCCTCTTGCTTGAAATGCAGGTTATCAGGAAGAAGCTGCATTTTTTTTTTCTTTGTCTTATTAACTTCAAAACTTGCAAGAGGCTGAAAAGAAGAGGCTGATGAGTGAACTAACTTGAATTACAGTCCTCCTTTCTGAAAACTAAAAGTTTTAGCTTTACCTCAGACTGTTACAAAGCTCTGACACTGGAGACTCCTTCCAAAAATGTTTATTTAACTTCTCTTTACAGAAAATTTCACAAGTTTTTTTTATTTATTTATTTTTATTTTAAATCCGTTTTATGTGATGTGTCTTCTATACAGGATCCTGTGTAAGATATTGGAAACCTGCATAACACATTAGAACAAGTGCATTCATATAACTACGTGTATTACCGGAACTATTGTCAGAGCTGCTGTTACAGAAAAATAGCAAGCACCTTCTGATCAATCAGATATGAAAATTCAACAGCTATGTGGTATAATTACAGAATTTTAGCTCATATACTTCATTGAAAGCTCTGTTGTAACACTGACTAGCTTATCTCTGCATGCTAGTTAGCTTTAACAAACAGGTATAGATTAAAAAAGGAATAATAATATAATAATAATAATAATGACAAATATTTTTCATCAGCCATATAAGTATGAGTGACAGTTGTATAATAATATATGAGCTTTGTGTAAGCAACATAAGTAACTATTTAGATGATTTCAGGCAGATTTAATTATATAGCACCTTACAATACATTTAAAATTGATCATGCATAAAGGGATAAAAAGTAAATAAAAAATAGGAATACATAACATATATTTTTAAGTGGTTATTGTTGTTTAAAAAAACATATTCTAAAAACCTTTTTTTTGCAGCTGTTCCACAACATGGAATGTAGCTACAGATGGATAAAAAAAATGCAATATATCACTCTTTAATTAATAAAATAAATAGGTGCCGTGGTATAAGAGGAATAAAACACTCCAGGACATGCTGTTATAGCAAAATCATTTAGAGTATCATGAACAATAATCAACAACAACTTGTGAATTCAGCTTTTTTTTTTTTTTTTTTAAAGCTTATTTGGATTTTATACATTTAAAATGTGATTCATAATGTGAAGTAAAAACAGAAAGGAATAGATAGACATTTATTTCCCCAGCTCTTGATTTCCGCAAGATGTCACATGATACAGTGAAAAATAGCACATCATTTATTTGACTTGATTTACCTACTATACCTATTCTCCAGCTGTAAATCACCTTATGAATTCACAATCTTCATTAGCCCATTGCTAATGCGTAAAACCTGTGGTTTGTTTTTCAGCTGTCCTTTATGTGGCTTTATTAAAACAGAGATGGATCAGAGGTGTCTTATTCACTCATTAACACTGATTAATGCACTTAATCCGCAGCCTGCTCCACCAACCAGATGCTGTCGTGCCACTGTCTCTAATTAAAATGATAAATAATTAGTCATGCATATTCATTTTCCACTGTTTCAGATTTGCCTGTTCAGTAGGTATCACAAGAGGTGTAATACTCAACATTTTCTGCATGCAGGGGGGAAGAGAAAATAATAGGAAACTCTCACAGGCAATTATTATTCTAATGATTCATAGCTCTTTGTAACTCTACCCGGGCTGGCCGTGGCTGGCAGCATATTTTTATGAAATTCATCACTTTTTGTTCGCTATTACATGCCGCAAAACTAAGTGCACATTCTGTCTTAGCAGTTGCAATTAGCGTGGGCGTTGGATGGAAATATACACTTATTATGCTAAAAGTTTGAAAGCACGAAGTTATAATTCAGCTTGTCTGCGAACACAGAGATGACAGGTCTGCGCAAATATGAGTCACTGCAGTGTGGAATCTAATCACTCGAATCTTGACACCATGTTTTATTCATCCGGGAGTGTTAATTCAACGCCTGTCTGAACTGACCTTGATGTAACGGGGAAGACATGTTTTATCTCTAAACTCGTGCTTCATGTACGTTTACCAGTCCATACAGGATTTCGCAGATTTATTTATTTATTTATTTTTGCTGCCAAAAACGCTTGATTTTGCTGCGGCTTTTTTCAAAATTTGTGATTCAATTTGTGGAGTTTTTTGTGCTTTTTTTGTGCATAACTACTTTATGTTCTTGTGAATTTTGTAAAAATTTTTATTCAGTATCTTAGAATGTGCATTTTTTATTCAGTATAGAAGTTTTAGAAGGGGTATACAAACTTTGGACTGGTAGTGCATATGCACGTTGGCCCCTGGATTAAAGACAGCATAAGATACACCTGCATTTTGACATACAAGTTACATAATGTCTGTTCTGAAGGTTTGATTCGATTTTCCCCTGTGAAGACGTTGTCACAGTTCCATAAGGCTGTGATAGAGTCCACACTCTGCCTGGTTTGGCAGCATCATCACATCTTCGGGGGGTCTGGGAATTGGAGTTCCCAGGGGATGAAGTGGTTCTGACAATTTGTATATTCATAGGATATGAACTTCTTGGAGAGATTAAGAGTTTAGGGACTTCGGTGTCTCTTTTGGTGGAACTGCCAAGTCAGTTTATTATTCAATGTAACTTATGGTCGCTTTAACACTTTTTGAGTACGACAATGTACTGGTATTATGAAAGAACCTGGATCACTAGGGGTTATGATTGGGATACAGGTCTTGGGCATTGGTCTCACTAAATATGGCTTTCCTCTCAATTGAGAATTTGCATAAATAACATGTGCAAAGTTAAGAAACTTTAATAATAAAATGTTCTTTATAAAGAAAATAATAAATAAGCAAATAAGTTCTGAGAATGAAACATTTATCACGTAACCATAAAATAATTAAGTAATTAAGATAAAATCGTAAGCAGGGAATTGTTGCTCAGGGGGAAAAAAAAGATATATGAAAGCTGGATTAATGTAATCACATTGTTCTCGTTCAGCTCAGCTGTGTTTTATTTGATGTCTTTGTGAAATCTTGATAATTACCTAATGAATTAAATCAGTTGTATTTGTATCCATTGGTATTGCCTATGTCCTGTACTGCCTTATAAAATAGAAAGGCCACTAGTGGAGCAAATCCCAGAGTGATGAAGACTGAAAGAGAGTGACATTGGCACTAATCTCAGCCTCAGAACCTCTGTCCATCACTCACAGAGCATCTTGTAACTTTCCTAACTGCAGAATCTGATTGGTTATCTGTTCTCGAGATTGAAAGTGAAAAGCTGTCTATTAATAATGTCTACTATTAAAAGTGCTATACAAATAAAACTGAGTTGCTGATTGGCTGCTGAGACAGGCTTCTGCTAAACATATGATTAGGTTCAGCATAGTGGCGGTGTTACGTAAGTCCCGCCCCTCTGTAAAAAGCCAGTCATCTTGTTGGTTAACAGAAAATGGCTGGCCTATCAGATTCTTACACAGATACACACTTTTTTTGTGTGTTATTGGAGCCAAAGACCAGACAATATTTGCACCATTTTTGTCAGCCGTTTCGAATCTGGTTTTGGGCCTCTTATCATTCAAGTCAATTGAAGTCTGGCCTCGTATGACTGAAAATAACTGACTGGAAGCGTTGCCAAGATGGCTGCCAAGTGGAGGTACTTTACCAGAAGGACTTTATTGGCTTTTTCCAATGTCAGTCATATGGCCTCTTCTTTGCCATGTTTTGTAATGAAATTACAAGATTAGATTCATTATCAAAAGCTAAAAAATATCTGGCTTTTTAGACACTGGCACTGAAAATTTGATTGCAAGAGGGATTTCATTGGATCTTATACAAAATGAAGTCAACCATTATAACTGTCCATGTGAGTCATGATAATTCGTCATTTTTAGCACTTTAGGACAACTGGTTGATCATGTGGCACAGACTACATGGCTTGTGGGTAAGTAAGTGGGAAGGAACTCTTGAATTCATGACATCCATCCATGCTTGTATAGAAGCTTGACTCCCTCTGTGTGCTGCAGTAATTAATTTAAATATGGCAGTTGTTATGACAGTTATTCACTGGCCACTTGAAGTGAATGATCATCAGTCAAGACAGCCCCTTCAAAACCCTTCCTACTAAAATGCTACTAAAATGAATTCTTTATTACAACATTCTCCAGTGCATCTAGTTAAATACTAATCGTGACTAGTCAAACTTGACAAGTAACAAGGCATATTACAATCCAACCAAGCTAACAAATTGAATTTAGCACAACATTTTCTAGATGTTACAGTTACAGGAACTCTGTCAGGTTTTTTATCACCACTGAGACACCAGATTTAATTACTTATATTTGGTACAGTGTGTACGTGAGAATGATTGTACAGATTTTCTTCTAGAAGTCACATCAAATAGTAAACACATTAAGGCACATGGGTAAGACAACCGGAGATCCCGGTTGTCATTGCCAGTATTTGAGTGTTTATACAGTGCATTACTTATGACATGTTGGATCCCTTGGCACTGACTATCCATTGGCAATGGTCAGAATTTTTGTGAATTAACAAGTCTCTAACCTCTCTTCCTTATGTGGTTCACTCGAAACATCTTGAGATTATATATTTAAATTGCAAAATGAAGCCTGAATCCAAATACCACACCAGAGATTGGCTTTAAATCACCATTTTAATGATATTTCTCTCTATTCAAGAACTAAGTCCCATTTTGTACCTAAAAAAAAAACCCCACACCATGAATAATGCCTTTTTCACTGATGGGTCTTAAGCATCCCGATCAAAAATTGCCCAACTCTGGGGACTTTTACCAATTCATGGCTTTGCTATACAAAGTGCTGCCATTACAGGAACTCGCAGGAAAATTGTGCTAGAGTGGCTTAATTCTGAGGGAGTATGGATGGGGGAGAAATGCAAAATCATTCATATCCTGGATTTTAGATAGATTGCTGAGGGGGAAAAAAACATCATTATACATACATCTTACTGTGTAATTTAATACATAATACCAGAGACAATAGGAAATATCTTTGCACCTTTAGACGCATATTGGGCCTGCACTCATGTGATCTCAAATTAAACCGGCTAGTTAACTGCTACTACACATGTTTGTATTTGGTCCTGGTAAACAGGGGATGGATTTCAGTATGTGACCATCAGTTGACATTGTCATACTCTCAGCCATTTTGTATAGTAGCCAAATAACTCACAATATACAGTAATGCTATGTTACTATTACAACCATAATTCTGCTCATCACTAACATTAGCTAGGTTTGTTAGCCAGCTAGTTAACTGCTACTAAACTAGCTTGCATTTGATACAGGTTGAAACATTTTAAATTTCACATTTTCATTCATCCATTCAACAGCAGCCATATACCAATCACAGTTTTGTTCAGCTCTAAGATTAGCTAGCTAGCCTAACACACTGATAATGATTAAGTACCATGTCATCGCACCCTGAGTCGTTTACACAAGTGAAAATAAATTTTTGAGATACTAAAAGCATTCTATTTTGATTGTAAAATCCACACATGTGGGAAAACCTTTAAAATGTTGACGTTGTCTACTATACCGAGTTCTGAAACTACAGGTTTTCCATTTTTCTATGTTTTTACCATTCGATGCTGCCATTTTAAAAGCTGGACTGAATCGATTAGGCTTAGGTCCATTTTACAACATGATCGAAGCGTGACATTCACTGTATAAGGAAAACACACTTAGCTAGCAAGGTTTAAGGTATCTTTTGTGTTTTAACCACTGTGTATTCTTTAAACCCCCATGATTTTTTTCCGCCAACTTGGTCACCTGAGAGTCGCCACCCATCACCCAGTCCTCCCCTATCAAACGTCAGCTACCATCTGGGGAGGGAGACTGCTAACATGTGCTTCCTCCAAGACATGTGAAGCCAGCCAACTGCAGCGTAACACACTTGAAAAAAGCTCTATCTGCCCTCTTCCGCATACATGAGCTAATAGACACGCATGATTGGCTAGTGTCACTGTGATTGACAGAGGAGAAAGAGAGTATGTCATCCCTCCCACCCAGCACGGCTAATTTTGCAGGCTTGTTAAAACTGTCACATTTTTGATTACACTGTTTCACCATTTGAGCTGAAACACACCCCTGACTCTTCTCTATATTCAGTTGTAAATGTATAACTCTCACACGAGAATGGCTGAATTTGTATAATGTCTCAGGCTGGCGAGGTCACGGCACGTTGATGAGTGCTTTGGCATCGCTGGTGAGCACTGGATTTGCGAGAGATGCACCCATCATCAGGATTTAGAGCTCGGGGGAGACACGGCTGCCAGGCAACATGGATCCCTACAGTGTTTGGCCTCAACCCATGACTAAGCTGTGTGTGTGCATGTGTGTGTGTGTGTGTGTGTGAGAGAGAGAGAGAGAGAGAGAGAAACTCTATGGAAAAAATACAGGGAAGGGTAAAAGAGAGCGAGAGTGTGTGTGATTTTGTTCATGTGGAGGAACAGGTGTGTGTGTGTGGGGGTGTATGTGTGCGCCAAAGCAAGGTCATTAATTGTCCCATTTTATATATTGCAGAGGAAAATCTCTCAATCCCCTCGGCTTCAGGATTAATCCACATGCGATCTCTGTTTTTAAGACATCTCTAACATCTGATATGCCGGGACAGTCTATACTATACTATACTATACTATACTATACACTATATATATATATATATATATATATATATATATATATATATATATATAAACAATAATTGCTTGTTATATTATGACCTTCTCTTGTACATTTATGCCAACAATTCTTCTTCTTTTTATAATGCTTGTTTTTTTTTTTGTTTTTTTTTTCAAGATTCAGTAATACAGCAAATTTTGGACTAAAACAGTTCATTTTCATTTTCGTTTCTATTATTATGTATTAAGATAAATAATGCCGTCACATGTTATAGCGTACATAAGTGTCTAGAGTAGTTAATGACACCATTCTTCATTGTTCATTATAAACTCCAGCCTATAATAACACTATATTTATATATTTACATATCATTGTGCGTGGTGGGGATGCTCATCTATTTGTGCTAATTTTTAAAATGACTCCCAAGAAAAGTTCCTTCCCAGACTGTGCTCGAGTTCTCTAGGCCAGTTTAGTTCAGCTGACCTCAATATAGCCGCATATTAATAAACCTGACACAATATCCCTATCGTGCATTCGCATGTCTCATTAGTGCAGACGAACAGAGAGAAACCCAGTTTTTTGCAAATGTGAAGCTATTATTTATAATATAGTAGTAAATCCAGTATTTGCAACTGCAAGTCAGTGGCTTACTTCGGAAAACAGCAGAGACTTTTCTTCTCTAAATTTAATACGACTCCTTTTTGGCTTTTTGAAATACTTTCCTTTTCCCAGATCCTTTAAATCCGGTCCATTAGCGACTGAATTCATTCACTTAATGAGATTGTTAAATCTCTGATCTAATCCACAATACATATTTTAAAGACCCACGCTGATGTGTATAAAGCTTAAGAATAGTCTCGTAAGTCTACTTAATTCAATTTGATTTTATTTGTATAGCGCCTTTAACAATAGAAGACACTGTCACAAAGCAGATGTACAGAAAACCAGATGTAGATTTCAATCTCTGTAATGAACATGGCAGAGACGACATCGTTGAGGAAAAACTCCCTGGGAGAACATGAGGAAGAAACCTGAGACGAACCGGACTCAAAAGGGAACCGGTCCTCTTCTGGGTGACACCAGATACAAATCATTACACTTCTCTATCTGTGCACTGTAAAGACAAACAGTACTAAGTGTGTGTTCAGTATGAGCAGATTGTGAATAAGAGTCCTGGATTGAGCAGGACAGTCTTTATGATTACAGCAGCAGTTATTATGTATACAGTAAATCTAAAGTATCCAGGTGAAGAAAGAATGGTTTGCTCCAGCGTGACATACATGTACACACTTTCCAGGACCGCTCTGGAAAAGTCATTTGCCAACATTCTATATGTTAAATTCAACAATACAGTAAAAACTTACTGACACACACACAAACAACCATTCCACAACAATTATCATCTGATCACAACATCTACTGAAATATTAGAGGAGAAGCATGCAGGTGTAGTAGTTTCACTGATACTAGGCTTGCGGCTATGTCTTCATTGCAAATGAGATTCTGCTACAGAGAGAGTCTCCTGGTAAAAAATAAATAAATAAATAAAAATAAAATAAATAAATGTATGTAGACTGACTCTCCTGTGTGAGAGGATCAAGGCAGTGACCCAAACTTCCCCCGATCTTATTTATAAAATATGTGGAAGCCTGAGAAAACCCTTCACATGGTGAAATTCTTTTTACTAATATATATATAGTACTGTGCAAAAGTTTTAGGCACATGCAAACAAATGCCGTAGAGCTAAAACTTTTACACAGTACTGTATATACTGTATATCCTTTGTATGTATCTCAACCACAAGAAAAGTTCTAGTATTTTATCATCATACAATTAAAAAAAAAATGTTAATGATTCTGCTGCTACAGGTAAGTATTGTTGATGTGATGTGATGGAAGTGCTAAAAAGCACCTTTTGTGGTTGTGGCAATGCTGTTGGTAGTGGTGAAGAAAGCTCATCCTCATCATGTGACTTTGCTAAGTGCAGCAGACAGTAGAAGTTGATGGAGCAGGTATTTAAAAAAAAAAAAAAAAAGAAATGAAAAAATGTGTAAAGCTAACCTTTCTTAGATTTCCATTACCTTTACGGCATTTTGCAGATGCTGTTATCCAGGGCAACTTACATACAGAAGTGTTTAATAGTCTGCATCAAAAACATATCCTCATGCTTGTACACACAGGGCAGGGTTTAAGAATAAGGTCATGTGAAAATCCTGTAAGAGAGGAGTTAGTACAATGAATTGGTAGAGCAACAAAAACAGTACTTGGTCTCATGTGCTTTATTAAGTTTTTGGTTAAGAGGTAAGTTTTCGGTCTTTGTTTGAAGACAGCCACATGTTTGGAAAGCCAGGGCAAGTTCATTCTACCTCCTGGATGCCAGGACAGAAAAGAGTCTTGGGGCAGAAGCCTTGCTAGTAGGTTGGAGGGAATGTAGCATGGCTTGATAAGTGTCTTCATGTAGGAAGGGGTCCATTTTTGGTTTGGTAGCCAAGCATCAGTGTTTTATACATGATGAAGCTATAGGAAGCTAGTGGAGGAAACACAGCAATGGGTTGATGTGGGAGAACTTGTTGAAGTTGAAATCATATCGTGCGGCTGAGTTCGGGATCAGTTGCAGGGGTCAGATGGCACTCAGAGAAAAATCTGACAGGATCAAGGTGCAGTAGTCCGATCTCACGATGACAAGTGACTGAACAAGCACCTGTGTGGATTCCTTGGAGAGAAATTACTGGATACTTCTGATGATGTAAAGAAGAAACATGCATGACTGAGACCAGCTAACTTTGTTATCCAGAACTACTTCTTGGTTGTGTGTATTGTCAGATAGTGTGATCTGAGAGTTGTCCAGGGAGATCACAAGATCTTGGCATGGTTTGCATGTCCAGGGATTCTAGTCTTGCTGGGATTTAGTTTTGAGGTGAAGAGTTTCTGTCCATGACAAGATGTCCACCAGGCATCCTCTTATTATTTCCTATTTTACTCTTCTTCTTGTTTTCTTTCTCTTTTTTTGTTTGTTTGACTTTCTGATATATTTAGGTCCGCTTCATTCTAACACATTTATTCAGCATTTTTTAAAAGCAAGTTACACAAGTCATTAGCATATTAATAAGATGCGTCCTATTCATGGAGGAGTTCCTGGTAGCCACTCTACCACACATATGGAGGATCCTCAAGTATAGGGAGGGCTTTTAAGTGTCCTGTAAATGTAACATACGTTATAGTGGGCACTTGGGCAAGTGGTTGTCATTACATATTAGAATCTCTGGCTGTGTTTGAGAAGTATTGGTGTCTTTGCTCCTACCTTGCTTTCTACCTTTTTGCTCCAGAGTTTGTGTGGCACTGGTGAATTGATAAAACTGTCTGTTCAGTGTGTCATGACACACTGCTGTCAGTTATGACTGACAAGTCAGGAACCTTGGTGATATTTCTGAACTTCTGTGCTGCAAACTCAGTGAGTTTATGGCCCACAACTCAATATCAGCTAGAAAAGAGCAGCAAGACATCCGTCCAACCTACTGCTGACCTTCACAGGGGCCTAAAGGGGCTCAATTTTGAACACTTTCATCAATCCAGTTAAATAAATTACCTAGAGTTAGTGAGTTGATTTGTTATAATATTGAAAAGGTTTCTTCACACATCTTATTGCATTTAACTTGAGTGAAGTTGAAAAAAAAAAAACCCTCAAAAACCTGTGCTAATACTACTAACCTCTGTCCATGTTTATATTTTGGTCTTTGGAATTTGCAGTTCTGAGATCATGTTGAATTAGCTCATTTGAGTGGTGAAAAAAATTATTTTACATTTATAATATTTACGAAATTAATAAGCTCTGATACTTATAAAAATAATAAGTATAGTGATAATAATTTAAGGATTTTTAAGGACTTTCATATGGAACAGACCATTAACTAGCATAAAGTTAGAATTGTCATAGCAAGTTGGTAAATCATTTAGTAAGCCATTATTGAGTAATAAATTATTTAACATTTACAAATTGTGAGGTTAGCTACTTTGTTCCTCTATTAATAAATAATTCAGCCTAGATTGGAGTTTCGTGTTTCCTAGCATTGTGGTTAGCTAAATTCTGTGCCAATGGTTAAGTAATGTGTATATACATATCTAATGATAATATTAAATAGTTTACATAATATCTCAAAAAACATCCCAAGTGGAACTTTACTCAAATCTTTACCAACATTTTAGACAAGGCATGTGAAATATGCAGCATCTGGGAATTGAAACCTTGCTGCTATTCAAGTTTGCAAGTACAACATCAGCTCCAGTAAACCCCTGTCATGTGGTTTTCTGTCAAGTAAATCCTTTGATTTGACACCACAGGGCCACAAAACATGATGAGCCCTAAAATAATTTTTCAGTTAATTACAAAAATGGTCCATTAACAGTTGGTTATGATAACCCTGAGAATACCATGCTCACAGTGATGCATGGTGGTGGTGGTAGTATCATGTTGTGGGCATGCTTTTCATCAGCAGGGACTGGGGAACTAGTCTGCAGCAGACTTGAGATTGGGGTGGGGGTTCACTATCCAACAGCCCGTACTGCCAAGTCTACACTACACATGGTACAAAACCAGGAACCTGAATGTGTTAGAATGACCAAGTCAAAGTCCTGACCTCAATCTGATTGAGAATCTGTGGCAAGAATTTAAAATTGCTACTGGTCTCCATCCAATCTGACAGAGCCTGGGCAAAAAATACTGGATCCAGATGTGCAAAACTGAAAGAGACATCTCAGAAGACTAAAGCTGGTTCCACTGAGTGCATAATTATTACTTTTTTGTTCAGTTAACCATTGTCGCAATAAAAAAAATATTTTGCTCCTTTTAATGTTAGGCATCAAATGGTAAAAGATTCCAGTTAAATCCAATTTAATTCCAGAAATGTTCACAGGAGTAAATACTTATACAGCACTGTATAATTAAAGTCATAGTAGCTGGACTTGGGTTATAATATTGAAGGTGTTTCTCTACTGATTTTTGTGAGTTCTTTAGTTCTTTTGAATGGCCAAAGGGCCGTAAATATATAGCAAAACCTCTTCACAGTTAAATGACAAAACCCCCTGCTTTGATGTACAGTATATGATCAGGAGAGATCATCAATGCAATGTTGTGCAGTTGTGTAAATGCAATATGTCGGATCTGAGAGATTCAGCTACATATGTGGATATGTGTGGTTGTGTAAGAGAGTCGGTTACCACCAATTCAGAAAACCAGACGAAGAAATGCTGGCAGATTGAATCCTCTAGAGCAAGGTTGTGTGTGTGTGTTCTGCATGCATGAAAGGGCTATGCCCACTTTTAGCCTTTTTGAGTGTGGGTGTGCTGCTTTTTTATTGCAGTTTAAGCAAGCTATGAGTAGGCCTACGCACTTATCAGAACTTACGGATATATGAACCATCTGGCTTGTATGGAATGGAGTGGGAGTTGCGGTTTCTGATTTATTTTTAAATCAAAGGCTTTGAGTGGTGAGATCAGCCTCAACCTCCACATATGAACCTCCAGATAGCACCACAGGGCCACAAAACCTAGCTAAATTGAGACATCTATAGATTAACTGTGTCAGGGATTACCATTAAAAAAACATTGTGACTGACACTTTTTAAAGTAAGGGTTTAGCTGAGGGTTGAACGATAGCTAGAACCATAAGATGACAAGAACCCTAGAATAATCTTTCAATTTCTATAAGCTGGCTATGAAGAGGTAACTTTGTAAAAGTAGTTTAGTGGTGCTTTGTGGTGCATTGCCGCCTCGTAGCACTTGACTTGGGACTTATGTTGCTTAACTTAGGACCTGATGTTGGCCTTGTCTGTCTGTGCTTGGGACTTGAGCTATGACTCATCTGTCTTGACATAAGACTTGAGATTTGTGTTGCTTGACTTTGGACTTGACTGTGCACATTGTCTTTACTTGGAATTAATTTTGGACTTGTCTGTCTTTACTTGAGACTCATCTGTCTTGATTAGCACCTGACTTGGGACTTGCGTTGCTTAACTTAGGACCTGATATGGACTTGTCTGTCTTTACTTGGGACTTGACCTTTGACTCACCTGTCTTGACATTGGACTTGAGATTTGTGTTGCTTGACTTGGGACTTGACTATCGATCTTTACTTGGGACTTTATTTGGGTCTCATCTGTCTAGACATAGCACTTGACTTGAGACTTGTGTTGCTTAACTTAGGACTTGACTTTGGACTTTACTGTCTTTACTTGGGACTTGACCTGTGACTTATCTGTCTTGATGTAGGACTTGAGATTTTTGTTGCTTGACTTGTCTGTCTTTACTTGGGACTTGATTTGGGATTTAACTTTTGACTTATTGGTCTTTACTGGGGACTTCATTTGGGATTTGTTTTTTTTAACTTGACTTGGCAGTCTGTCTTGCTTGGGACCTGACCTGTGACTTATCTGTCTTAACGTAGGTGATCCACACTTCTGAACCATGAGGGAAAGTTGATGGTTCCATGTTAAGTGCAACACTAGGGCACACAGCATGTGCTCTTTGCATAACCCGTAGCACTGATATACAAGTTTTTTATTTTCCTAAAATTACAGCACGGGTTTGTCACTTCTCTGGACATATGTTTGTGTACTGAAGCAGTCAGTTGAATTGAATAGCTTGACAGTTAAAATATGGATGTCTCATACATTTTCTGCATGCAAACATCCATTGTACTCAGTGTGTGTGATGTGATGTGTAATACCTGCATTCTGGTGATACTGGGTTTCTTTTCTCCACCTGACATTTAATTATTCGGGGGCTAGTACCTTTTCCTTGCACTTCAATATCTGCATCTGTTTTGCTCTGTCCCTGTAGCATTACCTTCCCAGCTCCTGCAGTCGTTACTTACAAAACATGAACCACCACATCCCCACCCCCCACCCCTCATGAATGCATTTATTTAAGTTCCAACCAGTGTAGACATATTTCATTTTCTATTCGGCATCTTTGACCCATCCCTGTCACAGACCGTGTTCTTCAGAGCAGGTCTTTGCTTTGGGATTTGGCACATTCATACATAGTTAATGAAATCCAGTCCTGGTGTCCTGTGATTTTGAAATCTTCTTCAGTCCTCAAGCTTCTCAAAGCTTCAAGCTGTGTACACAAACCTGCTATCTCAGGCCACACAATTCTTGTACTGAATGTGGAAATTGACATTTACTAGACTGTAGAAACAGAGATAAGAGTGACGGTGCGTGTTGTAGCCCTAAGAACCTGAAAGGGTGGACACTTCTGCATGTTTTCAATATTTCATGATGTAATAAGCCAGATGAGATAGAGATTGTGCATTTTTGCTTGTGTCTGTGTGTTTGAAAATTGAACTGTCCACTTGTGTCTTGTTTTCTGACCTTACAAACCAGTGTGCTTTGAATTTCTGTAATTCCATTCCAGCACATTAATAAACAACAGCAGCTGCTAGCTTGGGTTTTCAACACGCCAGTCCCGATGTTTGTGTTATGATGAAGTGTAGGTCAAGTGGCAAATCATTAAGTAAGGCCAAAATCTGTTGCTGCAGGGTCTCAAAAACGAACGGTGTATACCAAATGCTAGTGTGTACAATCACAAACACTCAGAAGAATATAATATAATATGTAGATGTCTAAGGGCAGATGCTGAATTCCATAAATAAATGTTTTTGGCATGGTTCATAATTGTATACTTGTGTATCTGGATGTGAGGGCGTCATAGGTGTCTATAATATCGACATGTAACATAAACGTGTCCACTAGGGGGCAGAAAATGAAAACTAAATGAAAGTCTCACTTTTCACTAAAGATTGACTGAAAAAGGTGCAAAGTAGGGAATTTTTGAAAACAGATTTTAAATCAGCTTGTCAGATCCTGTTAACGCAAATTCTCAAAATGGCAACTATTATTTCAAACCCTCAACCGTGAAGTTCTTTCTGACACTATGATGTTGTGCTTCGGTGCCAGGATGCTAATCCGTGCTGCAGTGACTGTCCCTGTACAGATGGGGGGTGTGATAATTAGGGATATATATATTTTTTTTTTCTGTTTCATAATTGTGAGGAGCATAAGCATGGAGTGCCTAATGAGGAAAATCCACAGTGAGTGACATGAAAACTGAAGGGAGCATCTAGTAAGTTCCAGAAAGACCACAGGGTTTATCTCACAATGATACCAAGTCAAACATCAGTGTTTGTGTTAGAAAAGTCACATAACCAACTCAGGCTGGATCACATGTGTGTGTGTGTGTGTGTGTGCATATGTGTGTTCATGTAATTAGGAGCATGCTGTGTGTATGTTAGCACATTTGTCTCTGTTTGCGTAAGCAGATTTAGAACTTAAAAGGATCTACAAAGTTTACTCATTAGCTAAACCAGTGATGTGCTGCACACACAACCCCAATTATGCAATTTAACTGCTACTGCTACAATTACTGTTTGAAAAAAAAAAACAAAAAAAACAACAAAAAAAAAACCCCACATCTGTCCAGTGAATTCTTGTTTGCTAACCCAGTCCAGTGCCCTTTCAATTCAGTTCCAGCAAGTTAATCATCAAGATGGCTGTTTGCTGGGATTTTCAATGCCCTGGTGTTTAATCATCTAGCTGTATATGAGATAAGTATTGGATTTTTCCTCTTAAAGTTCCCCGTGAAAGCCTCGCATATTAATCGTTATAATTAACATGTGACCTTCAATGGCATCCAAGATTTATTTTATAATACAATTCTGACTTTTTAGTTTAAACTGCTTTCATTGGCATGTTCGTCTACGGTATGTTCATGTTCCTAAATTACCCACAGTGCCCTTTGACTACAAGCTGATAGTGATGCAGTGGGATTTAGCTCTCCACCTAAAGAGAGTGATGCAGCGGCGCTTTAGTCATTTAATCTGTCCAGCTCCCTCACATACTACTACTACTGTGTAATCTGTTCATCTTGTAGATCACTAGGCTCTGCTGCTGTACCATAAAGACTGTTTGACCAATCATACATTTTGTTATACAGTCCCTACCCCAATCAGAATTCTGGTCATTCAGACACAGGTTGTGTGTACTAATATTATTTCAAATAACAGATGCCTTTTATTGGGGAAAAATCACTCTTTCTTCCTGTTTTTTTTTCTTCTATTGACATCTCTGCTCTCTTTTTTTGTTGTTGTTGAAAATTAGCATAATCCCTTCAATGAACAACTGTGGTGCTGAAAAAGTACAGTTGCCTGAAATTAGCATTTTCATATCAACATTAGTTTTTCACATGGAAAATAAAGATCCATCCATTTTCTATATCGTTTATCCTACACAGGGTCACGGGGAGACTGGAGCCTAACCCAGGGGACTCGGGGCACAAGGCAGGGGACACCCTGGATGGGGTGCCAACCCATCGCAGGCCACAACTGCACACACACTCACACATTATGGACGATTTTAGAGATGCCAATCAGCCTACAATGCATGTCTTTGGACTGGGGAAGAAAACCAGAGTACCCGGAGGAAACCCCCCCAAAGCACGGGGAGAACATGCAGCGGGAATCGAACCCCCAACCCTGGCAAACATGCTAACCACTAAACCACCGTGCCCCCCTGGAAGATAAAGATGTAAAAAAAAATGTAAAAAAATTAAAAAATAAATAAAATAAACTAAAAATATTCAAATTTATTTGGTTATGGTCTAAAGTTTTTGCAAATTTTAGGGTTTGATGACAGTCCACATTTTGCTGTAACTTAGCTGAAGCTGGATATGGAGAACATTTTCAAAAAGCTGTTTTTTGTTTTGTTTTGACAGGATCTCAACATGGGAGGAAAGACTTTTTGCACAGCTTTTATATTAGTGTGAACAAGGCCTAAAAGGAAATAAAAGATTCTGGGATTAAACTAAGCATTATGGTGGATGAAATGAAAAGATCTTCTCAAAGAAAATAAGCTTATTGCTTTCATTTTATTGTATTTGTGTGTGCTGAAAGCATGTTAATGGGAGACACTGTCACGTATACAGAGTGGGTGGCGTAAATTAACTCATTTTTAATTTTTTCTTCATGGCAGCGGCAGATGCCTAGGGCGGGCGATGCAAACACACACACGTGACTGTGTGTGTATGTGTGTGTGTGTGTGCTTGAGGTGGTATGCCAGGACAGGGTGAGAAACTCTGATAATTACCACTGCACACTATGGCATCGCCATTCCTCTGCTTGTCATCATTAACAGATCCGATCCATAGGAGGCCATAGAAAGCAGTTTAATATAACCCTTCTCCATTTACTTGAATGTTTTTCCACATTAAGCTGTTTATAAGATATAATATGGTGTAACATGAACTTTGAGCTTCTCTTTGGGAGCCAAAAAGGAGAATATAGATTGTTACTACATGAAGAAGCACCAATGAAAGCTAGGAGGAATGTAAAAATAAAACTCTTGAATGTCAGTTTGGGTTATTCAGAGCAGATGACGCTGCAGCCAGTGACCTTTACTCTTAAAAAGAAAAATATGGGGGGGAAAAAACATAAAACGAGACAACACAGGCTCCCTGATGGCTCTCTCCCGACATGAGTCAATATGTTTAAAAGCATCTTCCACTTTACAGAGTTTCCACTTAATGGTTGTTCCAAGGGTTACTTTCATATTGCAGATATACGTATACTTTCTAAAACTGGGAAATGAAATGCTTCTGCTTCATCTTTACTGTCAGCATTTACACTGATGCCTGGTTGTGATATTAAATGGGAGTACTTGAATCTAATATCTATCAATAGTTTGGTAATGAAACTATTAGGGTTGTGCAGTGTATTATATCATGGGGTCTTATCAATAATAATAATAATAATAATAATAATAATAATAATAATAATAATAATAATTATTATTATTATTATTATTATTATTATTATTATTATTATTTGGGAGCCAAGCACCCAGACTCGGTGAGCTGCACATTCATAGACGCGCTACAGTTGTTGCCTAAGTAATCACAGGAAAGCAGAGCCATAACTTTAGGCAAAAGGATTCAAGTTTCACTTTGTAGTTTCACTCATGATGTATATATTTTGACCATGGACAGTGGTGGAATTCTCTGACTGTAGGAGCAAAGGTCTAGATGAGCAAATGGGCAAAAATGACACTTATAGTAGATGGAAGCATTTTTGGCATGTTACTGTAACTTTTGACCAGTAAGTGGCGCTGTCACAAAATTCGTTGCATAGCCTCAGGGCATGGTCCTGAAGATGCCTACCAAGATTTGTGTCAGTGTGCAAGGTCGTTGCTGAGATACTGTTTAACAGCTTCACTGTCCATTTGGAATATCAACATTCTTTTGATAACTTTTGTTCAGGTTGGTCTGAAGATAATGTATGTCAAATTTGTTGTTGATTGGACATAATTTGTAGGAGGAGTAGCTGTCAAAATCTAAGATGACGGAAAATCTACTTAGGCATAAATTGATGTCATAGGGTGCGTTGAACTTGTCTCAACCCAGGGAATCCAGGGATGCCTTTTAAATTGGTTTACATTGGTTTTAATTGGCTTTTAAATGGTGGCGCTAGAGCATTGGCAGCACTTGGTCCAAATTTGGTCAGAATGTCCCTTAGACCCTCCCCAGTCAGTGTGCCAAATTTCACAACTTTTTACCAGATGGTTATATAGGCTGCTGTAGACACGATAGCCAGAAGAAAAAGAAGAAATTGAAAAAAAAAAAGGCAGAATAACAATAGGGTGCCTATGCTTGGCTTCCTAATAATGTGAGGGAAATTATTGCACATACACTTAAAGTCAGATTTTTTTTTTTTTTTTAAGTATTTCATGGATTCATGCTTGAGTGGCATGCCATTTAACCTTTGTAACACTTAACATTTTTTAACATTGAATCTAAGAAAAAGTTTATTTAATCACTCAAAAATTGTGTTAAATCCCATCTCATTTTTTAGGCTATGTGCTTTGTTTGTTAGTTTTGTTTTGATTTTAGCATAGAATTAGCAAATGCACAAAATGTAGTTAACTAGCATCCATGTGAATGAAACCAAGACATTAAGGACATTTCAAATGATTTACTTTATATATATATATATATATATATATATATATATATATATATATATATATATATATATATATATATATATATATATATATCTTAATATTAATACTTTACTTCCAGTCTCCAAATTGTGTAACAGGTATACTGCATTTTCTAAGTGACCCCATCATCACATCATCACTGAAAATAAAATTTAAAAAAGTATGAGAGGACTTAATTTTCTTCTTCACATCATCTTCAGGAAATTCAGATGATGCAATTTCCTGTTGGACATGTTGAACTTATGGAATATTCCAAATATTTCGTAGGGGTGAATGTGTTCAGGTAACAGGATGACTAAAATGCGCATTTTTTTATAACCTATAATGGATGACTCATGGAAAAGGATGTTTCAAGGATGGGCTTTAAATATTTATATTTTAATGATTATATTTCAAGGTAAAGTGTAGTTACTGTGGGCTGGGACAGACAAAATGCTGTTTTCTATGTGCTGTAGAGGTTTTATTAATGTTTAATGTTATTTGTCTGAAAAAAATGCATAAAGGATGATGTGAAGGACAGGTTACACATTGTTTGAAATGTCTTTTACCTTTACTTTAACTACATATTTGCAAATGTAATATCAGTAGGCAAAAAATTAATCCAAAATCATGGAATCACCAGGTTAAGTCCAATCAAATCAGCTCCTCCACAGCTCAGCTTAGTGAGATTTAAGTAATTATTTATAATTGTATTAAACTTACAGACTCCACGTTCAAATATGGTTGATAGACTGTTCTCATGTACTTTTTTGGATGTCATTGAGGCTCCATAATGCCTTTACTGTATATCAGCTAATTCCTCATCTCTAAGGCTCTGGGTTACTGATCAGAAGGTTGGGGGTTCAAGCCCCAGCACTACCAAGCTGCCACTGTTGGGCCCTTGAGCCTTAAGCAAGACCAGTCTTGGAGAAGAAGCAAGGGAAGAAGAAGAAGAAGAAGAAAAGACAGAATAACAATAGGTTGTCTATGCACCTATTTGTACTGGCCCTCTAATAATCTGAGGCAAATTGTTACACACACACTTAGATAGGGAGCTAAATTCATGATTTAATGTTTTTTTAAAAAAGTATTTCAAGTACGTAATGCTCTACTGGATTCATGCTGTGTTTCCTCCAGATACCAAACACAGTATTATAAGTTGTAACTCTGTCATTCAAACACTAAACTTACAGTTCTGTCATCTGTCATTTTGTGTAACTTGTACTTTGATGAGACATTGTGAACTTACTCTATCTGCTTCTCATTTCTCATTGAAAGGCTTATAGAGTAAATAATCCAACTTTATTTCACCCACAACTGTATTTCACACACACCTTCTCGATCACTGCTGACCACTGGTTACGGATTTCTTAGTTTGGTCATGGAATGGAGTTTGGTCTTGAGGCATTTTCTGTATTGACTTGGACTTATTTGCACTTGTCGTCTCAGACGTATTTGCATTTGCACTTGGATTTGTTTTGGCTTCTTTTTTTGGGAAAAAAAAAAGTTCATTTTGTCTTTTCTTTTCGCATGCACAAAGTTTGACAAGGAGCAGTCCCTTCTTCTATAAAACAGCATAATTCTTAGCAAACTAATTGAAGTAAAGGCTTGACCTCTAAAATGGTCTCTCTTGTCTTGCTTTCATTTGGACTTGAACTTGTCTTGGCCTCGACCCTCTTAAAACTCGGTCTTGAATCGATCTTGGGTAGTCCTCGTCTTGGACTTGACAATGGTGGTCTTGACTACAGCCCTACTTGACGTACAGTACATAGTGTATATTCACAAACTCGAAGTTGTACAGTATTTGAAAGAAATAGGACCAAACTTTTGAGCATTGAGTTCAAGTTAGGGAAATATCATTTTCGCCTTGCATCTGTGTTAGAGTGGGTCTCTGATGAGATTTAGAACCAAAGTGGGTTGGGAAATAATACTGTAGTGGTAGATTTTGAATGTCATACACTCTGTTGTATTGTTTCACCAAAATCAGTGCAGACACTCTCATTTTGATCAGGAAAATAGCACCTGTGCAAAAAAAATAAAAATAATAATAATAAAAAACAAAAAAATTCAAGCCCAACCAAATTATCAATACCTTAGCGTTATACTATTACATTACTTGTGCGCCTGCACAATAACAGTTTTGTAAGTGTTTGTAAGGTACTACCATGTCTGAATCCATGATTTGATCCAAAGTTAAACTTTTTACTCACCATATTTGAACATTTCTTGCATTGTGCAATATTAGAAATGCCAGTGTTTTGAGCTGACGATGTTAAATAAGCAATGATATTTCTGGCTAAACCTCTCCAGGCCTCTTATAACTGCTGCTCCATCTCAAGACAAAGTCCCATGAAACAGGACAAGCAGAAGTAGCTAAATGTGGAGGACAGGGACTTGAGCCATGGCCAGATTTGACAAAGCAGTGGGTTATCATCCGCAAACAATGAGCGTATCACAGCAAGGCATGCCATCTGTTTCAGGGAGTGGAGAGGAGAAGAGCCCGGGCCGTCGCAGTGTGCTTTCTGTGTGTACATCGGCTTATGAAGGCGTTCAGGCTGGAGACCGAACCTCAATCCAAACTGGAAAAATAACAAGTGTGAAAAAATTGCAAAAATGTAAAATAAAAAACAGAGCATCAGGATTAGGTGTTGTCTTCAGTTGTCTAATATGTTTTGACTGGGGAATGCATCAAGGAAAAAAAATTTGCAATAAATTCCAACATTACCAACGAGGTGATTTAGAAGAAGAAGAAGCCTTTATTTTTTACATGTACATTACAGCGCAGTGAAATTCTTTTCTTCGCATATCCCAGCTTGTTAGGAAGTTGGGGTCAGAGCGCAGGGTCAGCCATGGTACAGTACCCCTGGAGCAGAGAGGGTTAAGGGCCTTGCTCAAGGGCCCAACAGTGGCAGCTTGGCGGTGGAATGCCAAAAATCCACCACTGGAATGAAGAAGGATTGATGTATTAAGAGATTGAACTGAGCAATTTTATGGAATGCGTGGCAATATTGGGGAACGTGTGGGAACTTAATAAAAATGTACTCTAATAAAAGTGCAGTAATACATGCAAATGATATGATTTGAAGTCGATCAAGTCGTGGATTAGGATGTGTAGGATATGAACATTTTTCCAAATTTATGGGATTTTTGAATCCATGAATACCAAAAATAATGTTAATGCTCGTGCTATGACGTACGCACAAATCTGTTCATATCCAGCTTGATAAATGAGGCCCAGTAACTGTGAAGTGCCAATAATTTTAAAGCCACCATTTTGGAAAATGTTCAAATGAATTTATCCTGAGTTGCCATATGTTTAAATTTAACATATTTATTTAATCATCAGGGGATTGAGAGTTTGAAAACTGTGGTTATTAATTCAACACTGGCAGTTTTAATGTGTGGGAAATTTTGACCTGTGCATCAATTTTTAAACTGATTGCATTTTTTTTATTCAATCATGTAGAAATTCTGCTGATTAAATGAACTCTCCAGTATCCACTTGAGCATGCCTCGAAATGGCGATAACTAGTAATATCACGTTGTGAGAATGACTCAAAAATGAAGAGCACTGGACATTATGCGTGATAGAAATTATGTGTGCTAAATAATGCTAAATAAATTCACAGAAATGTCATAATTAAGGTTACTTAAGACCTTGAGTGCCAGGTGCAAGCAATTTTGTTTGCAGGAAATGGAGGTTCTTCATTTAAACCTCACATCTAGGTACTCACTGGAGGTCTCAGGTGTGTTTCAACCTTTTTATTACCAAAGAGCTCAAGTAATTATCAAAGAAGAGAACCTAATTAGTTAAATTAGATGCTGGTTAGTTAGAAATGAGGACCTATAGGCACTGCAGCTCTTGATGGACAGAATGGTGGGGCGTAGGTGTGTAAACATTTGCCTTGCATGTGCCTTGCATAATAAATGTGCTGTTATTTGATAAAGAAAAATGAAACATTTATTTAACATTTATTGAAGCTGTCTCCCGTTTCAGGATGGAGGATTTTGTGAAAGACTTTGAACAAAGATTTATACTGTAGCTGCTATAATGTAAGTAAAAACAGGAACTAATTTGTCTTGCAGAAGTTCCAAAACATTAAATACTATATCATATGCCATTTTTTAAGAAATAAAAAAAAATAATAATAATCATTGGCAAATTCATTGGATGGTGGTGTAATAAAACACAGCAGGACTTGCTGTTCTTGGAAAATAACCATCTTTAAGGAGGTCACAGAACTCCACTTCGCATTGAGCTACATCACGCTACCTCGTCAACAGCACATTAGTTGTATATGACTTCATTAGCAGTTCTGTTCAGGTCCTTTCATGAATCTAATTCTAGACACAATGAAGCACATAAAAATGAACTTTTGTTCTTCTCCTTCTCACTTCCTTGAAGATGGATCTATTGTGTCTGTCGTGGTTTGATGATCTGATGATATGGGCTTCTAATGACATGTTTCTGTAATTACATGTAAATGTTATTTCTTATTTATGCTGGACAGCAGATGAAACGTGCAATGACAGAGTGCATAATAAAAAAAAAAGCCGCTATACAAAATGAGATATTTTATTTGTAATATATTTATGCTTGTACACCAGTAAAATAAAATGCATATCTATAATTCCATCGCAATCTCAGTGAACAGTTAGACAGCATTCCGTTGACGATCGCCACCTGTAAAAATCATGTTGTGACGCAGACAGAATGCTGCATGTTTCAGGGAGAAATAAACATTTTATCTTTACAGAAATACTTATAAACATAAAAAAAACCATAACAGTATTGAACAAATGTATCACTCTGAAGAATAACACTGGCAACGGAAATCTTCATCTTGCACCTTCGACATTCTTGTGTGCTTTCGGTTCTCTAGTTTTGTTTTAAGCTCTTTCATTTTTTTTTTTTTTCAGAATTTTTTTAAGTGTGTTTTCGGTAGTCACTTTCTGGTCAGTGTAAGCTTTTGCGGGTAAAGGGGAAGAGGACTCTCTCTGTGGTGTTGCTTAAACACGGCACATTTAAAGTTACATAGAACAAACATTTGGGCACTGAGTTTTTATATACATTAAATCATATGGGTTTTGTAAAGGCATCCATTTCTTTAAATGTGTCTTTAACTTTAGAATTTGCTCATTCCCAACCGTGCAGGTTAACCTCGCAACCCATCCTACAGTCTCTGTCTGTAACTCTAGGTTACCAAAGGTATTTTTTGTGCCATTGTCATAAGCAAAACTGATCCGAGAATTTGGTCCTCTTTAAACTAAGACATGGTTAAGGACAACCAAAACATGGGAAAAAAGAGAAGGCCCAATGCTCTAAGAGTAGATCCATGGCTCTTCAGACATGACTGATCTGATTTGGGCTTTTTTGAGCACTTTTTTTTCTTTTTAGCTGGTGCTGTTGAAGGTTCCATATCCAACAGGTCTGGGTTGAGTTTGTCCAGGGACTGATCTAGGTTGTTGGAAAGCGTTGCCAATGGCCCATCATTGAGACTTACTCCTTGCTTACTGCGAGTGTCGTTCTTTATCCGTTCTGTTTCTAGGACCTTGGTCTTCGAAATGTTCTCCTTCTCCTTCTGGGGGTTGTTTGTGATTTGGCGGCTGTTGTAAGATGAGGGGTCAGGTAGAGTCTTGCTGGAAATGATGGAGGATTTGTCGTTATCTGAAAGGCAGCATCTTGGAATACTCTCTCCCATGGGGTCATCAAAGGACAGGAACTTTCCAGAGTGAGGGTTGGTCTCGATACATCCTTCCAGGTCATTGCTTTTAAGTCGTTTCAGGTCCTTTCCGACAAGAGTGACTGGAAGGTGGCATTCGAGATCAGAGCTGGAACCTTTGAAGCGTTTGAACCAATCCCACAGAGGCCTGGCTCGGCAGTCACAAATCCACTGGTTCCCATTGAGGCGTAAATACTGGAGCGACACCAATGGTTCCATCGTCTCACCACTCAACATGGTGAGATTGTTGTAAAACAGAAACAAGGTAGTCAGCTTTCCGAGGTCGTTGAAAGCCCGCTGATGTACATGAACAATACGGTTTTGATGTAGGAGCAAGCGGTCTAGGTGGATCAACCCTCTAAGCATGTGGTCCGTCACCACCTTGATCTTGTTGTTGTGCAGGAACAGGTAGGTAAGGTTGGCCAGATCCACAAAAGTGTCATCGTGCAGGGCTAGAAGGTTGTTGTCCTGTAAATACAGGTACTGAAGTGAATAGAGTCCGTGAAACACCCCGATAGGAAGTTCAGACAGTCCGCACCTGTGCAGGTGCAAAGTGTGCAGCTTGGTCAGACCTCGAAAGGCAGAGGGACTGATGATCCGAAGGTTACTGTTGTCACCGATATCCAGCTCTTCCAGTCTCTCAAGGCCATAGAAGGCTCCAGACTCAATGTGGCTGATGTTGTTGGAGTACATCCAGAGGACAGTGAGGTTATGCACGGAGCTAAAGCTGGTGGAACGGACCACTGTGAGTTTGTTGCTCTGGAGGAATATCCGCTGGCTACGGACAGGGATTTCAGTAGGAATAGAGAACAGGCCTTGCTGCTGACAGGCCACGGTTGGTCTCGGCTCACTGTAGCATACACACTTTGCTGGACAGCCATTCAACACCGGCACAACATTCAGCCATAGCACCAGGCAGAAGAGTCGGCCTCCTGTGGAAAGAGGACAAAGGACAACGGGTCAGTGCATATTAGTTTATCATTTCATGTTTGTGCAACATCTCAATGTACATCAAGGGCTCTTTGCATAGTTAAGCTTCCTGATGGGAAGCTACACTAAACCCTCTCTGATAGGGAAACAATCTGTTTTAGGGCTCTAAATAGAACCTTTAAGGTGGGACAAACTGATGCTTTATTACAAAAAAAAAATGGAAACTAAACCATAGGGGGTAAACCTTGTGTATATCTTGTATTCCAGAAAACAGTTTCAGGCAATGGGATCATTAATGTTTCAAAATGTTTAAATCAACGTGACCTCTACATTTGCCTGTTTATCCAGACACACGGAAGCAACAATTCTGATTTGGATTTGGTAACAGCCTTCAAATTTGTTATAATTATCTGCTTCACAGCACAACACCTCTAAAATTGCCAGCTGTAGCATTCCAGTTATAAAAGCACTACCAGCAGATATCTTTGCCTTGGGACCCATTCCCATCTATCAGCTAGTGCAAGCATGAGGACCCAGGCACTTGGGAGTGCTGATAAATTAAACATGGAAGTGGACCTGGCACAAAATTAGCTGGCACTAAGAGGAGCAGTGGAACTAATCAGATTCCTGCATGGGAGAAGGATTGACATTTTAGTCTGTCCGAGGAATGATGAGTGCTTTAATGGGTCTCCTCATGACTTTGTGGCTGGATCGGTCAAGGATGTTAGATATAAGTCTCCTGATGATGTTGAGGTTTTGGAGTGCTGTATTAAGATAAGATGACCAGAGACCTAATTATCTGTGTAATCTATGTATTAACAAATTCTGAATTTATGTAATATCAGCTAGGAGTTAGACACTAGGTAACCAGGCACCATGCTCTACTATGGAGGAATTGAAGAATAAGACATGGAAATATGAATGTTTGGAGTATAAAATGTTTTAAATGCCATGAAAATACATTTTTCTACCCTATTATATCCATACAAAGGAAAAAAAGGTGGCTTTCCTTCATATCAGCTAATGGGCAGAAAAGTACAATGTGTTGAGTAGAGATAGAAGCATGGCCACGGTTCTAGCATCTTGCCAGCCCTCAGCTCATCTCTGTGTCTGTCCCTCCATCCTGCAGCTTGTTAAATGGAGCTTGCTTGAGGCTTGACAGCAATCCTGTGCTACACTTTCCCTCAAAACCTGTCTTCTTGCCTCTTTCCCTCTTTCTCTCCTTTCCCTCCCTCATCCCCTCTCCCATCAGCCTCCACTGCCGGAAAGCTGTCAGACTTTCACTCTTTCTGCTTCGCAGTGGATAAAAATATTCTATTGCCAGGCTGTTCTGCGTTAGGCTCCATGAATCCATCAGGCCTACTTTTTTATCCGCAAGTCATTAGCAGACTATGCACACCCTTACACAAAGCATAGCCAAGATTTGCTTTCAAAGCTCCCCTTTCTCTTTGCCTTAGCCGCTTGTGCTAACCCGCATGCCGTGTCTCTTGCCTTTTATCTAGTTCGTTTTAATGTAGTTTCTTGAAATGTCATCCACCATCCTCCGTTTATTTTAGAGCACCGTCTGTTCTCCTGGACGGTCACATATCCATACACTTTATGGTTAGTCACCCTTGATCATAAAAGGCCATTTGATTGACATCAGCCACATGTTCCTTTTATATCACATCCTGTTTTCCTCCTATCCACTTCACTTCCCTCTGATCCACGTCATTCGGTATCCTTTCTCCTTTCACCCTCATCTTTCATACTCAGGATAGTGGTTGCATAGACTAGTCATCTAATACATTCACTAGTTGGCACTGTAGGAAGCTGTTGAATATAAAACAGCGAGGCAGAAGGTAAAGAAAGCAAGCTAGGTGTACGATGTTGGTCTGAAATATTTTTGAGTAGATGAAGCCAATTCTACAGCCAACTGAACAAGACTATGCCGGGAAAGGTCTTTTTTTAAATTTTCATTTGCGATATTAGTTTGATATCACATTGCATTAAGTGCAAATGCATGCACAGGACTGTGTTTTACATCCCACTCCCGCACGCTCCTGAAAGAATTCCTCCTGCGGTTATTTTTGTTGTCCTTCAACGCTAAATAAAATGCAAAATACTGTAAATTCTCTTGCACTCTCGGAGCCACGGGTTGCGTATCTCTATCCAATCCCACTCAGCTAGTTTAGAGTTAGTTCAGAGGCACATGGCAGCTCAAAGGGGCCGATCCAGACTCATTTTCGCATGCTGCTGAGGCCAGATTTGAAGATGGTGGAAAAACCTCTCAGACACTGTTGTAGACATTACATCCTCCATCCATAATTAAGCTATAAAGAGCTTCCCTGCCATGCTCTCAGCATCAGAGTCAACAATTTTAGCCTTTCAAGTCTACACAAGTGCAATTCAGGAATTGCTGTAATATGACTAATTGGTGTAACATGTCCTGCAAAAAATAGCGACGTCCTGAAACCTTTTTTTTTTTTTTTTTTTGCGTCAGCTATGGAAAAGACAATAGACTGAATGCTTCTAGGGCTCTAGAGTTCTAATAATGTAATCGCTGTAGAGAATAACATCCTTGAGAGTTGTTTGGTACTGAAAAAGCCCATTTGAATTGCCTTTCAAGTATTTCTCTAAGTACAGAAGGCACGATGCATAATGACACTCTCTTTTTTTTTGTTTTTCTAATTCACACTGCGGAAGAGTGAGGCAGTATTCTTGAGTGACAAGAATATTAGGATGCCTCTTAGCATGACAAGGACCTCTCTGACTCATTACAGGGGAAGCTGAACACCAGCACTCGGCTTTGCATGAAATGCATTGATTGGTGTTTTCTCTTTCTCTCTGAAAAAAAAAAATACTCATAATGATAGAAGAATTTTAGAGAGATGAGCAGCAGACCACAGATGAACCAGTACAAAAAAAAAAAAAATTCAAAAACACTTCTTTGGCATCTAATTAAATTATTTGTGAGGACAACAAAAAGAATAACACTACAGAACAGGCACTTGAGATAACTGTGAGTGCAGAAGGGATGAGGGAAAGAGAAAGAGGGAGGGAGGGATCTTGTTGACTTTGAGCAGTGAAGTGTGGCAATCCTTGCCTCCGTGTTCATTTGCATGTGTCCCTGCAGAGCGCGGGGTGAATACAGAGACATTTCCAAGTTTATCTCCTCCTCACGAGCATGGTCTGCCCATTTTCTAACCGCTATTGTTCCGGTGCCACCGGGGGCATGTCAAGAGGGGGACAATACATGCCCTGCGGGACTCTGGGGGGTTGTTGATCATGTTGGGAATGAATAAGGGCTTGCAGATGAGTCATAATGGGCTAAAATGCAGAGAACTGAGAAACCGCTGAGCTCACTAAGGTTGATTGCTTCTAATAGATGGTTAGATTATAATCACTCAGTCAAAACGTATTATTATTATATGCCAGAAGCAACCTGGGTTATGACTCAAGATGACTCTACAGCCTTGAGAAAAAGTCTAACCATAAAGTCATGTGACCCAAACCAAATGTTAAAGCAGTAAACCATAAAGCAATATTATTAAAAAAAAAAAATCATATTAAAGTGCAGGATTTTTTTGTTGTTATTCTGTCTCTCACTGTTAAAATACACCTACCATTAAAATTATAGACTGATCGTTTCTTTGTCAGTGGGCAAACGTACAAAATCAACAGGGGATCAAATACTTTTTCCCCCCACTGTAGCTACATGACCTTAGATCCTTTTTTTTAAAAAAAAAAAAAAAAAAAAAAAAACAAGTTTTGTTAAAACTATATGAAGATCATGAAACCTTATTTTCATTTCATCGATCTTGCTCACTCAGTCACACTCAGTCTCAGGTTCCTATCCAGAATTTGGTGTTTCTGTGGCTAACATAACAATAGCACACTACACACACACACACACACACACACACACACACACACACACACACACACACACACACAATAAATATATATATATATATAAAACCAGACTTCACTGTATATTTCTTTCACACTCATGAGCATACAAGACAAGGGGTGAGAGTTTAAAATTAGCATGTCTGTACACCACCACTGTAGATTTGACACTTTCAGTGTTAAATCCGTCAGCAACGTAAACCGCAGACGAGTTGCACCTCCGAATTCAACACCTGAAAGAAATTAACGCTAAATTACCACAAGACAGGGTGGTGTTAGAACATGAATTGACTTATCCTCTTTGGTGTTAAGCAAAACTCTACAGACTCACATAACTCTATCTATCTATCTATCTATCTATCTATCTATCTGTCTGTCTATCTATCTATCTATCTGTCTATCTATCTATCTGTCTATCTATCTATCTGTCTGTCTGTCTGTCTGTCTATCTATCTATCTATCTATCTATCATCATCAGTATTTATTTTATTTATTTTCATTAATTTTTTTCTTAGGTACAAATCTACAGAATCCACTGAAGCAGTGCTGAGACTGATTTTGGGATCCGAAGGTGAGTTACAAGTACACAAAGCAGAACTATGAACAATTGTTTCCATTATTCCAGTAAGAATGCAAACTACTAAAACAAACAAACAAACAAACAAACAAAAAAACATCTTGAATGTGTAAATATAATTTACCCTGCTGATTTAATTACCTAGATACAGAACACTAGAGCTGAGTGCTGAGAAAAAGAACAAGGGGGGATAGAAATGAGACACAGTAGGAATAAAACAGTAAATAATGATCTATTAAATGTACTTAAAAGAGATTTCCAGTTAAACAGTTTAATAGTAAGATTTCTGATTCCTTCTTTTGAGATCATAAGAATTCGAATATCGTCCATTGTATTCAATGTATCTTCTCGTTGGAAGAAAAGGGTTCATATTTGAGAGACAGAGAGAGAGTAACTAGAATGATTTCAGGAGCACATTCTTTTGTATACAGACGTTAATCCTAGTAACACCAAGCAGGAAAACAAGTGACTCTGCAAGCGTTTATTTCTGCCTGCTGTCCCTCATTGTACCAGCCAAGCAGATGGCTCATGAATAACAGAGACTCACGGGTCATAGGGAATCAAAATAACCGGGGGAAAAGAATGAAACACATGTGCACGTGTGCTCGAAATACTTGTAAAGTAAATGGCATTATGGACACAAGGGATGCCCTGAATCTGACCACTGAAGGGATTTGAAATGTCACTCGGGTGGGCACACTGCTAAGATAAAGATAAATACTGTGCACAGTTTCTTATAAGATAATGCAAACTTCCTGGAACTGGAAATGGCAAGTGTCTGAAGGAAATGCCATGATATGGACACAAAGGAGGTACATTTGGAGTCTATAGGACAGATTACCACATTGTGTCACATAAAATTATTAGGAATTATAACACAATAGTCATTTTCTTGTCCTAAAAATAAAGTATGGCTATCTAATTAGAAAAAAATTACTATTATTTTTTTTTTTTTTGGCATAAATAGAGATTGATTAGAGATGTCATGTTCGTTCCACACCATCACCTCCAATTATAATAAACCTATGTTGCTTCTTTATATAGAATTATATAAGATATATACAAGATTTTTATTTAATGTGTTTTAGAAGTAATCTGCTGGGCATAGCATTTATCAGCTCATTTTTTGGTCTCTAAAATGCAATACATTATGCTTGTTTTGTTTGACATTTTTGCTTCATTAAATTGGCACAATTTCGGACCAAGTGGAAACTAGGAGATCTTGATCAGTGTTGCCAACTCTTTTCAGGGGAAAGTTGAAAAGTTGCTAACGCATGTGATCTGGCAAGGCACCGGATGACATCATAGACTAATTTGCATATTAATTGGTCAAGAAATGGTTAACAAATAACTTTCTGCAACAAAATGCGGACAAAACAGAAATGATTGTTTTTGGTCCCCCGAGATTGAGAGATGGGCTTATAAATGAACTTGCCAATCATTTCCCCTCAATTTCTTCCCAGGTTAGGAATCTTGGTGTCATCCTGGACTCAGAATTGTGCTTAACCAAGCAAATAAATTCGGTTGTTAAGAATAGTTTTGATCAATTACGGATTATTTCCAAACTTAAAACATTTTTAACTTTTCAAGGTTTGGAGGAGGTTATTCATGCTTATCACATCGCATTTAGATTATTGTAACTCATTGTATTCGGGTCTTCCTCAGTCATCTCTTGCTCACCTCCAGATGGTTCAAAATGCAGCTGCAAGGTTGTTGACCAGAGCAAAGAAATTTGACCTTGTCACCCCAATTTTAGCAGCACTCCATTGGCTCCCAGTTCATTCAAGGATCCAGTATAAAATTCTGTTGTTTGTTTTTAAAGCTCTTAACGATCAAGCTCCCTCTTATCTTAAAGATCTTCTTATTCCACATTCATCCAGCAGATCCTTAAGATCTTCTGATAGGTATCTCTTTGATGTCCCTCGATCTCGTTTAAAAACGAAGGGTGATAGAGCTTTTTCTATTGTTGCCCCTCGCTTATGGAATCAGTTGCCATTGGCTATCCGCCTTGCACCTTCTATTATCATTTTTAAGAAGAGGCTGAAAACGTATCTTTTCTCCCTGGCGTTTTAATTTAAATCTAGTATTGTTTTTTGTCTGTCTACTATGTTTATTCTGATTTTATTTATATTTTCTCGACTCTGTTCAGCACTTTGGTCAGCTGTGCTCTGTTTAAATGTGCTATATAAATAAAATTTACTTACTTACTTACTAATTTATCCATCATGGTCGTTTGCTTATCAAATTCCAAATTCAATTCCATGAAGAAAAAAGATTTTTGAAGACATTTAGAATAGAATAGAGTTTTATCCCAGTTGAAAATTATGGATTAAAACTTATTTCTTATAATATAGAACATATAGAAAATCTGTGATCATGGTACCACAAATTAACTATTTTTACATCTACAAAATTCTATCATTTCTATCAAACATGCAAACAAAATGAAGCAGTGGTAGCGAGGAGTTGGTAAATAGGCATGAAGGAAACAGTTCCAGATGAAATAACTTGCTTTTATTACTGTAAATATCACCAAGAAGTTTAAAACCAGGAAGAAAGATCATCAGTGATCGGTTGTTTAAAACACTGGCTCACAGAAGTGCAACTCAGTCAGGCTTTAGGGTCATTCCATCTCAAGTGGTCCAATAATTGCAAAGTTGGTTACTTTACCGTTTTTTAAAAATATTTCTAGTGATAGTGGTCTATGTATTGACACTGCAAAACCACCATTTTTTTTTCTTTACTTGGTTTAACTACGCCGGCCATCTTTGTGTCATGGAACACAACAAATTTTGGTTATACAGCTGTTTACTGAAACCTAGATAGTCCTAGCTCCTTGGCACAAAAACTGCTCTCTAGAGCCCATTACAAGGTATATGGACATATAAACATTTTGCACATTCTTGTTCCTTAGACTTAGAACTTAAGTCCAAATGTAATGCTCAAGATTGCTCATAGTTCCACTTTTAGGGTCAATTTATAATGAGAAGGGTTCAAGTCTCAGTCTTAAGACTTTTTTTAGGGGGTACCTAGGTAAGTATAGTATGCATGCAGAACATTTCAGGTTTGATACTTCTCTTACCATTATTTTTTAATGGGGGTGAGAAAGTGCAAATTTTTTTATTTTTTATTTCCCTCAATTTCGGGTTGAATATCTCTGGAGGGGGACCAGATACGAACCTGAATTTCTCACAGAAATAAGTCCTCTATAGTAGCATTCTGCTGTAAAAAAATTGTGAGTTTGAGATTGGAGGTAAACTCTGCAGGACAGTAGACTTTGAGGGCCAGATTTGAAGAACCAGCCTGATCAGTTTGGTGTTATACAAATGAACAGTGTCATAATCAGAGCTGTGGTTTTGTTTCTCCTATGATAAAAGCAGTAAGTGATGTCTGAGCTGTTGTTTTTGTAATAAAGTTTCTAAAGGGACCTAAACATTCTCTACTTCATACCACTCTGTGGATTTTTTTAATGTCCAGTGGTGGTGCTGTTGTTCTTGGTTGCAAAAGTAAAAAAAACAAAACAATCCACATCTCAGACGATGTAGATGCCAAGAACTAAGCCTTAATTTTTTAATGTTTTTCTTTTCTTTCAAAAAGATAGAGAGAGAGCTTAGCCATGTGAGTCCATTTATACCAGCTTTCCTTAAATCTTCATTTTGTTCTGTCTTCATGTTCATTCCAGACTCCACCCTCCATCTTCCTGTCTGCATGTATGCAAAAGATGTTTTTCAGCAACTCTTTTTAGCAAGGAACCGCGCATAGCAGATATAGAGTTGACGGAGTGCATACAATAAGAAATAAAGATGGCACTGGTTATAAAACTGACATGAATAGTAGCATTATTTGTGTAGCTTCTAGCTGGATTTGCCATCTGGCTCATGGGGTGCTGGTCATAAGTCAAACTCGAATGACATTCACTGCCTCAGGGTTGGTCTCGAACCTATTTGTTGCTGCCAGAGTCTATTGTACGCGGTAACTGTTCTAAGAGCTGTTGCCAAGTCAAGCAACTGATTTAGTGACATGAAACTGCAGTGCAAAGACACAGCATTGCTCTAGAGACTCCTGCCATGGGTGCTCATATTAAAACAAATCACAAATATGTGCTTCACAAATAGCGGATACAAATCATAATTCACCATGTGAATGCACATTGCACTTAGACTTCGGCTTATATGCCCTTGCCAAGGGTTCCTGCCTAAAGGCATGATTGATTTCCCCTATTTGTTATACGAGTCATGCTGTCACCTCAATACTGCAAAATATGACAGTTTATTCTTCTTTTTTTGGCCATAGTTCTGGTCCGTTCATTGTTCTGTTAGGCCATAGTTCTTTCTGCATTTTGTTCCGGGTTATTGGTGACAATGCAAAGTCACCCTATTAAAAAAGAAAACATAAGCTGAGTACATGATGAATGAATGAAAATAACTTGATAAAATGGCATGCTCAAGAGCATTGCAGTAGTGAAAAATAAGAACAGCTCCAGCACTAATGATCCAATTGAGGAACACTGCAAACCTCTCGCATCGTTCCATAGCACATTACTGCTTTTGCACCACAAAAGCCGCAACGAGGCAATAAAGCACAATAATCATTGATTTTCCAGCTCTGCATCTTGTGATACAAATTGTTATGGTGTATAAATCTTCATTTTATTTAGCGCTTATGCTGCTGAAAATAAAGAAATAAGAAAAATTATGTGTAACACTTTTTAGCCATTTCTAATACATCCTAACAAAATGCTTAGGCGAAGACTTGTTCTGATACCAAGTATTTCTTTTTTTTTTGTCAAGGGAGGAGAGAAAAATTAAAATAAATTGAATTGGCCCATGTATTTTCTATTTTCTCATGTATATTTTATAACTATTGGTTTTGTAATGAGTGAAAAATGTAATGCTTGTGCAGAAAATGCTGTGTCCTAATAATCTAGTCTAGACACTACCACTTGTGTTTCTGTTGGACTTGATCTCTCCACATTGTGTTTAATTTTATTTATTTATTTATTTACAGACGCCTAAAAGGTCTCAGAGGAAATTGGCTTTTTGTCAGGACTGTACAGGAAACCGGGCGGTTTATAGATAATACCCTGAAAGAAAACAATGTTGAAAGCCTGTGGTAAACACCTGAATCTGGGGCAGAGTTTTTATCATTTAACAGGTCAGTGAACCAAGCCGGAATGCACAAGCGAAATTAAAGTGGGTATATTACAGAAATGTCTAAGGTCCATTCAGGTTTATTTATTTGGCAAATGCTTTTAGCTAGTGTTGTACAATTGAGGAGGTAGTTCTAATTCAAATTTGAACTCAACTTTCTGGTTACTACCACAGAAACCAGGGGCATTAGTTGGAATTTTGGGCCCCCTTGTTGATAATGAATGAATAATGGTTGAACTATATAAATCTGGTTGCATAGATGCCATAAAGGGGCTCCAGCAGACCCTAGAAATTGATATGGTCCAGAGCAAGGCATCACTACCCTGTAAGGGGGCCTGACATTCCCAAAATGCCTCTGGCTAGGTGAGAGAAATATCAAAAGCTTTGAAAAATTGCTGGTTGAATAAGATGACAATAGGTAAAGGACAGTGATAGTTTTGCAGGTGCGGATTCTGGCTGGTATGGGATTAAGAATTTGAACTCGCAACCTTCTGATTACTCCTGAACCCTAATCACTGAGCTACCACTGGCCTTTATTTAACTGTTGTTTTGTTCATGTAGCAATTTTTCAAAGGTTTAGACCTGTCCCAGGGGCATTAGATGGAATTTGCCTCCCTTTACAGGGTAGAGACCCCCACAGCATGGACAATGCTTGGCCCCCTTTATGGTACCTCTGCACCAGGCTTTGTCTTTCAACCTAAATATATATCATCATTCATCTTCAGTAAACACTTTATTCTGGTCAGGATGATGGTGGACCTTAAGTCACAGCAACACTGGCTGTGAGGTTGGAATACACCTCGGATGGGATGTTCCCATGGGTTTTGAAACACCAGTCTACCTCAGAGGTGGGAGGAAACCAGAGAACCAGGAGGAAACCCACATGAACATTGAGCGCTCATGCAACTCTCCACACAGGCAGTATCCTGAGCTGAGCATCAAAGCGTGGACCATGAGGCTGTGAATTGTGGTGTCTTGCCAAAATACATCTGCATATGGAAACAGCAGAATTCAAACCAAATCCATCTAAACTGTAAAAACTCGCAGTTCTGCCTGTTTTCTTAAGGACACTTCAACGGAGTACCAAATGTGGTACTTTCATCAAAATATAAAGAATTCATTTTCAAGTCAAGGTAGATGTTGGAAGCCTCCCAATTTCCACAGATTGACTTCCTGTAGGTGCCAAACATAATGAGATCTTGGATTAGCAAATAGGCACACTGATTCAGTTTAGTCTGATCAAGTGATCTGAGGAACAGCATGGAGCATATGTATGTTTGTAAATTACATAGCCTGATATGCAATTAGCTACTGCTGTGTTTTTATCGCAAGCTAAAACATGTCCTGCTTAAAAAAAGTACTGCAAAAAGAGCATCTGTTAAGTCACCTAATGAGAATATTCATCCAAATACAGTAGATGTCTCAGAGCAATAAACATGTATCTACTAACTCCTTCTTTTGCACAATTTGCTGTGAAGTCCACCCACATCACTTATGAAGATATTCTGGTTATAATGCTGGTGATACCCATGACATCGTGTCTGTGTTTTACTCGGAAACAATGAGAACATCTCATTTTAATGCATTATCTCGTCTGAGTCATTTGTAATGCTGGCCATAGACCGCAAAACCCTTCATGCTGGCGTCTGTCTTCTTGTACTCAGCACCAGGAGCTAAAACAACTGCATATCACATTTCAATGAACTGCAGTGCAAAGTAGCTGAGCAGCAGAGAATGGAGCTGTCGGCTGCCAATATTTAACTCCCGTGATGAAGTGGGTGAGGAAGAGCTGTGGTTACATGGCTCGTTAGATGATAGGGATCAAACTGTAGCACAGACAAAACACCACATTGAGAAAGAAGACTTCAAGGAAGCACAGTAAAGTTTTAAACATCTGAATCAACTACCAATACAGTTTGTATTGTGAGTCAAGAAATCTAATATAATTGCTCCACTTCTAAACATTACACACCAGGTTTTATCTAGCACCCTGTAAGATTGCCCATCTCAGAGAACTCTTAAAGTGATAAATAATTATATAGGTTTAAGGTGAAAGACAAAGTTAGTTGCATAGGTCCCATAAGGGAGGCCAAGCAGACTATAGGTAATAGATCACTACCCTGTAAGGAGTCCTAAAATTCCAATAAATGCCCTGGCTGTGTGAGAGAAATAACTAAACCTTTGCCAAATTGTTACTTGAACAACGCGTCAGGTCAGTGATAGCTTAACAGTTGAGGGTTAATGGATTTTAAAATGCACATATGAATACAAATACGCACTATACATCAGGTTGAGACTAGCTGTCTGCAACAAGAGACTAAGACACAGCAAAAAAGTTTCATGCGGGTGAACGGTAAGGTATGAAACTCTTGTGTATGCACAAGCTGTCTCGCTGGTCAAAGAAAGACCATGTACATGGGTCACTCTGCGATGCATTTCCAGAGTTTATTCATTCATCCTTAGTAACTGCCCGGGCAGGGTCACAGTGTTTTGAATTAGGCTGCTACTTTATTTATATTTTGGGAAATAGAACCAACTGAAATACTTAGAAAATACTGTGGGTATGTACAGTTCTGTAGTACATCTCTAGTTGAAACCCATTATGAAGTTTTCACTGTTTCCAGGGCAAAATGGTAGGATTCATATTATTTTCAAAAACACACTTTGGGTTTAATTCCAAATATAGATACAAATATATGAAACATGCAGCAGTTGAACAAATAGGCTCAGCAACCAGAAAAAGAAAACAAAAATCCTACTCCTTATTGACTTTTGCAAAACAAAGTTTTCAGTTAATATGTATTGTAACTATGTTTAAACTTCATGCGGTTCAAAACCTTGGTGCGGTAACTATAGCGCACCCTACTCGTTCTTAATTCCACCACCTGATGAACCTACACTCAGATGTGATCTGGCTGTCAGTAGAACATTTCTCTTTTTAGGATCAGAAACACGCCGGTATAGTGGAAACGCTGACGAAACCAAGCCGCTGTCATATTATTCGAACAACAAAGAACATATTAGACAAACAACAAAAAGTCGCCTAATGGTAAAATATATTGAGAATAAATAAAGACTCTAGCCAGACAGGTCATAACTAGCCGCAAACACGATTTGCTACAGAAGCTTTGTTAGATGAGGATAATAATCAGAAACTCATTCGTTACTCTTAGTCTGTATTATTACATATATTACATATACATTACATATATTACGTATATTAGCTACCACTTTTTTGCCTAGGCAGTTGTGTTTCTGTGGGACTGGGCAGGACACATGAGCTTTTACTTGCTCGGTGGGCCAACTAATGAATTTATTATGTGTCCATTCCTGTGTTGTGCTTTTACATAAATCCCTTAACTCACATCTTAACAGCTCATCTGTTTGTCGATTGTTTTTTTCCCCCCCTCAGTTGTAAATCACTTCGGCTAAAAGCATCTGACAAAATGAATCAGTGCAAATGGAGCAAATGGTGTGTGAACAATATATTCAGATTAGATTTAAATCAGTCCAATTTACTAAAAAAAAATTATTCTTGAATAAGTATCAGCTGAGTAAATGGAGTACAAACCTTGAATTCATTTTGATAAGTGATTAAGTAGACAGATGTTGGTAATTTTGAGCAGTTTTGCATACCGCACTGTTGTACCACTCTGATTATATTCAGTCGGTGCTCAGGGTTTTTTCAGTTATGAAAAGTTATTCCCAAGCATCTTGTGGAAAAATTGTATCCATTCACCTCTACGTTATACAATCATAATCACTTGCAAAGCATAGAGTAGCATGCTGCAGATCTGCCTGTCTCTATAAAGCTATGATTTTAACGTGACATCCAGTGTCTGTTTATAACTTTGTCTCTCCCTCAGCAAAGTTCATCCATTGGGGAATCAAGTTTTCATGACTACCGTAGGCACTTTTTGCCTCCCTCATCAATATTTCAGTGGTGATGCTAACCTGTGCATGCTGCACTCAAATGTTATCAACTTAACTGTAAGAATTGACCTGAAATGTGAGGAGGTCATGAGTGCCCTTCAACAGACAACTGATAATTTGCTGTGAGAAAATCCCCAACATGAGGACTTTAGACTGATCTAAAACCCTTTAATGAATCTGCATGTTGTACACAAACCTACAGTTTTCTGGGTGTTTATCCAAAATTCCCCAGTAAACACAATATGGTTCGTATTTCACTATGTGTAGGTTTAGTTGTTGGTATACCGCCTCCCTATGCATAGAGGATGATGCAAAGTGCAGTAACATAGACAGCATAAACAGAAGGCGAGGTGAAAATGGCAAGGGCCATCAGAAGGGCTGAATGTTTTCTTTATATGTCTCATGAGAGGAAAGAAATATTGCATAGTTTAAGCCATGGAATGGAGCCACACTGCTAAATGCTTCATTTAGAGCTTGGAAAATTAATCCCATATTAATAGTTCTTGCAATTTGGTTGCTCCAGTTTGCTAATTACAAAGAGTAAAATCTCACTAAGCTTTTGTTGTGGGTTGGAGTTGAAAAAACAACAACAACAACAACAACAACAAAACATTACATAAATAAGGAAGAAAACACTTGGGGACACGCATTTAAAAAGAAAATCATTCATCCTTAGTAACTGCAACTGCCTGGTCAGGGTCACAGTGTTTTAAATTAGGATACTAGTTTGTTTATATTTGGGAAATAGAACCAGCTAAATCACATATGTCATACTATTTATTTGTTTATAGTTGTGGACCATCCATGAAACAAGTTCTCGATTCCAACTGGTCAGAAGGTATTGATTATTTTTCTACAACAGCGACTCTGACAATAGTTCCAGCTGCAAATGACTCAATTATAATAAATGTGCTCATTCTAATACATTATTGTCTCCATAGTAACAACGTACACAGGGATTTGTATGCTGGACTTCCACATAAACGGATGGTTTTGATATTGTGATTATGGTTTTCTGTAAATAAACATTTATTTAACATTTATAGAAGGAAGCTGTAACTTTCAGGTTGGTTTTCAGACACGGGAAAGTCTTGAATGAAGGTGTTTATGCATTCCGATTTCTCAGTAACATGACGAGCTGTGTTTTGTACATCCTGGTCTCAGTCTAACGCATTCGACTTACCTCAAAATTGGGAAATCAGCGCTTGGAATTATTATTATTATTATTTATTTATTTATTTTTTTTACCTCCATGTGTTCAAGCGTACATAGTGGGGGAAAAAAACATGAACTCATCTCTGTTTGTCTTTTGTTAGCAACAAGCTGACTGTGAAGAGTGATGTATATTTCCTCCTCAAACACAGTGAACTGTATTGTCAGTATTATAGATTTAACAAGTGAATATATCTGTAGGTTGATTGATCTAAAGCTAATACTTGAACATACAGTATAACTCATGTAAAAGTAAAAAGACCTGCTTTGTTTACTGCTGATACTGTGAGCAACCATGTTGATTTGAGGTCACTTGCTGAACTCAGAGTTGAGGAGACCATCCTGAGTTCCCAAATAGGAATTCAGAGTTGGTTTTATTTATTTATTTATTTTTATGTCTTTCATGGTCAGAGGTCAGGAATTACAAGATACAAAATCTAGTTGGATGCAGCATTAGCCCTGCCCTGGGTTTTATTTCATTTTACATTTTATAGATATATAACCTCCCCCAGTCAAAAGACACGTGTTATAGGCTGGTTGTAGGTTGATTGGCATTTCCAAATTGTCCATAGTGTGTGAATGTGTGTGTGATTGTTCCTTGCGATGGGTTGGAACCATGTCCAGGGTGTCCCCCGCCTTGTGCCCGGAATTCCTTGGGATAGGCTCCAGGCTCTCCTGCAACCCTGTGTAGGATAAGTGGTATGGAAAATGGATGGATGGATGGATGGATGGATACATTTAACTATGCACATGTCAATGGCTAACGTGAACTTGAGCTGTAAGCAAAGCCCTTGTTTTGATGTTCTCCTTAATTGCAAAGCGAATCAAGCATCATGCTGTTATCTAAACTATTAAAACGATGTTCCTCCCATTCTGCTAGATTGACTAACTGTTTTGCTCACTGTTTTCCCAGAGCCTTGATTAGCAATAAAATTCAATTTGGAGTCGGTAGGTTTGCCAGCCTTGAGGGTGGAAAAATGCATTACCCCAGAATAAAAGGGAAATGGCAAGTAATGACTCAGTGCTGAATGATCTGAGAGCCTCTCCATCATTCCTGCTGAAGGTTTGCTGCTACTGTGTTTATGTGTGTGTGTGTGTGTGTGTGTGTATGTGTGTGTGTGTGTGTTGGCTTGTGGGCCAGACAGCTTTGTCCTCAAGTCTTTGAATCAGTCCTCATATGTCTTTCCATACACTTGTGCTGTCCCTGAGCCGGTGTGAAAACGTCTCGTGTTTCAGTACCTGAATTACAGTACGGCTCATTGAATTGTATCACATATTGGCTTGAGCGAAGGTTTAGAGACCTGAAATGATGTGCTCCCGAGATCTAGAATGGAAAAAAGGCTACTAGATCATTTTCTAACCGACCTGCTCTTGCTGGTCCACATCATCAGAGGTAAATGTCAGCGTTTGGCTGATATTATTACCAGAGCTGCCATCCAAAAAGATATCTGAGATCTCTCTCTCTCTCTCTGTGAAATTTCTCCATATTTCAAATGGAGGGGCACATTACAGTGGAGATCTTTATATAAAAAGAAAGGTGTCAGTATAAATGTTTTAATGGAAACCTTTGACTTTAATTCAACCTTACACATTTATATTACTCACTCTAACAACAGCATAATCATTTTGCACTAAATTCCATCTTGCTAACTGAATAATATGTGTGGCAGTATCCCTCGCCGCATCTGAATTCTGTTCAAGTTCAAAAATTGGCCAAAACTGGATACCTTAACTTTAAGAAACTATTTTCTTTCATTTTCCATACTACTTCCATACCATCCTACGCAGGGTCATGGGGGAGCCTGGAGCCTATCCCAGGGAACACGGAGCACAGGGTGAGGGACACACTAGACGGGGTGGCAACCCATCGCAGGGCACAATCACACAATTGGAAATGCCAATCAGCTTATAGCACGTTTTTGAACTGAGGGAAGAAACCGGAGTACCTGAAGGAAACCCCCGAATTACGGGAAGAACATGCAAGCTCCGCGAACACAGGGCGGAGGCAGGTTTTGAACCCCCAACGCTGAAGGTGCAAAGTGTGTTACTTCGAATGTTAGTATATGGCCGTAAAACAATCTGAAAACTGTAAGAACGTGTTTGTGAACAGGATATATGTATGTTTCAGTTTTATGTAAACGTTTGATAACAAATGATAAGTATAAGGTGTATACGTATCAGTTGAGTGTTTCTCCAATAATTATCATATATTTTAAAGATAACTTAGACAAACTCTAATTTGCCATATTGCCACGCAAATGATTTCCAGTTACCTCCACCCCCTGCTGAGGAAAAGGGAGGGATTGTGTATGCTTTAATCACGACTGCAGCTCACCTCTCAGGCAGCAGAGGGCTCTAAATGTTACACACTGCTCCTTTAAAACTTTTAAAAGACTTTTAGATCCTTTTAGGTTGTATATAAATAATTGCCTGGGGTTTTTGTTTAACTCAAAATGGATATTGATAAGGAGTGTCAAAGCACTCCAAACTTTAGCTATTAAAAGCAAAAAACCAACAAGTCCATTTTTTTTCTTCTCTACGTTCCTGTGCTCTGAAAGCTAAATCAGAATTGACATGTGTTTTATTTTGGTGATATTGGACTTAGCCATCCTTGTCTCCAGCGGTTCTGCAGGACTGCACTCTCAAATGCTATGCTGACGAAGTAGATAAGTGGCGAATATGTTACTAACAATGTCTGTCATTAACAATTTCTTCACACTGAGGAGCAATTGGGAAGCAGAAAGGTAGCAGAAAGTATATATGCATATAGTTTTAAGAGATTAAAAAAAAAAAAATTATATATATATATTTATATATTAGTGTTCTTACTAATACACTACTACACACATTCAGTGCTGTAGCAGGGGTCAGGTTGGGGTCGGCTCTCGCATTAGCACTGAGAGAGGATAAGCTTAGCTTTGATTTCCTTATCATCAGTACTGGACCAGAAGTGTTTAATTTGACCTCAGATCTGACTAAAAGGTTTAAAGGGGAACAAAACTGGCATGTGATATGCTAGCTGTAATGATACTGTATGCAGTATTCTGTAGTGGAGTATTGTGTGTCTATGGCTTATTGTTATGTCACATTTACATCCATCAATATTTGGCCATTATGATACTTAGCATACAATCAATTGGTTTCAGTCATTATTGATACAGCAAGTGCTGCATTCAAGGGGAAACTGAGAAATTTGAGTAGGGAAAAGCCATTTGAAATGCTTTCCAACTTGTAATTGCTACTGGAAAGACAGAGTTTATTTGCTGTGTGTGGTCCCACAAGGTTACCCTAAAGATTTACACTTCCCAAAAACAGTTCACGCCCACGTCTCACCATTGCTTCAGTGGATAATCTCACTTGGATAATGATGTAGATTTGTACCCAAGAAATGCTGATAATAATCATAACTACTGTCCTGTGCTCACCCCAGGACTCTCACAATATGGTAATACTGAACATTGTTTAAATCAGTGGTCACCAACCCTGTTCCTGGAGATCTAACTTCCTGAAGACTTTAGCTCCAACCATAATCGTGTCCACCTTATCATCTAATCATTGCCTTAAGAAATTCTGGATCGACTAAAACAGGTGTGTTAGATTTTGGTTGGAGATGAAACCTGCAGGAAGGTAGATCTCAAGGAAGAGGGTTGGTGACAACTGGTTTAGAGAGTATACAATTGTAGAAGACGAATGTGCTCGCCTGACACCATCTCACTCCACACCACCAGAGGTCACAATTACTAGAACACTAACCCACTTCACCTAGTTAACTTGATTCCCATCACTTCCTAATTCAGGGACTTTCCGTGCATCCTAAATTGTGTACTTTGACAGTACCTACTGCATTCAATTCAGTACCTACTGCTCAGCCATTGATAAAATACGTACTGATCAGTATACGGTATGTGTGTAGTATGAATACAATCCGGACATACTACATCCGTCATATTGGCATTGTCATGTGACCTACACTTAAAAAGAGATGACGCGCTGCTTTCTGACATTTTTGATTCTGAAAGCTCTTCTGTGCCACTCCCGTTGCCTCAAGGGATAGCGCAGTGTCCGCTGGTTCCATACTGTAGAATCTCGAAGGAAGCAGTGGGTCATTTCTCGCCTACTGTTTTATGAATACTGAGAATTCTGACTTACTACTCCTTTGGTGTACTGCTTTTCACCTACTGTGTAGTACACTATATACTGTATATGCACTGGTTTATTAACTCTTTGCTTTCTTTCTTGTCTGCGATTCTGAGCCGTTTATTTATTTCGTGTTTGACATTCTGGTATTTTGAATCCTGGACTGTTTCTTGTGGTTGTTGTTTTTGCCTGCCCCTTTTGGATTTGTTCACTGTTTGTTTGCCATTTTGTGTTTTGACCTAGCCTGTTCCCCGGACTGCGATTTTGTGTGACGTTCAAGTTCAATAAACTCTGCACTCGGGACCATATTCTGTCATTGTGTCAGTGTTACAGGTGTCACTGAATCAAGGGTGAAACTTGGGCATGGACTGTAAATGACATGAAGAGTGATTGTGTAACTGTAAAACTTGGGCTGGAGTTCTAGGCAGCTCCTGCTTTTGCACTTGTGGAGAAAAAGAGACGCAAGTAGGGGAACATTGAGTTCTGAAATGTTTATTTGTTTTTAACTGAAAAAAAAACCCTGTTTTTAGGCTATTGCAACAGAACCATGATGCAATACATGTTGACAATGTAACTAAATGAGCCCAAACCAGGAATTTAGTTTCCACTGATGCCTTCTTATAGCACAAATTAGACTCTAGTTAGGACCAGTATATCTTACACAAATACTAATCGAAAAAATGAGGGGAAGGATTCAAATAAAGAGGAAATCTGGTCTCAATCAGTGTTTCTCAGGACCTGGGTTATTCCCCAGACGAGTCTGTGTAGGATTTAGCCGATGCACATATAACCCACACAGTGCATCAACCTCAGTTCTTCCACACCAGCTTCTCACTGATCTCTCTCTCACTTTCTCTCTTTAGCATGTGTAAAAACCCTGGAGACAAATTGACCTGAAAAAAAGCTAACTCTTTTTATCTCTTTTCAGCTCTCTGAACAGGCTACCAAACACATTAAGGCCAGAGTGAACTGACTATTTTCTGCATCTGTAGTTAACACTTGGAGAGCTTAGCTTTCTCGCTAGCAGGGAAGTTACAGAGTGCATTGTTTTATAAGACAAGAACTGATGCAGGTTAATCTGCAGTGTGAGCATCAGTCCATAGGATTTGCGATTTTTGACCCTTTGCTACTGTGATATGGGAGACCGCTTTTCTGCTTTTAAGAGTAGCAGCTAGACCAAACACAAATAAAACTGCTCTGGAAGAAAAGTCCATTCACTGAAGGGGAAAGGACACGATTACTTTTAACAAGCCTATGCCTATATACACCAACAGAAATCAAGTGGGCAGGACTTTTCGGCTGGTAAAAAATGGAGGACCTGCTTAATTAGTGCTCACACCCGACTTTGGCTCACCAATTTTCTTACTGTTGCTTGACCAACAGAAAAAAAAAGAAAAGAAAAAAAAAATAGCCACTGCATCGACTGACACTGCTTTTTTTTCTCTCTGCCTGCTAGGATTTTCTTATTAGCCATGTTGGCACTTCTGGGAGCAGAAGGTCTATCATTCAATTGCATCACCTACGAAGCTTTACAATCCCTTTTTATTTAATTTTTTTTTTTAATGAATTTGCATTTTCCCACAATCGTGCTTTTGACAAAGCGGTCAATGTCTGGGGATTTATAGTAAAGTCCCTGGTTAAATTGGCTTCCCTCACTTTTCTAGAAAATTCCAGAGAAAATAGAGAGCAGAAAATGAGTCGAACAAATCAAAATGATGCCCTGTCTACACTATTACCACTCAGAGGCGAATTAAGGACTGTAGAGGAGAGATTGTACAGCACAGCAGGAGAGCAGAGGATAGATAAGAAAGAGGAAAGAAGAGGAAAGTGTAAGCATAGCAGCTAGAACAGGGGGACAAAATATAGACAGAAAGAGACCGACAGGAAGAAAGAGCCATGAGGAAGGAGAAAAAAAAACTACAGAAGTGACAGCGAGACAGCAGGATGCTTTAAAGTCCAAGCACTTGAATTCAATCAAGTGTTTCGAATCCCGTCCAGAGAAGGACGTGAGAGGCGGGACCATCTGTCTCCTGTTTGATGTTTGCTGCTGTCCACACTATAAGCCGACAATTACAAGGCAAATCAGCCTGGATGAGATGCCATCGCGACCCCCCCCCCCAACGTCCTCTCACTATGGAGTGAGCGGTTGTAGAGCCGCATTGTCACCCCAAGCCCAGCAGAGATGCTTGTCTCACGTGTAGGAATGAACAGGCATGGAAGTGAATAGTAATAATAAAATTAGCAAATATATAGTAGAAAGGTAAAAATCCACTTGGCTCTGATCCTGGCTATCTTAGCTTTGAGCTTCAATGAAAGAACAAACAGGGGAAGAAAAAATAGTCTTAGGTGCTTTATATATGCAGTGTTGAGTCATAGAGGTCCTAGAGGCTCAGAGGTCCTAAGGGACCACTTATAGATAGAAATGGTCCTTGCTCTCAAAGATTCTGCGGTACGAGTCTGGATGGTAATAGGGTAACAAGAGTGACATGGCTTATTTCATGTGGCCACACCCTTAGCAAACAGATTTGTTAACTTGCATCATACATGCAGTAAAATTGTAGCAAAGAAATGAAGAAATACAGTACATGAAGCTGGTTGGGAGTGGACGGTACCTAATGGCTTGACTATTTTCCAGGTTTTTGCTACCGTGTGTATTTTTGTGTATGAATCAGTTAATCTGAGAGGCCATTTGGGAGGTTCATGGGAAATCATACCTACCTCATGCAGCATATCGAATAATAGACAGGCCCAAAATAAATTTGGGCCCAATTCTTAAAATCAGACATGGTATGATAGATATGGGCTTAACTTACTGCAAGTTATTGGGAATTATTGCAAGTAGACAGGGGGTCCAAGGGAACAAAAATCATTTTGGAGGGCCCAGTGCATTACATTGTCAAGGGCAGCAACATTTTTACTGCCACCCTGGTTTTCACCTATCACTACTTCCCATTTACTTACTTGTCCCATCAACCTTGTTTAATAGACGGCCTACAAATAGCCAAGATCCTTCTACTGTTCTGAACAATCAGGAATCTAAGAAGTTCCCTAAAGTACTTGGGATGAAGGGTAACAAGGCTCAAGAGCTTAATATCACAAGTATATGTGTATGTCAGGTTTACTGATGGTATATGGCAGGAATTGCCTTGTGGGTACTGCCAAAATAGAAATCTCTATGGTCGTTTAGTTCTCTGTAAATGGTCTTAAAGCATACGATATACAGAGCGCCATTTTCTTTTAAAGGTCATACCTCTGCTCCTTGAGTTCCCAATGCAGAGAGCTAATCAGTCCTTGCTAAAATTAATAACAGCATCTGCATTATTTAGCACCTGCCTGTGCTCCTCCATGCTGGGCCATTCAGATAAAGCTCTCTCTGCTGCAGCGAGACAGATTTAGTGCCGGAATTGGAAAGGAGGAATGGACGACCAGAGGACTGGGACCGACTCTGAGCAACTCCACCCCACCATTTCATGCTATTCCCCTTGGAATATTCTATTCTTTGAAATCTGTGAAATCTTTCTTCATCCATTCTTATCTCTATTGCTTTGCTACTTTTCTCTATATCTCATCTGTCCTCCCTGTGTTTCCACTCCAAATTTCTCTCACTTTCTTCCTCTCTATCGCATGCTTCGTTTTTCATCGCCTCGCCCTGTCTCTCTGTTGCCATGCCTGATAAGTGCTCGTCCTATATGTACCCTCACCATGGATCACTCCCCTTTTCTCTTAAAGGTCACAACTCTGCTCTTCGCTCTCCCTGATGCAGAGAGCTTATCAGCCAGGCTTTTATCTCCTGTCTGACAGTAAAACAGAGAGGGAGGTCGATCCATGCTCCCATACACACACCTCGCTAAAAAGATGAGGGTTTAGGTGGAGGGTGCCGTGACCTAGGCTTCAGATAAGAGGAAATATTCCCTGGCAGACATAACCATGTCAGGGAGAAGGATCATTTGGGGTTTGATTGTTTATCTGCAATGTAACGTATGGTATTTCCAGAGGTATTACGGGCAAACGTATAAATCTGTAGCAAAGTCAAGAGCAAAGTGGTGTAAAGTAGCAGTCATGATGCTATTTTTTCACAAAGATAACACAAAACTCACAGTCCTTGTGCTGTGATAAGAGATTGGAGGGAACATAGTGATTCAGTGAACATTGAAAGTTAGCTAGCTGGCTGTGGTGGTGTTGTTTTTTTGCAACTGTGAACAACTAGTGAAAACAATGATGTAAACTTTTTTTTTCCCACCCAGCTAAATTAACCCCAAATTAACACATTTGCCTCGCACCTCTGAGGTTGAAGGTTCGAATCCTGCCTCCGCCCTGTGTTCGCAGAGTTTGCATGTTCTCCCTGTGCCTCAGGGGTTTCCTCCAGGTACTCCGGTTTCCTCCCCCAGTCCAAAGACAATCGCTGTAGGCTGATTAGCATTTCCAAATTGTCCATAGTATATAAGTGTGTGATTGTGCCCTGGGATGGGCTGGCACCCCATCCAGGGTATCCCCCACCTTGTGCCCCTAGTTCCCTGGCATAGGCTCCAGGCTCCCCCAAGACCCTGGGTACCCTAAGCGGTATGGAAAATGGATGGATGGATGGATTTATGCTCACTCTGACTGTAGCTTCATTCCTTTTTCACCTCTCCTTTGCTTCCAAAGAGGCCTGGCTAATAAATTTTAGCGCAACTTATCCACATCCTCAAGAGGGACTCAAATATACACTGTGTCAAACCCTAATCCAGTTGTACATTGTGCTCTAACACACAAACACATCTTTTGGAGAAGGATGTTAGCACACATACCATTTTTTATATTTTTTTTCCAGCTGAGTGATGTTATGCTAACGCTAAATCCGATTGTGCTTTTCGTAGCAGTAAGCTGTTATACTTTACAGCTAAATGCTATTTTAATGCTAAAAACAGGGCACTTTCAGTCAGTGTTCCTATTTCTTTCAAATTTGGATAGCTGATTAGAAAAAATTGAGCTCTTTATCCCTTTATTTAGGCACTTGTAGACAGTTTAGGTATCCAGTGGAGACTTGTTTGATATTTTCCCTTATTAAAGTGCCATTCTATCTTTAGAATTGTCTGTGCCACTAATAATGATTAAACTGTAAGGAAAGTAGTATCAGGTGTTCCAAATCAGTTGACTCTGTCAAAAGTTATACACATATAGTATATAATGTTATACTGTTTATACAATATGTGGAAATCATGCAGTAAGGGATGTACAAAAAGATTTCCTACTTAATGCTGTATTTCTAATTCTAAGTATGCTGCAAAATGGCAGCTCCGTCTACATAGCACTTACTAATCCAAGCTGCTAGACTGTGAGTGCTAATTACCTAGCAAGTACAAAGATTCCACTTGAAATGGACCGGTGTCTTTTCTCATGCAATCACTTGGCTGTGCACATCTGCAATATGTACGCGTATAATGACCCGGCTGACCTCGCGTTTGCTTTATTGTGGTGCTAATGAGAGCTTTCGACACATAGCAACAATCTTCCATGTTCCGAACAGCCATTATCGACTTCGGAGAAAGGTGTTGTATGAGTGTGTGTTATGGAAAGCCATTTTCAGCACCGTCAGATGTTGCATCATTGAATTAAGCAGAGAGGTAAAGAAGAGAAGAAGAAGAAGAAGAAGCATGGTTTACTCCTAGCGTAGGTAATTAGCCTTCATGCTTCAGCTAGGTGGCTTTGTGTGTAGCATGGCTTCAGGTGTCGCTAAGCATGACTAGCATGCTGGAGAGATCATTAGGCCAGAGAACACACACCAGGATGGCACTGAGGTGGATAAGGTGATCCATTCACTTCATATCGCCTTCAGTTCTTCTTTTTTTTTCACCTGGTTATCCCCACAATATTGATTTCCCTCCAGCTCTCATCGCACCTCTCTCGCATCTTCTACTCCCTCCTAAATCAATATTATTTTGTTTCTCACACACACCTTTTGTTGCGCCTGATGCCATTCAAAGGCCTATTTTCTGTTTACCTTTCTCTTTGTTTTCGCTCACAATTTCAGAAAGGACACGTCGAAAGCGACAACAGCACTTTGCCCTATTCATAAGCAAAGACAAGCCACGGCAGGTTTTTGCTTACGAAGCCATTAGCTGTGATCACCTCCGCCTGCCGCACCTGACAAAAGACATTTCCAGAAAGTGCTGAATCATGAACACTGCTTAGCATCGTCAGGGACAGGCTAGCTAATTGGAGACAGTCCTGCAGTGTTCAGTGTGTCAGAACATACTGTCTGGGAGCTAATAAAACTCTCGAATCTTTCTCGAGGTCTGGTTTTTTTTTTTTTTTTTTTTTTTTTTGGCCATAAGCATTTCTTTCCTACAGTAACGATTTGCAACTCGGACATTTTGGAAACCATGAAAGTGCTGCAAAGTGGTGTAAGAAGTTAGCTAAAAGCTTTGAGCATCAGCCATTTTCAATGAGATATATATTTTTTCCAGTTCCAGTAATGGGCCCTCCAGCATATGAGGCTACAGTAATGCTGAAGCTGTTTCTGAAAACAGCCTGGGTATGAGTCATTAAAATCGCCCTGTGTCATTGCTCTGCCCCTGCTATCAGCTCTTCCCAACACTGCTTGTTTAATGGCCCTGTGATCGTTCTCCAGTGTTTCTTAATTAGGTTTGGGTGCTTTTAAAGTTCTCTGCACAAAGCCATGCTCTCTCAGGGTGGCCAGTTTTAAGAGCTTTGGCTAAACTGCTAATACTGCTGCATGGAATTACTTTTTTTTTCTTCCCCCAAGCATCTCTTCTCAGTCTAAGAGCTTCATATAGTGTTTTTGAAATATAGCAACTCCCATGTTGTCCTAGTTTGTTTGTTAGAGTTCATATGCTTTTAGGTATATGCAAATTATCGCTGATTTATCAGGCATAACAAATTATTTCGCTTAATCCTGATACACTATCGGCACTTTTACACCTATTAGTCCATTTTCTGCTCCGAATGTGAGCAAAATGGATATTTTTGGCTCTTTGCTATTTGGTGTGGTTTGGCTTCACACTATAATGAACCGAATTAAATGAACCAAAAGAAAAAGAATGTTTTGTTCGAGACCTCAGTGTGACTGCTGTGGTCTCACCTGACTATCAGAAGGGGAAACATACCAGGGGTTGATTCAAACCGACCAAACACTGGATCTGAAAGTACACCAAGTCATCCTTTTCAAAATAACAGCTGGTATTTAGCTTAGTTGAACATGGTCATGCCTTCTGGCCCTTCTGAGTGTGGTTATCTAAGAGCCTCCAGTCCTGATGATGTTGCTGATGTCAATCTACCAAAATGGAAATTCTCAAATGCATTGAATTAATTTTTTTTAACATGTACCTCTGACTTTCTAATATGTAGATACTAAAAAAAAAAACGGATTCCACTTGATCTGATTTTGCAGAGACTTTAGCTGAAAATAGGGGTCAAGGTTTGGCCTCTGGCTGTATGAATTATCAATCTTAACAAAACAAAATATCGATGTATCTACCAGCAGCAGCCTGGTTACACTTGGAAAATGATTCCTCAGCCCAGTAGAGCTGAACGTTTCCAAATGGATTCCTAATAGAACCATGAAGGAGGAGGACATAGAGAGAAACCGAGAGCAGTTTTTTTTTTTTTCTTTCTTCCTTCAGCCTGCCATCTGCTTTGCCAGTTTCTGTGGACGTGACAGGAAGTCCCTCAACGCCAGCCTTGCTCCACAGCAAGGGACTGTTGGAGAGCTTGGTGGCACAGGTACAAGACAAGCTAAGTGTGGGCTAAAAAATAAGGCGCGAATCCCTCAGGATGTGATGCTAGCCCGGAGCCTGGATGATCGAATCGGGCCGACACAAATAGTAATGCAAGTAGGCAGCGTATGCACAGCTTTGTATCGAGCTGCAGTTTTTTTTAGTAGAGTAGAAAGAAAAAACAAGTCTGCAGAACAAAAAGGTAACTAAAAGGAAGAGAGATTCAGGTGTCCTCAGGTTATTTGGAGTGGACACCAGGAAGACTACTGAGGATGAGTGGCAAGACCGAAGTAGCTAAAGCATCAGCTGAAATGAGAGAAAGTAAAGCTGTGAAAGGAGAGATAGAGAGGCAGAGTATATTAATAGGCTTCTCCGATGATCTCTCTCGCCTCAATCCTGTTGATAAGAAAAGCTCAAGCTTGCCCCCTAGTGTTTCTGGGATTCCCTAAGGACTTCAGATCAAATAATAGATGACCTCCTTTACCAGCAATGTAAGATTATGCAGATAACACTCTAGACACGCATATGATTTAGACGCCTTGCTTTAACTTGCAGTAGATATCAGCCTTTTAGAGAAGCAAAGACAAAGATGAAAATTTTTACATTTTTGTTACAAGCGTCTGCTTTTGGTGCAATGTAACTCAGTCAGGATCATCCTTTTTTAGATTAAATAGATACAATGAATGCCAGTAATGCCAAAAGTCTTTGAATACATTGTAAGATGCTTTTACGAATATTCGAGAAAAAATAGTTGATGCAAGATCAGGTCTGAAAATGAAAAAAAAAAAGATTAAAAGCCGTGCTTTGCTGTTAATCTGGGCATCTCTTGGTGTTATGCATGCCTAGAGTTGCATTTCTTCCAAAAATCCAGACAGAGCTTCACAAATGCTGCCGTGGATTTCAGAAGCACGGTAAGGGCTGATGCAAACGTTTTACGGAGTGAGCCATCTGTGTGTTTTAGTCTCGGCGGAGCTGGCTAAAGGAGAGCAGCAGGAGCAGGACGGACCACAGCTCATTAGAAAGGCAGAGAGAGAAACAGCAGGTTGCCTCCCTCACTTTCTCTCTCACTCACGTTCCCTGTTCTCTCTCTCTTTCTCTCTTGCTCTCTTCTGCCCAAAAAAAAAAAAAATACATCGCCATTTACATCCACGGACATGACTCCAACAAGGAGCGTTTTCCTTTGTGAATGCCTCCCTCACTCCTTTTATGGGCGCATTTGCTCATATCCTGCCTGAATTAAAGATAAAGTGCTGGGAATCATGGCTATCACAGTTTTAATATCAGAGCTCTGCCTGCAGGCCAGTGTTAGATGCATTTATAGGCTACATCTACCCTCATCCCTAAAGGAGGCCACCAACATGGGGGCGTGAATAGTTGAATTATAAGCTGATCTATCTGGAAAACAAAACACTGGCCAACAATGAGCACTGGCTACATATTATATGTAAAGAGTAAAACATCTTGGGGGCATGCTGTTATAGGAAATTAATCAATGGTGGAGTGGTGTGATGTGGACCGATACAAAGCGAAGATAGCATTACCATGTGAAAGGTGATTATTTTCAAATAACAGAACATTTTATTCCTCTTATATTTTTAGTCATTGAATAACAACAACAAATCACACTTTTTATCCATTTATAGTTACATTTAATGTTGTGGCATGTTCAAAAATCAAGTCAGTTCCTGTTATCCCTTACATTATAGCAGCTGCAAACAGCCATTTAAAAAAAATCTCTCGAAGTTAATAAGACAGAAAAAAACATGTTTTACACAGACTGAGCATAATACAGAATACTACACCAAGGAGGCCTGGTTGGATGAAGTCTTTCCACCCTGTGAACCTACTTAAACAACTTCATGGCCTCTGGTTGTTTTGTTAGCTTGTTAGGAAAGAGTTTCTGTGGTTTAATCTCTACTCTGGCTGTTCTGTGGTCGAATATTGATCGACTACATACCCTTAGTGAGAGTGATCCTTCATAAACCCACACTGCTCTCTCTGATAGGCTTTGACTGATGATCAGTGTCATTGTGCCCAAGAGGACGACACCAGCTGCATCCGCCACTCTCGCCCCCTTCCTCATCCCATTCATCATCATCCTCAGTGGGGCTGAAGCAGATCCTTCCTCTTTTTCCCCCCTCTCTTTGCCTCATGTGACCACTGGCTGAGATTGGCAGTGATGTAGAGTCCATGTACTTATTTATTGAAGTAAAGCCACATCTTTAACTAAGCTTATGGGTCATTGATTCCCATGAGAGGAGAGAAGACTAGCAGGGAGTCATTTATGTGTGGAGGCCTTAACTACAGCTGTCAATACCTAATCGCTAAATGGCATTCATCTGCATTAGCGATGAATTTCCCTTACATGAAAAGAACATATGAGTGAAGTAGTTTAATTAATAAAGCAGTAGCAACCAGTAAGAGGGCTTGCTCTCGTGTCCGAAATGGCATCCAACTCCCTACAGTTAAGGCTCTGGGTTATTGATCAGAAGGTCGGGGGTTCAAGCCCCAGCACCACCAAGCTGCCACTGTTGCTCTTAATCCTTCCTGCTCCAGGGGTGCCATATCATGGCTGACCCTGTGCTCTGACCCCAACTTCCTAACAAGTTGGCATATGTGAAGAAAAGAATTTCACTGTGCTGTAATGTATATGTGATCAATAAAGGCTTCTTCTTCTTCAATGTGTTCAGAGTATTCTGATTAGGTGCTAGAGACTACGGGGTAACTAATCATTGGACATTTACTTATGTCCAAAATAGTCCCTACACTCTTAGAAAGCAAGGTTCTCTTAAAGATTCTATGCGAAACCCTACAACAGAGGGTCCACCTTTTAGAAAGGGTTTACAAAACAGAACTCCTTCAGAACCTTATGAACTCTTAACTTTCCAAAAAACATTTGTCAGTCTGTACGCTTTAAGACACATCATTTGAACACCAAGTCAAATGCCTTGTGGGGTCTCATAAACACTAGATGTCCAAACTTGCATTAGGACACAGGGTGATATCACTTCCAAAAAAGGGGTGTGGTTTTGGACCTCAGATAAAAGGTAACAAAGGTGGATTTTAAGGTACATTTGTAACTGGGATGATATTTCTTCAGAATGTTTTTTTGTACCTTTTAGGAAGAAGGACATAATTGTAGAAGAACATCATGAGGTACATAATTTGACTTCCTATGCTTCTTTCCAATCCCTGAGACTTTTTATCGAGTAGTGTGGAAGAATATGGAAGACTATGAACAATGGATAAGGTGGTAGGACATTATGAAGAGTGGAAGGAACTGCCTTACCCTCAATGGTTCCATGGAATTTGTACCTTTGGGAATTTTTTTGGCACCTTTTTTTTGACAAGGAGCAATATGGAGGACCATGCATTGCTTTGAATTCTTTTATTGATGGCTACTCATCCCTTGGCCTGCCATGGAATCTTAATAACAATTATGGAAAGTGTTTTAGCCCTGCATTGGACTGGTGTCCCATCCAGGATGTATTCCCGCCTTGCACTCAGTGTACTTGGGATACTCCGGTTACTGAAGATGAATGAATGAATAAAAAGTTTTAAGAGAACATTCACAGTCACCAAGTGAACACTTCCAGAGTTTCAGTGTACTCCAGAAAAGTGTGTTTAGAGTCCTTGGTGTCGCTCTGAGTGAGAACCTTGATCGATGGCAATTAATGGAAGCTCAGCCACCATTTTCCTCTTCTACTGAGCATGCCATGCTTTGTGCTGTCTCATCATTATGATTCAATAAGGCATAGCAAACAAAGCCAGAGATCCTGCATTGATACCTAAACCTATTATCTCAGTAGTTCTGGCGCCTCTGCCGTGACAAATTGGTGTGGGCTTTAAGTGGAATGGAAAAACTAGACAGAATACAGAACGTAAAATGATCCAGATGGACAATGTGTAGTTAAGCAGTGCCGCAATGGTTTGCTAAAAAAACAAACAAACAAACAAAAAAAAAAAACCCTGAATATTACATGATAGGAAGCAGCTTAACAATGGACATTTAGGCATGGTTGGTGCATGCCCAAGCCATCATCTGTATACACCAGCCTGTGGCACATGAACGACCAAGTCAGAGAATTTACTGCTTGTTTTGATAGCGTTGTGCCATTATCGAACCCCATAATGAAACTTTTGCTTTTAAAACATGTCCAAAATGGACCTCATATGCTGCTGCGCTCAGTGCTGTCATTGATCAACAAAAAGCCCTCGCCATGTCGAGGCTGACAGGAGCCTTTAATTAGTCCCATACGCGAAGGTCAAAGTCATTTGCGCGCAGCTCCAGCCGCCTGTTTGAACAGGGATCAAATCCGCTAAAGAACCAAATAGTGCGGGGTGCCTGCCATTTCCCAGATTTTAGCATTGTAAATAGGCAACCAGGGCAAGGTGCAGTTCACATCCGTCTGTAGCTAATCTGCTGCTGAGCAAACATGGACATAAGCAATAGAGAATGAATCCCAAGTAATCCTGGCACATACCACATTTCATCAAAGTGCAGGCCGCAGATAAAAGAGGCTTTATTTGTTTTGCACTGCTGCTGTTGCATGTGCATCATGACAATGGATTTGGAGGTTTTACAACAGATATTTCCCATAAAGACATCCGGTGGAGAGATTGAAAGGAAAGCCAGGGGTGCATGTATAGGAAAAAGCATGGGCAGCTCGTATGCTACGGCATAATCTTAATACTTTCCCTCAAGCCAAGCAAACTGATGCTTTTTATTTATTTATTTTTTATCCTGACAGGTTGATAATGTTTGGAAGATGAGAGTGAGACATTATCAGAAGTGAAAGCTTGCTTATCTTCTTGTGTTAAGTGCCCAGACTGGCCTTTAGGATATTAAAAGAGAAGAGCTGCTTGTTCTTTTCTGGGCTAAGCCACCTGGAGACCACAGTGGCAGTTCCAGCTCCTGAGAACTGATAACATCTGCATCCACAATGGCTTTCACTCTAACATAAACTCGGTCACCTGCCGTCTCCCACAAAGTGATTGGCATACACAAACACGCACACACTCCTTCCTTTGGGAGCGGGACATTTCTGAGGCATCAGAGAGAGAGAGAGAGTGTGAGACGAGACAGACGGCAGCCTTGTCTAAGCTCAGAAAGTCTGATAACACATGAAATAGGGTTGCTTGGAGATTTGCCGTCAAATGCTGACTGACAAGCAAGACACCCGGTGGTGGGAGAGAGCAGAACAAATGGAGTTTCCTGATAACTCTCTTTGATCGATTCATCGGCTCATTTGTCAGATCTTCACACTTGCTAATCCGTCACTCATTGGTTAAGAGCACTTCCTTCTTAATTTATAACCATAAGAGGCATCGAATATCCAAAGTGAGAGAAATATGCCATCTGTGTTTGAGAATGAAAGTGATATCTCCTGGAAATCTGTGGTAAATCCTCTGCCAGAACACCACCGTGATCCTGTCTCTTTTAAAATACATCCAGTAGATAAATTTTCCTACTTTATCTCATTCATATCTCTCCGTATCCATTCATCACCTTCTTACCATTTGCATTATAGTAGCTATGTAATAAATAGACAGAGAGTGACGATCCCAAATATTCCAACTAATCTCTGACACTTAAACTAAGTCAGTGCAGGCAGTAGGGGCCACAATCGAGTCATGATAAGCGATGTTTGACTGAGAAACAGCTGTCTCCCAATGAAGAATGCCATGATGAAGAGAGCCATGTTAATCTACAGTTACTACAATTGGGTGATTAGTACAGAATGAAGGTTCTCAAATGTTTTGTACTCAATGATCTCTTCTAGTGTAAAAAAAAAGTCCATTCAATCCAAGTAAACAGTAAATTCTAATAACTATAATTACTAAACATTGTAGACAATATATTTTAGACAAAAATATTTTTCCAGTGGTTCTTTGAATTGTTAAGAGTTCGAGAGATGTAGAGAACCATAGGTATAGAGGATCTAGTTTCAGAGCCACGAATTAGAGGATCTACATTGAAAACCATGGCTATAGAGGGTCTGCACTGATAAGGGTATAGGGGATCTACTTTGAGAAGCATAGGTATAGTGGATCTACTTAGAGTATCACGGGTATAGATGATCTACTGGGAGAATCATGGGAACAGAAGATCTACTTTTGAGAACCACGGGTATAGAGGATCTCTTTTGAGAAGCATGGCTATAGAGGTTCAAATGTGAGAACCATGTGCAGGGAGGATCTAGTTAGAGAACAATGTTTGTGGAGGATCTACTTTAATAACCATGGGTATAGAGGATCTACTTTGAGAACATGGAGACAAAAGATCTACTTTGAGAACCATGGGCATAGAGGATCTACCATAAGAACATTTGGTATAAAGGACCAATACCAACTTTGAGAAGATGGGTATTGCAGATATACTGTACTTTGACAACCATACTTTGAGAACCGGGGGGGTGGGGGGTGATCAACTATTATCGTTAATGGAGGAGCAGTGAGTCAAGTCAAGCTAAATTAGGCTATGCAAGATTAGGGTTCTTTACTTTGTCCCTCTTCTGTGTGGAACCCTACAACAGAGTGTTTCCTAATCAAAGAGGTTCCAAGCAGAACAACAAGCTAAGAACCCTTAATTGTCCAAAGAACCCCTGAGGAAATCTGTTTTCTCTAGTCAACTTTGGCACTGAAATAATGCACGAGATACACCATGGACTACTTTAATCTTACTCATCCATAAAACAATGATAATAGCTGATCCGTCTAACTGAGATTAGGTAACAGATAACCTTAGCATGAAATAAAAGCAGCAAGAAAAATTACTTGAAATAAAACTGACAAGAAAAACAACATAGAATAAAAGCAGCAAAGAAAATGACGATATAAAACAAGAAAGAAATAAAACAGCCAGTCAAATAAACAAAGTAATAAGTTACATCAGATATATGCGCTCAGCTCCAGAATTATTGACACCCTTGGTAAAGATGGGTGAAAAGTGAATGAAAAATTGAAAATGAAAGAATGGCTGTGTGAAAATATGATCAAAATTTAACATTAATTAACATCTAAAACCTATACTGTATATATATTTGAACAGAAATGTGCATTATAGTTATTACTCATCATCACCAATGGTGCCAATAACGCTGGACCTGACTATATCTGCATTCATTTATGTTCTACAGATAAACATTAATAGATTTCATTTTGTCTACAGTACCCCTCTACAGATTTGCCATGTACTGCTAATTTCTTTATTTATAGTCAGTCACAATATTCCACATGTACAATATTGTTCATGGACACTTCAAAGGTTGACTATGTAGTCAGCATTTTGGTTTAATATATCTCCAAAGATGAAGTTTGTCCTACTCAAAAGGCAACATCAGGATAGTTGTGTTTCCTCACTTTAGACAAAGTTAATGGCAAAATCATATGTACATCAGAGAATACAATCTTTCTCTGAGAAGACAATGCTATTCAATAGATGAGAGTTCAATGAAGGTTCAATGAAGTGCGACCTGATCATCTGGTGAGGAATGGGGTGTGACCAGGGTTGGTTCTGAACTTTTGGTGGCCCTAAGTGACTACCCTATCACTACGCCCCCTAGAAACACTAAATAACACTGAAAAAAAATTACTTCAGAGGTAGAAATGCCAGCATGGTCAGCATGGTGTGTGAATTCTGTCTCTGACAGTTCCTCTACTTTAGATATATCAGAACAACTAGAGGGCTAGTTTTAACCACCGTGACCAGGCAAAGCTCATATGACTTTCTTTGTTATGTTTTTTTGTTTGGCGGCTCGGGGGCCCTGAACAACTGCTTATACCACTTATAGCTAGAAACGGCCTTGGGCATAATGGAACATAAGGAACAAATGACAAGCGATAAAATATCCACTACACATGCTGAGGACTGGTGATTTTTAATGGCTACATTTTTTCCGTCAGTTGCCTGTGTGTCCTGGCCGAGTGTGTGTGAGCGTCAGAGAGGCCAAGAGATTCTCTACGTCAGCTAAAGGTGAGAAGACCTGCTGGCAGCTGCGAGTCCTCACACAGTCTAATGTGCCATGAAATTTTATTCTACTCAGCTCACATTGCAACTCTGCCCTCTTCAGTAAATGGAAATCTGATAGTTGAATTGTTTCCCCTCAAGGGCAAGTAGTGTTTTTTTTGCCCCCTTCTCTAGATCTTTGATGCTTATCCTGATTACAGTGACTTGAGTGGGTCATTAATGAGTTTACGTGTTCATTGTACCTTCAAGCTTTATTACTAAGGTTTCTATTTTTATGATTAATATAGTGTTATATTCCAGGCATCATCAACAACGTAGACAACGTAGAAACAAGTTGTTTCTGATCACTTGTGTCACAATATTTAAAAAAAAGTTAATTATGTTTCTGGACTCATGCCCAGTTTTCTCTCTTAATTTATTCATTTCCAATATCCAGCCACTAGCTAGATCTATCTTGCTACCAATCTGAGTGGTGAAGACTAACACATGCATCCTCCAAGATACATAAAACCACTGCTCATGCAACATCTGTGATTGGCTAATATTGCTCTGATTGACAGATTGCTCTAATATTGCTCTGATAGTCATCCTTCTCGCCCAGAGAGCAGGCCAGTTATGCTCTCATGGACTCCTAGCCACAGATGGCTTGGCATCTCCAGGATTCCAACTCACAACTTCCTAACGAGAGGGCGAATCTGAAGCAGGCGCTGAAGAACTAGTGCCAATCATGGCTGTACAAGGATCGTGCCTCTTTCAGCTCATGTCTTCCAAACAGCCAAATAACCTAGCCTAGTTACCATTTTCATGCACGTGTCAATCCTTTTAAACACTAAATGGTATGTCAGTGTTCAAGTCACTCTCAGTGCAAGTCATGGTTCCTCACACTGCTTGCTTTTGTCTTTCATTTTCAATGTGCATTTTTATTTTGCCATGTGTTTGTTTTGGCTATAGTCCTGTCTGTGCCCCTGTCTTGTCATTGTTTTCTTCCTTATTGTGTGCACCAGTTTTGTGTTCAGCCCTTAATTAGCTTCATAACTTATGTCCTGTTGTCTTCCTTCCTCTTTGCAAAGTCTTGCCAATCTATCATGCAGTTCTTACATTGTTTCTCCACGTATTGTTTCTGCTTTGCTTGTACTATCATTTCTGAATACAGATTATCCTTCTGTTATGTTGTCTACATGTGTATGGACTACAATGGAGATTCTTCGATTTTCCAAGATAAAATCCTTGTGTCCTGCCTCTAACCGTACGTTACACCAACAGTGTTTTTCTGGCAGTCCTGGGATTTCACCTCACAAACTTGCAATCACGAGCACAGAAGCTTAGCCACTGAGTCACCACTGCCACTCATTTGTGCCCTATGAGTAACTATGTAATATGGTGTAAGATTCGTTTTAGCGGATTTGATCCCTGTTAAAAGACATGGTGCTGTGCAGAAATGATTCTGACCTTTGCATCTGGGATTGATTAAAGGTTGCTGTATAAATTTATACAGAGTTGAAAATATGGGGCCATGTTGCAAAAATACAATATTTAACGTAAGAATACAATATAACTTAGCACCGTACAAATATATAGTCTCTAATGGCTGGAAGTGGTCTATGTATTACATAGACATCCTTTTATCTTATTTCTGTTAATAGTTTCATTGCTGAGCTCAGCTATAGGCTCTACAGATACTGTTCTACCTTGTTAAATGTAAAAATACTGGCATCCCCCTGTGTTTGTTCCTATTCTATATGGGAAGCAGAGCACTCCAGCTCTATGACCACGCCTCTAGGGGCATTTTTGATGGCAGACGATGGATGGCTGGATGCTGTGGAGTTAGCTGCATCACTGCTTCTCTGAACCAAGGAATTTAAAGGTAGTGTCTTATAGACAGAGAGCCTGAGAGAGGGACAAGGAGAGATAAAAGGCAAGCCCTGAATACACGAGGAAAGCATCAATATTCAATGTGCTCATCGCTTTGGATAAAAAAACTCTTCCGAGACCCTCGCTTTTGCATCTCCGCAGCATGCGCATACACAGTACACAAGCACCATCCACCATTTCACCATTTCTTCTGATCCAGTACTTTCTGCATCAAGAAATCAGTGGCAATTTTATGAAAGAGAGATATTGCATGGACTCGTCAGTCCGAAGGAAAGCATCACCTTTCCTCTGCTTAAACCTGTGTTTGTGTACATTGTTATCAGTGATGAAACTGGATGAAAAAAAGAATGAAAGCATGCCTATATAAGTCCAAGCTGGGCAAACTTTCAATGATAGGCTGTGGGTTATGAAATATGGATGTCCAAGCTGAGGAGGCGGTGTTTTTTGAGCAGTGTGTGTTCCAGGGATGTAGCACGGGGGTGTGGGCTTCACAAAAATAGATGATTCCTGTGATGGATCAGGGAAAAGGGCCTGACTTAGTAAAGCTGTTTGTGATTGAGAACGAAAGGCCCTCCCACGACAAAGCCGCCTTTCGCTGTGATTCATACAGGCTTTTCTCAATCTCTCCATCACCCTTAAATTTAAGCAAACCAATTTAGCGGGCCTCTGTGTGTCCAGTGTACCGTTGCATTTTATCACCAGTTTATTTATAATTGCTCGACTCAGGGACGTCATTTGGGTATGGCCTTGCCTGCTGGATCCAAGAAAAATAAGTAAGGAATAAAACACTGTGGGTGAGCTGTTGATTATTTATCTACAGCAGCCCATTACAAAGTATTTTATTCCTCTTATATCACAGCAACGTGACACTGGTTACATTTTTTTTTTATTTATTAAAGCATGAGAAGTCATAGTTTTTAATCCATATGGTTATGTTTTACATCTGTGAAAGAAGTCATTTCCTGTTATCACTAACATTCACTCACCAGCCTCTCCTTTTTCACTCTCTTGAAGGTAATAAGACAAAAAAAAAAAAAAATGCAGCATGTCATGTTATTGAGAAACCACAAAGCCCACCGTCCTGAAGATTTCCCAGGTGCTCCATTTGGCTGGGCACACTGCTTATGCGTAACACAATTTAATAGTTTTCTTCAATATTAGCCTTTTCAAAAAAGAAAAAAGAAAAAGTCAGCAATGTGCAAATCAGTTCTTGATGCTGTGACACTTCCAAGGTTCATTTTTCCTTAAAATGCTGCCCAGTCAAAACTTCACTATAATTTTTTGTGAATTTTAATAATGTGATAATGATAATATTGTAACCTGTAATAAAATATCAGTACCATCCAATTTAATCACATAACTATCATGTAAATGAACTAACAAATTAAGCAACTCAAGACAAAACTGACTGGATTACTCAACCAACCGAATCAAATCTAGTAGATTTTACTCAATTAGGTCTTGCTAGTTTGACACTAAGTAGTTGTGTTTAGAGGTCGACCGATTGATCGGTTTTGACGGGATTGATGGATGCATCCAGGAAAAAGTGTGGATTTTTGCCAATAACTGTTATCGGCAATCAGTTATCAGCAAAAATCCACACCGATAGTCTTTTCCCGATTGCGTCTGTTGTGGGAGCGGCTGAGAAGGGTCCGCTGTCATTATACAGTACGAGAGCGGCCTCTAGAGGCAAAATAAAAACTTTCACTGACAAATTTTGTTGTGTTATTTGAAGTGTTTTTTATTAATTTTGGATCTCTCTATTTTTAATTTAAATTTTATTTGGATTGTTACTTTTTGGTTACACTGTTGGATTCCTATCTTTTATTCACTTTAATATTAACAGTATAATAACAGTTAACGTATATTAATATTTATATATTTATTTCATTTTTAAAAGTACAGTACATCTTTATGATACATTCAGTACTGTTTATTTTTGTAATAAACTTCAGTAATATTTTACTCTGTGTTATGTTTTCATTCAGTATCAATTTTAAAAATAATCGGTTGATTAATCGGCAGGTACTGCCCAACTTAGTTAGGAGTATCGGTAAAATCTAATATCGGTCGACCTCTAGTGGTGTTACACTTGAAGTTAGTATTAGAAACTAGTATGCGCTTCTATACTTCTGCATTATCTTCTATACTATAAATTTCACTGAAGCCAAAATACTTGTATTATATCATATGTTTTATTTACATCAACGCATACTTAGTTTACATGCTTAATTTATTAGCATGGATATATTTGATAATTTAAAATAATTTCCATAAAAATATTTAGAATTTTGTAGTGTAAAGCCAAATATAAATTCTTTGTCCTTTTTTTAAAAAAAATATCAATACATTTTCTACAACAATGGAATTAATATTGTTGCTTGGACATGCAATATATCTTGCGTGTGTGTGTGAACATGCAATATTCTATGGCTGAAAAACAACAGAGTGTGCATTTTTCATCTAATCGATGTTATATCCCACTGCTATTTTTATCGTTTTCTATAGTAGCTGTTTGATTCACTATACTGTGCTTATTCCACTGCAGCTCATGTTGTAAGAAGCTGGTGTTCACCCCTTCACCAGAGAAATCCTGGTGTGTGTTTTTTTTTTCTTTTTTTCTTTAAATATTTGATCTAAATATGCTGATCTGAGACCAGTGTGCAAGGTTACATTCGTGTGTAGCAGGACAAGCCTCAGGTCAGGTGTAGAGAGAAAGCTGGAGTGTGTCACTCATACCCTCATTAACACAGTGTTCGTACTCTAGTCTCTGGGTGAATGTCCACCCTAAACCACGACACGGCTAAAGGTGAATTCCAAATGGAGGTTTTGGCAGAGGTTTTTCAGTTGAGGCTCAGCGCGGACATCATTAACAAGAACTGGAGTTTACATTCCTCTCAGCAGCACCTCCTCGAGTTTCCATTTCTCATTCTCGTCACTCCTCTCTTTCATTCAAATACATTCAGCCTGCTTTATTTATTGCTAAAAAAAATTAAGCATTGTTATACTGTTGATTTCTTGAATCTGATTGGTCAGAAGGTATTGATTCATATTCTGTAGCAGCAGCTCTGACAGTAGTGGATTAAAATGCGTTGTTATTTCAAAACGAACGTTTATGGAATGAGTCTCCAGTGTCAGCACTTTGTATTGGTTGGTAGGTTTTCCACCATGGGAAAGTCTTACAGACTGTGTAGTTTGTGCTTTGTGGTTTCTCGGTAACATGCCAAGCTGCATTTTTGCTTATTATCTGCAAAAGAGAGGGAAAAAAAGAAAAAAAACTAATTGTGGACATTCGACAACATTTCGCTTTGCGTCGGGCCACATCACACCACCCCGTCGTTGATTAATTTCCTATAAAAGCATATCCAGTTGTTGATTATTTTTCTATAACAAGATGCCCCCAAGTGTTTTTTTTTCCCCCTTATGTATGTACTGCTAAAGCTTGGATAACAAATTTCTGATTTAAAATAATGGAAAAACTAAAACGATTGTGTCCTTGTTCTTTTATAAGAAAGAAAATATTTTATCACCAAGAGTATCAGTTTCAACATTCTCTCTCTCTTCCTCTCTCTATCTCTCCATCTCTCTCGCCCTCTCTGTTATGAACTGTAACTGAACTGAACTGTTACATAATCAGATGTCAGAGTTTCATAATGCAACCAATGTTTTTAAAGTCTTACCCCTGGCAAATTTTTAACCTTCAAAGTCAAACCCTTCAGCATTTTCAATTAAATACAAGACATTCCACATAGGATTTCACCCTTTTTTTTTTGTTAGCGTTGCAGCTGAAAATGCTTGGCATGGTGGCTTAGAGGTTAGCATGTTTGCATCACCCCTCCAGGGTTGGGGGTTTGATTCCCACCTCCACCCTGTGTGTGCGGACTCCCCCAGTCCAAAGACACGCATGTCGGCTGATTGGTATTTGTGTATTTTGTGAGTTTGTCTGTGCGTATGATTGTGCCCTGCAATGGGTTGGTACCCCATCCAGGGTGTGGGGGTGGCAGTGGTAGCTCAGTGGTTAAGACATTGGGCTACTGATTGGAAGGTTGTGAGTTCAAATCCCAGCACTGCCACTGTGGGGCCCTTGAGCAAGGCCCTCAACTGCTCAGATGTATAAATGAAATAAAAATGTAAGTCACTCTGGATAAGGGCATCTGCCAAATGCCACAAATGTAAATGTGTGTGTCCCTGCCTTGTTCCCCAAGTCCACTGGGATAGGCTCTAGGCTCCCTGCAACCATGTGTAGGATAATTGGTAGATAAAATGGATGGATATGAAATACATGTTTTGTGCTTTAGATATTTATTCATTCTATTTACCCTGCGAGTTAGTTTATACTGCGCAAACATGGTGCTTGGTTTCTTATAAATCTCCATGCTCAGGTCGTAAACCACAGCAATGTGCCTCTTTAAGAAAATGCATTTTACTTTTGTTGTGTGGATTTGCTCCAGGTGTGTTTGTAATGCGTTTCTGATTAGGCTTGCAGTTTTATTCTGGTCCTGGTCCTCTGAGGCTTTATTGTGTGTTAGAGATCCAGTAGTGCAATAATATGAGTGAGCCTGACTCTATTTTAAGTGTTTCCCAACCTGATCCGATATGAATTTGTAGGAATTTTGTATAAATAATTAACCCTGCTCTTAATCCCAAAATAAACCTATAGAGCAATTCATATGAATTTTCATGTGAGACCATGTTGGTGTTTTTTATTTTATTTTTTTCCCCACCATGTTGGCAGTTATGTTAGTAATTTATGTGTATTGGCCTACTTTTGCCTTACATGCCTTGTTTTTGTGTTCTAATGAACCTAAGATGCTTTTGAAACTACATAAAGGTCATGTGTATACAAGGTCTCTGTTGGATGTTTGTCCCATTTTCCAAATTCTTCCAAATTTGTACACACTTTACTTCCAAAAAAGAAAGGGCAACTAGGTCAATTACTGACCCAAATATTTTTTTGTCAGGTTCTAACTGGAAACTCATATAAATGTGTTGCTTTGTTTGTTTGGGTGTGACCTTTTTTTGCCAAATTATGATTTAAGGCCCCTCATTCTAATATGTTATGTTTCTATAGTAACAGCTCATTAACACCGACTTGTATGGCAGATGGACCACATAAACAGATTTTTTTTTTAAATAAATAAATAAAAAAAGGTGAGTAATTTTTGGTGATATGGTGAAGTGTTCTGTCAGGAGATGTTTATTTAGCATTCTTGGAAGAAGGAGTCTCAGTGTCGTAAGTGTTAACAGGAGATAACTTCCTTGTTTCTCGGACATTCCACAACATTAAACATAACTATAAATGGATAATAACTATAATGTGCAATTCTTTAATAACAGAAGAAATTCATCCTTGGCAAATTACTCAGTTATAAGAGGAATAAAACATTTCAGGATGTGCTCTTATTGGAAAATAATGAACTACAAAAATAAAATTAAAAAAAAAATTAAAAATCTGTTTAGTTCAGATTTATATATAATTCAATTGAATGAATTTGTTCTTTAAGTCTTGTAGAACAAAAGAAATAAATTAAGAGCTCTAAGGTCTTTGCCCATTTGTTAATGTAATTATTGAGTTGTATTGGATTTAAACTGCAGCCCTGCATCACTCCACACCCCTCCGAGATAAGAATAGTTTCTTTTATTGCCATTGATTCGATGAGGTAATAAGCCTTCTTGATTGAATCAATGAAGCACCAATCACCATTAAAGCAGCATCTCACTCACAGGACAAAATTCCTTGCTTCTCAAGTCAATTCTTTAAGTGAGAAAGATGCAGTAGTATTTTTGAGACAATAGAGATTTTGGGCTAACTGACTGTGTCAAACTACTGTGTACCTTTGTGGGTAGGATCAGGGGCATTAGCTGGACTGTTAATCATCCAGGACTGAGCCCAGATCCTTCTCCATCAAAAAACTTATTAAAAAAGTACCTCTAAATAGATTGTTTCCATGCATTTTTTTTTTCTTTAATGTGAGGGAGAATTGCTCAAAAATTTGAAAATTGGACAAAAAGTTGGATTTATCATAAAACTTGCCTTGGGTGTTATCACTGTTTGCAGGACTACCAGACCGATTAAAATCTAAAATTTTTTGGCTATCTAACACAAGACTAGGCTAGTTTGGTGTCACTAGCCTAGGGGAGGCACACCTAAGCTGGGTTTAGCTGCTCATATCATGAAGTTCATGTAACTTGGAACTCATGTAGATCGTTTCAGTTTCTACCCCTTTATATAAATACCATAAAGAGCAGTAAACAGTAGGAAATGAAACAAAGTCAATATCTGGTGTGACAAAAAAGTAAAAATTAAAATAAAATAGTAGTCTCTGGTACAATGTGTGCAGTTTTATAAGGAAATGAGCTGGTAGGTTTTATTGAGCATCTTGCAGAACCAGACACAGTTCTTCTGGACACTTTGACTTTCGCACTCGCTTCTTATTTTCGCAGCGAAACCCAGCAGCCTTCATTGTGTTTACTGTCTGAAAAGTGTCTCTTACGTAATACGCTGCTTTCTTTAATGACATACAGACATTTTTTTCTGTAACATTTCATTTTGTGCTAGAAAACTAATGTTTGGGAATCTAAAATGTTTTTGTACTGACTCTAATGTAGAAATCATAAAATAAAAAAATCTATAACAAAGTTTGTACTAAAAAAAAAAAAAATAGGGTGGCTAAAACTTTTGACCTGTCAGCCGATAAGACACGAGTATTTCCACATGTTTTCCTTTAACCCTGTCTGATTGGTCTTGCCTCCGTTCAGTGAAGACAGAAAATCACAATGCATCTTCTTTTACTGACGTTCAGTTATCGTACGTAGTGACAAACCGCTCCAAGTGGAGAATTATTTGGAATTTTGATCAATTCTGTACATGTGGTGTATCTCTTTAATGTTTCACAGTATGAGGTCTTCACAATAAGGTTGCTTCCTTGTTTCTCTCTCTGTCATTCTCTTTCTGAGTGTATTTTTTTTGTCTTTTTCTTGTGCTGAATTCAAAATTTCACCTGGTATCCTTGAAACTAACATGGAGATAAAAGGGATCCACGGCTATGTTAATTCCTCTTTGAAGATGTAGTCGAGTTGGCCGAAGAATCCCCGGCTTTTCTTCTCCTGCCGCGGAATATGCGATGAGACGATCCTGCTTCGTCAGCTCCGGAAAGAAGGACAGAGCAGGAACTCTTTCCTGTCCTCTTTATCCTCCATCAATCATGCTCAAGAATTCTCCTTCCTCATATATTTCTCCTCCGTACACCAGGCACGTCTGGCTCGCAGCCTGTCTGTCTCTTCATCCGTCTGTCTTTCATTTTCTTTCCCATGTAGTGCGTTTAAGCCGACGCTGAGAGTCTGTTTATTCTCCGCCGATGTGATAAGCATCTCAATTCAACGCTGAAGACAGACAAGAAAGCAAAAATAGGAGCAAGGCCTCCAGATCTGCGTGGCAAAACAGGCCACGATCGCGAACGCGCTGTGCACATTAACGAGACGTGATGTCTGCCCCATGAATATTCAAACAGCGAGGGCTTTGATCAAACACTCTGACACTTTCGCTCTCTTTCCCTTTCTTTCTCTCCCTACCGTTTTTATGAAGTCTTCCTTACAATTATCAGGCTCTTCATAAACAACCTGAGATATCACACTGAGCTGAGGACATCTCGTAAACGACTCAGCGGCCACAGTGACTAGACCCTCACTTAATCAAATATTCTGGGTATATTCACAAAACCTCAAAAGGAGAAAGTAAAATACAACATCGAGCGGCTGTACGTCTTTCTAATTAGCAGCCGCTGTTATCTGCAGAGCTTTGAGCTTCACTGGTGCTAAAAAGGAAAGACTAGAAAGCGAGTGCCTCAAATGCATCCTTGAACACCGCACGGTACAGCGTGAGAGCCGTGATTTGATTCTGCGCGTTGACGCATTTCGTGTTGAAACAGGAAGTCAACTCAGCTCAACTCAACCTAGAGCACATTTATAACAACAGGAGTTGAACCAAAGTACTTTACAATACACATTTCAATCAGACATAATATGCATAATATCCCCTTGTATAAATACAATAAATACCTGAGCTTAAAATCTATATCCAAAATTAAAATTGATTCAAAAGCTAATGAATAAAAGTGTGTTTTTAAAAGAGATTTTAAAAACGCAGCACGTCGGAGCTGACCTGATATGAAGCGGAGGCTTGCTCCAAAGTTTGGGAAGTCAGAGTGATGGCACGTTGAAGTGTGGGACTCATTTACACACCTAGCACTGGAGATATTCCAGGCCACACCCCCACCGAATCTAAACAAACTTGACAGTAGCTTAGTGAACTAGCTAAAAATGGAGAACCGCATAGAGTGCAGGATTTCTCACTGCCACCTTCACCTATGCCTGTCCACTTTAACAAGGACGATAACAAAGACAATGAGATGACGTGTGTTTCTGGAGTTATGCTGTACATCTTCGAGATGAGCGTGTCTGTCATTGGTGCCAATTGTGACAGGGTTGTCATTAGGAGGCATCTGATGCATCTGATCTTAAATATTATGTAATTTGATAAAATGATATTACTTACTCTTACTGATGGAGAAGCCCGGACATTGTATAAAGATGGAATCATATTCTTGATCAGTCTGAAGTAGCGGCATTGAGCAATCCCAAGCTAGAGCAGTGTAGAGCAAGACCCGCACCCATGGGTGGGGCATAAACCTTCTCGAGAGCATTTAATTGGATGAACACAAGAGTAGTACAGGATGAATAAAAAAGTATTAATTATTTTCATAACACCAAACTCTCCGAGCGCTCTGTGACAGGGGAGAGTCTAACGCTGCTCCTCCCACCCAGTCAATCAATGCAACACTAGTCAATCATGAGTGTCTATGAGCTCATGTGATGTAGCATGAGCCACCGTTCGAAAAGATGCCATGGCTGGCTTCAGGTGTCTAGGAGGAGTCATGTGCTAGCCTAACCCTAGGCTTGTAGGACTTGAGTCTGGTCTTGAGATGTTTTCTGTATTGATTTGTATTGATTGGCATTTGTATTTGGACTTGTCACAGTCTTGGGTACTGGTCATACTATCTTGACTTGAGAGTTTGTGTTTTCTTTTCTTTTTGCATACACAACATTTGACAAGAAGTAATTCCTTCTTCTAGAAAACAGCCTAATCGTTGACGCAATTCGCAAATAAGCCAACTAGTTGAAGTAAAGGCTTTGCCTCAAAAAGGATTTGCTGGTTTTAGGTCTCGATGTTGACTTGATCTTGCTTTCATTTCGACTTGAAATTGACTTGGCCTCAACCCTCTTAAGACTCTGTCTTAACTCTATCTCAGTTAGTCCTGGTCTTGAGAACAACCCTACCCTAACCATCCCCAGTTGGTAGTTGTTGTGCTAAGAGCTAGTTAGTGAGTGGGAAATGGCAAACAAGCAAATTAGAGAAAAAGGGAGGAAAGATTATTAATTTATCTGAAAGTGAAGTGAACTATAAAATTAAAATAAAACTAACTTCAAAACTATTTTCTGTATTTTTTTTTTCTAAACAGACTTTTTGGTGTCCATAACATTAATGGAGAGGTTAAGAAAAGCGCTGAGATACCAATTTTAATTTCATGGCCACTTAAAGCACACTCAGGACTAAAATGCAATGACAGCAAAAAAGAAAAAGAAAAAAGAAAAAAAAAAAGCATGCACTAGAAAACAATGGCACATCATATCAGAGCACAACACAGACACTTTTGCACCTATCAGCTCCCTCCCTGTGCCCTTGTTTCTTCTAAGGCCTCTTAAGCAATAAAAATGCCATTGTGAAGGTTTAATCACCGGTTAATGACTCTGCTCTCGACCTGCAGTGCCTCGCCACATGCCTCGGAGCCGCTATCTGCGTAAAACGCATTAGTTCACGCTTTCCGTGATTGCCTTAATTAGTCAAAAAGAAATCCTGAGCAGTCTAAACAGAATGGCTGATACTCAGATAATACACATAAGTCAAACGGAGGTTTTTCATATATTGTTCACTGCCTCATCAGTCACAAACGATCAGTCACAAAGGCGTCGGAGATTTTTTGACTTAGTTACAACGACTCAAAAACAAGTCATTGTGTAAATAATGTCAACTTGAATCTGATGATAATTTTTAATAAAATGCATTTTGAGTGGAATAAAAATCTATACAGCTCTAATAAAACAGCCAGAATATAATCATACACATTTAAATAATCAGGCTAATATTTAAATAGTGGGATTATGTTCATAAAGTTAATCTGTACTATAAAATGTTTCCAAGTTCCCTATGATCTTTTGTCTCGATCCAACAGATGGCGACTGTCAGTATTTGTAGACCTACAAAGTGACCTGTATGTAGATACAACTTACAGACACTCATAAAAGGGGTTCCTCGAGGGTTCTTTAGATAAAGGTTGTTACTCACTTAACAGAAAACGTTTTTAGAGCATGAAGTGTTCCTACCATGTTTAAAAATATATATATATCTTCTGGGATAATGGATTTCGCAATGTTGCTCATGCAACATTTCCAATCAGACAAACATTAACCTCATGGTAACGTTAGTGTTAATGTAGCTCCGTTGAAAATAGGAACATTTATGGATGTTCTCAGAGATTCAACCTTCTTTGAGCAAAATGTAGCTAGAACCGTAACTTTCAATGTTCTGCTAATCTAAAGTCACAAGAGGATTTGTATATTTCAAAGTTCTGAAAGTCTGTGCCTGGTAACAGTCTCTAAGCTATGATTGGTTAATCACGGTTTAGGGGAGGGGTTTGCACTGTTAGAGCTGGATTTATACTTTCTTTTTAATAAACTTGTAAAAACGTGTGCTTTCATAAAACTTGTGACTTGTGCTTTCATATATGCAGCGTTTAGTCCATCTGAATGGAATCCAATTTGGTGTGGTGCTTTAGGCAGATGAGAACACAGTTATCACACTCGGGTGTGGATCAAAACAACCGATCCAAGAGGGTCTGAACAAGGTTGGCTCCGTCTGCTTCCAAGTGAACCCCAGTGCGATTTGATTGCAATGAGAAAGCAATTCGACTCGAATACAGGAAGTGAATCAAACCTGCTATATTTTGGGTTTACTGTAGATGCGAGATATTAAGCTGAGCCACAAGGTGCAAACTGAGCCAGACAGAGGACAGAGCCGTGTTCTGGACATTTGGACCAACGAAACAAACAAATAAATAAACAAATTATATAACTATTTATATAATTATCTAATGATCTAGTTAGCACTGGCTCAGCGTTCTCCAGGCTCTGGTGATTTTTGTGCACTTTGCAAAGGTTTGTTTTTCTGTTTTACAAGTTTAATGAGTACACAACCCTCAGCCAAGAGTGTGAAACCAAACCAAACCAAATAGAAAACAAACCAAAGGTGTCAATTGCTTCCGACACAGCAGACAGACTCATAGGTATGAAAGCACCCTTAGTCAGTCCCTCCACGACTCCGCAATATTCGGAGGAGCTTGCCATGTTTCAAAATTAACGCATAATTTCCGCAGATTTGGGCCAAGACACGTCGTGTGACGTCATCACAACGCACTTCAGCCAAAGCCCTCTTCAATTCACGTGCGTCGAACATGAGTACAGCTAAAAGGTCTCGTTTACCAACAAACACTTACCAACAAGACCGTGCAAAACAATTTCGTGCAATTCAAGTAGTGTTTCGCAAAAAAGTACAAAAAAAACTCCACAAATTGTATTGCAAATTGTAAAAAAAAAAAAAAAAGCTGCATCAAAATCAAGCATTTTTGGCCGCAACAATGAAAAAAAATAATAAAAATCCACGAAATCCTGTATGGACTGCTTAGTGTATGTTGCCTGTTTCTTATTATGGTGCATTTCGGATAACCCTATAATTTCTATAATATATAAACTATATAAATAATATACACTTTCTATACCTACTGTAAGTTTATACACTGCAGAAGTAAAAGTTCTATCTCTTTTTTTCTCGTTTGTGTTGAAAAGTAAAAGTAAAGTTGAAGTGTACTGTAACTGTATGCAACAGAGAAGACGCTCTGTGTTCCAGAGGGAATATCCTTTATAATAAAAGTGTGATAGGGTTTCTGTGGGAGGGATATCAGCCAGCGAATAAAGTGAGAAGGGAGGACGGGGAAACTGAGAACGAAAACTCAATGATGACTAATAGAGTCTCTCATATGCAAAACAGCAGGGATTCCTGTTTACAGGTATTTTATTATTATTATTTCCCTTTGTTTTGCCGAGCTTACTGTCTCATTTGGGATATGGTCCATCTGCGTGTATGCTCTAATACTGGTGACAAGCATAGTCTCACATCCACATAGACAGATTTAAGCTGTTTGGTAACGTTTATGGTAATTGGCACAAATACGCCTTCGCGTGTATGTGTTTAGAAGTGATGCAAGAGATGAGTCAATTGCTCTGATAATAATATTTACATATTTCATCCAGCATACAAAGAGACCAGTCGCTCCCAGTTGATTCCCTTCGGCTCACAAGGCACAGGCTTGTGAATGCACAGGTCAAAATTCATCTGGAAAAAGTGTCCTTTCCCCTTCAGTGAATTGGCTTTTCTGTCAGGTAAAGAAACAGGAATTGCAAGTATCTCCTCCATCACCACAGCAAGGGGTAAAAAACCATAAATGATGCGGCTAGATCGTAAACGTTGGAGCTCTTAAAGTATATATCCTAAAAGTGATTTTACATCTAAGTATTTAATTTCCAACAGTCACTTACTGGAGTCTTATTTTCTGTGGCTGAACTTCAGATGGCTGTTTGTTTACTTACATTATACCCTATGAAGTGAGCATACTGTACATAATGCATATTTGGGATTCTGCCTCAGTTTGTGTTGGAAGGGTTTGCATAAAAAAAAACAATTTCTACACGAAGACAAGTCGAAGATTTTTACTTGGGTCCCAGGTAGCACTGAAAAAAGAAAGTATAGCTATGTAATATCAGCGAAGTTTATACATAATAAACATTTGTGTATGGTGGCCAAATTTGAAAAAAAGAAAATCTAAATTATCCATCCATCCATCCATTTTTCCATACCGCTTATCCTACACAGGGTCACGGGGAGCATGGGGCACAAGGCGGGGAACACCCTGGATGGCACCCTGGATGCCAACTCATCGTAGGGCACAATCGCACACACATTCACACACTACGGACAGTTTGGAAATGCCAATCAGCCTACAGTGCAAGTCTTTGGACTGGGGGAGGAAACAGAAGTACCCGGAGGAAACCCACGAAACACGTTGAGAACATGCAAACTCTGCACACACAGGGCAGAGGTGGGAATCAAGCCCCCAACCCTGGAGGTGCGAGGCAAACATGCTAATCACTAAGCCACTGTTCCCCCTACTATAAATGATCTAATCTATTAATCTAAACATTATTTCTATCTAAATGATTTATGATCTGTAATAATTGATTGTGTGTTTCCTTTGTCTACGACAATTTTCAGTATAAAAGTATAGGCCAGTTAATCTTTGAATGCATTCCAGTGCTAAATAGTTTTTAAATTAAATTGCAATTTTTAAGGAATTTCACAGTCCTGGTGCTCTCTTGGCTCCTGTATCTGAGCTGCTCATTCATGCAATGCTTTTTAAAAATGTGGAAATAGCTCCGCTGTAAGGCACAAAATCCAATTTACTAAAACTCTTCTCACAGCAAACAGAAAAACAGTAAAAGAGAACAGGCATGGTGGATCACTAATTTTTAATTCTCGGCAAATCTCAGCCATTTGAGACAGCATTAGACGGAAGGAGGACTGGGACTCTGTTGATTAGCTGCCATGGCCTCGGTTTTTCAGCACATTTTTACAAGGCAGTAATAAACAACAAGGCCAAATTTTAATGCTGCTATCAGTGACATGAAAAGGAACAGTGCCAATATCGACGGCGCCAAACCAACAGAGACGCAGTCAAACCTCCAGCATGGAGCTGTTTACTTACAAACACAGCAAATGCTGGATCCAATCGTAGACTGAACTGGTCACTGGGTCATTTTTTTTTTTTTTTTCACTTTCATTTCCTTTCTACTCGTTCCTGCTATTTCATTTATGCAGTACTTACAATTTTGTGATTTTTTCTTTTTTGTTTCTTCTTTTTTTTTCCCCCATTAAAAAATGCTCAGTGAATGGTGAATGAAATTAAGGCAGTGGCCATGACTGCATAAGAAGTTAAAAGTTAAAATGCCATCCATGTCCTCAACCTTGACTGATATTGAGTATGCCACACATTTCAAAAATGTAGTGTGTGTACCTTTAGCCACCTGTAAAAAAAAATAATAATAATAATAATAATAATAATAATAATAAAAATAAAAAATGTCACATTTATCTAGTATTTCCTATTCTAAGATTACAGTAAACCAAATAAAAGATTATTAAACCTATTTTGAGACATTTTTACTCATTTTAAGGTTTACATTTTCTTATTTTATTGGCACATAATTTTGCTTCTTTTCTAGAAATAAATACTTAAAATGAGCAAAATTATCTGCCAACAGAACAACACTATTTCAAACTTGAAACTGGTAAAATAAGTAAATAAATAAGTTTAATAATCTTATATTTGGTTTATGGTAAATTTAAAACAGGAAATACTAGACTATAATTCGTTTGACTATATTCAAGATATTTTCCCTTGATAAGAGGTCATTTTTTTGCAGTGTTGTGGGCATGGCCTGACTAACTTTTCTACGTTCTGATTTAAAATAGCCAAATTGTCAGGAAGTTAACAAACAAATAAAAAGCCATGCAAAACCGCTGAGCTTAGTCGGAAATATGTCATGCAATTCTTTTTGTTTAGTAGGTTTGATACAAAATCCCTATAGCTCTGTATGCACTAAACCCCACTCCAGACTCATCATTTGAAGCTGGTATCTTGTATTTACATTAGAATACGAGCCACAGAATATAATAACAATAAAGTTGATATGATCTCAGTAAAGATGGTGGAATTGATTCTGAATGTGATGTGACTTTGTCTGAATGGGTAATGCTTGTATTGATTCATTCTCAGAAAATCTTTGTTGTTAAGCTGTGAGGCTGAATGACAGCCATCAGTAGATATTTATTTATTTTTGTCATTTCCTTCCTCGGTCTTTCTGCTAATTTGCTTATAGACAGTAGAAATTGAGAATGCTGTGGGCACAACTCTCTTAGTACGTCTGGTTGCTGAAATAATTACATTTCCTCCTGACCGGAAACGACTGAAGCTGAGACGATACAGATTTTCCATCAGAGTCACAAAATGATTCTTATTATTTACATTGAATCATTTGGGAGACTGTTTTATTCGAAGCCAAGCACTCAATCACGTGTCCTCACCACAAAGACGTGTACTGTGACCGACACTAACGGGCTTCTCATTTTACACCCAATCACTTCACATACTTTTTTTTTTTTAAGCTTCTTTTATACGCTATAAAGAATGGACTTTGATTTGCCTATTATGCTCAAGCTATGAGAAATTATTTCCCTTTTGCAAATCGTTTCCATTCTACTGCCTCGGCAGTTGATGGCTGGTCTCATTTTTATAGGAAATAATACAAAAATGGATACTGATGCAAAATGAAATCTGGCTTCCCGCTAAGTGACAAAAAAGACTTTCCAGCCATGACCTTGACTCATCACAATGGTTTGATGCATTTCTGGGATTCACACTGATCCTCACTTAGAGGTCATGATTTTGCGCTGGTTTGCTAGAGGAACACCCACCAAAAAAAAAAAAAAAAAAAAAAATCTTATATATTTTTATTATAAAATTATATATATATATATGGTAGAGCGAGCATCACATTCATCACTCTCTCTACAAGTTTACAAAGTTGCTAGCAGTTTGTTGCTTCACTGCAAAAAGTGGAAATGTCTTGAATATCGTCACATTTATCGGCACATTAAAAAATAATAAAGATAATAATAATAATAAAAATAAAAAATGTCACATTTATCTAGTATTTCCTATTCTAAGATTACAGTAAACCAAATAAAAGATTATTAAACCTATTTTTAGACATTTGTCCTCATTTTAAGGTTTACATTTTCTTATTTTATTGGCAGATAATTTTGCTTCTTTCTAGAAATAAATACTTAAAATAAGCAAAATTATCTGCCAACAGAACAACACTATTTCAAACTTGAAATTAGTAAAATAAGTAAATAAATAAATATAATAAGTATATTTGGTTTATGGTAATCTTATAACAGGAAATACTAGATACGTTTAACTATATTCAAGATATTTTCCCTTGATAAGAGGTCATTTTTTTGCAGTGTTGTGGGCATGGCATGACTTGGCCTCAGAACTTTTCTACGTTCTGATATAAAATAGCCAAATTGTTTACACTTTACTGTATGTGTGTTTAGGAGGCATGGCTTTTTGAATTGTTTCCCAATTGCTGAAAATACCTGGTCGGTTCTTACTGGAACGTTGTTCTGGGAGTTAGATGAGTTTGTAGACTCGATTTTTCATTTATTAGGAATGTGCAGGGGATCTGTGCAGCATCATACTCATTTGGTAGTCTGTCTATGTACTGTAAATGGGTGCGATAGTGTTTTACTTTAAGAGAATGTCCTTGATTTAGACCAAACACCTGAACGTACTATTGCTTGTGGTTCACACTGAGCTCACGTAAGTAGAAATTGGCAACTAGAGTAAGAGGTCAAATGGGGAAAGGACTGATTTTTTTATATACTAGACACAAACATGATCCAGATAGAGTAATATCAAGCCTTGTAATAATGCCTCAAATAGTGACATTTACTGTATTTGGAACCTGCTCCGTGCTGAGAGTATTTACTCCGTACCGAATTGTCCCATCTCGCTTTAGAAAATTCATAACACCGTGCCAGTGACGGGTTTTCAAGCACTAATCTATATTATTCCTCGCCTAACCTTCTCAATCTTCACACCACATATAAACACACATTTCCTCTCGTGCTCGCTCCTCTCCCGCAAAAGACTTGGGAGATTACAGATCGCATTATAATGGACATTCTGGCAAGGGCACTGTGGTCACATTTAATTTGGCATTTAATTGGTAACATCTATACTACATAATCGGCAACTACACTGTCCAGGATTGTCAGTTGCAGACACACACATTCCCACAAGCGCACTTGGAGAGGCATTGGTAAAACACAGCTGGAGTGTACACATGATTGCTGAATAACAATAATGCTCTTCACACTCAACAGCCTCCTGTCCGAACATCCTCTCTCTTCTCTCTGCCCTTCCATGTCACGTTTTTCCTTTAAATTCTGAAAAAACAAAAGGTACTAAACTGTAGTGTTGTGGTACTCGAGACCAGTCTTAAGACCACAAATCAATGGTCTTGGTCTTGTCATAAACTCGGTTGAAATTTTATCTGGTGCCGTTTCAGCCTCGACCTACAAAGACTCGAAATATTTTTCCAACACCACCTGAGACCATAACATCATTTCCATAAACAGCCATGTATGGTGTCGGTCTCGTCTTGGTCTCACTAGTGGGTAGTGCTCCAGAGTTCCCAGGTTGATCCTGAGCTCGGGGTACTGCTGTGCAGACTTTCTCATATTCTCTCCATGTCCATTTGGATTTTCTCTGGGTTCTCCAGTTCCCTCCATCTCCCAAAAACATGCCAGTAGATGGATTGGCTTCTATCTATCTTCACCCCTCAGATAACTTTACCTTGACATGTTCTGTGTAAATTCTTCTCCTCTCCCATCCCTCCTGTCTGGATTTGAGAGCTGAGTACTGGTTTCATGTTTTCATTCATGTTTTTTTGACCCCACTGCCACTACGTGAAATGTGTATTTCAGTGTGTAAGTGTGTATGTTCAGGGGGCGGATGAGGAAGTAAAACATGTCATCCACCATTCAGCGTTTTCACACACTGTGTAATTTGGTTCCTTTTGATCTAATCACACTCTCGCTCGTCCTTCCACTCCTCGCTTCCTCCCTGTGTCAGGAGCATCAATGATTTATCCGGTTGGAATGATGAAATCTTTACGGTGAGGATCAGCTTCACAAAAGCGCCTCTCTTGACTGTCTCTATGGATGAGCTTTCTCTCTGGACCACTTCCGTCTTTTCCTGCGTGGCCCGAAGCTCTACTCCGAGGCTCTTCCACATTTCTCAAGCTTCTCACATTATCACAGAGAGTAAGCCCAGCTTACTCATTTCCACTGTACTTTCGGTCACTACCCACAGCTTGTGACCACAGGTTAGGACAGGGATGTAGACTGACCGGTAAATAGTGAACTTTGTCTGCAAACTGTGCTCCTGTTTCACCACCACATACCAGTTCAGCAGCTATAACACTATATGCCACTAACCCAGTCTGCTTGTCAGTCACACACTAAAATGAGAAATGTATGACCTATGACCCAGGAAGAAGCTGCCTAGGTAGGCAAGATTTTGGCACACCCAAGGTCCTATAATACCCCATATCTCTATCTTCAAAGCTTTCTTATCATGGACAAGTTTGTGCGCAGCATCACATGAGCCTTTCTCCTTAAATCCAATCCCATAATCCTGTTCTGATAATGGATTCTCCTAAGGTTCCTTTTCAGTTCAAATGTGGTACAACTGACTGTCCAAAAACCCAAAGTCATTTTTAAAAAAAAAAAAAAAACAATATTGTAATTCACAAGAGTGGGTGTCTGGTTTCATCTGCCGCATCTAGCCAGCCTTACTCACTCGATGTACCGTATATGAAATCTCATCCGCTGAGACGATCTCATAGATCTCTTTCATAAATGTTATTGCTGGAATCACTCATCATTTGATGGTGTAAGGGCAAATGCAGTTGCTTAGACACTGCCAAATAACATCTAATGTGTTTACCACTCTTAGAACGACCTCCGTACGGCATATCCGTTCTTCCCAGAAAGCAAGGTGACAGTCTAAATAGGCTCTGTGCTATATGGCCTCAGCTTGCTAGAAATAAAGCTTTTGTCTTCTAAATATAACGCAGAACTAGGAAGTCCATTTATTCATTTTTTTTTTTTAATATTTCATTAAAGTTTCACAGTAAATGGAATAAACATTTATTTGCTCTTCTGGAACAATCCAAGATAGAGTAAGTAACATTTAGTGAGTAAGGGTGCAGATCTACTTATAATAAATCAGATTGGTTCATTACCTTTAATTGATCAACTGCCCAATGTGGGTTCACAGTTGCAAAAATCATAGGGATTTGCTTGAAGCAACCAGTATGGAGCATTTATAGCTTTTCTGATTACACTATATGGCCAAATGTATTTGGACACCTGACCATCACATTCATATGTGCTTGTTGAATATCCAATTATAGTTTTAGTCCCCCTTTGCTGTTATGATAACCTATACTCTTCTGGGAAGGCTCAAGAGCCACAAGAGCATTAGTGAGGTCAGGCACTGATGTTCTACAAGGAGGTGCAGTCGGCATTCCAGTTCATACCACAGGTGTTCAGTGGTGTTGAGGTCAGGGCTCTGTGCAGGACACTCAAGTTCTTCCACTTCAAACTTGGAAAACCATGTCTTCATGGAGCTTGATTTGTACACAGGGGCATTGTCATGCTGGAACGGGTTTGGGCCACTTAGTTCCATGGAAGGTAAATTGTAATGCTACAGCATACAAAGACATTCTATACAATTGTGTATTTCCGACTTTGTGGCAACAGTTTGGGGAAGAACCACATATAGGTGTGGTGTTCATACGTTTGGCCATATAGTGTATTTCATTCAAATAAACACCAACTAACTCTTGCCTGGTATGCATTTTGCAATATATTTATTGTTCTAAAGTTGCCTGTAATATTAGAAATGAGTTTTATAGGCTCCACTGTGATCCACTGTGACCCTGACCAGGGATGAAACATCTCAGAATGAAAAATCATTGCATAGCATTGCAAATGTATCCGGAATACCATCTATGCATCTGTTTAAACTGGTAACATTGATACAGGAATGTTGACTAGAAGTTGGAAAGAATAGTCTAAAAGATTCATACTTTTGTAAATGGAAAGTAAAATGCATTTTTAAAAGATAGTGGCAATATCAAACAGGAAGCAAAAAAAAAGATGTGAAGTTTAAATGATCTCTTCACTTGATAAAAGCACTGGCCTTCAGTTCCACAATAAAACAACATGCATCTCGAATGAAGAAAATCAATGTTTGGTGCACATTGCTTTTATACTCTCTATGTTGTAATGTTTCATCTGCCGTTGGTTTGCCATGCAGTAGAAAGAAAAAAAAACAATACTGGATTGCATATAGTGACTTTTGTTGGGTCCTGTGCCATCCTGATCAATTGCTGTAATTGAGTAAATGTCATCAAGGTCTATGGGATTAATAAAAAGTCAAAAAGTCACCTTCAAAACAGCTTGCGCCAAAAGTCAACGATTTCCAATATATCTGTGTATGTGATGTACGAGTATGTCCAACACTGCTGCCTGATGCACTTCTACTGCTGTGGCTCCTCTCACTATTCAGACCTCCCTGATTCATCCTGATGCTCTACTTTTGCACTTGTAACTCAACAGTCCCACATGAATACCCTAAAAATTGCACTTCCAAAAAACATGCGGTTTTTTCCATTTTTTCCCCCCCAAGACTACTGCTGTAATCATAAAGACTGTCCTGTGCTCATCCCATGACTTGTATTGTGCTCATACTGAACATCCTTTCGACCCACTAAGAACGTAATCAAACATAATTGAAATAACGATATGATCTGAATGTGTTCAAAAATTCAAAATTCCTTTTAGAAAACTCGCCTGAAGGGTTCACATGGTACTGCGACTGGGATCCTGCAGGATGCAACAAAAAGGTCATGCGTTTGGGAGGTTTTTAGTTTCATGTTGATTTACGTGAGTGGTCAGATATGAAGCTTGCGGAAAAAAGAAAAACCAGTGCTGCGTAATGCATTTACAGCATCTTTAATAAAGATCATTGAGATTACTGAGGATGGTACCACTTAAAAACCACAAAGATGGCTTTGGACCTCAATTCATATGAACAGCTATGCTATGATGGCTAGGACTGCAATTGCAACAAACAGTTTGGCACTCAAGTCTCCATCAGTGAACAGTGGAGAAGTTCAACAAAACAGACTTCATATAAAAACTGTAATGAATTTCCATGGTTTCAGAACTGCTATTTGACCATGTAGTATTGGTACATTTATAGAAGGGATTTATTTATTTATAATCGCACTATCCGGTGTCACCCAGATGAGGATGAGTTCCCTTTTGAGTCTGGTTCCTCTCAAGGTTTCTTCCTCATGTCGTCTCAGGGAGTTTTTCCTCGCCACCGTCGCCTCTGGCTTGCTCATTGGGGATAAATTCATAAATTTAAAATCTATGTCCTGAATTTAAATATTTCTGTAAAGCTGCTTTGGGACAATGACCATTGTTAAAAGCGCTGTGCAAATAAACTGAACTGAACTGAAAATTTGGTAACTGCCTGATCAGTGCTACGGTGGTTTAAATTAGGTCAGTAGTTTCCTTTGGGTAATAGAACCAACTAAATTAGTTAGAAAATATTGTGTGCAGGTACAAAAAGCATTTGTTCCTGCGTTTCCTTGGGAATAGTGGTAGGCCACACCTACCAAAGAATCTTTCCTCCCCACTGTCGCACTGGGCTTGTTCATTAGGGATCAAAATGTATATCCGCATTTCTTTGTGACAATGTTGATTCTTAAACGTGCTTTATACATAAAATTGATTTGAATTGGTGTTAAAAAGGGTATACAATATGATCTGATGTGTGTTTGACTTGGTCAGGCTTCAAACAAAGAGAAACCTACAACAGAGAAGCGCCTGCATCGCACGACTACAGAACTCTATCTGTGCTCATACCTGCTTCCTTTTAAACTTTAATAGACCTCATTTCTCTAAGTGATGGCATGGAGGCACTAATGGATTTGTGGTTTTACTATCAGAAAGACTGTGTGTGTGTGTGAGAGAGAGAGAGAGTGAGTGAGTCGGTGAGTGAGAGATGGGAATATAGATGGACAGAGGTATTAAAAGAGAGATGAATACAGCGGCGAAGATGAAATAGAGAGATGATGGCTAAAAAAAAAAAATACGACTGGGAGAGACTGACTTATTGTCCTGACAAGGACTCCAGTTGTGCGACTAATTTTAGGTCCTCCTCTGCTGTGTCTGATTAACTATTTACTAGACCATCCGTCATGTGCTCTAGTGGGCCCTGATGATCCTCTTTGATAAGCCACATTTTCTTCAACCCCCTTTTCTGCCTTAGATTAAACGATAAAAGTTTCATAGCCTCTGTTTGGCTCCAAACAAGTCATTAGCTTGGTTAGCTGTAGCATTCATGTCCACGCGCCGTGACAGGGAGACTGGCCTCATTGAACAAACATCAATTAGCTTCTGTAGGGACAAAGCAAGGCCACTGGAGTCTGAAAAGAGCGAGAGGATCCGGCCATTAGCTTAAAGATTTATGTGGAGTAAATTTTTAAAACTAAAGCCTTCCCAGAGTGGTGCGGAGATGGACCTAGCATACGTTAGCAGCTTAGCCTTATTGGACTCTTTACCCAAGAGCCCATTGTGGTCCTTTAACCCTAATTTTCTATTCAGGTATAAAATTGATTTTTCCATCATTTTTATTGGCAGCTTAACACCCATACCCGCCATCAGAGCATGTCGATGAGCATATGGAGAAGTTTAACGTGCCTATTCCTATTGACATGTCTATAAATATTTATTTATAGATACAATATTTCAAGATACAAGATAAATCTGACAACTGTATTTAGGACTTTCACAGTGTAGATTTTTCTTAATCACATGAAACCAAAAAATAAGTTGTACTGTTCAGAATCACATTTTTAATGGGTCAGGCACTAGATCATGTAATGCATCAAGATGATATTGAGATGGAAGGAGTCTCCAGTGTCAGTGCTTTAATAACAGTCAGAGGTAAAGCTGTTCCTTCAGGTTTTCTGACATGGGACATTGTTCAGGATGAAGAGCTTTGCAGTTTCTCAGTAACAAAACAAGCTGCATTTTTCATCTTATTAACTTCCAGAGAAAGCAAAAGTGAAAGATGGTGAGCTGCGAAAACATACGTAATAATCAAGCATTTTTGGCTGCAACAATCACAAAACACTTGCTAAATCCTGTACCGAATGAATAAAAGATGTCTGAATTGGCAAATTGCTGTGGTACAAGGGGAATAAAACACTTTAGGACATGCTGTTCATGGAAAATAATCAACTTCAGGATGAATACAGTAACTCTGCTTCATGTCAGGTGACCTCACACCAATAAGTTGTTTATTTGGATTTTTGGGATTTTTTTTATAGCAGCATGTCCACAAATGTTTTATTACTTACTAAGTAAGTTGGAAATAATATAATATAACAACTTATAACTTTCAGTGACACAATATTAAAGTTACTATGACGATCTGAACTGCATTATGAGGAATGTTTAGTTGTAGGTCAATGAGACATCCATTGTTTAATTGGTGAACAGAAAAGAAGGATTAAAATTTGTTTCCAAGAGGGGTAGGATCACTTTTTAGTTTGGGACATACTTTTAAGGAACAGTGAAAGTTTTGGGGTAGATTTTCAAGAGTGTACTGGAAATTGTTGACCAGAAAAGATCTGTTTTGCCCTTTGCTTGTCCATGAGCCTCTCTAAACATGCATTTCACGCTCGCTGCTGTCCGACATGGCCTCTGCTGTCCTTTAATGGATTACCATCCAGTCTGAACTGAGCTGGGCTTTCAAAACACCACAACTAAAATCCTTTGCATTTAGGCTAAAGCTTGTTTTTTGTGTGTGTGTGTGTTTTTTTTTTTTTTTTTTTTTTTAGAAAGATTAGCAGATTCTGATGTTGTTTTTGGTGTTTTGGTGTTTATCTGACAGCTCAACATTTATTTGCCCTCTGGAGAATACTGTATGTAAATATATATCATGCACATATCTTAACATCATCTTGATACACAACTCTGTTTTTCCATTCTTGGCCTGCACAGACATATCTGCATCTATCTGCTTATAGTCTGTCAGTCAGCAGTGTCTGATGGAGTGCTCTGCGATACAGAAGAGGAACGCACCCAGTCTGCTGTGCTTGGCACATTATTTCCTGCGGTTTATTTTTGAGAGCAGCCATTTTGTCTCCCCACAGCCTTCACAGTCTCTGAATCAACAATTTTTTTTCTCCACAGAAACCTGGTGCTTCTCTGCGGTCTATCAGCAATGTTTCGACAGACAGTCTTCTCTCTGACAATTGCAGACTGTAACTGGTGTCTTCTTGAGGACTTGTTAAACCTGCAGGGGCTTGTTACTGGAACACCACAGGTGCCTAATGTTAGTGAAAGTTGTAAATTTATGCCTGTCAGTGTATTTGCATGCCTGTATCTGCACTTTCATTAATTAATTCATTCATTTATTTACAGTAAATGCTTTATCCTGGTGAGGGTCACAGGTGAATCCTATCCTGGAAACACTGGCAGTGAGCCAGGATTACACCATGGATGGGACTTCACTTATTTTATGTCCGCAGAATTTGAATTTATCTGATTATACATCAAAATATAACCCACAAGGCAAAACCAGCCGGACTATGATCAAGACTGGGGCATACAACAACACAAACATTACAACAAAAAGCTTGACAATGAGAAAAACTGGAACTTAAATAGTGGTACTAATCAAGGTAAAACAGGAAACAGGTGTGAGTGATTAGTGACAGGTGACATACTGGGGATGATGCGTAGAGTAGTTCTGCGCCCATTGGCGCCACCATGACAACTTGTGGTGTCTGTTGAAAGCAGTGGGAGTGGTTAAAGTTCTCTGGGATTGATGAGGAAAGCAGCAGACATTTTTCTGGTATCCAGATTCTGTTCCTTAGTACTACAAGGCAGTAGCTCAAAAGTGTTAGAGCGTTATGAGCACCAATCAGCAACATGCAATGTAAAAAACTACCCATGAAATCAAAATTGATGTTTTAGAGCTTTAAGTATGAGTATATTGGCACTGTAGATGTGAGTATGCCAGTGTATATCCAAAAACCAAACAAAAAAATACAAAAAATGTCTTACTCTAATCACATATTTTTTTTTTAGATTGATCATTTCTGGGAAAATGGTGAACATGTTTCCATGACTCGCAGTGTACTCGCAAATCTATGTCCAATCAAATACTCTCTAGAGCCCAAATACCCCACTCCTGTAAACAAACTGTGGCTATGGCTCTACAGTAGCAGCTAATTAGTAGCCAACATGGGTCATTTGTGTAGTTAATTTCCCTTCCAAACTATCCCTTGAGTGTTGAAAAGTTGGCTGCACTGACTGTAATAGTCTATAAGCTACAAAGCCCAGTTAAGATACAGCTAATGTGTGTATGACATTGACAGCAAGGAAGATATCTGGAGATACTCAACTGTTCTAGTGTGTTTAAGTTGTCCAGAAAGCTTGTTTCTCAATTTTTTTTTTTTAGTGTCTTGAGTTAAATGGCACCCTTCGCTGTGGGCCAGTAACAAACATCTCATGGCCAAAACCAATCCAAGACCCAGTGGTTGGAAAACCTCTGCTCTAGTATATTGAGTATGATGGAAGCATTGTTCAAAAATCATTTTAAATAATACAATGTGTTTAAATGTGAAATATTACACAAGTTTAATTGGTCAAAATGCTCACAAAAAATAAATAAATAAATTTCTACATTCATAGGAAATACTCTTTTGACTAGTACAAAATTATTAATATGATTAATACCAAGTGGGACCACCAAATCTTACAGACTTATCTACAAATGCTAATGGACTAATAACACTTCGCCTATGTATTCATGTTTAGAAGGTCAGCAGATTAAAATGGAGCACTGTTGGGAAAACTTGTGAAACTGGGGTGGATTTAAAGACAAAGCAAAAACCAGCAATGAACAAAAAATATGTTTGAGTTCCTGTCATAGCTATTATGAGTATAAATAGTTCATATACCACATTAAGGATAAATATGGATTGGACATTAATGGCATCTAGGGTAAAATAAACCTACACATACGCACAAACTTATAGCCTAATTATTTATAGCCATCCTGGTTTGCTCAAATTGAATGCAGTCATCTGCCCTGGTTCTGACCTCTATTGTTTTCCATATTCTACCCATTTTCCTTATTTGGTCATAGTTTCCTGTATGATTGTTGGTTTCACCTGTGTCGTGTTATAGTTCAGTGTATTTATACCCCTTTGTTTATTTGCTAGTGTTTTATCCTCTATGCTTTTTGTCTGAGCTATTAAGGTTTTATGTTTGTTCTTTACTTGAGGTTTCTTTTGCTTCCTTGCTTTCTTTCTTGAATAATAATAATAATAATAATAATAATAATAATAGTTCTCTGCTTGCCACTGACTACTCCAATGCTTGTTTGCTCATTATGAGAATTTGTTAGTAAGGCTAAAACAGTTCAAGCAAGGTGAAGAAACTAGTTTTTTGCATTTTGCCCAGATGTTACATAGGCTAAAAATATCACGAAGTTTCAGATATGTGATATGAACCAAAAGTTTCGTTAGGTTTTTGTTGTTGTTGTTGTTGTTCATGCCATTCAGAAACTACTGCAAATATTTTGTCCTAGAATTTTTCTCCTTTTCTGGTTGTCGAACCTACTTTTCCTATGAAAAACTAATAGTCCAGACACAACATCTGCTTGCCCCAGGCTGCTGATTTGTCCACCCCTGTTGTACTACAATGACTATACTTGCAAAACCAAGGTTACAGTCACAGCTGCAGATTTGCAATTCATCAAATGGTTGAATATGTGTTCAATTACTTCTGACAGGAAACTCGATCAAAGTACCATCAATAGAATTATGGTTTATAATTTGGGCTTGTTTGTTTGGTGAATGAGTAATGGGGTTTCACTAATGAAATATAAAACTAAAATGAATTCATATTTTGATGAGAGCAACTGAGAAACCCTATCATGGCAGGTAAATGCCTATTTATACATGATGTTTATCTATGTAAAAGTAACAAAGATCGCCACATGAAAACTTATTCATATCATTGATATTCCACATGCAAAATGAGAGGTGACATGAACCGATTTACACCTGCTGTGATAAATGTACCTAACTCCCCAATGACTCATTCACGCACACGTAGACGTGCTGTATACAGGAGAAAGGAGCTTACTGGTGTCTGAGCAAGCCTGCTCTCTCTCTCTCTCTCTCTCTCTCTCTCTCTCTCTCACATGACATGTGTTCATATCATTCCCATAATTTGACTGGTAAATAATGAGGAATGCATTTCTGCGCTTCTCTAAATGAGCCATCATAGTGACTCCATAGTTTCCTGTGTCAGTGCGTGTTAGCCGGCTGGGCTGAAAGAGGCTCATTACAACAAGCTGTAAAGGAGGAAATGAGAGAATGAAGATGGCATTTAGAACCCATTAATATAATTAGACAGAAGGAAGGATAGAAACTGTTTTCCTTACGTACCTCCAAAGTGGCCTGTTTACACAAAATTAATATAAAGTCATCAACCCTCAAGCTCAAATCTCAATTAAAATACAGTTTAGGAAACCTCGTATTAATGGCAGGTGAATGAGTGTTAGCATGAATTCAATGGGTTGGGCTACAGCAGGCTCGTTATGAGAAGCTATGAGATAGGAAGTCAGAGAGAGACACACACACACACACGCACACGCACACATACACACACATTATTCTGACACACATACATTAAGTCCACTGGCCTGTTGCCAATCAGTGCTTTTACAGACCGGATGCTGCCTTGCTCTACAGCTCTCACAGCCAAAACACCCCAGTACAGATCAACAAAATGCATGTCTTTGACCACTTTGCCTTTCTTTCTCTCTTACTTTCATTCATCTTACATTTCAAGTTGGGATGCTGTGTAAAATGTAAATAAAAGCAGAATGCAATTATTTGCAGATCTCACAAACCCATATTTTATTCACAATAGAACATAGAATATACAGGTGCATCTCAATAAATTAGAATGTCGTGGAAAAGTTCGTTTATTTCAGTAATTCAACTCAAATTGTGAAACTCGTGTATTAAATAAATTCAGTGCACACAGACTGAAGTAGTTTAAGTCTTTGGCTCTTTTAATTGTGATGATTTTGGCTCACATTTAACAAAAACCCACCAATTCACTATCTCAACAAATTAGAATATGGTGACATGCCAATCAGCTAATCAACTCAAAACACTTGCAAAGGTTTCCTGAGCCTTCAAAATGGTCTCTCAGTTTGGTTCACTAGGTAAGCCACAAACATTCATTGCCAAAGAAGCTGGCTGTTCACAGAGTGCTGTATCCAAGCATGTTAACAGAAAGTTGAGTGGAAGGAAAAATTGTGGAAGAAAAAGATGCACAACCAACCGAGAGAACCGCAGCCTTATGAGGATTGTCAAGAAAAATCGATTCAAGAATTTGAGTGAACTTCACAAGGAATGGACTGAGGCTGGGGTCAAGGCATCAAGAGCCACCACACACAGACGTGCCAAGGAATTTGGCTACAGTTGTCGTATTCCTCTTGTTAAGCCACTCCTGAACCACAGACAACGTCAGAGGCGTCTTACCTGGGCTAAGGAGAAGAAGAACTGGACTGTTGCCCAGTGGTCCAAAGTCCTCTTTTCAGATGGGAGCAAGTTTTGTATTTCATTTGGAAACCAAGGTCCTAGAGTCTGGAGGAAGGGTGGAGAAGCTCATAGCCCAAGTTGCTTGAAGTCCAGTGTTCAGTTTCCACAGTCTGTGATGATTTGTGGTGCAATGTCATCTGCTGGTGTTGGTCCATTGTGTTTTTTGAAAACCAAAGTCACTGCACCCGTTTACCAAGAAATTTTGGAGCACTTCATGCTTCCTTCAGCTGACCAGCATTTTGAAGATGCTGATTTCATTTTCCAGCAGGATTTGGCACCTGCCCACTCTGCCAAAAGCACCAAAAGTTGGTTAAATGACCATGGTGTTGGTGTGCTTGACTGGCCAGCAAACTCACCAGACCTGAACCCCATAGAGAATCTATGGGGTATTGTCAAGAGGAAAATGAGAAACAAGAGACCAAAAAATTCAGATGAGCTGAAGGCCACTGTCAAAGAAACCTGGGCTTCCATACCACCTCAGCAGTGCCACAAACTGATCACCTCCATGCCACGCCGAATTGAGGCAGCAATTAAAGCAAAAGGAGCCCCTACCAAGTATTGAGTACATGTACAGTAAATGAACATACTTTCCAGAAGGCCAACAATTCACTAAAAATGTTTTTTTTATTGGTCTTATGAAGTATTCTAATTTGTTGAGATAGTGAATTGGTGGGTTTTTGTTAAATGTGAGCCAAAATCATCACAATTAAAAGAACCAAAGACTTAAACTACTTCAGTCTGTGTGCACTGAATTTATTTAATACACGAGTTTCACAATTTGAGTTGAATTACTGAAATAAATGAACTTTTCCACGACATTCTAATTTATTGGGATGCACCTCTATATCAAATGTTTAAACTCAGGAAATGTACCATTTTACGGAAAAAATAAGGTAATTTTTCATTTGATGGCAGCAACACATCTCAGAAAAGTTGGGACAGGGCCATGTTTACCACTGTGTAGGATCCCCTCTTCTTTTAACAACAGTCCGTATACGTCTGGGAACTGAGGAGACCAGTTGCTGGAGTTTTGGGAGAGGAATGTTGTCTCATTCGTGTCTGATACAGGATTCTAAATGAGTTTTGGCCCAGAGAAGACGGCAATGTTTGTGGATCATGTTCACATATGGCTTCTTCTTTGCATGATAGAGCTTTAACCTGCATTTGTGGATGGCACGGCAAACTGTGTTCATAGACAATGAGCTCTGGAGGTGTTTCTGAGCCCATGCAGTGATTTCCATTACAGAATCATGCCTGTTTTTAATGCAGTGTCGCCTGAGGGCCCAATGATCATGGGCATGCAATATTGATTTTCGCCCTTGTCCCTTGCGCACAGAGATTTCTCCAGATTCTCTGAATCTTTTGAATGTATTATGTACTGTAGATGATGAGATATTCAAAGTCTTCGCAATATTACATTGAGGAACATTATTCTGAAATTGTTCCACTATTTGTAGACGCAGTTTTTTGCAGATTGGTGAACCTCTGCCCATCTTTACTTCTTACAGATTCTGCCTCTCTAAGATACTCTTTTTATGCCCAATCATGTTACTGACATGTTGCCAATTAACCTCCAGCTGTTTCTTCTTAGTAACACTTACTTTTCCAGCCTTTTGTTTCCCCCGTCCCAACTTTTTCAGACGTGTTGCAGCCATCAAATTCAAAATTACCTTATTCTTTTCTTAAAATGGTAAATTGACTCAGTTTAAACATTTGATATGTTTTGATATGTTTTTGATATGTTCTATTGTGAATAACATATGGGTTTATGAGATTTGCAAAGCATTGCATTCTGTTTTTATTTACATTTTATACAGCGTCCCAAGTTTTTTTGAATTGGGGTTGTACTTGTTCCCGATGAAAATCTGACCAATCCCATCCACTCTCGCAGAAATTCTTGAGCAATCCTGCTCAATCCCACAGTTATTATTTTTGTTCGCCCTGCTTGCAGTACTTTCTAATGAACTTGGTTGGGTCTTTTTCCCAAATTATAAATAAATTAGTCATTTAAACCATAGCAGCACAAACCAGGATAAAGCAGCAACCAAGGATGGGTGAACAAACGCTGTAAATACATTTTATTATATGTCCCACAAGCTTCATACCTGACCACCCATTCCAGCCTGTGTGAAAATAAAAACCGGCCATTACTTTTGATGAAGGATCCCAGTCCCAATGCCCACCTGTAATAGAGTTCCTCCATTTTAATTCATTCATTCCTCTTTAATAACCACTTTATCCTGGTCAGGGTTGCTCTGGATCCAGAGCCTATACTGGGAACACTGGGTGTGTGGTGGGAATATACCCTGGATAGGATGCCAGTCCATCACAGAGCATCATGGACACACATTCACACGTAGATTTGCCAATCCACCAACTGGCATGTTTTTGGAAGGTGGGAGGAAACCAGAGAACCTGGAGGAATCCTACATGGATACATGCAAAACTCCACACAGACAGTAACCCAAGCTCAGGTCTGAACCAGGGACCCTGTGTGAGGTGGCATTGCTACCACCACCATGTTGTCTTCCCTCCATTTTAATGCTCCCTCTAAAGCTAATAAAGCTAGAAGCTTTCAAAACATTAGGACAGTTGGAATTTATCCCATTTTATTCTAAAGAAGCCATATCCAAATGCATATCCATTAACCCTAACCTTTTATAACTTTTTTTGTGAATTGAGTCATGCCAATTTGCAGGCAGGAGACCATATTGGCCGATGCTAGAATGCCTAAATCCTACTGCAAGAAGTTGTGCATTCTGAATTAAGTGGAGGCTTCTTTGTCCTGATTGGTTGGATGTGGTGGTCCTCGATTCATTCATCTACCATTTACAGAGCCTGGGGTGGCTCAGGGACCAGATGATTCCTCTCAGTATAAAATTTTATGGACAGCCACCAAAGTCTAAAAAGAAATTCACTAATTATTACAGAAAGTGTTCTCATTAAACATCTCACACTGCACCTTTAAAAGTCACATGACTACAGGAATCTTTTTCCGTCTTTAGGATAATCCATCGTCTAGCCTCCACATGAGAAGCAGATCAGTTGCTTCATGTGCTGTGCACAAATGTCTTCACCTCCCACACAGCCTGACCAATTGGCTCTCTTAATCAAATAAAAGTGTTTGGGAATTGAGGACTCTATCCCCTCTCCATCTAGAGGAAACAGACTTGGGATGGAGCGCCTCTTCGGTGTGTTACATAAGAGCAGGGTGGAGCTCTGCTGCTTTCCCTTCGCTGGTTCCATCATATTTTTATGATTTTTTTTTTTTTATATATAATTTAATAATCTTATATACTATAGATACTAGGTATGGCAGCTTGTAGTCTTGATTGAGGATGCTGCAGCAGTAACACTGCAAATCAGACTGACATTGTGCTCTTGTCTGAACTGTTTCCTCGAGTACATGTGAGGAAAGCCAGTGCTCATAAAGCATGCGATAAGACGTTACAGATCGGATGTTGCATCCTTGTGTTGTGCTGAGCTGGGAAAATGAAAAACGAGCTGTGATTCTTGGGCAGCACTTTAATAGGACAGGAGATGAAAACAGGCAGGATGCCCAGTTTGATGTCTCATTCTCACTCCTCTTGCTGGAACTGGATATCATAGATGATGAATGTCTGTCCACATAGAGCCTCCTAGACACCCCCTCTCCTCCCCCCCCCAAAGACTACATGTATGCTGCTGTGATAAAACATATGCATATGCCAACCTGGCAGTTCAATAATGCATTTCGGTCACACTTAAACACATATCATGAAGTTTTTTGTTGTTTTTTTTTAAGAGAGAGAGATTGTGGGATAAAATCAAGACCTAAAGAGGTTCTCCCCAGGTGAGACACTGCAAAATTTTAACTCCTAGAGTGTTGAATTAACTCGTGCATTGCTGAATTAACACCTAGGGTGTCACTAAACCCGTAATGTTTAATTAACATGCCGTGTTGAGCTCCTGCATTACTGAACTAAATCTTACAGCGTCGCATTGACACCCACATCGTTGAATTTGTGTTTAGAACTGAAAGTCTGTAATTGTAAATTCAACGTTGTGTCAGTTAATTAAACACTGGGAACATTATCACTGCATTAACACTGTGATGGGGCGTTTTGCACACATATATTGCTCAGCCAAGTGTAAATTAGATCCGAGACAGGCGCTAAATCTGCAGAAACACGTATGCACGCGCTCCGAAGCGACCAAGCGTGAGCTTTTCGCGCATTACTTATTAAAACATATAGCGTTTTATACTTTGTGCATTTCCACTTCATGCATGTAAACAGAGACAGATTTACTGGGCATCACTGATCTATTTACGTATTTATTTCATTCTTACGACCCACTCAAGAAATAAAGGAAAAATTAAACTTTAGTTTAAAATAATTTTGGTTTGTATTCGGACACTCACCCTCGCGCAAGAGAGACTTCATGATTGGCGATGATGAGGATAAATCCCTTTAAAAAAAAAATAATAATAATAAAAAATTCCAGTAATTCCAGCTAAACGGTCCAGGAAACCTCTCCGAGATCAACGGAAAAACAAAGCGGTGAATCTCCGGATCCCGCGCGCGCGCTTAGGGAGAGAAGGAAAGCGCGGGTCGCGGATTCAGCCAACAGAGGCGCGAGACGGAGAGCGGAGTCTCGCCCCGACGGGTCCGCGCTCACTCATCGGGCATCGGGCACGCGAGCGCGGTTAGGATCCCGGACCGAAGACCAGATGCAGATACACACATACACACACACACACACACACCAGCGCGCGCGCGCACGCACAAAAGCGGGGTTCAAACACTCGCGAGCCCGATATGCTGAAGTGAAAGTGAGGGAGTGGGGGGGGGGAGGGGGGGATAATAATAAATGTCCGGTCTTGTAGTGGAGGACGGAATCCTGAACGGGTCAAAGGTGATCCAGAGGTGAAAAGTGAATGATGTATGTAGTATTCCAGCAAATAATGTCCGTGCAAAGAGTGATAGAGGACAGGAGACAAGCAGCGCTGCTGGGAGAGGAAAGAATTGAAGTGAGGGGAGGGAAAGAGAGAGGAGGGGGAGAGAGAGAGAGAAAGAGAGAGAGAGAGAGAGAGAGAGAGAGGTTAAAAGATGAATACATAGAGTGTGACAGAGAGGATGGTTAAGAGAGGAATGGAATACTGAATGAGATAAAGAGAAAGATGGACTGAGAGAGAGAGAGAGAGAGAGAGAGAGAGAGAGAGAGAGAGAGGAAAACAGAGTGAGAGAGATGGACTGTAATAGAGAAAGGATGATTAAGAGAGGAATATACAGAGTGGAAGAAAGTGAGAGAAATGGGAGTGAGAGAGAAAGAAAACAGGAGTTAAACAGGAGTGATGGTGATGGTGATGATGGTTGAGAGAGGAATATATAGATGGAGAAAGAAACGGACTGAAATGGTGGTTAAGAGAGGAATGCAGAGAAAGAGAGATGATTGTTAAGAGAGGAATGCATAAAGAGAGATCGAGGGTGGGAAGAGATAGAAAGATGAATGCTTTACAGCTGCCATGGAGCGCTAATGAATCTTTCATGATTTTAATGCGCTTTGGATCGGATGGCCATTTAGATAACGGTGCAGCGAATACATCTTCACCTTCATACACACAGATTATTATACATGCACAGGCTGTGATTTATTGCAGTGTGTAATGGACACTGCAGACAGGGTCAAAGTCCAGGGTCCAGAGCCACTTGTCAGCTTGTCTGGAGTGAAAACTGTGAATTTATAAAGTCTTATAAGCGGAAAGTAAAAAGGAAAGGGTAAAGAAATACTACAGCGGTTTAGTAAATGAATAAAATTTGTGATGCAGCGTGAAATTACTGTTACTACCACAAAGTTGATTTCCCCCCCCCCCAATAATAGCACACCTCCAATAACAGCCTGTGGACCATCCACCATACAAGTTCCTGTACATGAGTTGCTACTGAAACTGAAACTGCTATAGACTATACAGTATATACTATAGAAATCGGAATTGAGAATTCAACAATGCTGTGGTATTACTGACTATACAGTATAACACAACAGATACACTATTGCAATAAAGCGCTTAGGATGAGACAATCATCAGAGAAAGTCTTGCTGAAGATGTTCTTACAATTTTGATGCAATACAATAAAAGGTCATTTCTGATTCTTTATGCTTTTGTTAAAGTTTCGTGGCATCCATGAGCAATCAGGCAGAAATTGACTACTGTGATAACGACATATTCTTCACTCTGAAAAAGTAGTTCCATGTCTGAAAAAGATGAATTGTTCAAATTTTAGACCTCATATACAAAGACCTTTGACTAAACAATTCTTCGATGAAAGGTTTTACAAAAATGGTTCGCATAAATGTTTATTGACCAACCTGCAACTGCCCTTAGACTGTCAGAGAAGAGAGTTTTGAGTAGGCTGGTTTTCTGCGCTAACATTCTTATGGTAAATGCACATAGATTGCAGATGGCGTAGACAAGAGTTTTGATTTAAAAAACATTGGAGTACTCATTTAATCAAGTCCTGCAGTTCTTTTGAAGTGCTAATCATCCATTGTAGAAAGCGTTTTCTCTTTCTCTCTCTCTCTCTCTCTCTCTTTCTCTCTCTCTCTCTCTCTCTCTCTGACACATGCTTCCTCCAAGACACGTGAAGCCAGCCAACCACATCTGCTGCCCATGCTGCCTCACAGGGCAGCATAACACACTCTGAGGGAAGTGCTATCTATCCTCTTCTGCATTCTTTAGTTCAAAGATGCCCATGATTGGGTAATGTTACTCTGATTGACAGTGGAGAGAGAGAATGTTTTCTCTCCAACCATTAACATTTGTTAAAGGATCCAAGCAACACATCTACAATGGAAAGCTAGCTATTTTGATGGTTATCCAAGCTACCAGTGAAGCTACATACAGTATCTTCTGAGTCCTTTATAACATATCCCTTCCTCCCTACACGTATTTCCCCCATCTAGGATAGGCTGCACCATGTGAACAAGTCAGTGGCTGAAAAAATGATCCTGCCAACATTCTTCATAGGAGCTTCATGTAACTCTACATAATTTAATACTCTATACAGGATGGACAAAAATAGACTATGATGGTAGATCATTGACTGAAAAAAAAAAAAGAAAACCCCGCACACAACATATTGATTGCTGGAAACCACAATGATTCACCTTTAGTCACTTCACTTATTCAATTGCCATGAGGTCCCTCTGCTCTTGGTGGTCTCTTCCAATTAAATTTAGGTAGAGTGTTTTGGTAAGAGCTTCCAAGACTGCAGGGTCGATGTGGGCCTGAAAGCCTTTACCATCGATGATACACTTCACAGTGCAGTCCTTGAAGACATCGCTTATCCTACACAGGGTTGCAGGGTGCCTAGAGCGTATCCCAGGGAACTCGGGGCACAAGGCAGGGGCATGCTGGATGGGGTACCAAGTGGTATTGTGAATTGCCAATTGTGGCAACATGGACAACAAGGTGTTAATTGGAATTTGGGCCATCTGACAGGTTAGTTCACTGCAACCCTGATCAAGTTTTATTAATTCCAGTTCTCTTAGTTCCCCAGTCTACTCCAGGTCCTTGGAATGAACCTCGATTGAACCTTATTTTGGTTAGCTAAATTGTTTTGTAGACATTCCACGACATTAAACGTAAGTGTAAATGGACAAAAGTACAATTTGTCTTTCATTATTAAAGAAAATACAAGCATTGGCAAATTGCTGTGGTGTAAGAGAAGCAAAACTCTTATTATTGGAAAATTGTCAACTTTGGGGTTCTGACTTTCTCCTAGGTACTTCATATCTGTTTTCAGGGTTCTGATACACATCAAGGACATTTTTATTTCCAAAATGTCATAGATTAAATGGACATGAATGTAGACTGTACTGCTTGCATTGGATATTTTGACTGGGTCTAGCTATACACTCTTAGAAGAAAAAAAAAGGTTCCCAAAGGTTCTTTTGATGGTTAATTAATTCTGGCTTTCTACTTGGACCCATTTCTAAATAAGAAACCCTCAGCTGTAAAACCTTTAAGGCCTCCCCCAATGGCTTGATCTAAGGTGCTAGACTGGATTATTTACATTGTGGATGGCCTATATAATCCAAGCGTTTTTGTGGTAATTTGCCCAAAAGTGTAGGTGATACTTGTTCCTACAGTCTTAGAAAAAAGGATGCCTTGAGAGTTCTGAATGGTTAACATTTATAGGTTTCAAACAGCATTGTAGTTGGAATCTTTGTTGTGGGTTTCTATTTAGACTCTTTAAGGATTCCCACAAAGGGACAATCTGGAGTAGGTTTTTATTTATTTTTTTATTTATTTGCATTGTGAATGATTGTATTCTGAAAGTTTCTCTTGGGTGGAATGTTTTATAAAACAATCTGAATTTTACTTACTCCTCAATAAGCCAATTATGCAGACTTCTTTTAATAGGTGGAATTCCCATTTAAGTTGCAAATTAAATTGGCATTAACTTCATACGTCCTTGTATACAATTGCACAATCATGATGTGATCTGCATTTTTAACTTCAGGGTTTTCTATCATAGCAGCAGAAATGAAAATTGGCCAACATTTACAGCTGTCTAACTTAATCCAAGACCGAGTCATCCGCCTCACAGGTTAATTGCTTATTTTTCTGTGTTGAGAAAAAAAAAAAAAAAAAGACGTTAGGAGGCATCTTCAGCAAAATATCCAAAACACAAAGTGAGACGAGGAAGGAATAATAAAGAAAAATTAGCCAGGGAAATTGAAGGGATCCCTGGGAAATCTGGAGCTCATTCTTGAGCACAATACGCCCCCCAGCGACTAGAGAGCAAGAGAGAGAGGGAGAGTAAGAGAGAGAGTGCAAGTGAGAGAGAGAGAGAGAGAGAGAGAGAGAGAGAGAGAGAGAGAGAGAGAGAGAGAGAGAGAGAGAGAGAGGAGTAGAGGGGAGGGGAGAGAGAGAAAGAGAAAGAGAGCTGAAGCACTTACAATAAAAGAGCCTGATATTGAAATATTTAACACATGGACTAAATATCCAAATGGCTCTCTATTCTGTACTATGGAATAATGGCTCGTATATCCTATGTAGTGCACTATATATCTAACACGAAGCCATTTGGAATGTAGCTATTGATCAGGAAATGATTAACCCACTCAGAGCATGAATGAAATCCATCAACCACAACTGGAATATTGGAAATCCTGCATCAAATATTTTTAAATCTGTAGTAATATGCCAAGCTGCATTCTTAAGTGATAACCTGAACTAACTCATTTTGCGGACACTGAACAACATTAAATGTAACTATAAACAGATAAAAAAATTATCATTTAATATAATTTAATGTAATTGTTGGTGAATCGCTGATGTATAAGAGGAATGAAACACTTCAGGAAGTGCTGTTGTTATTGGAAACAGCATCAGGTTAATTATTTTCCTATAGCATCATGCTCCATTGAGTTTTATGCCTTACTGAGGGAAACTCGAAGCCCTAACCATCCACATAACAGTTGAGAAACTGAAAACTTTAACTTAAGAGTGTAAATGCTTAGATTGGGATTTGTTTCACTCATAAGCCACTTTGGATACAAGCGGCTAATAAATTAATGATTTCCGATCAACAGTGTTGCTGGTATGCTTGCAGAGCAATTCACTCTTAGACAAAATGGGGTTTCTCAAAGGTTCATCAGATGGTCAAGGGTTTCGTTTTCATAAATGTATTCCACTTCGACCCTTTTCTAGATAGGAAACCCTCTCATAGAACGATTAAGGATTCTGCCAGATGGATAAACTAAAGAACCATCCAGAAAATGTACTGCATAGATCTTCTTTAAGAAGACGAACCGTTTCCAACAGTTATGACCAGCAACATTTCTTCACATCCTAAAGGGGTTCTGCTTTTATCTCAGAACCCTGAATGATGGGGAAACCCAATGTTATTGGGTTCTGCATAGAATCTTTAAGAGTTTCCACAGAGGGACCTTATTCAAGGGATTGCTCACATTCTTCCACTCCTCTAAACAAATCCATATTCTCTGAGCTAGCACTATACATAGCCTCGGTCCACATAGCACAGTTGGTTAGTTGAAGTGCCAATGCATTTTTTTTTTTTTTCATTCATTCACCTTCAGTAAGTACTTTTTATCCTGGTCTGAGTGGCGGTGGAACCAGAGCCTATACTGGGAACACTGGGTGTGAGGAGGGAATACACCCTGGATGGGACACCAGTCTATCACAGGGCACCATAAATTTACACACTCATTCACACCTAATGGCAATTTAGGTTTTCCCAGTATTTTGGGGAAGTGGGAGGAAATTAATGAAACCTACAGAGACACTGGGAGAACAGTGAAACTCCAGACACTAACCTGAGCTCAGGATGAAACCTGGGGACCACAGACCATCATTCCAGAACACTGTATTAAGCCACAAAGTCATTATTGCTGAATGAAAGCAATTCCTACAATCAAGCTGCTATTTTTCAATGCTGCTACTCAGGCTGTTACGTGGAAATCTACCCACATGTTGGATAACAGTAGATCAAACCATGCTGTGAAGTCTTTGAGTTACAGTAAGCAGCACATCTGCTTAAATAAGTCCAGGATGACAGACTACATCAATATCTCCTATTCCAATGCTTTCAAAGAGCTAAAAGAGTGTCTTGTTACTGATGCTCTTTAACACATACTCATGATGAGTGACTCATCGGATTGAATTACAATGACAGAGGAAGCACATACTGTATGTTTTTCACTTGAGTAAATAGAGATGTGACTTGAACCATAGAAAAAACACATCTCCATACACTCCATAAAAATGAGCCATATGCTTGTATGTTTATATATTACACCGGGGGGGGGAATTGGGGGCTGGACTACAAGGAAAATAAATATTTAATAACCTTTGGATGCCTTTAGATCTAAATAAATAATTTAAAAAAATAAAAAGCCTGTCAAGTTTGTAGTCCTTGAGGTCTTTTATGTTTATTTTATTTTTTCATTAGTAATTTGTTTTTAATTAATTTCTAATTTGAGATGATTTAATACAAAGAGAGCTGACTTCAGCCAGAGCATGGGACTTACTTTTTTTTTTCTTCCCCCCCAAAAAAAACATAAATACTGTACAGTATGTACGTGAGTGCTGTGAGCTGTCTGCGGTCTAGTATGGCATTTAAGGGGAACACGGAATATGAATGAGCTTAAAGCTAGTATGTGAAAATGTCAGAGATCAATTTTTATCAAACATTAGTGAATGTAATAAGTAAGAAATAAAACACTGGCATGCCGTTACAGGAAAATATTAAACAACTTGCCAACTCAGAGTGCTTTATCTCTTCTATCACAAAATTGGTTAACACTAACCATCATAAAAGAATAACACTTTGTAGTTTCTATCCATTTATAGTTGCATATAATGTTGTCAAATCCCTGAGAAATTAGTTCATTCCTGTTCTCATTTATGTAATAACAGCTATAAGCAATCATTCCCTTCTTCTTCCTTTGTTTTTTAGCTTTAGAACAAGCACGTTAATGTAAAACTTGTGATTTGCAGCCAGAATTAGTGTCAGAGCTGCTGTTGTAGGAAATGAATTAACATCTTCTGATTAAACAGAACTGAGAATACACTGCTGCAAGATTTTTAAAGTTAAAAGGAAAAGATGAATCCTTCTACATAACTTTTTCTTATTTTGAATCAGAAAACTAAACCTAGAATTGAAAAGCTGTGAACGTTGAACATCAGGATGATGCCAAACATCAAGACTGCAGTAAATTCCCCAGACAAAATGAATAATTCTGATTTGTCACTTAACAGCACTATATTTTTTTAAAGTAATTTGCTTAAAACTGACATATTCATTAAAATGTTGCTTGTTGTTATGTCATGAATTCATACTGTATGAATGCTTGAATGGTGTACAATGCAGGCTTATACTCCAGTGTGACTTTTAGTCTGTAAAATATGTTAATCATGTCTGGAGTTTCTGGAATAAAAGCTCACACTGAGTGTTTTGATCCAATGATTTAAATCCATCACATCCTTTTCATTGCTGTATGCTTATTATGACAATGTTGGTTTACAGTCAGTCTCGGATTTTTAAAGGACAACAGCCTCAACATTTTCTCTCTGCACAGCATCTGGGCTGCCACTTTGTTATTCTGAAGTGCATGAGTGGAACTCTAATCATAAAAACCAGCCGTGCAGCCTCAAAGAGTCATAAATTGAGTCAGGACTCGGTTGAAACTGATGACAATTCAGTTGGAACCATTATATGACAAGTTGACAAATGTTGAAACACACTAAAGAACATTAAATGGTCTGAATCACAACCATTTAAAAGCTTTACAACTTTAATGTTCTTTGTCCTACTGGAGATCAGGCACAAATCTAAAGTGTTCACATGGGAAGCACAATGTTTTTTTTTTTGTTTGTTTGTTTGTTTGTTTTCTGAAGTTGAGCTTTCCAATTGTACCATTTCTCTTATAAACACTCATCATTGAGACATAAGGACAGTTCCTAGAATCCTATTTAGCATGTTCAACTCTTGGAGGAACATTTATTGTTTCACAACATGTTATTGCACTGGGAAACCTTGGTAAGAAGAAGACAATACATGCAGTATAGCTAATTGCTGTGAAACCTGTAAGCAATATTGTCGCATCGCTTCTGGTATGAAATGAAGACAGAAGTGAATATAAGTAAGGAGAAAATGCCCAACCAAGTCTTTCTGAAACTCTTTCTTTGCCATGTGTTTTGTCTAGAGAATGGAAACAGGCTTAATTCCCAAGTTAATTCAATATTCAGATCATCTCTCACCCCTCTGCAGTTATTGGGGAACATCCAAGGCAGAAGCCATGTTGGCAGATACAAATCTCTATTTAATTGGTATAATGAAATGCACAAGCTGTTGGATTTCAAAGCTGCTAATTCGCACTAAATAATCCATTCGTGGTGAAACCACAGGGAACAGCAGTCTGAGCTGTTATTATACCCTGATCTCAGATCAATCTTGGAATTTTCTGTAGTGTTTAAACATAAGATCTTGGAAGTGACTGCTCTTAGATGGAAGGTCTAAAATCTACAGTATCAATAGCTTGATAATGACTCTATTAGGGTTGATCAGTGCATTATATCCTGAGTTTTCATGAGTGGTGTAATAAGAATAATGAAGTGTGTTTAGAGGCAAGACACAAGTGTGTATACAGCACGTGTTTTATTCAGGCCAATCCAAAAATGAAAATCGGTGTCCATAGTGTGGGTCAATAAACAGGAAGGCAGCAGGAAAGACGGATGATCCAAAATCAAAACAACGACAGGTATGAGTCAGAAACAGGAAGTAAGAAACAGGAACAGAAAATAAGTGTCGGTAATGCATGAAAACACTTGACAAGAAGAAGTAGGAACAACAGGGTATAAATAGGCAAAATAACACAGAATAGGTGAATACAGTGGGATAATCAACCAATGACAGGACAGTGCAGAGACAGGACCAAAACCAAAACAAAAGCACATTTTAAAACATGACTGAAAACACATGGAAAACTGGGAACAATAGTTTGCTGAGCTGGGAACCAGAATACATCATTTATAATTTTTTAACTCTCAAGTCTTTAATGATCTACTGGGTTCATGCTGTGCTTTTCCTAAATATCAAATGAGGTAAAAAGAAAAGTAGTAACTCCAACCCAAACATTACATCCATTTTCCATACCACTTATCCTACACAGGGTCGCAGGGAGCCTGGAGCCTATTCCAGGGAACTTGGGGCACAAGGCGGGGGACACCCTGGACAGGGTGCCAACCCATCGAATAGCACAATCGCGCACACATTCACACACTACGAACATGTTGGAAATGCCAATGTATAACTCTATAAACTGTCACTGATAGCCTACATGGATCTACAGTCTGTGCTAGAAAGAATTTAGCCCCAGCCTTTCTTTTTAATCTTATTCTGTGTATTTCTCGTATGTTCGCTGGTGGTGCTGTTGAGCTCAGTTGCATAAAAGTCCAAAATAAAACATTAGTTTTAAGTAATCTGACGTGGATGTGAAAAACAAAACCTTTTATTGATGTATTTTGCTCTTTAAAAAACATGGGAAGCCCATTTCTACCAGCCACTCCTAGATCTGTGTGAGTCTCCTGGTTGTGGATAAGTATTCAAGAGTTCAAGAGAAACTTGGGGGGGGGGGAGTCAAGGATGAATGTCCTTATCGAAAATGGCAGATGTTTTGAGGCCACAGAGCTCCACATAGACAAGTGACAAACATCAAGAACCTTTCAGAGATTTTAAGGTTATGGTGCTTTAGGGAAATTCACCCTGGTGCTTGGAATGCCAGCGAAAGTCAGTCATAAGTCATAAATCATGGGTGTATCTACTGCAATGGCTTCTGAGGACACGGAGCTCTAGCTGGAACACAGTGACAAAGTGGTTGTGTAATATGTCGCCCTAGTGGTTCATTTAAAGCCATGCTATTTGTTGTTTATTTAGTGCAGTGCCGACATCCACGGAAAATGCCACGTATATTTTAGTGCAGCGAAAAAACAGCTTTTAAAATGACAAAAAGAGGCGCTCAGAATAGTGTGACAAGTCGCCGACGTGGAAGCGTATTCATTTGACATCCTTTAACAGCCATATAATCAGGAGAGACCACTTTCATTTACATGTCGCGTCAACATCCACTGGAGGCCTATTATCCAGGGATAAGTTTCTATGGCGTGACAAACAGTGTTCTGCCACTTCTCCACTGGTTCTGCGCTCACACACTGGCACATTTCCATTCATTCTGGCAGATCTACTCCCCTCGATGTTGTGACACTGGCGTCGTGGCTGCTTGTTCCCCGACGAGGTCTGAGAAGGCAATTTCCATGATGGAGCTGTTTTTGCGGTCTGTCCAAAACTCATTAACTCATTGGAATAAAGACAACGTCGACCCGTTCACATTAAGTTGTAATTACACAGATCTGATTCCTTCTCACTGCCTCGGTCTCTCGTTTTCTCCGTCTTGCTTTTGCCTTCTCGTTCACCCCCTCTCTACTTCCATTTTGTCTTGTTAATTAGAATCTGGAACATGGCAGTATGAGTTAACCTGCCTTGAAGAAAAATGGCTAGACGATTTCCATTGCTTCACTTTACTGCTTAAAATAAAATGCATATAACTATTCTATAATAAATATAATGAAAACTCATGATTGGAATGAACTTCCTGCTGATTTTAGAGTTTTATAATACATGTAAAATATGGTTGCTGGAAAATCAGAAATGCCAAAATGGTGTTTTCTTATATAATATGTTTACAATTCTCTCATAAATTAGCCATCCATAACTGGAAGGCAAGGGAGCAAAATTGGCCTGCTGTCTGGGACGGAGGGGTATACTATCTCTTCCCTGTCAATCACAGAGACACCCTTCCACTGTCATGGGCTTCTGTGAGCTTATCTATGCGGAAGATGGTGGATGGGCTTTCGTCGATGAAAGCCTATCCAAATTATCCAAGATTTGGCCCGTTTACGTCATAAATACTGATGTTGATTAATGTGCATTGTCCCCGTTAAATAAATAAATATTCTTTTCACTTGTTGAAGCTACCAGCAGTGGTGAGTTTTATTTTGTGCATGGTGTGTAATTACAAAGGAATTTCTTTGAAAGATCATTTTCTCTCTAAGAGAGGAAATTAGCAGTTTTTGTGATGTCTCTGCAATCAACAGCTTTCCTAGCACAATGCCCTTGACTATTTCCGTCACCTCCCCTCGCATTGCATTGCACCTGTAAGTGTTAATAAGGTCGCGTCTCATTGGCCTCACTGTGTTCTGAGTGAAGTTAGGAATGTGAAATAATAATAAATGTGAAAATGTATTGAGCGGTGAAAATACAAAGCGGATTCCATAGATCAGGGGTATTTGTGAAGGTCCAATTACATAGGTATGGATTACAGAGGTATGGATAAGCAACTACTGACTCAATGGTGACAACAGTAACCTTTTAATTGTTAAAGTGCACTTGAAATCAAAATTGGTGTTTGAATGTTTTGTACCTCTCTCTTAGTGTTCTGGAACCAATGTGGTTCTGGTTTTGGACATTTTCTTGTTTTCATTTCATAGTTTATTTCTTGGAAATGTTTCAATGTTTCAAATGTCTTTTTGATGAAGTGTATCTCGACTTTAATCATGATCATCCAATTAAAAATGCTCTCTAGAACCATATACACTATATAGCGAAAAGTATATGGACACCTGACTATCACGCCCATATGTGCTTATTGAACATCCCGTTCCAGATTTATTCCCCCTTTCCTGTTATAATAACCTCCACTTTTCTGGGAAGGCTTTCCACTAGATTTTGGAGCGTGGCTGTTGGGATTCGTGTTCATTCAGCCACTAGAGCATTAGTGAGGTCAGATGATGACATTAGATGTTGGGCGAGGAGGCCTAAGGTGCAGTCCCAAACAATCCCAAATTATATCAACATATGGAATGAAATCAGAGCTATGAAACCATTTCATGGGAATTTAATCATTAATGATTTATTTATAGCCATATAAATCTAGTTTTATATTTTCTATATCTAATATAAATTTTAAAGTGTTTTGTTTTGTAGTGACATTTCATGCTAATACTTTTGACTAGTGGCATGGACTCTGAACATATTAGACAAAAAGGAATAAATGTATACTTCTCTGTCCAAACACCTTTTTTGTCAACTTATTTTTTAATATGCCATCCTTGCTGAAAAAACAACAGAAACCATCACAGAAGTTCTAATGGTTTCCACTACAAATGCCATTACAGACCATCAGCTGTTAACCATTAAAACCATTACCAAATGGTTTCCATTACGTAGTAGGACGTATTAAGGATGTAGGTCCTTAATGGTATCCACTAGTCATAATGTTAGCACAACAAATTAACAGTAGAGGGACCATTGCATTTTCCATTAAAACCAATACAATTCCCATTATAACAATTAAAACCATTACAAATTTTATGAGGGTTTCTATTGTTTTGTTTTTTTTTGTTTTGTTTTTTTTTCCCAGCAGGGATGTTGTTGGTTCATTAATCAGACCATAAAGGGTAAATTTTTTTTTTTTTTTTTAAATCTATGAACCTCTATGAAAGTTCCCTTTCTTGATGAGCTGCCTTAAGCTAAGTATTTCACATAAATGCATGTGATTGGTTAAACCATGACAGAGGATCTGCTACAGAAGGTACAATGGTTTAAGTTTGGAAAACTAGCTGAAATACTTTGCTGTGTACACATCTGTGGTCCCCTGATCCAGAAAATGGAATCTGATCTCATGGAAAATTTGCCCAAATTCAAACAAGCAGGACTGATGTGGCTGAATTTGATTTGATTCTGATGCAAGTCAAGTGAAACTGGATGTTTTCAAAATCCAAACAAAAAAGCAGAAATGGTGGAAGCTTTGAGCATTTTTTCTAAATGTTTTAAACTCCTATTTTTAGCTCCAGCCCAAAAGAAGCACTTCTGTAGACTGAACATTTAGACAGTTCAGACTAACAGACTCAAGAACAAAGATGTCAGAGTTGTCCTTCGATACACTTTATGTTCAGAAATTGAATTCATGAAACATTATTCAGTCAGAAGCTTCCAGACAGGAGAATAATTGAATCATAAACAGGTCTTTGGTTTAGCTTTCAGCTGATGAACATCAAAAACCTGTGAGTGAATGTGTTTTATACAGTGCAGCTCTAACTGAACAAGGCCAGTGTACTGAAAAAATAATCACTCCACTTATTAATACAAGTAAATCTGGGGCACTTTCTTTCTTTCTTTCTTTCTTTCTTTCTTTCTTTCTTTAGTTTTTCTTTCTCCACTTTCTTTATATGTATTTTGCTTCTTCATTTTTGCTTCTCTTTCTTTCTCTTTATTTTTCAAGTTCTTTCTTTTCTTTCTTCTTTCTTTCTACACTTTCTTTCTTTCTGCACTTTCATAATTTGTTTTAGTTTCATCACTTTTTCTTTCTCTTTTGTTCTCAAGTTCCTTTTTGTTCTTTTTGTTTTTCAAGTTTCATTTTCTTTCTTTCTTTCTTTCTTTCTTTCCACAGTTTCTTTATTTATGCGCATTCATAATTGTTCTTAGCTTCTTCATTTTTCTTTCTCAAGTTCGTTTTTTGTTCTTTTCATTTATCAAGTTTAACTTTCTTTCTTTCTTTTTGAAGTTTCTTCATTTTCATTTTCTTGTTTTCTTTCTTTCTCCATTTCTGTCTCTGTTTCTTTCTCCCTTCCTTCCCTCCCTCCCTCCCACCCAAAGCCCATACATTTGTCTTGCTGTATGGTTGGACAGAGAGTTAAGTGAGGACAAGGTTCCAAGAAGTGCCACCTGTGCATCATTCCTTAGTTTATTTATCACAAATCCTCTCTCTCTCTCTCTCTCTCTCTCTCTCTGTCTCAAAAGATTACTCAATTTCTAACATTCCCATCACAGCAGATTACGATTACAGTTAATCTTTGACAGCAGCTTTCAAAGCACTTGATCTTTCAGAAGGTACTAAAGCTCTGAGCAGCTCATCACAAACTGCATTTCTCTCACTGTGTTTCATAACTTTACCCATTTAGACAGCGCATGTATTCGGGGGCAGCTGGGAAATTACAGCCGTGTGAAGGAGACACTATCACGAAACATCTAAATTATGGTTATTATCTGCCATCTGCAGATGAGAGCACACTTACAGACAAGACACGAAGCAAACAGAAGTCCATCGTGCACAATAGAGAGCTGTTTTTAATTCAAAGATGGGTTTTTAGAAGACAAATAAAATAGAAGGAAATGGATGAAAAGTGCTCTTCAAGATAAAGGCCTGAATTACATAACCATAGAAAAAATGTCAGGCGTAATAACAGGAGCACATGACTGCGCAGCATATATATATATTGGACCACTGTAATGTTCAAAGTGTAAGGTGAAGGCCACTCATTTTCTCCTATATGGAGAGGAATTATTATAAATATAACAAAAAATAAGATCAGTTATGACTCAAGTGTAGCTCCAGCATGAGGTCACAATTTGTTAAAAAAAAGGCACAAACACCTTGAAGAAAATCTTTCCTTGTCCCCTGAGAGATGTTAATTCTATGTAGTGTATTTAAACATTACTCGCTTTCCACCAAGTTTAACTTTTTAAAAATTGAGTATGCTATTTTTTTTTTTTGTTGTTGTTGTTTCCATTTTATTAACATAAGTTTCTTATTTCACAATAAAAATCACAAACAGTGAATCACTCTCTGACATATTTTCTGGCACTTGCAGTATGGGGATATATAAGACGGCGCTATGGCAGGAAAAATCCATGTAGAAAGTTTTTCCTACGAATCCACAAGCAGGGGGGCTGAAACCTGAACCTGAAAATATCACTGCTGTTCAGAATGACCCAATATGAAAGCTAAATTGTTTCTAATTCCTGTTCTTGCCTTTCTTACTTACGAAATTCAAAAATGTTTCTTCATTTTTTAGAAACCTTATGGACTTTATGTGAGATCGAGTTGTCAGTCTTTCCTCTTGGCATGGTTGTCTCAAATGACAATTATTATTATTTTTTTTAATAAATAAAGTAATACATTAGATCTCATTCTAATGCCATTGTTGAAGGTATCTGTACAAAGTAGCAAACCGTAAGCGAAAGAAATTGCTTTACTCGTCCTGCAATCTATCGGCACTTTTTTACGTGACAGCATTTTATCTGCCGTTAATCTCCAGCTCACACAATTACTGGGTAAGTAATTGCGTGACATGTTGGATGGTGCCGCAGCTAAAATGTAGCAAACAAGCCAATGTCCATAACATTACAAGCTGCTTGTAATGTTACCGAGAAACCATAAAGCACAATCTCCTCACTGCAAAAAAAGGAATTTCGTTTATTATTTCATTTATTATTTTTTGTGTAAAAAGAAAAAGAATCTTCTCAAGCATGTTTTGCATTAAAAAAGGAATCTCATTTTAAGAAAATATATCTAACTTTGACAGTAAGATATTCCAGCTAATACTGAGCAAAATTTAACCAGTAACAAGCTACAACAATGGTTTGCATAATATCCCAGCAGAGGAACAAGATGGTTTTGCTTATTTTAAGATTAAGTCCACTTGCACACTTCAATTTTTCGAAGAAGCAGCTATGTGTCATGGTTATGCTGAAATCCTCACTGAACTACATTACCTTTCAGCCCCAGAATGCCACATGACCATGTCACATGCCCCACTGATCACTCACATCTGTTCTGTGTTACCCCTAATAAGCGCCACTATAGAAGTTCTAGTTTTTCAGCACCTAATTGTCAAGTTTTTGTTATTGTCGTGTCCATGTGTTATCATGTGTCCTACAGCTGCTCTCACAGTCTGCATGTTTTTGCCTTGTGCCCATTGTTATGTTTATGGTTCGTCTTTTCACAGTTTTGGTTGTTTGTTTTGCAAGTGCACTAAAAATCTGCGCTTGCATCCATTGCCTTCTACAACCCCTGACACTATGTTGCAGAGTTTTTCCCTGTTTAAAAAAAAAAAAAAATGCTAAAAATAGCAATGCCCAGAAGCATTATGCCTTAATTTAAGACAGCCACTTATTTTTATTATGCTGTTTGAAGAAATTGTGTCTTATTGTAAGCTTTTTTTTTTTCTTTTTTTTTTTTTTGCTAATTATTAATCTTAGATTAAGGGATAAATTCTTCAAGTCAGCTCAATCAAGAGACCCAAATACTCATTTTAAGTAAGTCTATTTCTTGAATAACTGAGTTTTCATTGCTTGTAATAAGCACAACTTGCTTAAATTTAGGCATTTTTGTCTAGTTTTAAGATCCAATAGCATTGTTTAGTGACTAGATATTTATGCTATTTTCAAGCCTTCTTATCAAGTCAGTTTTGCTTACCCCATTGGCAGATTCTTTTGCTTGATTTTAGTAAACGTTAACTAGATTTAAGTGTGTCTTGCTTGTTTCAAGAAAGGCATTTTTTGCAGTGCTGTCCTGTACAATTCCCTGTGTTAGAAAACTTTACAGAATTACCTCTGACTCGAGGTGCTTACGAAGTCTCCATGAATGTTACATTAACATCTCCTTACACAACGCTTCACCATATCAACAAGACAGTTTTCTTTGTTAAATAACAACACAATTACAGCCAGAGTTGCTGTTATAGAAAATCAATCACCTTCTGACCAATCAGAATCAAGAACTCAGCAGCGCTGACACAATTGCCACCAAACAATTATGATAAAACTGTGTAAGGGTTATTAGGGAGCTCATACTCTTAAATTTGGACGCAGCTTCTCAGATGCTTTCCGACTGTTCTCTTCCACACATCTTTTTGGCAGATCTTAGATGTGCGTAGTAATCAGTAATAGTTACATAACCCCTTTCATATGCTCTCTCTCTCTCTCTCTCTCTCTCTCTCTCTTGCTTTGCACAGCCTAAAGCCTCTTAGTGTGAGGCAAAGAAAAAACAGATAGATGATTTTGGGGGGCATAATCTGTTCTGCCAATGCCGCATGCACAGTTTGAGCATTGTATTTACAAGCAACCATTTCCAGTTTTAAGAAAATGTGCCTATTGCTTCGGAGCGTCTTTATTTAATGAAAATCAAGCAGTGATAATCGTGAGCCAGAAAGTGAGAGGATTTGTGTGTTGAATATGTGCAGGTCTAAATCGCAAAGCTAAATCTCAATCTCTCTCTCTCTCTCTCTCTGTATATATATCATTCTCTTTCAGCTTTGCATAATGATGTGCTACAAGGTCACATGTCGAGGCTTAAGCGTTTTATGATTGCAATTGGGAAAACCTGATACTGGCAGAGTGTACACATGGTAGAAATGCAGCTTTGACAAAAAGCTTATGAATAGTGTGTTTTATTAATTTATTACAGAAGTTTTCTTGACATCAAATGTAATGTAAGAATTTAGGAACTATAAATGGGAGAGCAAGAGAATTCTGTACAGTTTGCTAACGTGTTTTTATTCAGTGTATTTATCTAAGTGCGATCTCAGAGCAGAAAGCATCGTGACCAGTTCAGTTAGTAAATTTCTGCTTAGGATATATTTCAATAACTCAGTCCCCAGTATGCAATTATATTAATCATAGGGCTGATTCCACTATTGGGGTGACATTTGTGCATTAATGATACAACCCCAATTCCAAAAAATATGAAATGTTTAAACTGAGGAAATGTACCATTTTAAGAAAAAAATAAGGTAATTTTGAATTTGATGGCCGCAACACGTCTCAAAAAAGTTGGGACGGGGGCAACAAAAGGCTGGAAAAGTAAGTGTTACTAAAAAGAAGCAGCTGGAGGAACATTTTGAGTTTGAACATTATTTGAGTTAACACATTTGCCTCACACCTCCCGGGTTGGGGGTTTGAATCCCGCTGCCTCCCTGCGTGCGCGGAGCTTGCATGTTCTCCCAATGCTTCAATGCTTCCTCCAGGTACTCCGGTTTCCTCCCCCAGTCCAAAGACATGTGTTGTAGGTTGACTGACATTTCTAAATTGTCCGTGGTAGGTGAATGTGTGCGCGATTGTGCCCTGTGATGGGTTGGCACCCCATCCAGGGTGTCCCCTGCCTTGGGCACAAGGCAGAGTGTCCCCTGCCTTGTGCCCATGATCCCTGGGATAGGATCCAGGCTCCCCACAACCCTGGTATGGAAAATGGATGGACGACGGATGGGTGGGTGATAAAAACTTGTTTAACCATGTTAGTCATTTAAGAGCAAAATGCAGCCTGTGAGAAAATAAGAAACCTTGTACAAAGTGAGAGATTGTTGTCTGAGATGGGGTAACACATTTTCTAACCAGTTAAATGCATGTTAGTTTTAAAAGTTACAAGCATTAAAAGGCACCACAATCATGGAATCACCTATACAGTAGATATCTGACATCAACCATTTAATTGCACCTTTATTAAGTACTTGCCAGGACAAAACTTTTGATCTTAACATGAAAACAATTGTCATGTCACAAGGTTAAGAATTGCTGTCCCGAGCAGCAAAGATTTGAACAGGCCTTGCAGATGACTGCGCCTTTAAATCGTCCATTAAGGCACCTCCATTTGTCTCTAAGCAGGCAGTGAGCAATGTTAACAGAGAGCTCATGACAGCCATGTCCTTCATTTCAGGTTCTATCATAAATTTCAGCCCCAACAAATTGAGAAAGTTAACTCGTCCTCCCCAGAACTATGACTGCACCATATCAGATCCATATTATCAGTTCATATTTAGTTGCATTTTATTATTTAGCTGACAATTTTATCCAAAGTTAGAGACAACAGAAGCAGGATCCAATACAAATATGTAGCAGGATAGTTGAGGGTTAAAGGTCTTGCTCAAAGGTACATCCTGGATGTTTTAGTAGTCCTTGAATTTGAATAAAACAGTTTTGGATAAGCAATTGACATTATTGACACATTGCAAAATTACCAACATTAGTTGGATTTCTGTCCAAGGAAACCCCTCTTCCCGTCTTCTTAAACCTCGACTACTATTACTTTCTCCTGTCTGGTCTTCCTGGTCATACTTTTAGATCAGGGGTGTCCAATCTTATCCAGAAAGGGCTGGTGTGGGTGCAGGTTTTCATTCCAACCAAGCAGAAGCCACTCCTGAGTCTATTGAAAGCCAAGATGAACTGATTAAACGGGTGGAATCAGGTGTGGCTCCTGCTCGATTGGAATGAAAACCTACACCCACTCTGGCCCTTTGCAGATAAGATTGGACACCCATGTTTTAGATCCTGGACGATATCCAGATTGCAACAATATGACTTGTCTTCAACCTTCCTAAGTTCGCCCACATCAGTGCATTGCCGTGTTCCTCCACAGAACTACCTGTATTATATTTAAAGCCTTGATGCTTGCCGACAAAGCCAAAAATTGACCAGCCTAAAGGCAAGGGTCAAATCCTAAACCATAACTCAAACTTTTGGTGCCACTAGAGTAGTTTCAATTACCTGACCTTCCTTCACGACACAAGGAAGAGAAGCATAAAGACAGTTCTCTCTGCTGATGCCGAGGTGGTTGAATAAACTTCCTATGGCTGTCCTAATATCTGAATCTCTACCTGAGCACAGACTGTCCATTTCAGCATGCCATAAAAAAACTTGCATCTTTCCAAATACCCCCAAAGGACTGTAACTGTAAGTCTTTAATTCATACCCCAGTGCTTCAATGGCTCCTTTCATTGAGTGCTACGGAGCTAAGTGCAAACTCCTCACCAGGGCTATTTCTGAAATTTTTTGGGGCCCTAAACAACATGCTAATTGCCACCCATATCCCAATCATACCTCTCAAGTTCTAGACTACAAGGGCACCCCCTGTGAAAGCCTGAATCATGGGAGCAACCATGGGCTCATTGCCCTTTATCACCAAAAAATGAATTAATTTGTTCATTTTAGTAATCATTTTATCCTGGATCCTGAGCCTATCCTGGGAACACTGGGTGTGAGGCAGGAACACACCCTAGATGGGATGCCAGTCCACTGCAGGCCACCATAAATTTACAAATTCACACCTACAGACAATTTTTTTGTGTGTGGCCAGTCCACCTACTAGCAGTATTTTGAAAGGTGGGAAGGAAACCAAAGGCCCAGGAGGAAGCCCACACTGACACAGGGAGTGTGTGAAACTCCACACAGACAGTAAGCAAAGCTCAGGATTGAACCAGGGTACCTGGAGCTGTGAGGCAGCAACACAACCCGCTGCTTGCCAGATATTATTACAAAATATACAGTATAAATATATAAATAACTCCTGCATTCCTATGGGGCTCCCTGAAGGCTTGGGGGCCCTAAGCAAGTAGAATACCATTTATGGCTAGAAACAGCCTTCCTCATAGACTCACATAGTCAGACGCCCTGCCTGATTAGTTTTCCGGGGAGTGAAGCTGTGCCGAGGAATACACACTCCCCGAAAAGGTCAGCCTACACCCTGCACGTTCACAAGAATAGTCCAATTAAGAGAAGCCTGCTGGATCAGCATTATTTATTTAGTGGGGAGCAGGAGGAGAGGGGAAGAAGATCAATGGAGTGCTGGAACTTAATCACCGCTCTCTCGGCTAGGCTTCTTTTGCTGGGGTGTAATCCCTCTGCACACTATGGGGGGCTTAGACACCATTAAATGCCAGTATAACTGTTCAAGTAGGCAATAATTAGACCACTGTTACAGTATTTGCTTATAAAACATACTCAAATGAACAAATTAGCTACTACTTCCTATAGAGATCTCTTGCATCCAAGAATCATTCTTTTAAGACCTGTCAACATAGAGGGATTTAGCAAGTAATTTCTTTGTTTTAGCAAGTAATAATTCACTCATTTTTGGTTGGAAAAGACCATAAACAAACCATAAAACATGAATTAGCAATAATAACAGTGAGGCATTAAAGTTTGATTGGAGACCCAGTGAGTCTTTAAAAGTAATGAAATTTCTCTCTGCACCACAGTGCACCATAATCAGCTTTGTCAAAGCCAACTAGAATCGGAGTTTCTGCTCTTCTCCGTGCCTCTGCTCAAATCCATTTCATTACGGTGTTATTGACGTGGCTCCTACAAAGATAGTCTGTAAACTCTGTTTAAAATGTAATTCAGACAGAATGATTGTTATTGGTCCTCTCTGTAAGGTGATGGTTCTATTCTTCAGATATCATTGCAGAACCAAGGAACAAAGACCGAACTGAAAAGATAGCCATTTTAAATAGTTTGGGAACAAAATTTACAGAGATCATGACAAATGAATGAAAGAGAAAAAATAAACAGAATACATAGATGAATATAACAATGTGAACTACACGTTTGTACTTATAGCTATTTTATTCCCCCTACAAATTGTTTCTGTGACTCAATCCCAATTACCATCCGACTGGAAACATAGTGAATGTTATGTTCTTGATGACGATATGTTATGCCTTATGTAGTGGGCATTTAAAGTGAGTAGGTAGCCATTTGGAATTTAGCCTAAAGAAGAGATGAAGCCAAGTGGAAAATGGTGAAGTGTATTTCTAGGGAAAAATCAACAGATAGTGGCAGTCCTGCAGATGATGAGGATGCACCTTGTTGATGAAAGAGGTCAGAGGAGAATGGCCAGATTTGTTTGAGCTGACAGGAAATCACTCTTTACAACTGTGGTGAGCAGAAACGTATCTCAGAACACACATCACACCTAACCTTGAGGTGGATGGGCTACAAGAGCAGAATACCACATCGGGTTCCGCTCCTGTCAGCCAAGAACAAGAATCCGAGGCTACAGTGGGCACAAGATCACCCAAACTGGACAGTTAAAGATTAGAAAAATGTCAGCTTGTATTGTTTTTTCCCAATTTTCAACTATTACTATATATGGAATGCAGATTTAGCAAGTTTGTTACACTAGGTACACTGACATTTGTAACATGCTTGCTGGCTGTTATACTGTATATGTAATGAATAATCAATAAATAATACATGTGTGATCAGGACAAACCCAGCATAACTTGTGGACTCGCTGACCTATGAACCAATTCATTAAATTTGGTTCAGGTTTAGAATTGTTTTAATGTGTATAATTCAAGTTATTTGGTGAAAGCATGTCTTTGAGAATTCCAATTGCACAGTTATAATAGTAATAAACACTTTATGTTTCTAGGTGATAAAAGTAACTCTGCTTCACATCAAGCTGCATCCATCCACAACCCGGTCGCTAATTATTTCCTATAGCAGCACACCACCAAGTGTTTTTATTCATTACGTAAGCGATAATTCACATAGTTATGTGGATAAACGCATATATGTACTTTTGTACTTTCGGCTAATTTGTCTATTTTGTTACATTCATGCCACATTGAAGTTAAAAATTAATTTTACAGAACAGTCATTAAAGCTTCAATTACTGGGCGACTGGGAGAACTTTTGCCTTTATCCTGTGTAAAATTAATTGGTTTTGCATGGTCTTTGTCTGAGCTAAGAATAGAAGCTCCGTCTTTAGACAATTCAGTGAGTATTTTTTCAACTTGTTGAAGACATAATTAATGAACCTCAGTATAAGAAAAGCAGATGATACAGCACTGTGTATAGTGTGACCCCTGGATTAATCAACCTCCAGTGTGTGTGTGTGTGTGTGTGTGTGTGTGTGTGTGTGTGTGTGTGTGTGTGTGTGTGTATTTACATAAAATCCTTGCCCTTACCATCTGTGTGAGAGAGAATTAAAGTATTATGTGTGGATTTGATTTCTGCTAGGTATCACACACGCATGTGGCGGTCTTTAGGTGGCCTGCGTCAGCAGATTGCAGCCCAGATTAAAAAGCTATGATCACATTTGCAGCCTCGTGTGTCGAAGCGTGCTCCTCGCGCCTTGGCCACTGATTAATGAGAACATATTAGATGGAGCTTAATAGGGCATTACACATTATGGCGGCTGGAGCACATTACCGTCTGTATGGCCTGTAAAGTTCAACATGTTCCTTAGGAAAGTGTGTATTGATGGCTGGACCAAAGGTTATGTCACGTTCATTAACCTTCTCTTATGCGTACAGCTTTTGTAAAGAGCTGGAAGAAAATCAGAACTGTTTTTTTTTTTTTTTTTTTTTTTGGACAGGGTGAAATGACCAGTAATGTGTTCCATAAGCCTTGCTGTCAGTCTTGGTTAAACAGCTTTAAAACAAAAGCGGAGTCAGAGTGTGTGTGTGTGTCTTCGGCATGTTATATTCTTCTGAATAATACACAAGTATGGAGAATTTTTTTTTCCCCCCCCAGAAACTGCAGAATATTACTATACAGTGTACATGTTTAATGATCACCATCCATCATATTAAGAAGGCGGTGGATAAGTATGAGGAGGAAATAGTATTTCTGTGTAGTGACCTTAATAGCTATCCTTTTGCACTAGTGATTCAGATGAAAGGATGGATACTATCCTGAAACTATCCTAAACACATAGGCACTGTTGGTTGCTTGAGAACCTTGTTAAAGCCTAAGCTGAAAAGTCAGTCATTTTATATTTAAAAGTAACTTGGTTATTCATTATACCATCAAGTAGTCCATACCCTCTGATTCAGCACCAAGGTATGTTTTTTGGGCCAGTTAGGCCAGTTATTGGACATAAATAGTCAATATAAAACAACAAATAGTATGTTACATTTAAATAAATGCTACCTACAGGACAAACTTAACAACAAAACATTAACATTACAAAACAAAACATTAGTAAAACTGGAAGTCTACAGTTGACTATTGTCCTCTAACCTGGTGGTTGATATACGTGCAATATCTATATTTATACAACAGTTAGTGATATACTAATTTGATTGGTTGAGCGACATTCCAAGAGTGCTTATACGCAGTTCACCGCATAAAATTCCACTTCCTAGTTCAAAACAGTTACTACAGTTGCGTTAGCGACATCATCAGCGTACATGGCAAATGATACTTTTCAGGAATGTAACTTTTGACTTGAAATATGAAAGCTCGTCAGATGAAGATGAAACAGAAGAAGGGATGCCGATTTCACCAGAAGAACCTTTAACAGGAATGTACAAATCAATGTGAGCTAGCTAGCAAGCTAGCCGATGTAGTGAGTGTAGTTTCTTCAGGATCTACTTCCACTAGCGGAGCAAAAATAAACAAAATGTTTGGCCATATTGTGCCTCAACTGTCGGTTACACAATGTTCATTTATAAAACTGTTGTATAAAAGTAATATCGCACTCACCATCACGCGGTTATACTGAGTATCGGAATGGCTGTGAACGGCGTAGCTAACCGTGCTCCTGCTCGTATGATATTGCTTAATTATATAATACTTTTTTTACATTCCAAATCCAGAATGAATATTTTTAATATTAAGATCTTGTGGTGGAGAGTAGGAGGAAAAAAAAAAAAAAAAAAACATGGTTGATGACTGAACATCGAATGCAATTTATTGGTAATGAAATTCAGAAGAATGAAGATGGATTGTAGATCAAGCCTCAGATTTCACAGGGAACTGCTTCTCTGTTTTCACATGGAGTTATATTCATATCTTAAAATAGTTGTAACATTAAGGATTAAGTGATCTACAAAGTGTTTTCTTGTTCTAGTAATACTGCTGCTCTTCCGTATCCTAGTTTCTGTTAAAACATGTCGATGCCTCTCTTCATAATCTTGTGTAAACATATTCCAGCACATACTTAATGAATCGGAGCGAAATTACACCTCCATTTCCACCCCACAATTCCCTCCAGGCAGTCGTCTGATTGGTAAATATAATACCGCTGAATCTCTCTGAAGTAATATCAGTAATATGATGCAGTAGGCATGATGCGGACCAGATATCCTTCACAGAAATTTTGCTTTCTATGCCATTTTTCCTTTGAGTAACATCCACGGAACATGAATTTTAATTTAAACATTTTTTAGTAAAAGTTTTTAGTAAAAACCTTTTTTTTTTTTTTTTTTTCCCGAACTCTTTGCAGATAAACCAAGCGACGAGTGAATAGAGAGCGGCGAAGGCAAGGAGAGATTGACCCTGATGTCCGTCACATGACTGCTTATAATTTCACCACACAGATTATGATAGTGAAACCCTCAGGTGCACGCACTTGTTTCTTGAAGCTACCTGAAAGTTCAGAACACACCAGAGGCATTGGGTTCATACCGAACAAAAGAATGATGTTTGTTCAGAAAGTAATAATGCATAAAGCATACACCAGGCATGACCGTGAGCATTTTGCTGAATGAAACCTGCTGAATGAAACCTGAGTTCATTTCTAAACAGTTTTACTTTCTTTTAATGATCATGAGACATTTTGCTGTAGACTGTGTTTCCTTAACCACCCTTTTTCCCCCCATATATACAAACCCCTCCAGAAGTACTGAAGGTTTGGGTTTGAGCTCAAAAGATGAATATGAGATGAGATGATAGATCAGAATTTCAGCTTTCATTTTCTTAGATTTACATCTAGATGTGTTAAACAACTTAGAACATGGCACCTTTTTGTTTTAACCCACACGTTTTTTCAAGTGACCAAAAATATTGGAACGTGTGACCGACAGGTGTTTCTTGTTGTCCAGGTGTGTCCTGTTAGATTGTTTGTTTAAACACTTAATAGCCCTGAATGTCTAATCTTGGTTTGAGCCCTGGAGTTGGGGCTGTGAACACTGCATTTGTTGTTAAAAAGGATAAACCAACATTAAGCCCAGAGAGCTATCTATGGGAGCAAAGCAAGCCATTTTGAAGCTGAGAAAAGAGGGGGAAATCGATCGGCGGCATTGCACAAGCGTGGAGTATAGCCAATACAACAATTTGGAATGTCATGGAAAATAAAGAAAGCACTGGTGTACTAACAACCAGACACCGAACAGGTCGGCCAAGAAAAACAACAGACAAAAACGTTGTGAGAGCTGGGAAGAAAACTCCATGAGAGAAACCCTCCAAAACAAACAACAACTGAAAGAAGCTGTGGGACAAGCCTGGAAAAGCATCATGAAGGAAGAATGCGACAGTTTGGTGATGTCAGTGGGTCGCCACCTTGATGCAGTTATTGCAAGCAAGAGATGTGCAACCAAATATTAAGTGTTATTTACTTCAAGACTACCTGTTCCAGTACTTTTGCTCATCTGAAAAAAATTTGGGTGGTCTGCCACCAAATGTGCCATGTTTTAAGTTGCTTAACACATCTCGATGTAAAGATCAGGAAATGAAAGCTGAAATTCTGATCTGTCAGCATCAATACGGCAGCTGTAATAGCAGTTACAGTCGTTGTTGCCCCTCATGGTGAAATAATACTAAGCTAGGTTAGTGCGAGCATACAATTGTATTGTTGTAGATATCAGACCGGCAAAAATTACCTATGAAGTGAATTTCTTGCAAGGTCCCTGCATTGAACACACAATGTATAAATGGGTACGTATTCAGAGCTCAGATGTAACTACTGCGCTACTCTGACAGTTTTGTGCTAGACACGTCCATGAGCGGAGTTTAACCGAACCAGGAGTGTGTCTTAGCTATGCATAATTCTGACCGTTGAACTTAAATCAGTATTTCTGACTGAACTCCATGAAATGAACCCCAACAATTTATCTGATCAGCAGTAAACATTGCAAAACAAAATAATTGCTTAGTCAGCTTATCCATTAAACTGGGGACATATTTGATCTCATGGCTCATTTACTACACCAGCACACAAAATAAAATATAAAATAAATCTTTTCAACCAGTCATTTCTGCTGCAGCAGTTACACTGTTTTTCACCCATACCTCAGATCTGCACTTTCTGCTGCTGTTGGAACAAATTAGTAGGCTACATCCATTTGCCTTTGTTACTTTGTACTGCAGTCAAGAGGAGAAAAAAATTGATCTGCTTTACCACTTCTAATTTTCTGTTCCCTCTTTTTTGGGCTTAAAGGCAAGAGCTTGTTTTAAAGGCTTGAGACACAAAATGAAAAACTGCTGGCTCATGCCTCAAGAGCTCCACAGAAGAAAAATCTGGCCACTTTAGAGGAGAAATTATGGACAAGTAATTTTAGTCGTCTGAATGGGCCGGCCAGAAAATTAGCTTAAGCAAATGTATTGCATGAATGTGAATACAGATCATTTTCCCTGATTAAATATTGAGATATTGGCATATCTGTTGAACCTACAGTTGAGGTCGTAAGTTTACATAAGCTTTGCAAAATGTTACTAATTAAAACAAAAATAAGAGGGATCATAAAAATTGCATTTGAATTAGTCCACAGGACACAATTATAACTGAATTTACACAAATGAACCAGTTCAAAATTTTACATACGCTTGACTCGTTATGCTGTGTGTCGTTACCTGGATGATCAACGACTGTTTTTATGTTTTGTGATAGTTGTTCATGAGTCCCTTGTTCGCCCTGAGTAGTTAACCTGCTCACTGTTCTTCAGAAAAATCCTCCAGGTCCTGCACATTCTTTGGTTTTCCAGCATCTTCTGCATATTTGACCCCTTTCCAACAGCGGCTATATGATGTTGAGATCCGTCTTTTCACACTGAGGACAACTGAGGGACTCGTACACGGCTATTACAAAAGGTGCAAACAATCACTGATGCTCGAGAAGGCGACACGATACGTTAAAAGCCAGGGGGGTGTAAACTTTTGAACAGGATGATTGGTGTAAATTGTTATTATTTTGTTTTTTGTTTTCATTTAGTACTGCCCTTCAGAAGCTGCATAAGATATTTACTAAAAGACAAAATAATAACAATTTACACCCATCATCCTGTTCAAAAGTTTACATAATGATAGTATAGATACTGATAGTAGTAGCTGGTGAACTATTTTGATACTAAGTTGTCTTGTTTTTTTTGTTTTTTTTTACTGTCCTCCCCTGGTATGCCATGTTATTTCCATTTCAAATAAGATATGAAGACTGATAATGCCCGTTGTCTTTGCGGCATGTATTTTCACAGATGACCAGAGTCAACAGGATGTGATCTTCATTGAGCTTTGGTTGATGCTAGCTCTTTGAAGCCGGCTTGGTGAAGCCCTGGCGAATGCCTTTAGGACTGCTTTTCTCTTCCAGAGAGCTGAACAAGCTGCTCCATTCTCATCCACAGTGTGTTCTTTTAACAAAGCTGAGCTGAAATCCAAGTATAGCACAATAGAAATAGGTCTCATTGAAAAGTAGGTGCCAAGGAACACGAAGAGGTCGCACTTCATGTCGAGATGGGTTACAAAAGGGAAAAGCTAATTACATGGCTAGCTCTGGCCATTTAGCCTCCTCATGGCTTACTACAGATAACCATGGCATTATTGTGCAATAATAAGGTCTGGAGAAGCTATTATGGCTACTTCAAGACAAAATAGCAGTGAATGGGGGAAAAAACTAAACAAAAAAAAAAAACATTACTTTATATAATGGATGGTGTGGGCAATAAAGCAAGTTCAGTGTCAGACCTCAAAGGAGATATTTCAGACCAGACCAAGACAGAGATGATATGTGTGAGTGTGTGCGATCACACGTTGTCTGTGCACAGTGTACTCAAGTGTCAGTTTTCTGAACCTGTACCCTAAGACATCAATGTTTATTAACCCATAAGGTATCAGTTTATTATTCAGATTCATCTTAAAGTATATTATTTAGAAGCTACAATGGATTATACTACAGTGAAATGAATAGGAAAGGTATATAGAATGAGGAAAGCACGTCTGGAGCTGTCAAGAAAGAAATAGCCAAACTTTCTCCTGCACCACATCCAAAGAACTGTATTTAAGAATGATCTTTATTGTATTGAAAAATATTTACTGAATTTGCTACTTACAACAAATTTTGTCAGTCACCTAAGATATGTTTGATGTCCAATGTTTGCTTCTTTATTATTATTATTATTATTATTATTATTATTATTATTATTATTATTATTATTATTATTATTATTTACTGCAGCTGTGAAACTAATGTAATGGAAGTCTACCTCACCCAGAATAGAGATTTCCTCCGGTATTTTACAAACTTGACAGCACATAGATTGACCACAGCTCGATTGTTGGAGATGCAACAAAACCGCCGGCTGACTACCAGTCAAAATACAAAAGCCTTTATTCCATACAGATAAAAAGCTAGCTAATTCAATGCTAGATGCTGATTTGCAGAGGTGATAAAAAGTATTCAAATTCTTTCTCAAATAAAAATGCACTTACTCACATAAATAAATCCTCTGATAAAGGTTGAAGTATGGCTTCAAATTCTTCGCTCAAGTTAAAATAGAAAAGTATGGACGTCAGTGAAAGTTAATTAAAAGATGTCCACCTCAATTTCAAAAATTACACACTGATTTTAGTTACTGGTGGTAAACGAATGACTTTCTTCACCCATGAATGTGGCAAAACTAGGTACTAGGTAGAAAACTGACGTTAACCCAATGTCTATTTTGGGTAGCACTTTTCATAACAACCCACAGGCATAACAACCTTTACTACTATATTTTACTATATTGACTACTATATCTTTATGGTTTCATTTAACGTTCTTAAAACAGGTTATGGTCCGGTTTCTCTTATTGTACAGAGAGATTTGAGTCAGTTGTATCATTCGTTTTATCAATTTTAAATGTCTCTATTTTAAACTTTAAACGTCTCACGTCGCTTAAATAAACCCATGAGTGTAAACTTTTCATGCAAGGAATAAAACACTTAGGGTACCAAGTCAGGAAACATAGCTGTCAGGAAACATAAGGTTACAGCTTTTGACTGTACTGGCACTGGCACTGGAGACTCCTTCCAAAAACATCTCACAGAAAATGTGAAAACCATATAGATGTTTATACACATTTATTTCGTTTATGTAGGTCCATAAGTCCCTGTGTATCGTTACTATAGAAACGATAAGGTATAGTATTAGAACAAGTGCATTAATAGAAACCTGTGATTGATCTTGCAGCTGAAACTATTGCCAGAGCTGCTGTTACAGAAAATTAATCAACACCTTCTGACCAATCCGAATAGAGAGTTCACCAATAAAACCATTAAGCATGTTCGTTCCCGTCTCATTTCTGCACTGTCTCATTCTCTCGCTCTGTTTTTCCTCTCACTGCCTTTTCGTCGTGTTCTCCGGCGCCTCATTTGTCTGTATTGCTCGTCTCTGCATACCTTGAACACAGAAAAGGTCACCTCACTTCTTGAAGCAGAGCGTGAGCAGCACTCGTGGGAAATTAATGGGTTGGGCTTACAACTGCACACCCACCTTCTCCAGGATAATATTTTTGCCTTATTTTAAGGACACGTTTATGGAAGGAATATAAATATGGAGTGGTGACAGGCACTTAGTCTGATTTATTCACATACGAAGCATTTTGTTTCAGGCTCATGTTCCGGCACGGTGTGGGACCGAGCCAGGAGATCAAATGCAAAAAGCAGCACGGACCCGTCTGCTGTCAGATGAGCAGGGTACAGAGATACAGCAGTCATGTTCCAGTCACATCATTGTTCTACTGTGCTTTTCCCCTTGTAATGATCTTTTTGTCATTCTCTCAATGAATGAAATAATAAAAAAAATCTTTTTCTTTCGTCATATTCAAAATGTAGCATAGTAGTTGTAAATCCAGGAGATTTGTGGCTCGATCTTGACATTTTGGTTTTATCTTGAGGATATAAAACAATAATTATAACTGAGCAGGAATATCTTAAAAGATTAAACCACAGTCCCTGTCGCCTTCACTTAATAAAACTCAGGACTGCAAGAAAAATTTTTTTTTGCAAAATTGAAAACTGAATAAAATCAGAAAATACTGCAGTTTTCTTAGATTTTTGTTATTATTTTCCAATTAGAACATGTGTCCACCTGGGCTATAGCTTCTCACCAGCATTTTTTGTTTTTTTTATTTATTTTTTCATTTACTTTACATTTGTAGATTTAATGAAATCTAAAATGAAAGTGAACTTGATTGTACCAGGAACCATGTTTGCTTGATGGTCCATTCCTCGAGTCCCAATGGAGCTCCAACATGCCAGAGCTTTAGATGTGGATTTTTCTGGCCTTGGACTTCCAGATCTGGGGTCTCATATATCAAAGCGTGCATAAAACAAGTACTAAATTTGTGGGCAAGAGTTGCCTGTACACACAAACGATTTGTATTTATCACATGTACGTACACACAGCTGTGCACAATGGCTATTAATAAATCTGAGACATTCTAAACTGATGTGCTCGTGCACTGCCACATTCATTTGCATATAGAAACGCCCTCAAATTGCCATATATGGTAAACAATTCCTTTTAAAAAGCACAGTAGACTGCTCGTGGTGCTCCTTGTTTCAGACGACATGGAACATGCCAAAAGGTCTAAGAAGATGAAGTAAAGATACTGTTGCATGAAGTAGAGAAAAGCAAAAATGGTTGTTTGGCACTTTTATGAGTTTTTTTTTTTGTAATAAATAAACACTATATATATATATATATATATATATATATATATATGCGCTGTGAAAAAGTATTTGGCCCATCCTGATTTCGTCTGTTTTTGTGTATATCTCATACTAAATAGTTTTAGATCTTCAAACAAAATACAACATAAGACATATGCAACCTCAGTAAACACACAATACAGTTTTTACTGTAAAAAAAAAAAAAAAAGAAAAGAAAAAAAAGTTATCCAACACCTATCAGCAATGTGAAAAACTAATTGCCCCCTTAAACTTAAAATCTGGTTGAACCAAACGCTTCTGATAACTGGAGATCAGACTTTCACTAAATTCTAGGACTAGGACTTACTCCTATGCTTTGGATCATTGCCTTGCTGCATGATCCAGTTGCGCTTGACTTTCAACTTACGGACTAAAGACGTTCATTCTCCTTCAGGATTTTCTGGTAGAGAGCAGAATTCATGTTTCCCTCAATTATTGCAAGTTGCCCAGGTCCTGAAGCAGCAAAGAATCCCCACACCATCACACTTCCACTATATATATATATATATATATATATATATATATATATATATATATATATATATATATATATATATATATATATATATATATATATATATATATAAGAAAGCAGCATATTACGTAAGAGATACTTTTCAGACAAAAAAACACAATGAAGGCTGCTGGGTTTTGCTGCAAATATAAGAAGCGAATGCGAAAGTCAAAGTGTCCAGAAGAACTGTGTCTGGTTCTGCAAGACGCTCAATAAAACTTACCAGGTCATTTCCTTATAAAACTGCACAAATTGTACCGGAGACTACTATTTTTTATTTTTATTTATTTATTTATTTTGTCACACCAAATATCGACTTTGTTTCATTTACTACTGTTTACTGTTCTTTACAGTATTTTTTTTTTTAAACGTAGAAACATTTAATTTAATTATTTTAAAGGCATCTTTGCTCTACAGCATTTCTTTGCATGTGCCTAAAACATTTGCAAAGTACTATATGTATGGACACATTTTATCATATTGCACAGACAAATTATTTGGGATCTCACTAAATCAGAGCCTGAGAACGTTTTATCACAGGACAACGCTACAATCTGCAGCAGCTGAGATGAAAACAAACAAAAAAAAACAACACTGCTTTAATATATTCTACTTTTTAATTTGATGCACCACAGAGGAAAACCTTCAAACCATTATGTATTTTCTATTTGGATAACCCCACATCTCTTGTGAAAAGATGAGTCACCTTTTCATTCCAGTCGTCTAGACAGATTGTCTGAATAATCAGACTTTTACAGAAGCACATCTGTGTGTTCTGTGAACTTCACAAAGTAGCAGGTCAAAGTTGAATAAATGCAGATCCTGCCCTCCCTCCACTCCAGATCATCCATGAGTGCTCGTCCCGTGCCTCCTCCTGATTCATTACCATCTGCTAACAATGGCCTTGACTGTCCAGTTGTTACATTAGAGCCTCGCCGTCACTTCAACCTGCTCAATAAATCAAGCCAGCCTCCTCCGTGCCTCCTCAAGCATTTATAATTTGTCCTTTGCTGCAGGGGAGAGACAAGGCCCAGTTACACACCGTCACGAGTCAGAGTGTGTGTCTGTGTGTGTTTAATGATGTAATTTACTGATGGTGCAAAAAAGTTGTTAATAGCTGGAAGGAGTTGGAGTGCAGGTGAATGATCAATACTTAACCATCCATCATTAAGTGTTGTGTAACCTCTTACTCTAGGAACCGATTCAATACTGAGGATCTTCTTTGGACAAATATTTCCCTGAAATACTGAATAAGTATTGGATTTGGTATATTTCCCATTTTTTTTTAGCATGTGTAACAAAACCAAAGTCTGGCGAAGTGTCCTATAGTCACCTTTAACTTTTTGAAACTTTTTGTAGTTAAATGGGAATTCATCTAACATGACACGCAAACGTCATTATCGTGTCAAAATATAAGAGCCAATCATATCCAAATATGCAAGTGAGAGGAGTGTGTGTGTGTGTGTATGTGTATGGCTGGAGGCATCTGGATTTCTTAAGACATCTTGTAAATGATTAGGTGTTTCTGTGTCTCCTTGTGTTCTCTAATAATATTTTTTGGGGGAAACCACTTCAAGCAAATTATTTTTCAATATTAAAAAATTGGAAAAAAAAGTAATGGACTAATGGGTCTGAGTTCTCGAATCTGTACCCATTTATCAGACAGGCATGTTGCCATTACTCAGTGAACAAGAGCACCATTCTGATCCTGAGTAAGACCCCACTTTGATCTCAGAAAAGCTTCGATTCTTTATAGCATAGGTTTGCACAAGGTGTTGGAAACATTCCTTTGAGGTTCTAGTCCATTGACATGATTGCATCACATTTTGCTGCAGATTTGTCAGCTGCACATTCATACCAGGAAATCGCCCCTTCCTACCACATCATAAAAAGGTGCTCTTTTGGGTTTAGGAGGACATTGAAGCATGCTAAACTCATTGTCATGGTCATGGAACCAGTTTGATATGACTTTGTGCTTTGTGACATGGCCATTATAAGATGGGCCATGAAGGGATGTGTAATGCTGGTAATAAGTGGCTCAATAGCCCAAGAAAATATTCCCCACACCATTATATCACCACCACCAACCAGAATTGGTGACACAAGGCAGATTGTGTCAGTGGATTCATGCTGTTGATGCCAAATTCTGAGCCTACCATCTGCATATCGTAAAATAAATTAAGATTCATCAGACCAGAGGGTGATTTTTTTTTCTAGTTCCTGTGAGTCTGTGTCCACTGAAGTTTCAGATTCCTGTTCCTGGCTGACAGCAGTGGAACACAATGTGGCCGTCTGCTGTTGTGGCCCGTCGCCCATCAGGTTCGACGTGTTGTGTGTTCTGAGATACTTTTCTGCTCACTACGGTTGTAATGAGTGTTTATTTGAGTTTCAGTAGCCTTCCTGTCAGCTCAAACCAGTCCGGCCATTCTCCTTTCTCATCAACAAGGAAATTCTGCCTGACGAAGAGGATGCTTTTTGTTTTTTGCATATAAACTGTATAAACTCTAGAGAACTCTAGAGCAGTATCTGAAATACTCAAACCAGCCTGTCTGGCACCTAAACCTTGCCGCAGGAAAGTCACTGAGATCACATTATTTCCTCTTTCTTATGTTTCATGTGAACATTGAAAACTCTCGTAACTCTTGACCTGTATCGGCATGATTTTATGCCATACACTCCTGCTACATGATTGGTTGATTGGATAATTGCATGAATGAGCAGGGAGCACTGCATGTCCTTGCCCAGTTTAGTTCAGTGGAAGCAAACTAACACTAATGCTGCATAATAAATATTCTCATAATCTATTTTCTTAATTCCAGATGGCTAGAAGCAGTGTGCAAGAAATATCCCTTTAATCCTCCCTCCTAATTCCAGTCAGATGGATTCTACAGTGCAGTATACGATTGCTTTTTCTCATCATGGCACGCCAAGGCAAGAGAGCATGTTGCTGATAATTTGCTTAATCTAAAAGCAATTGCCTCCCTGCCTCCCTCCATCTTCCCCAAGCAGGAAGGCTGAGCATGTTTAAACCTGTTGTGCTGTCCCATGTCCCTGCATGCAATCAATACTAATGTGACTAGCGGCACAGCTCGCTGTGGTATCGATTTCACTAGTGGAGAAGTGAAAAACAAAAACACGCTGCTTGCTTTCACACTTGGCTTCCTGCGTGGGTGAGTGGACGTCATGCCGCCGTGTGAGAGCTAGACATGTCAAGCGGGATTTGTGGGTATACAACAAAAAAAACAAAACATGCCTCAAACTTCTGGATTTTAAGAATCAGAAGGACAAGGAGTCCCTGCTGGTTCATAAAAACTAACAATTTCTCTAGCATTGCAGCTAAATTATAACCATCCTGATTCTACATTTCATTTCTATCATCTTTCATCTCTCTCATATGTTTTGCATTGACATAATAATTACATATCTTTATGCATCTATAACGCACCATTATCTTTCTGCACATTGGTCGAGGCCTGGTGCTAGAAAATGGTGGTTGATCTGTGGCAAGATGTTCATTCTCACACTTTTCTCTTAATATAATTCAGTTTAAAGGAGCGGGGCCATGTTGGATCGATACAGGGTCACTCCATGATGGATGAGACCGCATTTAACTAATTTTGCCTCAAGACAGGTTACTCAGCTCCGAATGCAGAGGCTACCTGCTTCTGTGTGTCTCTTCTTGCTCTTCCATCCTCCTCTATCAGTCTTATGTAGCGGTTACGAACTGATCAAGTCCTCATGGGTAGTTCTGTTTGCTGTTGTTCTTTACCGATCATTATGGTTCATGATGGACTTTTTCCTGTATATTTTCTTCACATAGTCCTGTAATCAGGTTACATTTGATCAAAAAACGTTCATTTTCAACTTCATGGTTTTCTCCATTGTGCTCTGGGTTGACCCTGATCATGCTCCTGTAAGCCAGTTTTTACACCTGTCTCATTGTTTTTCATTTCTCCTTGCTTTTTTCTTGTGCTCCTGGGCATGTGGTCTCTGAAATGGACAGTTTACTTTCACTTAAAACTTTCACTTAATGTTCAAGTCCATTTTACATTGTGCTCAGCTGTCCTTCAAGATTCTTACTTGTCACACTGTACGAGATCCCACTAAACTCTTGGCTGAATTCTATAACAGACTGTGCAATCCCGTGTGTTCTCCATGTCAGATTAGACAATAAAGAAAATTACTTGTGCTGCTCACGTCATCAGTCAGCATGATCCAAGCTCAGCAGAAAATGTGTTCATATAAACAAATATTCTTCAGATTGAGCTTGTGGTCATTTTTTTCTGTCCATTAACACTGCCTTATTTGTACTGTCCAGTCATCATATGCCGTCCTCCTTTCGGTGTCTTTTAGACGAGCATTGTGGCACCTACAGTGGATATAAAAAGTCTAGACAACAATTAAACTAAGTTAAATCATGTCAGAACCTTTTTCACCCTTATTGTGAAATTGCAACATATAAATATCAAGTGACAAACACCCAGAAAATATTTTTTGGGAAAATAAAGAAAAACAAAAATCTTCCAATACCCAACTTGCATAAGTGTGCACACCCTTTTATAATTGGGAATGTGGCCGTGTTCAGAATCAACCAATCGCATTCGAACTCATGTTAATTACTAATTAGTATACACCTGCCATTAATTAAAGTGCCTGATTGATTTTCCCCCAAATAAAGTACAGCTTCCTTACAGTTCCTATAGGATTTTCATGACTACATCTTGGTAACATCCAACTGGAAAAGCCATGGGCCTCCAAGAGCTTACAAAGCAGGTACAGGATCTCACTGTTGAAACATATCAATCCAGAGAGGGTTACAAAAATATTTCCAAGGCACTGGATATACCATGGAACACTGTAAAGACAACTCAACAAGTGGAGAAAATATGGCACGACAGTGACACTACTAAGAACAGGACGTCCCTCTAACATTGATGAGAAGATCAGGAGAAAACTGGTCAGGGAGGCTGCAAAGAGGCCTACAGCAACATTAAAAGAATTGCAGCAATTTCTGGCAAGTACTGGTTGCTCCCTACATGTGACAACAATCTAAAGGTGTTTCAACTAAGTATTTTTTACTTAAGTATCTTTTTACCCCCCCCCCCCCCCTTAAATCGATTAAAATTTCGCAATAAGGGTAGAAAAGGTTCTGACATGATTTATCTTAGTTTCTTTTTTTACATCACAAAAACCTGCAATTTTAACAGGGGTGTGTAGACCTTTTATATTCACTGTACCTCTGGGATAAAACATTTCTGGCACTGCCAGAATTTCTTTGTCATCCACCTTTGGATGAGCTGAGCCGAGTGTCATCAGCATAGCAGTGATATGAGAACACAATAGTTATACTGTAGTCTTTAGTTATATAAGTGTTACATAAAACACTTGGGGGTGTGCTGTTATAGGAGAATCAACAGTGGGGTTGTGAGTTGTGTGAAGTAGAGTTGCTGTTTCCACTGCTGATTATGAAGTTGATTTTCCTTTAACTGCACATCTTGAAGTGTTTTATTCCCCTTATGACCGTGATTGCATCTTTTATTTATTAAAGAATGAAATGTACTTTCTTACCCATTTATAGTTACATTTAATGTTCTGATGTTTTGATAACACAAAAAAACACAACTTGTCATGTTACTGAGAAACCACAAAGTCCTCCGTCTTGAGGAATATCCTGTGGTGGAAAACTTAAAGGAACAAGTTTAGCTCATAACACTGATGTGGACTCACTTTCCATGTACAGTATATGTTAAATAAACATTTTCCTTAAAGAAAGCTTTGTTAAATCACAACTCCATCATCAGACATAAATTAAGTGAGCATCCAGCATACAAATCCCTATGAGTTAGTAGTTACTATAGAAACAAGCGCATTATTTGAACAAGTACATTTAATATCGGCTGGTGATTTGCCTCATAGCCGAAACTGCTGTCAGAGATGGCATGGTGATGCAATGGGTAGCGTTGCTGACTCACAGCTCGAGGGTGTGCAGTTAGATTAAAGGGTTGCAATGGAAGGAAAAGCAGATTTTACTGTCTAGAAATGCATTATTGCTGTGCAGGGCTGCAAGGCATCGGGTAATTTGTGAAAGGTGGTCAGTTTTGAATTCTTTAAGGAGAAAAGAATTCTGATTTAGTCTCAGTAAAATTGGATCCATCATTTTAATTATATTAAAATAACCATACAGGAAAGTGGTAAAGTGCTGAAACACAACCAAGACACAAGAATGACACAACCAAAACATCAGGAATAAAACTCTTGGAGGTTCGATACCTTCCCTGCTTAACAATCAGCATTTCCCTGACTCACGACACCATAGATACTGTACAGTATGTACGACGTGCTGTTTAGATGTGAAGATGTGCGTGTTGGCCCTCTCTTTGTGCACATACCTGAACATGCTTTAACACAAAAACATAAACCAGCTTGTCCAAGTTGGACTGCTATTGATCTAGTTGTGGAAATTATTATTTTTTTTTTAATTTAGTATTTTTGGCCCCCATGGATTCTATGTCTTAGGGTGATTTTCTTTGCAAATAGTTTGTTTAAAGTCATTGCAAAGCCATTTTGTTATGTTGGAGAGATTTGTTCATCTTGGCATCACTTCTCTAAGCATTACTGTCAACAGAGAAATGGAAAATCTTACACGTGGCTGCAAATGGCCAACTATGACCTGGTTATCGATCTACTGTATATTCTGCTTAAACTGACAGAGTTAAACTGAATCTGGCAGAGATGGCTGATAACAAGTAGACCAGACCTACATGTCGAACTTTGCGGCGATCTGACACTCAGATAAACTCATGAAAAGTTAATCAAGCTTATTGATTGTCACTTTTCCCTGCACTTTCTCTGAGAGAGGGAAGCCTCTAAATCAGTTTAAATGGCTCTCTGGGGCAGTAGTGCCATTCCCCAGTATCTTCCAGCTACTTCCATTTGTGCCAATCATACTCCTACTGAGGATACTCCACAACGCATAATATTGTACTTTTAGAAGAGAGCCACTAAACTATCTGACTGCTTAGAAAATGAACTCTTACACGATGGTCAACCATTGAGGCAAAAAAAATAATAATAATCCACACTAGTCAACACACACTGTTGCAGAAGTGATATTTGGTAAAAATAAATAAATACAAATCTGGACAATATATCATCTGTAAACTTTAACATTCACACTCCTCACTGGGTCAGAGATACTGTCATCTCAAATTATGTGCTCAAAGTGTAAAGTTCACAAATACTCCACTCCTTGAGCAATGACTTTTACTGCAGCTCTGTGTTTTTCACTAGCCCATCGCAGTTCACACACATTAACACACTACGGAAAATTTGGAAATGCCAGTTAGCCTACAACGTATGTCTTTGAACTGGGGGAGGAAGCCAGAGTACCCAGAGGAAACCCCTGAAGCACGGGGAGAACATGCAAACTCAGGCGGGATTTGAATCCCCAACCCAAGAGGTGCTATCTGTGCATAGCATAGCTCGAACGATCTTTCTGGAGATCGGTCAAACTGTATAGTCTAGTTCCTAGGCCTATCACTGTGCAGAGTTTATGCACAGTCCCTGGATATGTACCATCTAGTACGTTGTGGCATTTATCCCCAACTATGCACCCTAGGTGAGTTTAGCCCCATTTCTGCTCCTGGAAATTCACTCCCAAATTTGAACCAACCCTGCAAAGTTCAGCAACACATTTGATCCAGCTCATCAAGACCTTTAGTATCTTTAGTAAGAGATCTTGCTGCAGAGGTTAGCTTCAAACATGCTCCTTGACATCTTACACCCTCTAGAGTTTAGTTATAAGCCTTCTCCTAGACCTACTGGGCTGAATTACCTTCTTGGTCAGCAGCAAGATATGATTCTTCTAGAAGAAGGAAATCCAGCTGCAATGTCTAGCTTTGAACCTATTTCTAGAGATCTTGCACCCTGTAGAGTTTAGCTCCAACCCTTCTCCTAGAAATCCATCACCCTGAAGAACTTAGCTTGATCCTTACACTGACGAATCTATAACCCTGACATGTGTATCTCCAACCCTACTCCTGAGGATCTAGAACCTTGCTGGGTTTAGCTCCTCTCTAACACACCTGGACCAGCTCAAGGCCTTTAATAGTATTGTAATAAGAGAATGTTGTAACTACATTGCAAGCAGGTAGATCTTTAGAAACAGGGCTGAACAAGATTCTTGGTGAACTTATAGCAGTGAAGAAAAGCAGCTTACATGTGTAGAATGAAGACTGTGTGCAGATTGACTCTTTGACTTATAACCCTTGAGGAGTGGAAAGTGTAGCTCTTGTTTATTATTCATTCATTTCTCTTCAGTGAATGCTTAATCCTGTTCAGGGTTGCGGTGCACCCTAGATAGGATGCCAGTCCATCACTGGACACCACATACACTTTTCACACCTAGGGTGAATTTAGAGCTGCCGGTCCACCTACCTGCATGTTTTGAGAGGTGGTGGGAGGAAACCAAAGAACCCGGAGGAAACCCACACAAATATGAGGGAGAGCATGTGAAACTTCACTTTGACAGTAACCTGAGCTCATTATCAAACCAGGGGCCTTGGAGCTGTGAATTGGCAATGCTATCCATTGCACCACTGTACCTCACACTGGATGAGATCAGTCCATCACAGGGAATCACACATTAACTCACACCTAGAGGCAAATTAAAGCAGTTAATATACCAGTGGGCATGTTTTTGGAAGATGGAGGGAAAGTGAACCTAGAGTAAACCCATGTGGACGCAGGGAGAATGTTAACCAATTATCCTATATTTTTCTTTGTCAGGGCAGACGATGCACTCTGGTATCGTCTCTGTTCCATGTGGCGATACGTGTTGCGTTGTCAGAGTAAGGGCTCTGGTCAAAATGATGAAGGCTTTTAATATCACAAATGCACAGGAGCGCAGTGAGCTGAGAATTATGTTTGTCTCCTGTTTTAAACAAATGCTTAGAGAGGTCTGGTAGTGGCTTATCATCATGCAAACTCTACCAGGTGATCAGAACTTTAAACTACTTTATATTATCTTCCTCCTCATTTCATCCTAGGGAATTTTCCTCTCTACTATCACTGACTTGCTCACTGGAGGGTCAAGCTGCTTGAAAAGTTATTTAAAAATAAAATTCTATTTTATGCCACAGCACTTCTTAAGCTTTAAAATTACAAAAGCAGGTCTTGGAAATCAATTAAAAAATGAGCTGAGGTTTGCATGACTCAATCTGGCAGAAACGTTATTGTATGAAGGTTAAGGCTAGAGTTGGGGAGGGGTTCGCCTTCATTGCTTATGACTTATGAAATCATATTAATGCGAAATCTGGTTGCCGTGAACATGTGAAAAGTCAAAGGTCACTAAATGATGTAGAACAAAAGCTTGGTGACGAAAGCCTGGGAGAGCCAAACTATATGGAGAGTGAGAATCCTCTTGGTTCGAACAGTCTCTGCTGTGACTTATTTGTAATTAGAGTGTATTACACCTCTGAACAGGATAGCTCACAGTGTTAAGAAGAAGAATCTGGAAGCGAGACAAGTGACGGCGATAACGAGAAACTAGCAGCTAAAATCAAAAAGGTGCAAAAGAGTAAAGGTGAATTACTCAGAGGTTTTAACCACCCACAACATAACAGCATCTATAACAATTTATATTAATACACTCGTTCTTGTACGTTATCATTTCTATAGTAACAGATTATGCTTAACGTAATCTCGGCATAATAATAAACTGTTTTTTTTTTTTTCTTCTAAAAACGTGTTATTTTACATGGAAAAATGTTAAATCATTGATATGGTGATGTTTTCTTTGAGGAGATGTTTATATACTGTAACATATAACATATTTGGAAGGAGTCTCCAGTGTCAGCACTTACAGTCAGAGGTAAAACTGTCACTAAAGCTTTTTAACTTGTAAGCCGTGTCTTCAACTACAAGAAAAAGTGAGGTAAACAACTATTCATAGCTGTTGTAACGTAAGTGAGAACAGGAATTAACTTGGACGTTCCAAAACATAACTAAAATCGGATAAAATATGACTCGGTGATCTTTAATTAATGAAAACTGAAATCATGTTGCCAAATTCATGTAGTACAACAGAAATAGAACACTTAGTAGGACATGCTTGTTAATTGGAAAATAATCAATAATCAGCTCTGTGTTGACCGCATCGCAACGACCTGTCGTCGATTATTTTCCTATACAAAAATATCCAGCCAACAACAGCACTGTGGACAGAAACACTGATCTAGAGGATGGATAACACACACTGTGCATGAAAAGTCAACTGGTTCCAGCATGGTAGGTATGAAAATGGAAGGATAACGACTGATTTGGGTTCCTGTGCTGACTTTCCATTAGGGAGAATTAAAGAGGAAATCAGAAAAGTATTTCTATTTATTCTTTTTTTTTCTCTCTCTCTCTCTTAAGAACAAGCGCATATTTGTTTACATTCAAGGCCGTTCTCACTCGGCAAAACACATTTTCACTCATCACTCCTCCCCCTGTTCCCCCTCTCTCAGCTCTAATATGCACATGTAGACATGCAGACGACTTTCTGTAATGCTGGATTGATGTTCTGTTATCACTCAATACACGGAGAACAAGGATCCAGTCGTGTCTCCAGTTATATTTCCCAGTGTGTTTTACACGTTTCAGCAAAGGTCACTGCTCAGACCTCAGACTTACCCGCAGTATGACTGATGCTTTTTTTATTTTTGAGGACCAATAATAAGCCAAAAGGAGACAGGGGGGGAGAGAGAGAGAGAGAGAGAGATGGCGTGAGCGTGATGCACTCTGTCTTTCTGCTGACTCTCCATAGCAGCTCAGGCGAGGGAAGCTGCAAACGTACTGGTGTTGATAACTCTCCTCTTCCACCTGTGTGTGTGTGTGTGTGTGTGTGTGTGTGTGTGCAGAAGTGGATGTCTGTAAATAGAAACATCATCTCTCTTGAGCCACCTCTGCTGACTCTTTTGTTTCCCCCCTGCAGTGCTGCATACACACTCAGCACAGGCAGTCATTAACACTAATTAACACACCGTCAGGCTAGATTACAGTTTTTCTGTAACCGTATATACATTAGAGTCTGTTAACAATAAAAACGTTTTTACTTCCTGATTTCATTTCTTCGATTAATCGATCATAATGTTGTAGTACCTCGTATTCTAATTTATTTTGCAGCGGTGTTGAATTTCGAATTCTCCTTGATCAGATACAGTGTTGCGATTCTGGACTTTTTCTATTCTTCTCCTGGTCTTTTTTTTTTTATTATTCTTCAACTATCCAGTTTGGATAGCCTGTGTCCACTGTAGCATCAGGTTCCTGTTCTTGGCTGACAGGAGCGGAACCCGATGTGGTCTTCTCATGCCGTGGCACATCTGCCTCAAGGTTTGGCGTGTTGTGTTCTGAGATGCTTTTCTGCTCACTATGGTTGTAAAGAGTGGTTATTTGAGTTTCGAGAATTCCTGTATGTTGAACAGTCTGGCCATTCTCCTCTGAACTCTCTCATCAACAAAGCGTTTCTACCTGCAAAACTGCCTCTCACTGAATGATGAATGATTTTTTTTTTTTTTTCCGCACTATTCTGTGTAAACTTGAGAGACTGCTGTAGGTGAAAGATCAGCTGTTTCTGAAATGCTCAAACCAACCCATCTGGCACCAACAACCATGCCACGGTGCCAAGTCACTGAAATGACGTTTTCCCCCCCATTCTGATGTTTGTTGTGAATATTAACTGAAGCTCTTGACCTGTATCTGCATGATTTTATACATTGCACCGCTTCTACATTGCTACTGATTGGAAAGTTGCATGAAAAAGGTGATGAAGTGGTCAGTGTGTGTGTAAAAAATTGGGAGTTAGAAACAATGGTTTCTGATTCGTGAGCAAAACCTTGTTGTTTTTTTTTCTGGCTAAATATTGTAGTGTTGGGAATGCATATATAAAGGATGACCAAACGTGGTTAGCACGTTTGCCTCACACCTCCTGGGTTGGGGGTTAAATTCCCGCCTCCGCCCTGAGTGTGCAGAGTTTGCATTTTCTCCCCGTGCTTCAGGGGTTTCCTCCACCAGTCCAAAGACATACGCTGTAGGCTGACTGGCATCTCTAAATTGTCCATAGTGTATGACTGGGTGTGTGAGTGTGTGAGATTGTGCCCTGCGATGGGTTGGCACCCCATCCAGGGGTGGGATAGGCTCCAGGCTTGTGTAGGATAAGTGGTACAGAAAATGGATGGATGGATGGATGGATGGATGGATGGATTTTTCATGCCACCAACTTATCAATCATAACTTTAAAAAAAAATTACATTTTAGAATAATATGCATCATATTTACATTTGCAATAAAATAAAGACCGGTCTTGCTAGTAGACTTAAGATTTTGATTCATAATATAGGTGTGATTTATGGTGAACCATCAAAGCATATGGTACAGCTATAGACAATGAGAGTCAAGATGGACTTAATAATATGAGTTCGCTGCATTTAATGGACTCCGATTTACAACTTTAACGTTCTGAACCTATAATGGTGGTCATATATCTTCACTTCTTAGGTGAAATTACCCCGTTAATTTTCAGTGCAAACATTAAGGGCAGTGCCGCCCCATTCATCTGACACTGTGTTATTAAATATTGATGCTAAAAGAACCATCACATGACTAGTGCAGTCGTGCCTGATTAAATGGTGTTAGGGGTATTCAGGGGTGTAGTTTTTTTTTTTGTCTGTGTCATATGTACTTGTTCCTTGTTCTCTCTCGTTCTCTGCTGTTCCCATTTTCACCTCTTCTTCCTCTCCTGACACCTAAACACAGGTGATGCTGGGAAAAATATTGCTCAATTTTGGATTTGTAGCTAATATAATCATCATTGCTTTGTTGTGCTTTCCTGCTACTTTTGAGTGCATCATCAATTTGCTACCTAATATATACAACACAGTAGTTTTGAATAAGGCTTCTTCTAAAGATGAAGTCTATGATTTTGTCTATGATTTTCCTTTGAATTGCATGAACAGTTTAAGGTCAACCTGACTACAGAAAATACAAGTTGTAAACACTTTTAAATTGCCCACTCAGGTCTTTATTTACCTGCTATTATTGAATCTTTAAGGAAATTGAAACATTTCACCATCAATTTGAGGCCAATTTGGACAGAGAACAGCATGTTTCAGCCACTCACAATGCATTTTCAAGATACCGATCAACAGAGCTGTATTTTTTTTTTTTTTTTAACTTAAAGATATAGTTAGTGATTTTGGTAGAATTTAATTGCTTCAAGGCTACAATATGGCTGTTACATCCCAGTCTAGGGTTGGAACGATAACAGGAAATGTGTGATGGGAAAATGTGAACGAATAAAGGACACATTGGCAAGTAATTCACAGATTTGGAGCTGTATTGTAAGAAAGAAATATGTAGACAGTCACTGGAAAATTGTCGGGTCAGCCAAGGCCAAACACCCAGAATGACTGAAGGAAGAGAAAACTGTCTTGCCTGCACCAATAAAGTAAAAATAGACAAAAGAAAAATTGCTTCCCTTTCTCCCTAGATAAGAACAGACAAAAAATACAGACAAACCACCCACAACCAACAAAAATGGCAGCCAAACTCTACATCAACACAAGATTTAAAAAAAAAAAAAAAAAAAAAAGTACAATACAATATATACACCCAAAGAAATATATTTATACAATAATCAGGCAATGAAAACCAAAAAAAAGGAGCACAGGCTCATCTCAAGTCAATCACATGTTGCAGCCAATCATATGCATTTATATAAATTATCGATCTGAACGCAGCTCCTCAAGGAAAGGAAGAGTTTTCACAGAGATTCATAATTAAGATAAATAATTATTATTATTTATTTTTTTTTTACTTCATTTACTCTCTCTGGTCTAAATGTTTAAAGGTTATTGGATAACTGCTGTCAGTATTCAGTCACATAAGCAAGGAATCTTATGTAGTTAGACCTTCACAAGTTTTAGTCAGGATTGTGTCTTAGCATTAAGCTACACTGCTTAGGTTTAATTTATAAACTGTTTAGTTAAAGCAATGGTTCAGACAGAGTAACGATCAGGTAATGGGGTCACGACCTGTGTATCATTTTTCTACCCCCGGTTTCTGCTCATCTTATTGATTTGTGTCTGAGCTGTTGCGATGTGACTCCTGGTGACTTCTCACCCTCTGCTTTCACATTCCACACATGTGAAAATAAGTTCTCCCTCAATGAAAAAAACTCAATTAATTCTGCACCACGCGTTCGTGAAAGAACCGAGTGGGAGTCACTCGCTGTTACGTCACAGCCACCGTTATTTCTCAGCATGCAGACCTTGGGAAATGTCAAAAACCATTCCAGACACCATCATGAATTCTCCATCGCAGCAGGAAAACCTTCGCTTTCCCGGCAGGGTTTTGGTTACATGATTAAACCGGTTATTACCCATCCGTTTGACTATTTTGCTTTGTCCTCATCAAACCAAGCCTGAGCATGAATTCATGGTGCGAGTTGCCTTGAGCCTTCACCATTTCCTGGGGTTCGACAAGCCAATTAAAAAGGAAATGCACACCAGAGCATTGGGCAGGTGAGAGCAGATCTTTCACGCTCCTGAGTAGACAGAGATGATGCGATCCACAGCTAAGATCAATGATTTCGATTAATGGTATCTCCTGTCTTCTCACTGTGGGAAATCTGCAGAGCTCTAGAAGATTGTTTCCCCCCCCCCCCCCCCCCCACTGAGCATCGTGTTATGTGCTTATGCAGAAACGTTTGCTTACTTCACCTCTCGGTGCATGTAATTATACAGCGCAGTGAGCCAAACATTTAATATTTGCATAGGCGTTGCATTTCTGCCCACCAAGAGCCCAATTACTGGAGTCAGGTCTTCCGTGCTGTCCACCTGCCACAGGCTTTATGCTGAAGGTAAAAAAAATAATGAAGAAATGGGAAGGAAGAACACCTGGAGTCAGTCCCACCATTCTAGCTACTTTTAGTATGATCCAACCACGTGATATTGCTTCATTTGTTCATTCATTGGATTTGTTTCTTTCAGAGCGATTTGACTTGAGCTAATACATAGTATAATAGTACAATACAATGTGCTTTGGGATGAACCCATGATATACAGTACACCATGCAGCTAATCGAAGTTTATAAATTGATGTAAGGAAAATACAAGATCCCTGTTCTATCTGGCTTAGCTTTAATCCCTGGAAATATGGATCCATTCTCAGCCAAAGCTTGTTGCAAATGCCCTCCGACATGAACATCTACACACAGAGAAATTTATATGATCTTTCCTGGTCTATAATTTTTTATTATTATTTTTTTAAATGTAATAGTATATATATATATATATATATATATATATATATATATATATATATATATATATATATATATATATATATATATATATATATTTATGGTAGAGTGCAAATAGTATAAAAGGAAAATCTCTATTTTGCTCCATTTATAATAATAAGTCCAAGGAGTTAAAAATTAATCAGTCAAAATATGATGCATTCATAAAAACAATGGAATTGTTTCAAATATATTTACATATAACACATTCAGAAAAAAATTAGATGGTTGATGATTTCATGTGAAGCCTCTGGCTGCCGTACTGGTCCTCCATTACCACAGTATTTTCCTTATATTTATTGTCTACTGATGATATGCCCAGTTGTTGTCAATGTCCAGAGGTTGTCCTGCGTTATTCAAAAATAATTAGCAAAGTCAGCTAGACAGTTTTAATTGTATTATTAGAATTAATAAGTTTTTAATTATTAGTACCATTTAATAACAGTTAGGTTAATTCAGTTAAACAGGTAAAAACAAATTCACTACAGTATGCAGTACCATGGACTCGGATGGTAAGACTTGTTATTTAAAAAAAAAAAAAACTTATATTAAGAACATTCAGATATTGTTCTAGTAAATGAAAAGCCTTTTTTTTTACATCTCTTCAAGAAAACAAGAAAATTATCTTTAAAAATTCCTTAAAATTAAGGAAACTTGCTTTAAAGTAATTAAAAGATTTTCTGCCAATTCTCACCCACTAACCAGCTCTCCCCTAATACACAACAGCCGGGAAAGGGTGATGGCTAACTCGTGCTTCCTCCGTGACATGTGAAGACAGCCAACTGCATCTTTTTGTGATGCTCCTCATGCTGCATCACAGGGAAGTGTAACACACCTCAGAGGAAAGCCATTGTCGGTTAATGTCTCTGTTATTGACAGGAGTATGTCCTTCCCTGTGAATTTTCAATTTTGCTCTCTAAGACTCCTAGCCACAAAAGGCTGTAGCATTGTAAGGATTTCTTTGTTGTGCCAGGATCTGATCTTAAACCTTATGTCTGTATTTTCGAGGATTTCTATGTGGGTATATGTGTTGGGCTGTGTATCTGTAAGTGTGTGACTTGATGACTTGATGTATAATGTGCCATATGTGATAATGCAAAGATAATAGCCATCACCCCCCCATCACTGCATTATTGGGTTCTCGAGAGTGGAAGAACTGCAAAGCTCTTCTCTCCTTACTCTCTCTCTCACTCTTTCTATCACTTGACCATTTCTCTTTTCACTACACACATCTCTCTCACACCTTCCTCACTGTCTCCCTCTCCCCCTCCTACTCTCGGTCTCCGAGCCACTGAGCTACTTTATCTTCATCCCGTTTTTTTTTTTCCTCCCTGACTTGCTTTTGGTATTTGGCGAGAACAGAGAAGAGGAACAAATCTACCATGAGCTGCCATAATCATATCTTGTTTCAATGACCTACATAGAGTGGCACGGCTATACGCTGTCATACTGCAGTATTATATGACCACATAATAGAGACCTCCTTAATCAAATACTCACTTCTCCCCACCAAGGAACTAGAGCACCACCATCTTTCAGGATCAGTTTGAACATGATTGATCCGCAGATCATTGAACACAAGGTGAGTAGGTCTGAAGAAGCGAGCGGGGCACGCTGCCCATTTTCATTTCCTGTTGTGAAGGTGAGTGTATGTGATTATGGGCCAAAGCGTTGATCTCCTACGGTCAGGTAGGAGCCACCATGCTATTGAATTCTCTAATCTGATTGGTCAGACGGTGTTGATGAATTTGCTATCACAGCAGCTTTGACAGTAGCGCAGCTGCAAATCGCAGGTTTATGTGAATGCACTCATTCTTATACATATCATGCCTATAGTAACATTTTACACAAGAGCTTGTGTGGCTTAAGCTCCACATAAAAGTCAAAGGTAAAGCCGCAACTTTAAGTTTTCTAACACGGAAAGTCTTCAGGACAGAGGGCGTTACGCTTTGCGGTTTCTCGATAACATGACAAGTTGTGTTTATTTTTGTTTTCTTAACTTCAAGAGAAAGAAAAAAGAGGCTCTATTTAGAATGACAATATATAGCTACTTTAACGTAACTAACTTGATTTTTATGGACATTCCACAGCATTACATGTAACTATATACGAATAATATGTACAACATGCTGTTCTGTTAATACATTTTTAAAAAAATTATGCTTTGGCAAATTGCTGTCATATACGAGGAATAAAATACTTCATAATACACTATTAGAGGAAAATAAGCTGGTAAAAGTCACTGAGCAACTAACCTTGGGTTATATCATACCATGCCATCATTGATTATTTTCCTATAACAGTATGCCTCCAAGTGGTTGATTTAAAAAAAAAAATAAAAAATTTACATGCACTATATGACCAAAAGTTCGTAGAAGCCTGGCCAATGACACTTGTGCTTTTTAAACATCCCATTCCAGATTTAGTGCTCCTTTTCTGTCATAATCACCTCCACTCTTCTGGGAAGGCTTTCCACTAGGTTTTAGAGTGTGGCTGTGGGGATTTGCTCATTCAGCCATAAGAGCATTAGTGAGGCCAGCACTAATTGCTTGTTTTATAGCTACAGTAACTAATTTGGCTTGCAAAAATACAGTAGGAAGTGTGTTCATGTAAATTTTGCAAGAAAGCATATTGCCATAAGTGTTGGAATTAATGTATTATTACATTTGTTTTATAATAAACATTAATTCGATACACAAAAGTGGAACCAGAACTGGAACCAAAAGTGGAACTGGAACTGTAATATTTATAAGGAGTCCTACACAGTTAGCGAATGGTGGTATGGACCAACATTCATCACTCCACTCTACTGGCCTGAATGACCTGAAAGACGTATAATTCAATACTGTGTAACTCTTATTTTGTGTATTTCACATCTCCCACTCTGGGAATCCAGCTACATTGTTGGAGATTGTTTTCTTTTTAATAACAGAATTTATGACAGAAATCCTGCTTGAAGCTGGCTTTCTCTATTCCTCATACTGCACCTGTGCGGATGGACCGAAGCGTCAAATCCCAAATTCCTCCCTCATCGTCTTCCTGCATGTTTTCCTCCTTAGAATGTCTGCTTTCTCTTTTCATCCTGTCTCATTTTTCCCCTCACCTGCAGTTCTGGCTTGTAGTCAAGGGCGTTGTGTCATGCTCGGGGTGTGTGTGTGTGTGTGTGTGTGTGTGCGTGTGTGTGTGTGATGAACGATGGGACCAGGCGAAAAGCATAAGGGCCTCTCAGCTTGCAGGGGGCTAAATTACCAACATTGATTGTGCGGCTTTGACACCTCGACAAAAAGGCCTGATCATTCATTGTGTTAAAAGAAAATTATCAAGCTGTTTGGGCCTTGTTATAGCCGTGATAGTTTTCTCGTGCACACTCCTTTCTTCTCATTCATTGTAATCAGGCAGGAAATGCTTGATTTTGGTAATTTCAGTCTTTAGGGTTGTTTTGTGATGGCTGATGGTGCCATTTTTCAGATGTTTTATGAACTAAGGTGTTTCAGGGGGATGGAAATAGCTTGAATGTGACAGAGAAGGTGTTAATAATCCAATCAAGACTGACAGTTGATCAAAACACTGTGTGTGGTGCATACACTCTAAAAATGCTGGGTTAATCATAATCCAATTTGGGTTCATTTAGAAAACTCTACAGGCCTTGGCCCTTGTCAAAGTCACTCAGATCCTTACGCTTGCCCATTTTTCCTGCTTCCAACACATCAACTTTGAGAAATGACTGTTCACTTGCTGCCTAATATATCCCACCCCTTGACAGGTGCCACTGTAAGGAGATAATCAATATTATACACTTCACCTGTCGGTGGTTTTAATGTTATGGCTGATCGGTGTAGATAAACCTAGCATGTGTTATTTTATCAGTGAGGTTGGGTTAGGGTGTTGACCAGCATTCTGGGGTGATTTTTAACCCAACTTAAAATGTTTTTAAAAATGGCAAAAGTGACTACATTGCTGGCTGTAGACTCCAAGTTCTTGGTTACTCAACCAAAATATCTAAAATATAATAAGAAATAACTCCTATTTATATCTATGTACATTTTGAAATCAAGATGGATATCAAAAGTAGGATTAGAATGAACTTGTCTGCAGTGCCAGCCAATAATACAAGATAATGTGACAGGGGAAAAAAACTAGCAGTAGCATTTAGCAGTTAGAATTTAATCAAATCATCTGTAAAATGTTCTTAAATACTAATTTGACTTATTTCTTACCAGATGTCAACTTCAGCCATGTCTACAATAATGTCTACAGAAATATCATTTCTAAAGGATCAACTAAATTTAAAGGGAAATAACCAAACAAAAATGTACCTTTCTTGCAGCTGCAACTGATTTCTTTTACTTCACACTTTTCCGGTCGCTGCTCTGTCTCAAAACATGCAGTAGAAAATTCCAGAAAATGAATTTTGATCAAATATAATTATATAATTAGGTCCACATCCATTGCCCACCTAACTGCTAGAACCAACAAGATAAACCCAACGACTGAGTTGTAAAAAATAACCAAACATTTTTAGATTGCAATTGTTTTTGAGACATCTATTTATTTATTTATTTATTTATTTGTTATTATTTTTCCTTTAATTTGTCACTCATCTGTATACTGAAGTGGGATGAACATCCAAGAAGTGGGTTGTAAGAAAAAAGACTCACTTTTTGTCTGTGCGCTGAAATGTTTTGGCAGGCGATAATTTAGCATGAAAGTAAGTTATAAAGTACCAAGCACTGATATTTTGCGTGTCACCCCTTGGTTACATATCTCCACCCATTTCAGGACAAGCAGTAATCAGTAATAAATAAAAGCAGTAATCATCAGAGACGTTAACATTCATTATGATAACACAAAATTTTGATTTTTTTTTTTTTTTTTGGCCATGTTTGTTTCTAGATTCTTAGACTCTGTAAGGATCACATATAATGTAACAGGGATAGATATTGAAAACATAGTCACTCTACCTCAGTCTGAAATGATCTCTGGACACTGTTCCATTTCATGTAAAATGCGTCTTACGCCAAGAGGACACTACACAACTTCCAGAATCTTGGAATCGCTTTCCTGCTCACACTATACAAGTTTTATCATTTGTGATCTGTTTTGTGGACATTTGCTCACATACTAAACGATTTTTCACCAGGAGAAATCCCTGCCAAAGCACACATGATCACCAAATCCCTCATTCTCACCCAAAATAAACACAAGAGCTGTCCATCACACCAATCTGCACTATTTTGCAGGAAAATAGAGACCTAAGAGAAGAAGTGGGTGGGGGAAAAAGCGAGGATTGTCTGTTCTGCAAAGAGAACTGTAGGTACAGTGCTAAGAAGCATAGTATTTTCATATTATATAAAATACAGTCGTCAGGAATCATGTTGTGTTTGTTTATTTATTTTTGATGAAATGGGAGCAGAGGGGTGTTGTAGTTCCTCAATATTAGTCTGCGACAGAGAAATCAGGGCTGAAACTGCATAGTTTGCATTCCGCATGAGTCATAACATACAATCTCGTCAGCTACTGTGCACAGAAGTCAGTAAGACTTTAACTGATTCACCTTTTGATCCCTCAGAACTCAATGCAATGACTGATTGCTTGGAGTCAATGTTATACTTCAAGCTAAATTATGTTGCCCTGTTTGTGGGCAGTGGTAGCTCAGGGGTTAAGACATTGGACTACTGATCAGAAGGGGAGTTCAAATCTCAGCACCGCCAAGCTGCTACTTAAATACCTCAAATTCCACCAAGGCTTGGTTGCAGAAGAAGTCCTGGAAGATTCTACAGGGCCATCACAGTCACCTGACTTGAACCCCATAGAAAATCTCTGGTGGGATTTGAAGAAGGCGGTTGCAGCACACAAACCCAAGAATATTACTGAACTGGAGGCCATTGCTCATGAGGAATGGGCTAAAATTCCTCAGGAACGCTGCCAGAAGCTGGTGTCTGGCTATGCATCGTGTGCAGCAGGTCATAACAGCAAAAGGGTCTCTACTAAGTACTAAAGATGCTTGCCATGAAGGGGTTGAATAATTTTGAAACTGGAGAAGTCATTATAAGTTGCATTTTCAGTTGAATTTGGGGAAACCACTTGAAGCATTCATTGTGTTGAACTATTTCAGTTGCTTTTGTTTGATCTGTTCATTGCTATCAGCTGAAAGTCTGTCAGTTTTGACAATAAACCTGATTTGCAATGGGGGTTGAATCATTCTGATTGCAACTGTAAATGAGATAAATGTAAGTCACTCTGGAAAGGGCATCTGCCAAATACTGTAAATGTAGTTTGGGAACAATGTGTTGTTCAGTCCACATTTAGTGGTTCTAATCTGTATGACAAAAACAAATCTGTACTAAATGAATTCATGTAAATATGTGGCTAAATCCAGTGTATATTTTACTTACTTTAATGGGTTAAATGTAATATTATTTTGCAAGTGCTCACAAAACTAGAAAGAAAATAGTAGTAACGTTTACTTCAATCGATTGCATACTAAAGTGGGAGCGCGTATGCAAATTTGCATATGCATTTGCAGAACTTTAAATTGATTTAATTTTTAGCATTACTGATGGGTTGTTTTCAATATTTCTTGTTTTGTCTTGGCTTCAAGACCTAGGGTTATCGTATTATGAAGTGATTTGACAGATTAAGTGTGTCAGTTAAGTTTTCTTGGTTCACCCTCTTTGTGTTTCTCAGTCAGGTGTACGGGTTGTGCACGTGCACAGGTCAAAGTCTCCCAGCAAATGTTTTGAAAACAGGAAGTATGTCACAGGAAGCCATCAGAGCCATTATCGTGAAGAGGATGTGCTCCATTTTGAGTCTGGTTCCTCTCAAGATTTCTTCCTCATGTCGTCTGAGCAAGTTTTTTCTTACCACTTGCCTCTGGTTTGTTGATTAGGGACCTAAATTTATATCCAGATTTCTGTGAAGCTGCTTTGTGTCAATGTCTATTGTTAAAAGTGGCCTACAAATAAAACCGATTTAGCTGTATCATTAAATTTGTGAATTATTCTGTGATCGTCACGTGAAGAGAAGGCAACAAGATCACATCATCAGCCGACACACACTATCTTGATTATATCGTGATATATACCTTTGATTTTCATAAATTCCTTTATTTTATTTTCAAGCATGCACCAATTTCTATATATCAGCCAAGCAAAAGACATTTTTCAAAATATTTAGGTGGGGGGTTTTTTCCATTTTTTTTTTTTTCTCCAGAATTTCTACCATCTCTATTTATTTTATTGCACAAATTTTAAAAAATCACTTTTTTTTTTTCTAGACATTGTTTGTACATCATTTATTTAAACTCCTTATACATTACCCGGGGTGTGAGGTTACTGATGTGCTTATCTGCTGTTGTATTTGTTTTATCTTGATGTCTGAGGGAAAAAGGTGTGATAATAACTCCATCTGTGTCTCCTCTGTGTAGGAGGGTGACACATCCACTTCATTTTCTTCCTCGGCTGTAAACGATGCTTTAAGACAAACACATGCACACACAGACATAATACACAGAAGAAGAAAAAAAAAAAAAGAAAATAAAGCATCACCACACAAATCCTCGGTCGTGTGTGAGTGTGTGTCATGACTTTTCTATCTAATGACAGTCAAATGTAGGTTAATCTAGACTTTTCATAAATACTCTTGCCCCTGTTTGCCCTCACAGTGTTGTGTTAATACCTTTGGCAAATATGGAGATCTCTACTGCGCCTTCTCTTTTACAATAATCCTCAGGACCTGTTAGCTTTCCTTTCCATCCACACGCCTGTGTCCTCACAAATATCGCATCATCTGGTAGTTGAGGAGTGGAGCTTTATAGATGTCCTATATCGTCGGACGTTCCATTATCTGTCCTTTCATAGACGGAAAATCATGAAAACATGGTGCGTCATGACCTGAATGGCTCTTGCTGGGTCAAACCAGCATTCGTCTGTCGGAGCTTCAGACGGCGTCCCACATTTCTGCCTTGTGTACACACAGATGAGGTGGAAAAACAGAATGAGTCAGTAATGACTAAGTCTTGCTTTCATTTACATCCTGTGATAGCGCAAGAATGATAAAAGACTTGACATTAAAGAAAATTAAAGGAATACTCCAGTGTTTCTTTTATTATTATTTTTTTTTTATCAACTACATCTGTGTGTGATTACTACTGACAAGATTTTCAACACATTTCGCTGTACTGAAAAATAAAGCAGGTTATCTTACTTCTAAAAGTCTAAGGGCAGTTGTTGAAACTACAATCATTACATCCTAACACCACAGGTCTTAAAGTTGGTGTTTCAAAAAAAAAAAAAAAAATGTAGTTCTTTCTATCATGTAAGGAATAAAATGCAATGTGACATGCTGTTATAGGAAAATAATGAATGATGTTGTGGTGTGAAGCAGAGTTACTGTTACCAGCTGATTATTTTCTAATAACAGCATGTCCCAAAGTGTTTTATTCCTCTTATACCACAGCAAATTCCCAACGATTACTTTTTTAAAAATTATTATTATTAAAGAACAATACATCTTACCTTTTATCTGTTTAATACTGTGAAGCATCTGTAAAACAAGTTAAATCCTGTCATCACTTATATTATATCAGCTATAAACAGTTATTCCCTCACCAGTCTTCATTTTCTGTTTCTGTAAAGTCCTCTGTCCTGAAGACTTTCCCATGGTGGAAAACATACTGACATCTGGTCCACCATCTTGCATCTACCATAATGTAATACCGTAAACTTAATACGTTAGAGAGACGAGACAGACATGAGAAAATTTCTTAACCAGTCTGTAGCTGTGTAATTTTATTCAACTTTCCAACACTGGAGCGATACAGTAGAACTCAAATTTGCTTTGTTTCACGTTCTCTCTTTTGATTGGCTGTGGCTCCTGCCAGTCACTGGGTGCATCTCAATCAGCTCCCTAGCTCCATACGTCGTGAATCAGTATATCATGTACATGAGTTCGGGCACTGGTAAGGACCCTGGCTCACTACACACTGGGACACTGAAGACTCAATTTTGGCTACGTATTCGCGTTGTACAACAAGTAGGACCGATATCTTTCTGACATTATATATCATATAAATTTGTTAGGTTCAAGCAGGATCGTAGGCTAGTTAGGGGATTTTTTAAATACCATTAAACACCTAAAAGTCATTAGATGCAAACAAACTGTATATAGAACATCTAATAATTAAAAAATCACTAACGTACAGTAAGTCATAATTTGAGAGCTACAACAACGATAACAAGCTACTTCTATTTGTAGACGAAGTTGGCTGAGAGTTCATTCACTGTTTTTTTTTGTTTTGTTTTTTTCGAGCTGAGAGGCTTACAAAACATGACAGAATTTCCAGTAAGGGAACATTGTGAGCATCGATGCTCCCTGGTTTTTATGGTGCACTGTGGGATTTTTCAGGAAGTGAACGTTCCAGTGCACTGGAAGGATTTTGCGATTGAAACAGGCCTTAAAATGGCCGACTCCCTGATCAGTGCCCTGAATACTGAACTGGGGAGCGGACTGAGACGCACCCACTATGTAGCTGGACTTATTTCCTGTCGAAAGTTGGTATCTGAGCTGGTATACGAGGTACTGTATGTGAATTGTCAAGGTGACTCACAGCAGCTCAGAAACATCTTTTCTTCCTTAGCACATTTAGCATGTTTTTTGTTTTTATTTTTAACCAAATAATGCGTACAGTCATAGGGCTGTAGCTTTACGTTTAGTGGTATCTACCTGGAAGAAACTAAGACACTTCTGTGTTTACTTTGAGATACATTGATTATGTTGATAACAAAACCACAAATTCTTTCCTCTGATAAGTAGTCCCATCTATGAATTAGACAAATTTAGTGCTTCATTTGCAAACACTTTTGACTGAAGAATCTGGAAGCATTCCACAAAAATATAGGTGTCATAAATTGGTTATTGGCTGAATCCATTATAAGTGCATTTTGAACAATGTTTACATCTTTAATGTTTTTTTTTTTTCTTTCTCTCAGTACAAGGAAAGTGTTGATGCAGTAGATAGACTTTAGTTTGAGAAACACTAGAGTATTCATTTGACATAGAAGAACTGAAACAGAAAGAAGCGGCTGTTGACCTCTTCACCTGCCTGACTCTTTTTGTCAACACAAACCATTTGTCTTGTCTGCTTAAGACTCTATATTTTACCCTTAATCATGTCACCGGCTCGGTCTAGCAACACAGCAATGCAATCTCTCTCTTTCTAATGCATTTTCCTACCCAAGCTGGGGATCTGCACAGGGACCCGTAGGGTATATCTGCAGTTTTCCTGATGGCATCATGTCAGACGAGGTAGAAACGGAAGAAACATGTGACCTGGCAACACAGGGCACGCACAGTTATTATCACAGAGTTCTCATCTGATGCAGACTAAACAAATCCAGCTGGATATAAATGTTATGTACTGCCGGTTGCAGGCAGATAGGCAGAGGAGTGTAGTCAGGATGCATGCGCTGGGGAGACGTCAGATAGTGCAGCAAAGTTTATTTTCACAAAAAGGCATTAATCCACAACACAAAGAAATCGGGGAAAAAAGCAGTAATCCAAAAGACAGGGAAAAAAAACACTCGAAACGAGGAAGTGGTCTGGGAACCACAAATACTGAACTACGGACATAGGAACAAAGACTACGGATTACAAAGCTAAACCAAACTACGCTAATACAAACAGGAAGAGGAAACAAAGCGGGGTATTTAAACACACACACACAAGTCATACACACCTGAAACTCATGATCAGAATGAATAAACATGAACCTATAAGAAATAAGGAGGTGGGGACAAAGACATGACGTGAACACAACAACACATGCGCATGGCAAAGGTAAACAAAGCGAGAGTCTCTCCGACAGGAGGCGGAATGCACTCCGTGGAATGCGGAAGTAAGTTACGCTTCATTTTGCAGCGTAGCGAGAGAGAGAGAGAACCTAACAATAAACACATCAGTAACCCTGCACCGAATGCGGGGGTTTAATTTAATGGGGTGTGAAGATGTGTCTGAAAGAGGAGAAAAAAAAAAAAAAAGTGTAGTCTGGTTTCCATACACCTGTGTCTATGTTAGTTTATCATTTCTTAATAAGAAATCCTGAACAGAAATGTACACATGATTTATTTTTGTTAATTGAGTCAAATCACTCAGTGATGATTTAAATAAAAGATTTCATATTTCTTATAGATCATCATGCACATGATCGCTTTTCTTATCAAGTGCAAGTTTCCTCAGAAATTCAGATTATAATTCAACCATCATGCATTTGTTATTCTGTGTGATATAACTTTGGTGCTTGGAAAATATTAATTCATTACAAAAGATCGCTGGATGTCCACACACAGAACAATCACCTATTGAAACATGGATTGATAAACATGGATTGACGAATCTGGGCTCATAAAGATGTTGTGCAATTTTGCTGTGTTGTTTAATTTTTTTTTTTTCCCATTTCATTTTTTGTTATATCACAGTAACCATGATTATGGAAGATACAAAAATAAATCATGCTGCAGTGGTGCCATATGGCCACATATGAAAAGCAGAATAATCCCCAAAGTGGATGATTTTGTATAGCAGCATGATCTGAAGTGTATTATTCCACTTATACCACAGCAAATTTGCTTTTTTTTATTATGACTATAATAAACATATAATTTTATTTTAACTGCTTATAGTTACACTAAATGCTGTGGAACATCCATGAGACAATTTAGATCCTGTTATCGCTTGTGTTCTAGCGGCTATAAACAGGCGTTCCCCTTACCAGCCCCTCTTTTTTTTCCCCTCTTGAAGGTAGATTCAGTTTAAAAACGCAGTTCGAGAAACCGGAAAAGAGCAAACTAGTCTCTCGTGAAGACTTTCCTGTGTGTTGGAACTGTTACAAAGCATTGACACCGGAGACTCCTTCCATAAATGTTACATAAACATCTACCAACAATAAACTTCACCACATCAACGATTATACATTTTTCTTTGTTAAACAACATTTTTTTAACATGAAATTTTTTTAAATAATACTATATTTTTGTAATATAGTTTATTATATGGTTCAACCATGAAGTCATGATTAACCAAAAAAGGATAATGTCTTTATAAGACCTGTGGAAGTGTGGAAATTAGTCTGTGCTTCTTTTCTGTTTGCCACCTTTCCCTACTATTTACTGACACCTTTCTGAAGCAAGAAGTTTTTTTTAATTATAACAGGTACAATTGTACCTCGGGTTCTCCCAATGCATTCTCACAATCTTGCAAGCAAAATAAGCAAGCACAAATGCTGAAAACAGTGTATGCTATAGTGAAGAGATAAGTGTACACAATTGCACATACTAGTTCACTTTTTTAACGAGTAAGGAAAAAATAATTCCAGTTTGTTTTTTGTTTTTTTATGAAGTATACTGTAGGTTCTTCATAAATATCTCCAGCAAGTGAGTCCTGCTGTCCCCCCCCCCCCCAAACAGACACCAGACACAGAAGTAATATGCTTGTATATGCATGTAATGAAGTCACAATTGCAGAAAACAAGCATGTTACAATTGTGCTGTCTTTCCCCTACTCGTTTAAATAGTTCTAGCTGAAAGAAATCGCTTTAGAACGTTTAATTGGCTCATTTAGTACACTTTATTTTATGCAGTTTTTATGCAGTACTGTACTGTATGTTGTGATGGTATTTGAGGATGCTAACTGCTAATATCAGCCAGGTAACAAGGAGGGCATTCTAGCATAAAATAAATAGTGGCACCTCTCATCCGTTCGTAATTCATATGAAATTATATGATTTCATGATTTTTACAGTTATTTAGTTTGAATGGTTTTGTTTACCATTACCACTGCTTCTTCTGATACAGTCTAACAAGTAGTACCTGTTTTTCCCCCCACATTAGATATGTTCATATTTTCATTCAGTTTTTTTTTCCAATGGCTACCCTTTCTTTTACTTGAGGAGGTTTCTGTTGTTGTTGTTGTTGTTGTTGTTGTTTTCAGAAATAACAAAATACACCAAATATTGCTAAGTAAAATCAATTAAACTCATCTCAATGTTTTGGTACATCTTTTTTTCTTACTGGGTGATAGCCACTTCTATTCAGTCTGGATAAACAAAGCAACACTTTAATTCCAATGTGCGAATAAATTTACATAAGTTTAAGTCTGGATTTCTCCTTTACTGCACTCCAGGCATAAATATCTTAGGGCTAAATAAAACTATAGAATATTCCTCCACAATGCCTGACGTTAGCACAGTGTGTGCTGGGTATGTGACAAACAACAAACCGGCATCTGTGCAATATACACCTTAATGCATGTGTTATAATCATTTCACAATTACCCATTGATATATGTAGGAGTTAGCATGTTCTCACTAACAAAAATATATTATACAGGGTGTCCCGAAAGTCTCCGTACAGTACATAGGGGAAAACAACACTTTTTAGCAAAATGTTAAAACATACTCGGTTTGAATACTAAGTTCATACTTAGTAAGAACGCCTTTGACAAAAGAAGAACATATTGAAATCATTCTTATGGCTGGACCAGGAAGCTGTTGCAAGGTTGCGATGGACTTTAACAAGAAACATGGCAAGCACATCACACACAACACTGCTGCCAAACTTATTAACAAATTCAAAAAGACTGGAAGTGTTGCAGACCAACTGAGGACGTCCACGAACATCCACTGATGAAGGCACAACCGACGTGGTGCTGCAATGGCCCTATGTACGGAGGCTTTTGGGACACCCCTATGTCCCTTTTTAGTAAAATGTACTTACAATATTAATAGTGCTGGTGCGTCCCAAAGTGTTATATTCCTCTAATACCATCAATCTGCGAGCATATTTTAATTAATTAATGGCGTCATGCTTTGATTTTATTCATTTATAGTTATGTTCTTATGCTTGTTATAGCAGCTATAAACCATTATTCCCTTACCAGCCTCATTTTTCTCACTTGAAGTTAATAAGACAGAAAGGTTGCTTGTCATGTTACAGAGAAACCACAAAGTCTACCACCCTGAAGAAGTTTCTGTGTCGGAAAACCTAAAGTTACAGCTTTACCTCTGACAGCAATCTAAGTGCTGACCCTGGTGAATCCTTTTGAGACTGCTTATTAAATGTCTCCTCAGAGAAATCCTCACTATATCAGTGTTTCAGCATGTTTTATTATTAGTATTTTGTTTTATGGAGCATCCACCATGCAAGTCCTTGCGAATTACCTGTTACTATAGAAACGATACCGTCAGAGCAGCCGTTAAAGACAATTAATGAACACTTCCCGACCAATCGGATTCCAGATTTCAACAGCGCCGTGGTATAATAGTGATTAAACTGTGTATTATAAAATCATAAGAATCCACAGGTGTTTGAAACTTTTTGACTGGTAGTAGAAAATATGTACAGACATTAAGCAGCACTGTGACTTTTTTACACACTTGATGATGAAATTGAAACATTTTGTCCATACATATATTCAATGCCAGTCAGAAGAAATTGTTTCTAAGTAAAATCTAAGTATGTTATAGGTAATTTATTAGACACTTAAAGGGATCACACCTGATCCAGTATGACAATAAACCTGTACACAAAGCGAGCTCCATGAAGACATGGTTTGCCAAGGTTGGAGTGGAAGAACTCGAGTGTCCTGCACAGAGCCCAGACCTCAACCCCACTGAACACCTTTGGGATGAACTGGAACACCGACTGCACCCCAGACCTCCTCACCCAACATCATTGCCTGACCTCACTAATGCTTTTGTGGCTGTGATCTAGTGGAAAGCCTTCCCAGAAGAGTGGAGGTTGTTATAACAGCAAAGGGGGACTAAACCTATAATGGGATGTGTCTGGTCAGGTGTCCACATACTTTTGGCCACATAGTGCATCTTACAGCTGATTCTAACGCTGTATCTGTAAGATAAAAAATAAATAACTTATGGTCTTACAGAAACCAAACAAGTGCACTTTCCTTTAATAAAGCACTCATTTAAAGTCTTAGGGATATGATGGCATTTGTTTCCCTTATTTAATTGCTCATATCGGCTAAACTGTAATAAAACATTTAAAAAATAACTTGATGTGTATATCATATGAGTGTACTTATTAAGATATGAAACCGAAACTGTCCTTTGCCCTACAGAAGGACAGACATTGGGTTTCCATCTACACTATTAATCTCCACCATAATGGTATGCATGAGTCAGCATAGGACATGTAATATGTTATGGCGGGTCACTTTGAGCTGTGACAGGTCACCCTAAAGTGCTCTCTCTCACCAATGTTCCTTTAAAAAAAAAAAAAAAACCTTCATCTTTATGGATTATCTCTGTAAACTGTTATAGCATCAACATTCTTTAAGGATGTTGTTCCCCAGGGTCAATCTGATATCAGGCCAGTCTGCTCTCTCCCCCTCTCTCTCTCTCTCTCTCTCTCTCTCTCTCTCTCAGCCCAGAAAGGGTCTGCAAAATCTTAACAGTCTCAAACTGTCTCATTTTAAACCCGCCACCCTGGATTTTAACGAGGATAATGAAATCATGACTTATAATTACTCTTTCCCAAGGCTTTATTGAAATAGGAAGACCCCTTGGCAGGAAGCTAGAGGTTTGCCAAGGTTTTTGCATGTTTTTTCATGCACAGTGCTGTAAAAACAGCCTAATTTTCACTGAAGGTGATGGCAAAAAAAACCTGAGCACCATCTCTGAAAATAAGCAATTACTGGTGATGGGGAGCGAATTATTCCAAATTTCAATTTATTTTATTTGCCCAGATGCATTTAGCTGAACTGCCTCATTCTGTCATAATAAATTGCATTTGGGGAGGTGGGAGGGTGTGTGTGTGTCTTCTGTTTGTACCGTGAAGCAATTTAGCACACACTGGAAAAAGTAATCGTGTGCTGCTTTTGCTCCCAACAGCTCATGAACTAATCAGATTCATATATGTACTAACCCCATTTCCAGAAAAGTTGGGATTTTTTTTCTAAAATGCAATAAAACCAAAAATCTGTGATTTGTCAAGTCTCTTGGGACTTTAACTTACAAAAGTACGAAGAAAAGATATTCAATGTTTTCACTGACCAACTTAATTGTATTTTGTACATATAAACAAATTTAGAATTTGATTCCTTCAACACACTCATAAAAGTTGGGACAGAGGCAAAATAAGACTGAAACGTTCATAGAATATTCACGTAACACCATTTTGGAGGATCAGGTTAATTGGTAACAGGGGAGGGGATCAGGATTGGGCACAAAAGGAGCATCCACCAAAAGCTCAGTCTTTGCAAGCAAGGATGGGTTCGTGGCTCACCACTATGTACCAAACTTCGTGACAGAATTGTCAGTCAGTTCAAAAAGAACATTGCTCAATGAAAGATTACAAAGAATGTAGGTCTTTCGCCATCTACAGTGCATAATATTGTGAAAAGATTCAGGGAATCCGGAGAAATCTCATTGAGTAAAGGGCGAGGCCGGAAACCACTGTTGAATGTGCGTGACCTTCAGGCCCTCAGGCGGCATTGCCTGAGAAATCATCATGCTACTGTGATAAATATAACCACATGGGCGCGGGAGTACTTTGGAAAACCGTTGTCACTAAATACAGTCCAGAAATGCAACCCGAAACTCTATTACGCAAGGAGGAAGCCACACATCAACGCTATGCAGAAACGCCGCCAAGTTCTTTGGGCCCGAGCTCATCTCAGATGGACTGAAAGACTGTTGAGCATCTGAAGTCTTGTATCAAGCAAGAATGGGCAAAAATTCTACTGGCAAAACTGCAACAATTAGTATCCTCAGTTCCCAAATGATTACAAAGTGTAATTAAAAGGAAGGGTGATCTAACACAGTAGTAAACATGCCTTTGTCCCAACTTTTATTGAGTGTGTTGAAGGCATCAAATTCTAAAAAGTTGGTCAGTGAAAACAGTGAATATATTTTCTTGTACTTTTGTCAGTTAATTAAAGTTTCAAGAGACTTGACAAATACCAGATTTTTGTTTTTATTGCATTTTAGAAAATATCCCAACTTTTATGGAAATGGGGTTAGTACAATGTCCGTCCACATCCATCAGTCTGGAACCTCTGACACTGGTCAGTCTCTCTGTACACAGATTATCTGACATCCAATTAAACTGTAATGCTTGTTAGCATCTTAGGGATCTAGTGTCTTGGGATTTTGGGAGCCTTTGGTCACATGTTGGATTAGGAGTTGGGTTAGGAAAAAAGGATCAGGTTTCCAATGACACATTCTAGATGTCTTTAGCTAGAGATCTATAGCACTAGAGATCTATAGCACTAGAGATCTATAGCAAGGACAAAACAGGTATTTTCTGCTGTTTTTCAATCCAGGCGAAGCTTCTGTCAGACTTTTGTGCAACAACTCAAGGGGCTATGACCTTCATTGTAATGGCAAGAAGCACAATTTGTGATGTAGAGTGTCATAGATAGCTGTTTGTGATTCATTCTGCATTATAAACTGTATATTTGTCTTTAGGTATGATTCTGCTCCACTTTCCAAAACATTACCAAGCTTTCCTTCTCTATATAAAATACACCCAGTTTATGCCATGGTTGTGAATACCAAATTAGCCAACTGGATTCTAAAATCCTTTGCAAAATTATAAGTAGCCAAATCAATGTTTTTACTATAGTTGAATTGGTATAATTATAATTATAATTATAATTGCATTGGGACATTGTCGTAGTAATGACATAGGTATCTGAACATTGCACTGCAGAGCAGGCAAAAGCTAACTAGCTACTAATTAGCCTCAGACACACTTTTCTGTCCACAATATTCATAATCTTGAATGTTGCACTCTCATTGGCTCTTCACATTTGTGTATGTTGGTTTTCTTTGAAGCAGTTACATGTAGCAGTGAGTAAACTGTTAATCAACATCTTCTAACCAATCAGATTTGAGAATTCAACAGTAAAGTGGTAAAAAAAAAAAAAAAAGTCTTGGAGTTTAAATTCTCCTACAGATATTTTAGAACAGCCACGGAAAAAGAATGACATCCAGACTTTGCACACAGCTGCATGGCCTGTTGAGTTCCCAAGGCTCTGTGTGAGAGGGGTTACAGATAGTGGGACACACAGCCATGTCTGCTTTGACTTGCGAAACCTCCCTGCAATCTATACACAGGATTAGCCGTGAGCATCCAGGGATCTGGGTTAATTAAAACTCTTTTGGAGGTGCCAGCCTCTGCAGGCCGCTGAAACACTTCCCACATCTGTTCAGGAAAAGATAAAAATGTACGTGTTGTTTTTTGCAAGTCAGGAAACACGGATGGGTGTGTAGCATAGTTTAGCATAAGAAAGGCTCAGTAATACAGGATGGCATTTAATTGAAGCTCAAATAATTATACTGAAGCATATGAGCGCATTATATAATTAATACTTACAGGCATAATTGCAACAGACAGGTACAATTGCATGCTTTCCTCTTAAGAAACTTAAGTATAGTCACAATGATTTGTATTTCTACATTTGGCTGTCATAGTAGGTTCCTAAATTTGGCCAAAATTCTGGGCAGCGTACCATGTATCGTTTTTGGACCAAACTGTCTCTCCAACTGAGGAATATGAATCCAAATGGAAGTGAATTGCTTATCTTGTACTCAGCTAACAGAGAACGTTCTGTAACAAATTTGACAGATTGTGAGGCTGTACCGCCAAAAATAACATTCTTGCAATCGTTCACAAAAATGTGAGGTGAGGATGGTTTGCTCCATGATGTTATTAGAACATCATGATATAAACATAATGCTAATAGTCCTACATTCAGAGTTTGCTCATCTAAAGAGATTCTATCAATTTTCCAGTACTTTTAAGGTAACCACTGAGCATTATGTGCATTATTTTATTTCAGTGTCGTTCTGAGACCTAAATTATAAATCAGGATGGCTCTGTGATGATTACATTTGGCCAATCATTGGTCTGCACTTGGCTGTTTTTTTTTTATCTCTCCCATTATGCATATCAGCTTCACCCTATTGGCTAAAGCAGATGGCATATGCAAATGAACTCGAATATTTGTGCACGCAGGTTTCATTGCTTTGGTGCTCGAGCTGTTAGATTGACTCTTCTCTTCTGGTGGAGCATTTGATACATAAGAGCTCAAAACTTTATTTAAAAAAGCGTTCATTTAAGACCATAAAACATTTTTAAAAACTTACGTATAACCACAGATTGTGTTTATTAATGATGCCCCCACCTGTGTAGGTCATTTACCACTTTAACCGGTGCTGTCCCAGTTCTGCAATGAGGCATAAATCCTGAATGAAAAATTTCATGAATGTTATTCCTTTGCAAGTAAAAGCCTAAACGTTTCTTCTCTACCAAGCAGCGGGGCTCTCAGGCGGATAAGCCAACACCCCCAGCTGGCTGAAATCTACTTACCACCTTGACAGGAGGGTGAGGCCGCCAAGGTTGATGGCCTGGCCGATTGCATCACAGCTCGGCAGCAGTGATAAGCTGTTGCTGTGCAGACAGAGGGTGAGGCCACCAAGGCCAAAGCCCCGATCGGCTACACCCCAGCTCTCTGGCAGCAAGGAGTTGAGGGCGAGGCCACCGAGGCCGGCTCGAATGGCTTCCTGTTCCTGTGGCACTGTTTGATTTTAGAGATCAGAGAGATTCCTCTGTGTCTGCATTTAAATGAAAATGTTTTATACCATCATTCATTTCTGCTCTTTAATTTTCATCTGTTGCATTTTTCCCTTTCCCATTTTGCCACTTCTTAATTTTTTGGGACAATGTGTAAAAAAAATTTTCATCTAAAGCCAGCAAAAAGAGGCCATCCACCTTGGACCTGCCAAAAATCATCACCAGAAAGTTATGATTTGGATTAGACTTAATGACTATGTAGCATTAAATAATGCTAGCCCCCCTGGATCCAGCTATATACACCGCCCTCATAAAACTGGCAGACAAGGAGGGGTAGCAGTTATTTATATCATTTATATAATGTTTTTTTCTCCTACAAAAGCCTGTTTCACCAGTAAATCTATCTACTCCATTTAGTTCTCAGCTGACGGCTTGCAGATGCATTGGCTTTATCAAGCAGATGTGCGTTTCTCTCTCTGTCTCTTGGTTTTCTGTCTCTTCTCTATTTATTCAGGAAGATTACAGCTGGTTATCTGACAGGCAGTTTGAGGAGCAAACGCACTCATAAGACCTGAATCCTGGGAACTTCCATACCTGATTTCTGCAACACACCTTGAGGGAAAGAACATGATGATTAAATCCAAGGTGCATGGGTGGCACTGCTGATGTCCTTCAGGGCTTGGCAGCAAATATTTAACCTGGGAATCCCATCATACGCTGCCCGGAGTACTCTTTTTAAGATGGTTGTGGGATCAGATATATTTTGGCCTAATGTTTACCAAAGACATCCTGTTTTGAAATTATTAGCATGGAGAGTTAGGAAACAGTGTTAGCTCTTCCTCTCAAGCAGTGGGTTCTTAATTCATTGAGTCATTAAGTATGCTTTACAAAAAAATCTATTACATTAAAAGGACAAATTGTATTGTGTAGAAAAAAAAAAAAACTCCCTCCATCTATTGAGGCTTTTTGTATTTTCTGTGTCTGTAATATTTCCATTCCATTATATTCCATTATAGATTTAGTCCCCCTTTACAGTTATAATAACCTCCACTCTTCTGGGATGGCTTCCACTAGATTTTGGAGCGTGGCTGTGGCGATTTGCCCATTCAGCCATAAGAGCATTAGTGAGGTCAGGAACTGATGTTGGGTGAGGAGACCTGGGGTGCAGTCAGTGTTCCAGTTCATCTCAAAGGTTCAATGGGGTTGAGGTCAGGACTCTGTGCAGGCCACATGAGTTATTCCACACCAATCTTGGCATACCATGTACATTATCATGCTGGAACAGGTTTGGGGCTCTTGGTTCCAGTGAAGCAAAGTTGTAATGCTACAAAGACATCCTATACAATTGTGTGCTGCCAACTTTGTTGCAACCATTTGGGGAAGGTCCATATATGGGTGTGATATTCAAGTGTGCACATACTTTTTGCCATATAGTGTATGGCTGATTGAAATTTAACTTAAATATGACATGTTGGTTCAGAAAAAAAAAATTGTGCCCTGTCTTGCTTATGGAATTTCATCAATTTAAGCCATCCATCTGTTCTGTTCAGAAGTGGTTTGCCTCCTACCTCAAAGACAGGACATTTTCTGTGAGGATTTGGTAATTTCTCATCTTCCTCAGCAGCAATTACCAGTGGTGTACCTCAGGGCCCTATGTAGTTCTCTTTGTACATGCTTCCCCTTGGGTCCATTTCTTGTAAATACATTTCCTACCATTTTTACGCTTTGAAAATGGCTCTCTGCAAAATCTCTTTGACTGTATTGCAGTTATTAAATGCTGGCTGTCTAAAAACATTCTCCAGTTAAATAATGACAAGACAGAAGTCATTAGACTCCAGACTCCAGGTCATCCAGACTCCACAAGATCTGTAGCTGACTAATCGGGGCCCTCGTCGAGTAATATACAACGTTACACAAAAAATCTTGGTGTTATTTTCAAATCTGACCTGAACCTTGACAAGCAGATAAAATCAGTTGTTGGACTCTGTCAGTTAACCCTGTCCCATCTTCAACTGGTCCAAAATGCAGCTGTCCGGCTTCTGACCAACACCGGAAAGAGGAAACACATCTCTCCTGTCTTGGCCTCCCTTCACTGGCTGCCGGTCAAGCACAGGTTCTGTTATTTGTTTATACATCTCTGCATGGCTTGGCACCAAGCTATATCCCTGATCTCCTTTGTCTTCAAAATATCTCCAGAGCTTTGAGATAATCTAATTATCTAATCAGCTACTTTTAACCATTTCTCAGACTCAGTTCAGAGGTGACCATGCCTATTTTGTCACAGGTCCGAGATTGTGAAACAGCTTACAATTTTTTCATAAAGGCAGCCCCCAACATAGACATATTTAAGATCTATAGTATCAGGTCTTCTGTTTTTCTGTGGTTTTATATTTTAATGTTTTTATTTCTTCTTTGATTGACTGCTTTAGTTTTATTCTTTTATTTAAAAAAATATTTTTATCGCATTTTATTTGTCTTTTATTTCATTGCTTAGACTTAGCCAAGATGATATACAGCACTTTAGCTGGCACTTGTTGTCTTTTAAATGTGTATATGAATAAAGGTGACTTGACTTGACATCTTGTAACCTTCTGGATGGTCATGTAATCTTAATCAGGAGAAGCTTATCTTTTCGCTAAACCCAACAAAACACAGTAGAGCTGTGAAGATGTCCCCAGCTGACCTCTATAGTGCTTTTTATGAGCATTTCATTTTCACATAGAGAGCTCTTTGTTTTGAAAAAAAGGCTCAATGTGGATTCTTTTACTACAGGCTAAATGATTCCATGTGTGTGTGTGTGTGTGTGTGTGTGTGTGTGTGTGTGTGTGAGTGTGTGTTTCACACACATCTGCCTGTCAACTCACGGTTGGAGGTACAATAAGTAAAGCATCATTTCTTGTCCTTGAGGATTACTGTCGTCGTACTCACACGCACACACACACACACACACACACACACACACACATACACGCAGAGCAGTGGTATGACCCTAGAGCTACTCACACTTCACACATGATCTCATTGTTATTTTGCATTTGAACAAACACAGACATACTGTCTGAAATGCCAAACACACCTACGCACACCAGCGCAAGGGCAAAGTGTGAAGTACACACACACACACACACACACACACATACACACACACAAATATCACACTCCCACACATGCTGTGAAATGACTACCAGTGTATTACGACAGGTCCGTGAGGAAACTTTAACCTGTCAGGCTTTAACTGATTCATGAGCATCATATGGGGCAATACCACACTTTGGCGCAAGGCAGGAATACAGTACATCCTGGCCAAAACACCAGTTCATCACAGGGTGATGAACTTCATCATGCACAATCCACCAATCCATCAACACCATGTTTTTAGGAGGTGGGTAGAAACTGGAAGAACACAGGAAGAACATGTGTAAGTCCATACAAACATTAACCTGAGCAAAATTAATGCTGTTTTGTCAACATTGTGTGATGTGTCTAATATTATTACAGCAGATGTTTCTAGAACATTGCAAGAATGTTATTTTTGGAATATTACCACCTGATGAACCTCTTGAATGCTTACTGAACATTCCACTTCAGACTTTGGGATGTAGGGTGTAGAGAATGGAATGATATCCTTCCTGATGCCCTACTTCTGGTTGGAGTTCTCATCAGTTGGAAGTCACATGCTGCTGCTGAGGACGGCCCCACATGGCGCAGCCTAAAGATCATTGAGATTACTGACGATGGTACCACTTAAAAACCATAAAGATGGCTTTGGACCTCAATTCATATGAACAGTTATGCTATGATGGCTAAGACTACAATTGCCACAAACACTTTTGCACTCAAGTCTCCATCAGTCAACAGTGGAGAAGTTAAAAAAAAAAAAAAACTGTAATGAATTTTCCTGGTTACACAACTAAACTATTTGACCATGTAGTATTAGCACATTTATAGAAGCAATTTATTTTTTTACTTGCACCATCCGTTGTTACCAGATGAGGATGGGTTCCCTTTTGAGTCTGGTTTGTCTGCTTTGAGACAATATCCATTGTTAAAAGCGCTATACAAATAACACTGAATTGAAATGAACGATACGAAACTGCATTTAGAAAAGTGGTTTTCCAAGATGGCCACCCCATAACATTCCCTCCACTGAAAACCTCAACCCCGCTGAACATATCAATTGTACTCCAGGCTTCTTGTGGCTGAATGAGCACAAATCTTCACAGCCACACTCCAAAACCTAGTGGAAAGCCTTTCCAGAAGAGTAGTCAAGTCAAGTCAAGTGGAAGTTATTATAACAGCAAAGGGAGACTATATCTGGAATGGGTTGTTCAAAAATCACATATGGATGTGATAGTCAGGTGTCCACAAACATTTGGCCATACTTTCACACTTGCCGTATTTCAGTGCCAATGTTTCAACTAAAAATAATGTGTGTATATTTTTGGGAAATTCACCAGTACTTGATGTGATACCTAACCTTAACTGTGTCTGCATATAGTCAAGTTACATAAGCAGCTCAAATTCGATTGATTTTCTTCCTCCAAAGCTACAGCAAAGGTAAACATCTTCCTTATTGCCAAAGTTACACCAAACTTTCTTTCATTAGTTTTGTTTTATTTTATTACAGAGAATAACTACTAATCTAGAGAGCAAGCTAAGCCACTAAGTTAGCTGACACGAACTAGGACTCGGATCATGTTATGAGCCGCTTTTTTTATTTATTTTAAATGCTACAGCCACCACATTTTCTGTTAAAAGGAAATTAAATACGCAGTACAACTGTTGACTTAACGTTAGCAAAAGTAAACATACAGTATGCACATTTTAATAATTTAGCACACACAAATTACCCTCTTTAATTGGGATATTAGAAAAGTGACACCAATAAGGCAGCGTGACCAAGGCTGAAGTCGGAGCAGTAGTGACCATTTTAAGCCTGTTCACATTTGATTTAATAGCAGTAGCATCTTCAGCTCAGTGATTAGCATTACAGGCAAGATTGCTTGGGGATGCTCTTGTGTGTGCTCAGGTGGGAGTGTAAATAAGAGATGCGGGAAATGTAACGGATACTAAAATGACATTTTTTTCATACAGATTCACAAACAGCAGTTGTTTTTCACCTTGTTACTTTCAGGTCACTCTGAGCCAAACACAATCTCTTAGAACAAATGTGATAATGCTGTCTTATTATGTTTATTAGAAATGAAAATAACTTACATTTTTAAACTTGTTAATGAACAACACTTACTGGCACTTTTTATCCACTTATAGTTACATAGTACATAGTGTATATACAGTATACAGTAGTTACTTATAGTTACATTTAATGTAGTGAAAACCTTGGTAAAACAAGTTAGTTCCTGTTATGACGTACATTATAGCAGCTTTAAACAGTCATTCCCTTACCACCTTTTCTTTTTTTTTCTCTCTCTTGAAGTTAATAAGATATTTATTTTTTTTAAATCCACGTTGTCACTTCCACCATAGACATAGACCATCAGAACTGTTGTGCTTTACCAGCAGAAAATCCCTCTGCATCTGTCTATTCAGCACCATTAGTAGAACTGCACACTTATGTGTTTACGAATGTAGAACCGTACAGTATGTAGCATTTCAAAACTTCAGGTGAGGTAGTGAACAAAGGCAGCAAATATAGCGCACAACCACTGCAGCATACCTAAATGCACAAATAATTCAAGCAGTCATCCATATCTGAGCTTTAACCCATTTTCCACTGATGTGCTGTTGAGAAAGAAGCAACTTTGGGCTATTTGCTTGGATGAGGGTGAACATTTTAAGATTTTAAGAGGTACCATGTATGCCTGTAGCCAGCATTTCAAAGAATCTGACTACTCAGATACCACTGGCAGTAAACGCCTAAGGCATGGGGCTATACCCTCTAGATTTGAATGGACAGATCAAACATCAAACAATCAAACAATGTTCAAGGTGGTAACTGGAACGGTTCGTCATTACTGTACGGTCATTGCGAGAAAGGTACACTATCAAATGTTAAATATGCAAACAAAAAAATTAAAATTTCAGATAAAAATACACTATGACAGAATTGTTACAACCCTGTCCATCAACTTGATGGATGGTTCTAATACATTTCTGACATTATTGACTGTAATCTGTAATGATCATGAACTCCAGGGAGACTAAAAGAGAGCAAAAAAGCAGGGGTATATACTGTAGCATTGATGGTTATCTAGATACAGCTGGCAAATATTTCAATAAAACATTACATACAACTGTTGGATTAATGACGTGGTGAATATATTGTATCTTGCATTAATAACAGGATCCAGAATGAGTGATGTATTTTATACCTTATGCTTTCAGAGGTGAGATTGTATAAAGGTGCAATCTGTATTTTACATATGAGGGGAAATATATATATATATATATATATATATATATATATATATAAAATTATTTTTTTTAAACTGAGAATATTGAATTTGAGAATATTTATATGTATATTATTTATTGTTTCATTCAATATTCTCATTTTTGTTAAATATAGGATTAATTTTTTTTTTTTCTTGAATAAGCAATCAATTTATATGCATATAAACCTTGCATGAAGACCTAATGGTACCTGGCTGCAGATAATGATTCTTACTTTCATTTAATAATCTATCACACACATTCTTTTAGCAAAAGAACCCAAAGTAACTACTTCCAAGTGGAAATGATTAAATAGAAACTCTCATACCAAGATAACCCTCAGAAACAATTTATTATTATATAAAATGTTTCAATGAAACCATTAGGAACTATAACTAGCGAACACCAGTGTAACCCAATAGAACAATCTGTAATGGGAAAGAGTACATCATGCATACTGAACAATAGCATCATTAGGTTTGGGAAAGAATCAATTTGTTCTCATAATCATTATGTTCTCATACATTACACACACACAATGGAAGGATTATGGAGTAGAAACCATTAAAACCATTACATCCTAGTGGGAAACCCATGAATGGAAACTATTCGACCAAATCCTGAATTTTTGGTTCTCACTCCAGAACAGTAAATAAGTCCACACTTATGTGAAGCTTTCATCTGCTGCATAATTATAATTTTGGGCTAAATAATGAGGTCAGCTTTTAAACAATGCCAAAATTGGATCTATTAAGTGCATGTGATGTGAACATAAACGCAGCCTGTGCATTTTATAACTAATGTTTTTTTGTACTGTAGTTGTTTTGCTTTGCTTTTTTCTGGGCCACTTAAGGACTTTTGACTCAAAGCATTTGGCAGCTTTTTGTCAGATGCACAGACTAATTATTATTATTATCTTTTTTTTTACTTAAACTGTGGAAAAAGGTGGGGAACTTTCTGGAACCCAACCTCGCTATATAGATAATTAGAGCCAGCTGGAATACTTTGGACAGTTCTAGCAATACACAATGTTTTTTTGTTTTTTTTTTAATTATCCATGGCTCTGGGACGAGAAACACCGATCCACTGCCCAGAGCTGTACTACCTAAAAGGGGAACTATTTGGGATAGAGTGAAGCATCTCAAACAGAGATGTCCTGACAGCATCTTTCCAACATCAAGCTGTCATTCATGTAGAATCCAAAAAAAAAAAAGAAATCAGGATTTGAGTCCTTGTAAAGGTGCAGCCTAAAGCTGTGATTCAGGTTTGAGCTCCAGTTGCATCACTTGGCATCGCTGCCACAGAATAAGGTTGGTGGAATTTTAATTGGGAGTGAAAGACTGAAGGATCATCTGTCATGTCCTATCGCTATGCGACTTACCGTCTGTTGTCTTTATCACAGAAGACGACTGTAGATGTCTAAGTTAAATTGGCCCATAAAAAGACCAAAAGTTGGTCCATACCAAGTCTTTATGCTATTGCAGCAACCCTCAAAGACTTTTCTAAAACCTTTTTTCTGGCTGGTGTCCCATTGATATCTGAAAAGACATTTTTTTCCACATCTTTTCATCAACCTTGTACTCAATGAAATGAGATTTCATGAGATAGTCTTGTCTTTCAAACTATACTGTATATAATAAGTTTAACTTGCAATGTGGATATCTATGATTTTGACAGTGAAAATGAACATATATTTTTTTGTGTCATTTCAAGTTCGAGTGGTTTTATTGTCATTTCAACCATATACAGCTGGTACAGTACACAGTGAAACCAAACAACGTTCCTCCAGGACCATGGTGCTACATAAAACAACACACTAAACCACATGAGACGACACAGAACTAAAGAGCTACGCATTCTACATAAAGTGCACGTGCAAACAACACAAGACAGTACAGTAACTCCTAAAACAGGACAATGGGCACAGTAAGTAACAGTGTCGCGCCGACCAGTACACAGTTCTAGTGTGGAAGTGTCAAGTATACAGGTAGTGCAAAAAGATAGTGCAGAAGAATAACAATATAATTAAAAGATAGTATGAATCTAAACATAACATACTGTGACATAGTATTCAGCAGATTAGCTTATACCATATATGGACATAGCAGTTATTGCGGTAGCAGCCAGGTAAAGTGTAGATAGTAACGAGAATTTAAACATAATATTTAGTTTAAAGTTTAGCAGCAACAGTAAAGGTGGCCGTTACGAAATGTGCAAAAATTGCAAGGGGAGTGGGATGGTGTTCAATTCAGTATGTGTGTGTGTGTGTGTGTGTGTCAGTCCAGTCTCTGAGTATTGAGGAGTCTGATGGCTTGGGGGAAGAAGCTGTTACACAGTCTGGTCGTGAGGGCCCGAATGCTTCGGTACCGGCAGGAGGGTGAAGAGTGTGTGTGGGAAAATCCACAATGCTGGTGGCTTTGCGAATGCAGCGTGTGGTGTAAATGTCTGTGATGGTGGGAAGAGAGACCCCGATGATCTTCTCAGCTGTCCTCACTACCCGCTGCAGGGTCTTGCCTTCCAATATGGTGCAATTTCCGAACCAGGCAGTGATGCAGCTGCTCAGGACGCTCTCAACAGTTCCTTTGTGGAATGTGGTGAGGATGAGGGGTGGGAGATGGGCTTTTTTCAGCCTTCTCAGAAAGTACAGACGCTGTTTTTTTTGAGCAGTTAAAGTCAGTCGTTCGAGCAGTTTGAAGTCATTTGAGCAGTTAAAGTCACAAGAACACTGTTGCTAGGGCAACTGGGAAATATGGACACAAAGCATGGAAGCTAGCTAGTGTGTCTATCAATTTAACTAGCAAAAAACTAGCTTACTTACAGACATGCAATGGTTTATTGACAGTAGAAACTAGATACAATTGTCAGGAATATCAACATTTCACTCAGATGTGTTGGTAAATTACTAAGAATTGGCTACAGAGTACTATTACAGAGTATTAGCACTTAGCATCAACCACTAATCAAACTTCTATGGGTTTTGTCACACTGAAAAACTTCGGTAGTATTGAATGCCAGAAAACTGGCCTGTTCATGTAGAAATTTATTGTAAACTTGGTGAACACAGTTCAAGTAGTAAGCTGTTGGGCCACCATGAGCCACCAGAACAGCTTTCGCACTGTATCAATAAGTCTCTTGAACTGTTCTGGAGAGATAAAACACAGTCTTCCAAAAGATTTTCCCTCCCTTGGTGTTTTGATGATGATGGTGGTGATGAGCACTGTCTAACATGTCACTCCAAATTCGTCCATAGTTGTTCAACTGGGTTGAGGTCTTTTGACTATGAACGTAATTTACACGATTTTCATCCTCATCAAACCATTCAGTGAACCCCCTTTGTTCTGTGGATGGGGGTGGAGTCATCCTGTAAGAGACCATGCCCGACAGGATAGAGAAGTTTCATAATAAGATAAAGGTGATCACTCAGAAGAACTTTGTACCGATTTACACTGACACTTCCCTTTTACATGGACCCAAACCATGCCAGCAAAATAAATAAATGCCTCCAATGGGAAAACACAGCTACCAATCGTTCCTTTAATTTGTCATGTCATATTTTTATCTCTCCCCATGGTACTTCTCTTTACTGTGTCTCTCTCAGAATAAGCACTTTCGTCCTGCACGTTACTAAATACGTGTGTTAGCATTCGATTTTGTAAGACAGGATATGTATCTCCCATGGTTGGACTATAAACAGGGAACGAAAATTGGCAAAGTGGGAATTTAAAAGGGTTCCGCTCAAATTAAAGGGTTCAGTTCAAATCATTTATTGCCACTAACTACATAGTGGTGTAACCAGAGGGTAATGACTTCGTTTCTTTTTTTCACTTGAGGCCAATCCCACTCATTTAGAGGCTAATTTGTAGTTGTAACATGGTAATTTAACGCCTGTCGTAATGGAAAAAATGTATAAAGGGGACAAAAATCCCTCTTTAATCATCCCCGGTTTGGACATGGAAAACCAACAGGCATTGAGTTCATGCTGAGTGTGGATGAAGAGAAAGAAATGCCTCATGAGAGAGTTAAATAAACCATGCAGTAGCAGATTCTACAAGTCTTACACATAAATTATTCACAACACACACACACATACACACACACCAAGGGCAGCCAGTCTAGCCGGACCATATATTAGTACAACAGCCTAAATGCATGCATCAGTGTACATCCATACATCACTGCACTGCAGCAGAAAGCAGAGAAATACAACACTGTTACATCCGCAGATGGCGTCCAGCCGGACGCAGCAACAAGAATAAAATGTTCTGGGTCTAAACGAAGGTGTTCTTTAGTGTTCTATTCACTAGATTCAAACATATATGATCTAGACCTGACAAAGTGAAAAACTGAAAAAAAAAAAAATGAAACCCCAGCAGCACAAATCACACCTAGCAGAAGTTAGGTAAAGGCCAAGGTAAAGAAAATATTCCTCCTTATCTCGTTTGCTGCGCTATGCATGTGAACCAATGCCATGGTATAGCTGTTGGCAGGAACTATTTTTTACTAGACATATTAACAGATTCTTGACAAAATCTTTCCAGAATCAGGAATACAATGGCAAAGAGTGAGAAAACTGAGCAGAATGCAGTACAGTCTAGCACAACCACCAACCACCCATCCATCCCTTTTCCATACCAGGGTCATGGAGGAGCCTGGAGCCTATCCCAGGGAACTCGGGGCACAAGCCAGGGGACACCCTGGACAGTTTGCCAACCCATCGCAGGGCACAATTCTGTACACATTCACCGACTATGGACAATTTGGAAATGCCAATCAGCCTACAACGCATATGTTTGGACTGGGGGAGGAAACTGGAAAGCACAGGAAAAGCACAGGGAGGTGGGATTCGAACCCCCAACCCAGAAGGTGCGAGGCAAATGTGCTAACCTCTAAACCACCCCCTAATCAGACTTAAATAACATTTTTACATGTAACTAGAGAACGCCACAGCTCATAAACAAAATGTAGACTATGGCTGCAAAAGTTGCCCTTCCCAGGGTTCAAGTATTCACTCATGACTAGCTCATCATACGTTTAAGTTAAATTAGCGAGTTGTCACTTTTTAGCCTAGTTAATTGGTCTTCCAGGCAAGCATCTCATGGGACTTGGCAGCAATGTGAAACAATGTGGACTTGCCTTATAAACTGATTTGTTCTTCTCTGCGCAGTTGTAACTAGCGTAGTCTTGTTGGTTGCAAACCATGTATTATGCCCATTTTTACAGCATCCAAGAAAACATGCCAATTGCCCAGAAGTGGCTGTGTGAATATGGATGTGCATGTGAAGATATGTTCCTTACCAATGTATTATTCCAAAATGGTGTGTGGGGGAGACAGAGTGAGAGACGATCGCCCGGAAGGAAAAAGGCCATTTAGGCCACAATTATGGCTGTATGTGTGTATGTGTGCATGTGTACGCGTACAAATATGTCCATGTTCCTTACGAATGGATTTATCCGAGTTGTGTGGGTGTACTCGTGTATATGAGAGCTCGTGAACTTGATTTTCTGTGACTTTTGGTCTGAACTCAGTTTCTTTACGTGTGTGTGTGTGTGTGTGTGTGTGTGTGTGTGTCTTGTTTTAGTGTGAACTCCCCTCTAGACTCTCTGAATTGATTCTTTGCTCTCTCAAGTCCTCCATGGTGCCAGCTGTGCTGCTCAAGCCACAGGAGATGCAGCATTATGCTGCTTCTCTATTTTAATTAGCCTCCGAGGGTCATGTCATCACGTTCTCTCTCTCTCTCACACACACACACACACATACATAGACACAAACTGCTTTAACTGCAGTTTAATTCAGATTTATTTTTCACAGTCTCTGTGAAACCGCATGGACACTATCTCTAAGGGCAAAAGAATGATGAATAAATATAATACCGTAGTCTAGCTCCGCTGATTATATGTGTGTGTGTGTGTGTGTGTGTGTGTGTGTGTGTGTGTGTGAGTGATGTAGTTTCAGTGAAGTGTGGAAGCTATGTGTGAGCGGTAGCATCACCTTTTGATTGTGCGTTCACGCCTTCCTATTTGCAGTGTATTTAAAGCATCAGCGTCAGCACCCAACACTTCCCTTTTCACACCCTTCCAGCACTATCCCACATAATTTTGCTTTCCTTTAATGTGCTGCTGTGTATGTGTGTGTATGTGTATTTGTATGTAAGCAAGCAAGCGGGCCTCCCTTGTTTCATGATACACAGTTAGATCTCTGAGATAAATGAATGAATCAGTGCCATCGACTCATCGCCAAACTATGATTTATGCATCTCCTGGTCCCTAATCAGCTCGGCGCTGCATCTATAAAAAGTCCCAGGCTCCCTATGTGGAGGCGTAGATCCTTTGGCTTTATGCTTTTTGAGGGCTAGCAGATTGGCAGCTGTTCGATAATCTAAGCATCATTAATCATTAGGCCACACTTGCTCCAAGGGTAGGTGCCTGGGCATGCACTGTCACACATCACACCTGGAATGCTGCCTGGATGTTCTTCTTGGTGCATGTATGCGCTGATTCGTTCACTATTGGCTGCTTGAAATCCTCAGTAGAGTGCGCATTAACACTCCTTGCAAATAAAAACATTCTTCTTCCACGGTGCCCACTGCCAGGGCATTCATGCTTCTGAAACAGATCTATGGCAAGTAGAGCGAGGAGCCAAGAGTCTTATTCCAGGCACTGCAAAACAAGAGTCGACCACAAAACTTTGGGAGTCATTAGCAAGTGTCCGGTAAAAACTAATCGAAAGCTTTATTGTTGATTCCATCCAGTTGACTCAGTTTGAAATAAGGCCAGGGATGCTGTTTGACAAATGCCTCTGATCACACTACAAACATCAGTAATCCTGGCAGCATTTTTCTCCGGAGAGAAACTGTAAAATGCAAAATTAGCCACAATAATGTGCCTTTCAATAAAACATTATCCAGGCTAAAGCGTCTAAGGAATACCCTCTCGCTAGCACTTTAGCCCGGCTGCATTGTTAAACCAAATCTCAAGTAAAATTTGAACAAAAAAAACCTGATTTCAAACAAAGTCATTTACTTTTGCAGCATTTGACAGATAGTACATCAAGACCATATACACATGCTAGTACAAACAGATCAGGGTCTCAGGGTCTAGGTATACCACTAAACTAAATCCCTGTTAAAGTGGGGTTAGTGCAGTGAGATAGTACAGCAACAAAAAGATACAAGTCAAGGTTTGTTTGTTTTTAATTGGTGCTCGTTTAAATGTTTAATGAAGCAGTGGGTAATTAGTCTTCATTTAAAGACAGCCAGTGACTCAGCTGTTTGGACAGCCAGGGGACGTTCATTCCACCACCTGGGTGCAGGACAGCGAAGAGACTTGATGCATGTCTTCCTTGTATCTTCATGGATGGTGAATCAAGTCGAGCCATGCCAGAGGCTCAAAGGGGAATGTGGTACAGAGCAGGGTTTGGCAGATGTCTTCAGGTAGGGGTCTGTTTTTGGTTATGTAGGAGAACATCAGTGTTTTGAATCTGATGCGAGCAGCTACAGAAAGGGGTGATGGACGAGAACTTGGGGGATTAAAAACAAGTCATGCAGCTGCATTCTGGATTAGTTGCAGTGGTCGGATGGTGCACAGGGGAAGACCTGGCAGGCGGTGACAGGGGAACAAGCAGTCATATCAAAATGGTATACGAGAGAACTGTAGTTGCTTTGAGCCTGAGCTTACCGTGTGTGTCGAGCTTTTCATGTTCTTTTGATGTCTGTGTGGGTTTCCTCTGGGTTCTCAGGTTTTCTCGCACCTCCCAAACTCTCCTGTACTGTACTATCATGGCATCACATTCAGGGTGTATTTCTGTATTCCTGACCAGGATAGAGACGTTGCTGAAGATGAATAAATGAATAAGACCATGTAGAAATTGGCAATTGTTTATCTTCAGTGTTCAAATCCACTTACACACACACCGACTCTTGGAATATATACCGACTCTTGGAATCGGCTTCATCAATTCCCAACATTTGGAATCAGAATTATGGTCAAAATTTCTGGAATCAAAGCAACATCATGTGACCTTCACGGAATGTTGTGAAACGGCAAGTGAGTCTTATGTACCTCCATGGTTCAAGTCACAGTAAGCTAGCAACACTTGCTTCAATATCTGGGCAATTTGCAGGTAGGTTAAACTGCCAGACTACAAGTCAAGCAGACTGTGCACGCACACCTGTGTGTTTTTCTGCTCTGCTGGAGTGTAGAGAATGAATTTGGATATTGAATGTGTTGAAGAATTATGGAACTGCAGAATGTGTGAAGTGGCATGTCGAAAAAGTGAAGCGTCTCAGGTTGTTTTGCAATAAACTATGCAGGTCTGGAAACCAAATAGAGACGAAACGACAAAAAAGACTAATCAGAAAACTTGGGTTTAAATGTCTGAAAATCGTTCATGCTCTACCAGGGCAGTAGCTTGAATGTCATGACTTTGCCAAATGAAAGGCATCCCTGGGTCAACAAAGTTAAATTTGTTGCACTTAGCCTTTGTTTGATCACTGTCCTTTTTTTTTTCATCTCTTCCATGACATACGGCTTAGTGTTTATTCTGTCTTCAAGTGCTTCTCATCCTATTTCCCACTGGCAAAGTTTTAATTAGGAGGTTCAAATGCACTGCAAATGTTAGCTAGCCTGATCTGATTTGGTATCTTCCTGATATTCAGTTGTCAAAATGGACATAATGCAACTGAGGGTTAAAGATGTGAGCCATCAGATGTGTCCATGGCATAATTAGTGTATTTCCCACTTGGAGTTATGAGTTTAAGAGGACATTTGTGTGTAACTTTTAGGTCAGGACCTTGGTTTTACAATAAGTACAACTTGACTTGATGCTGATGTTAATGTTGCCTCTCAAGCATGTATTCCTGCCTTGCACCTAGTATTTCCGGGATAAACTTAGGATTCACCACCACCATGACCAGGATAGAGCAGTTCCTAAGAAAAATGAATACATGTACTAAATAGTACAATCAGGCCAAAGAGGTTGCTGTGTTTGGTCAATCTGTCTCCCCCTTGTGGTGTGTATGTGTCTTGTAAACAAATTGTGCATGTAATTGGGAGATTACATGCACCTCAGGATGGCCTATATAAGTGCTCCAGTTGGTGCCATTTGCTATTGTCCATGGGGAGAACTTTTTTTTTGGTGGGAGACTGGGAGCACTTGGTTTCTTTTTGATTTTTGTTTGTTATTTTGTTGTTTTCATTGGTTAGGAAGGAAGGTCCCAGGTCTGACTTCCAGATGCTGGGAGGCCTTGACCTTCCTTTTTTTAAATAAGTTTATGATTTGTTGGTCAGTCTACCTGTTGCATTGAGATTTTGTTTGATTAGTTCTAGATTTGTTTTTTGTTTTTTTTAAACTTGAATCTGGTAATTTTTTATTAAGAAATATGGGACCAACAATAATTAAAAACCAAATTGTTTGGTTTGGCCATCATGTTCCTTTGGAAAAAAACCTAACAAATATTGTGAGATTTACTGAAATGCAATTTCATAAACGTATCAAGCCACTATAATACACTAATTATTAACGGAACGATAGTCTAAAATGTGTATTCCCCCACATATGTTGACCAGGTTCTATTTCCACGCTTTCAACTATGCCAAATATTACAATATTTTTAGTCTTGCAGTTTTCACAACATACTGTAACAGCCAAGAATTCAAACAGTAACATTTGCCAGGAACACACTCCACTTAGATCTAATTCACTGCTCAGCTTCATAACAGATGGAAACACACTGTTATGCTTTACTTTGTTTTTGTGTTGGTGATCGTGGGTGTTGAGTGTGTGTATGTATGTATGTATGTATGTATGTATGTATGTGTGCGTTTTGTCCTTCCAGTATGTATCCACATATCTAAAAACTGACAGAAGAATAAAAATGCACATCTGAAAGAGTTTTTAAAAGTGGAAACTTTCTGGAAGTAGAGCTTCTGTCTTCTGCCACCACTAAACTGTGCATGTTTTCTCACCTCACCAGTAAGCACATTCTCACCAGTCCTGCAATATGATTGCGAGTTCTGAGAGTCTGTTGAGTCTTTGCAAGACATTTTTGCAGCTTTCTTTCCTTACATCTGTTCTCTCATTCTTCTTCCTACTGCAAATCACAAGAGAGTGTTCTGTTAATAAAGGCTCAATCACTGTTGCTGAATATGGCATCATGTTAGAAATTAATCTGCTCTGCAAAAATATAACATTTGGTGTCCCAAACCCACCCACCCTCATTTTTCTCCCTGTATTGGTCACCACCCCAAGAGCACAACCGATTTCAGTACCTTGGCTTCTGGCCAAGGATGGATGTGGCATGGTTGGGATTCAAGCTTGCGATGCCCCGACAATGGGGCGAACTCTTTTCTTCTCTCTCTCTCTCTCTCTCTCTCTCTCTCTCTCTCTCTCTCACTCTTTTATTATTTTGTTTTAATTGAACTATGTTCTGAATTTAATTAACTGTGTTCAATCATAATTATAAAGATGAGATTATAAAGTTTATGAGTGTCAGCCATCTGAGTTTAAAGACTGGTCTGAATGGAAAATACATGATGGCTGACACAAACCTACATAAATATTTACAAAGGTCTCAGCTGTCAGGTTGCTATAAAGGCCTGTATTTGTCAATTTTTATGGCAAGTTGACACAAATTTCCATTGACATAAAGTTGTGTGAGGGTTGACTTGGCGTGCCCTCCAGAATTATCTGCGCCCTTCATAAAAATGAGCAAAAATGATAAGCATTAGATACAAAAATTCAAATTTTCCAGTCAACAGTTGGAGGAATGATTCATTTTCATTTGAACTAAAATTATTTCGGCCATTGATTATTTCCCTATGACCACACACCCCAAACAAGTGAAAGACTGGAGCAACATATAATACGGAATAGCTTTTTCTTAAGATTATGAGTTTTTTGTTTGTTTGTTTGTTTGTTTTCAAATAATGAAGTATTTGTGGTGAATCTGGAGACAGCCTTTTAGACATGGATGTGTCAATGTTGTTCTATTCAGTTTTAATGGCCTCCCACGATAGACGATAGACAGGTTATCAAGAAGCTGTGTTTGATGTGATGACATGAAATGGGTCTTAAGTTTTGGCACCACTTTTATGCCAAAACAAACCTTGGCCCAGAAAGTATCTCACCTGATGAATCCTCACCATATGGCCAGAATATATAAATCAGTGTTGGCTGAAAGAGGTAAAGGTATTTTAATCAACAACAGATGGTGCACCATCAATAGAATCTGGCTGTAGATGGAAATCCTCATCTTCTCACAAAACTACAGCCAGCAATAACTCCCTTGAGTCCACCACCCACAACCAGATTTTCAATATCAATGCTTAAACAGCTAAATACATACAGAAAGCTTTTTTTTTAGCTGATTAAGGTGCCTTGAAACATTGCTATATAAAGAAAGCACTCCCAAATTACATTGAATGCACTGTTTTGCTGACAGTAGGGAAAAAATCTCCAAGAAGACTCTTTGTTTCTATTTTACTATCTGCATTGCTTGCAAGTCTTTTGTAAGTCAGACCCTTTGGCAGTCGTGTCAGCACTGAAGTTCAAGCGAAAAAGATCTCTTAGAAGAAATAAATTGTGCAATATGGAGTTAGCTCCCAAAATTCATCTGAGTATGTGTTGAAGCTCTGTGCATGTGATGCTCACAGATGGTTTACAGCAGCAGAGTGAGAATTCACCACGTGACGGGGTGTAAATGTCCTCACCAGTTGCAGCTCGGCAGTTAAGCTTCTGTGCTCGTGACTGAAACGGTGTGAGTTCAAATCCCAGGATTTAGAACCAACTGTTGGCTCATTGAGCATGGCGTTTAACCCTTAACTGCTCAGCTTTGAGCTTGGATTGGATTCTGCTTACTTGTTATAGTGCAAGTCTGGAAATTGTAGTATTCATTGAAAATGCATGACTTCAAAAATATATTGTCTTTATGGATAACATGCAACTTAGAAATGCATGAGAATAATGCTCCATCATTTGTGAACTGTTGACAGAGAGTACTACTATGTGACTCTTCATCATCCAGTAGGAAAAGGTCAGGGCTTCAGTCATTCAGATTGATGTTAAGCAAGATGGAGGACAAACTAATCCTGGTTGTCACCTCAAATCCACTGCTGTTCAAACCGACACTCAAAATCTATAAGGGCAAGTCTGGGCTTGGTAAACTGTCTGTGAGTTGAATACATATAGTACATTTTACCTTGCAATGGCATTAATCTATATCTGTATCTATTTAATGCTCCAAATAATTCACAATTTACTATTTGCTTCTGGCTCACATTTCCAAACGTTTGCAAATCGTGAACGTAAATAGATTAAATTAACCACTACCCAGATAACGTTTGCACACATACATCTAACCAGTGTTGGCATAATGTATCTAATTTACGTCTCAACAATATTGCATGCAGCTTGTTTGCTAATTGGAAGGACTTTGGCACAACATTATGGATCACTAATGCGTTATTAATATTCCACTCTTTTACAGCTTGAGACACGTTTGGAGCTTCCAGCTGCTAGTTGTAGTGAGTCATGTTACCGGCTAAATGACACCCCAAAAAAGTAGATTATGTCGATTAATCATGGGGGGAAAGCTGTATGAAAGGGAACTTGAGCTGAATGTGTTTATCACATGGTGAGAGTTTGGAAATAAAATAAATTAGCAACAAGAAAGGGTGCTCTCTTTCAACACTGACTGGTTTCAATTACACATTACACTCAAGGGTGAAAGTAGCAGATGATAAAAAAAAAATTAGTATACGAGGTTGAGACGTAAATTGTGTCCATTGTGCCAGTGTTTGTGTGTTATCTGGATAAATGCAAATTTCTTTCCCACTCCTATAACTCAATAAATAGTTTCATTAGTGTCCATGAGAGCTGTTAAGGTTCATGGGTTAGGTTTCTGCAAGGTCCTGAATTGCCAGAGAGCCACTGCTAAGACTTGAGTCAGATCCTTAACACTCAACTCATCCATGGGTGCTTTACCATGACTAAAGTAAATTTTAAAAATGTCCCCATTTTGGATAAAAAGATTAATGAATACTAAATAGAGACATGCTGTAGATTGACCAATAACCAGAGAGCTTGAGCTGCAAACTGAGCTCCTGCTTCACCACCACAGACCGGTACAGTAACTGAGCAACTGCTGCCACAGATCCGATCTAGTTTCTTTTTCCATCACTCGTGAATAATCCCAAGACACTTCAACTCCTTTGCCAGGGGCAAGGTCTCTCCCTTCTCCTGAAGGGAGCATCCAACTCTTCTCCAGGAGAGAAGCAAAGACTTTGTAGGTGCTGATTTTCATACCAGACTCTTCACACTCAGCAGCAAAACATTCAAGTGCATGTCGTAGGTCCAGGTTGAGAGTACAGGTGACAGAAATAAGGATTTCCGCAGCTCAACAAGATGAGAGAGCCTTGGAGTAGAGCCACTGCTTCTCTGAATTGAGAGGAGCCAGTTGAGGTGGTTTGGGTGCCTCCTGGTCGGACTTCTGTTAGAGCTCTATCAGGCATGTCCCACTTCACAGAGACCCTGCAGCAGACCTAAGACCTGCTGGAGAGAGAATATCGCACAACTGGCTTGGGAATGTCTATGGATCCTCCAGGGGGAGCTGGAATCTGTGGACAGGGATAGAGAAGTCTGGACTGACCTTCTCAGAGTGAGTGAGTGAGTGAGTGAGTGAGTGAGTGAATATAGAATTACAATGATGAATTTGACAGCAGTGAGATTTACAAGTTAGTACTATTTACAATGTTTACTGATGGGCTGTTTCCTAGGTCTAGGCCTTCAGTATATTCTGTGCTCCTAAGAAAACAAACAGATCACAGTGTGGACATACATTATTCAGCCTTAACAATGAAAGCGGTCCTTGGTTTTTTAGAATCACCACTAATGCAGGCATCATCAATCCCAGTTCTGGAGAGTCAGAGTCCAACACTGTTTGTTGAATTGCCTGTTCTAAGGCACTTACTGAGCCTGGTAATCAATTGAGTTAAATCCAGTGTCTGTAAAAAAAGGCAAATCTACAAACTATGCTGAACTCTGGCCCTGCAGGACTGGAATTGATGACTCCTTCACTAATGAAAACAATTCAAAATCGCCGTTAGGAAATCCCAGTTAGCCGGTGGAGCAGCCAGCAACACACTGATTCTCAATATTAGATAGGACTAGTTAAAGTCCATGATAAGTGACCAGTAAGAAAACCTGTAAAGCAATGTTCAGGTGTTAACATCCATCTCAGGTGATCTGATGCAATCACATGGATGGCATACAGTCACACGTGGATCCCGAGGCACATAGCCATACACACCTGGCCTTCCCGAACAAATCCAGTCAGATCTTAATACCAAGTCTGAGCAGGGTGGCTGAGACACAAATGACCACATTCACATCTGTATTTAACACTGTCCAGTTGAGACAGATGTTAATACCAGGTCAGAATTGTGTAAAATGTCAATAAGTCAATGCTAACCATGGTGCATTTACAGTTATCTCTGTCATCACTGTGGCATTGCAATATTTTGATCACGGCTTCTGTAGCAGATCCACTGGTTCGGTTTATCCAATCACATGCATTTATGTAAATTATTTAGCTGAAGGCAACTGAATGAGAAAGGGAAGATTTTTCACAGACTTTCATAGAATTATTTTACTTACCCTCTCTGAAATGAAGACATGGCTGGTGACCTTCAAATATTTGAGTTGAAACTTAACTTTTTCAATATGTCTAGAACTTTGTTTCCCAACTAAAGCTAACAAGAATTATAGGAACAAAAATGAATTAAAAATGACATGTAAATGTTACTTCCCAGAAATCAGCAGGCCTTCTCTTCTCTGAAGGTCTTGAAAGTCTTAACAATTCTTTCTTGTGTACTTCCAGCAGTTCTAAACACTAATGAAAGCACTCCCATGGTGCTATTAAAATCTTATTCAAAATAAAAGAAGTCTTAAGAGGGGTTGTAGCGTTTACATGCAAAGAACATCTTCAGGCATGTACACTTTCATTTCGAGAAAAGCACTGCTACATGTTTTTTTTTTTTTTTTTCTTCTTGAGAAATCCAGTGACGTCCAAAATCTATGGCTGTGCTTTCACCATGGTGGCTGTTAAGTGTCTGGAAAAAAAAACAAAAAAAACAGGTGAAGTTAGAAAAACAGCTCCATTGATGGCAATCAGAAGAGTCTTAGCACTTTGCCTGCTGGTCTAATGGGCTACTAGATGACGCTTTTCCTTGAGACTCCACAGCTGTGCAGAAGGCTATATGATGATTACATTGCATGAGTTGTCTCCAGTATACTGTATCCTTGAATGCTGTATATTATGTGTGTATGTCTAATTTTACATCGCTCTACACCATCATCTCGAATGATTGATTGCAGATTCAGGGAATGATCCTCGTTCTGCTTCCATGTAGGACATAAAGCCTGAAAGCTGATTTGTAAGCCGGCATTACGCAATGACAGTTATTAGCTTCTCGTCTAGCTTTCTATTTGTCAGTCACATATTATTGATCAGCAGCTCAGTGTGCCCCAGGCTGGGCTGTTCTGTTTTATCAATGTGGTCAATAACACATCACACTGATCTACTAATGCCTGCTTGTACAATAGCATGTGCATGCAGTGAATATGCTACAGCTGTCTGTCACAGGGGTTATTAGTGTTTATGACAGCTTCAGCTTGGGAGTGAATGCATGATCCAAATATATTACTACATCTACAATTCTTACATGGTGCAGTTACAAAGTAATGCTGCCATTTTATGTACCATAAAGTCCACTTGTTTATTGTATTTTTCATATCCAGCATTGAAGCATCATAGCCAGAATTAACTTTTTCAGCAACTTTTTTCTTGGGCGCCCATGACCCTGTCGCTGGTTCGCCAGTAGTTCTTCCTTGGACCACTTTTGGTAGGTGCTAACCAATGCATACTGGGAACACCCCACAAGCCCTGCCGTTTTGGAGATAATCTGACCCAGTTGTCTAGCCATCACAATTTGGCCCTTGTCAATATCACTCAGATCCTTACGCTTGCCCATTTTTCCTGCTTCCAACACATCAACTTCGAGAACTGACTGTTCACTTGCTGCCTAATATATCCCACCCCTTGACAGGTGCCATTCTTTTTCTTTTCCTTTCGGCTGTTCCCTTCAGGGGTCGCCACAGCGAATCATCTGCCTCCATCTAGCCCTATCCCCTGCATCCTCTTCTCTCAGATGACAGGTGCCATTGTAACGTGATATTAACTTCACCTGTCAGTGGTTTTACTGTTATGGCTGATTGGTGTATATAAAATAGCAAGTTGTTTCATTACACAAACAGGCATTATTCTATTACTATTTTCTTTGCTAGAGTGAAGCACAAAATTTTGTTATATATATATATATATATATAATGTTATTTTTTTTATTGCAGGACCTACAAGAAGACCAAAGATGCTATAATGCTAAAGAGAGAGAGAATTGCTAGAAGACAAAAAGTAAATGACCGTACATGCAAAAATCTACAAAAACATGCTATCAGCATATGTTTTATCTGCTCATTAGTTGTGCTGTGGAAGCTACTCTGAAAATGTTCTGAACTAAGCATATATTCACATTTAAATTATGTTCTACAAAACACACTTGTAATAGAAACTGAACTAAAAATAATCTGAATCTTTCTTATATCACCCAGCTGATTTATTGGTCATCCGCTGGATTTTCTTCCTTTTTTTTTCCTGATAGAGTGGCAGGCTGATGGTATTGATGAGATTAGAGATGTGGGAGGTTGCCTGTGGAGAGAGACTAGACAGTCTCGGTTCTCTCTTTCTGCTTTTCTCACATTCACCTGTTCTATCATGCCCAAGGTCAATGCTGAGAGAAAAAAAAACAGCCTTTAAATCAGGAACAGAATTTTTTTTTTTATTGTGTCTGCATTAGACCTACAATATATGAGTGTTTTTATGTAATGATATATTGCCACTATGAAATCATAAATCCATGTTATATAATAAAGTTCCAGGAGACCAAGCTGTCCAAGTTTAGTTTAGTGGTCAACAAGACGTGGATTATGGCTGACAATGGTTGATGTCCCAGACTAGTTGATAGCAATAAATCAGGACATGGTCAAGCTTTTTTTTTCTTCAATAGGCTGCTTTTAGTTGTACATGCTTTTCACAACAGTTGTGACTGCTTTTAAAAAGCTATACTGTGTGGAGTTTTTTGGGTTTGTTTTGGTTGTTGTTGCAGAGCTTCCAAAAGTTTCTGGAAATTCAAAATGAACAGAAAAACATCCAGTAACGTCGAATACTTAGTAAGAAAATCTGAGGGAATTTATGTTTTTTTGTTTTGTTTTGTTTTGTTTTTTAGAATATTCACCAATACGTAATGTGACGTTCCACTTTAACTGTGGCTGTCACTCTTGAGTTCCTGCACCTAAAGCTACCGTGAAGGCAAACAATCTCCTCATCACCTGAATTACATCTTTATTTCATCTGCATTAGAGATAATAATAAATATAATCTCAAGAGCAAGCTAGGCTTGTTAGTTAACCAAGCTATGGCTTGCCCAGATGTTGCCAGCTACAGTATATCTGCAATCAAAGGTGGTCAAAATGTAAGATTGTCCATGTCATGGTGAAGTTGTGGTCCTATTAAACTGAGTACTAGCTGTGTTCTGGTGGCCAGATTGGGATAAGTGCATCATTATCCTTTCACTGTGATATGTTGGCCTGATGACAACGGTAAGTGTGGGCTGACTCTGGGCCATCACTCATCTGCTATCTGGGCACCCACACAGCCAGTTTGTACAGACATTATCAAGCTCTAAATAGGGAATTTAATTGAGTCATGTTGCTTGCATATTCGCATGCATATGGTTCACTAAGTATACAAGACCTGGAAGCTTCCAAACCATATGTGATTGGATATTGTGCATTTGCCTTATTAGACTGTTCATGAAAGCAGCTTTTCTTCATCACCCACCTTCAACCCTTTCATAGTCATGAACGTGATCTAATCTTTATTGGTTTCCTTAGTTAAGGAAACAGGTTTCAGTATGCTCCAACAGTCAATCTTGGTCTCCAAATATACATATCTGCATCCGTAGTTGTATTTAAACCCAAAGTGGGCGTGTCCTGAACAATATATATTTTTTAATTAAATATTAACTCTACCACTATGCCCCTGGAAACTGTGGAAAACATCAGGGAAAAACCCCAGAGGTAGAAAAGCCAGTGCTATCAGCACGGTGTGTGAATTCTGGCTCTGACAGTTCCTCAACCTCAGCTACATCACTCAAGTTCATAATTGGTCTAAATGCGAGATATGCTCTGGTCTGCTTTTTTGTTTTTTTTAATGCCATCGTGCAGTTATTATTTTTGTTTGCACCCGACAACAATATTTTCTAACAAATGTAGTTGGTTTCCCAAATTATAAACAAACTAGTAGCCAAACTCAAACCACAACCTATTGCTCATGCAGCTTTTTCTTGTGTCCCATGGGATCCCTATGCACACCTCTAGTCTCAACCAGATGCCCTGTGAACCTTTCTGGCAAACTTCAGGAGGGTTTTTTTTTTTTTTTTTTTTTTAAATTTATTTTTTTGCAAGTATTTGTATGTTTTGGAGAACATTATACAGTATATGTTCATTCAGAATAATGTATTTGTATTCGGTTACATCCCTACTTGTGTCGCTCCAAGAGTTTCTCCATCCTTGATCACTTCTGTCATGGGAAGACACATAAGGAAGTTGTCCCAGGCCAAGGATGGATGGGGGTTTAGGAGATCTATTGACGTGGCATCAATATATTTGATGAAAATATCTCCCTGGTGGTGCAGATCATCATTTTATGCTCTTTCAACAGGCTTCTGAAGCCTTGCAAAAGGTCAACAAAGCACTTTGTAGAAGGCATTTTGCAGAAACACTCACTCACTTCTTCTGAGACTGATCATTAGTGACGTATGAAGGAATTTGGAATTGGCAATTGAGCTTCAACTCTGCAGCTAGGGCAAAGTTTTTGAGGAGAAGTCTAAAGGTCTCTTCAGATGAGGTGACACCAAAAATCTACACATTGAAGAGTGTTTTCATTGCGTCTGAACAGACACATTTCACCTGCTTATTACCCGGCCCACTTGATGGATGACTTCAAAAGTTCATTTGAGGTTGTTCACCAAGGCACTTCAGACAAAACATCTCTCAATCCCAACTGAAAATGTCCTTTGGTTCCAAGCTTTCCTTTTACTTTCCTATATCCAATTATAGAATAACCTTGAGAAAGTCATACGTACACAGTGCATACATATACAAATAAAAAAATTATTAGTAATTATTAGTATTGATCATTAATAATTGCTAAACTAACTCAAGTTAGCATGTCTTAGGTCAAACTGTATACAGTATGTTGTTTGACACCCACCCACATACAGTTCTAACTCCTATAATACAATGCTCAGATTACAACCCTGTTCCTGTCCTCTAGTTGTTGTTGTTTTTTTTTTTGATAGAGTGGTAGGCTGATGGCAGTGATAAGATTATAGATGACTGTGCAGACAGATGAAATGAGAGTCTCCGTCTCTCTCTGTCTCATACGTGGTCCATTATACTGAAGATTAATGCTGAGAAAACAACTGGAAGTGTTCTTTGAATCTTTTATAGCTTGGAAAAAAATATGCTTTTATTGTATCTACAACCCCAATTCCGAAAATCTTGGGACAGTACGGAAAATGCTAATAAAACAAAGAGGAGTGATTTGTAAATGTACTTTGACTTGTATTTAAACAATAAAATGTATAAAGACAAGGTATTTGATGTTTTACCTAATCAACTGCTTAGTTTTTTGAAGATAAACATTAATTTTGAAATTGATGCATGCAACACGTTACAAAAAAGTTGGGACAGGGGCAATTTATTACTAATAGCAATGTGACAAGTTGAAATAAGAAGGTGATGTGAAACAGGTGAGGCAATCGTCTAATCATAGTATATAAGGAGCCTCCAAAAAAGGCCTAGCCCTTCAAGAGCAAGGATGGGTCGAGGCTCGCCAATCTGCCAACAGAATAATCCAAAACTTTGAGAACAACATTCCCCAAAGACAAATCGGTAGGATTTTGGGTATTTCACCTTCTACAGTGCACAATATAATTAAAAAATTCAAGGAATCTGGTCAAATCTCAGTGCGTAAAAGGCAAGGCCAGAAACCACTTCTGAATGCACGTGATCTCCGATCCCTCAGACGTCACCGTCTTAAAAACCGTAATGAGTCTGTAATGGATATCCTGACATGGGCTCAGGAATACTTTGGTAAACCTTTGTTAGTCAACAACATTCGCCGCTGCATCCACAGATGCAAGTTAAGGCTTTACTATGCAAAGCAGAAGCCATACAGCAACACTGTCCTGAAGCACCACCCACTTCTCTGGGCTCGGTCTCATCTGAGATGGACAGTAACAGAGTGGAATCGTGTTTTGTGGTCCGACGAGTCACCATTTCAGATAGTTTTTGGATAAAACAGCCATCGGGTTCTCCGGGCCAAAGAGGAAAAGGACCATGTCTCCGATTGAGAATGTGTGGTGCATTATGAAGCGCAAAATAAGGCAACGAAGGCCCTGTACAATTGCGCAGCTGAAGAAATGCATAATGGATGAATGGGGGGAAAATTCCGCTTGCTAAACTTAACCAACTGGTGTCTTCAGTGCCCAAACGCTTAATAAGTGTTATTAAAAGAAAAGGTGATGTTACACAGCAGTAAACAGTCGACTCTCCCAACTTTTTTGGAGTGTGTTGCATTCATCAGGATTATAATGTGTATATTTTCAAAAATAAATTAATTTCACAAAGTAAAACATCAAATAATGTGTTAATAATGTGTTTTCAATATGGTACAGGGTGAATTGAATTTTAAGACGACTCTTTTTGTTTTTTGGCATTTTCCATACTGTCCCAACTTTTTCGGAATTGGGGTTGTACACTGGACAGGCAATATGTGTGTGTGTTACTTAGAATAGCAAATAAGCAATGGCCCACATTTACCAATTTGGACCAAATACAGGCAAATGATGGTGATGAACTCCTTTGGTTACCAGAACATGTGATATGGACCAAAACTTACAGTTCGGACACTTTCATCCTAAGCCTGATTTATGTATGGCTGTGTTTGGGCTAGTTTTGTTCCACAATACATTTGACATAAGTGACCCTTATCGTATGTACATAACCGCAAGCATATTTGTCTGGGAATTTTCCTGAATCTCAAAAGTGAAGCTTTGTGGAAGGAACATGTTTTTAGCACCACTGGAAACTCTATGCTGAGAGTGAGGAGTGCATCATCAGTCGATTTCGTTTGCTCAGTGCAGTTTTATTTGATCTCTATTCTAGGGGTTTTAGCTATGAGTACATTTCAAAGAGAAATGGGAGAGGACCTTACACTTCTTTGACAAAGACATTTTCAATGCACTGCATAATGCTAGGCTTTAGGTACTACATTAGCCTGTACAGTATGTGCTACTGGGAAACTGAGCAAATGGCAGAAAAACTAGTATTTGCATCTAGGCATTAATAAAAGTCAAATAATAATGCATATAACACCAGAAGACAATTAAAAGACAGTAAGTAATTAAATTTCCAGACCCAATCAAAATAGAGCAGTGTTCTGCCAAAAGTCTACACTTCAGGTGCCAAATGTTTGAGACAGTGGATCCAGATGAGCATCCCTGACCCAATTTATCAGATATCTTCAGTTTTACATGCTTCAATTTAAACAGTGAGGTATAACATGAGCTTTAGCCTTTCTGGCAGTGAAAACTGGTGAACTTGCTGGTTATGAATGTTTTAGAGATAATATTTTGCAGTTGTGTTTTCTCACAGTTGATTCTAAATAACTGTCCAATAAGAATTTACTGAAAAGGCATCCGAATGGAATGAAGTTGTATTTACTAGTTCTAATCTAAGGTGATTATTTTGGGCTTTTTTTCTTTCTTCTTTTGCATCACCCCTCACACTCGGCCCTGTCCGCAGTGCTTGCATCTAATAGGGTCTCTGTCCTGGGCTGATTCACCTTCTTGTGCAGAAACATGATGCCGAGTGCAGGTAGCAGGAAGCTGAAGGAGAGTGCAGGTAGCAGGAAGCTGAAGGAGAGTGCAGCGAACGCCCACAGCCCTGACCCGGGGTCAGGTAAACATGCAGTACACCTGCATTTCTATTCCATCAATTTCTCAACCACCAATCACAGCCTCGACCAAAGGCACGACTGTTCTCGCTCCTGGGCTATTACTGCGTCTGCTTATCTAGAAGAGTTCACACGGAGCCTGCAAACATGGTATGCAGGAATGAAGAACGCTTCTGGCTTATGAAGCTGTTTGAGCTGCCTTTAATAGACTGAGCTACTGAGAGAAGGATGTGTGCGACTGCTGAAGTTTTTTTTTTTTTTCTATTCTCGTCAAAGATAACAGGAAGAAAGACTTACTCCCATGCGTCAGATATCTGTCCTTTTAAATAAGCTCGAACTCCAGCTCCTCAAAGACGGAACGAAAGAGATGCAGGAAGGTGGGAAGAATTTGGATGCATCATATTTGCCTCTGTACATACATATACTGTGCACACACACACACACACCATCTTGTATTAATATCTTAATACAAGTAAGTTGGTTGTTCCACTTACATCAAACTTTTCAATAGTAGCTGCATATTGGCTAATGTTAATGTTCATGAGTCCACCATAAAGAGAACACTGAACAACAGTGGTGTGCATGGCAGGGTTGCAAGGAGAAAACCACTGCTCTCCAAAAAGAACATTGCTGCCTATCTGCAGTTTGCTAAAGATCATGTGGAGAAGCCAGAAGCCTACTGGAACAATATTTTGTGGATTGATGAGACCAAAATAAAAGTTTTGGTTTAAATGAGAAGTGTTATGTTTGGAGAAAGGAAAACACTGCATTCCAGCATTACCCTATCTGTGAAACATGGTGGTGGTAGTATCGTGGTTTTGGCCTGTTTTGCTGCATCTTGGACAGAACGACTTGCCATCATTGATGGAACAATGAATTTTGAATTATACCAACGAATTCTAAAGGAAAATGTCAGGACATCTGTCCGTGGACTGACTCTCAAGAGAAAGTGGGTCATGCAGCAAGACAATGACCCTAAGCACACAAGTCGTTCTACCAAAGAATGGTTGAAGAAGAGTAAAGTTAATATTTTGGAATGGCCAAGTCAAAGTCCTGACCTTAATCCAATAGAAATGTTGTGGAAAGACCTGAAGGAAGCAGTTCATGTCAGGAAATCCACCAACATCCCAGAGTTGAAGCTGTTCTGTACTGAGGAACGGGCTAAAATTCCTCCAAGCCGATGTGCAGGACTGATCGACAGTTACCGGAAATGTTTAGTTGCAGTTATTGCTGCACAAGGTGGTGACACCAGATACTGAAAGCAAAGGATCACATACTTTTGCCCTCACAGATATGTAATATTGGATCAATTTCCTCAGTAAATAAATGACCAAGTATAATATTTTTGTCTAATTGGGTTCTCTTTATCTACTTTTAGGACTTGTGTGAAAATGTGATGATGTTTTAGGTCATATTTATGCAGAAATATACAAAATTCTAAAGGGCTCACAAATATATATATGCCACTGTGTATATATATGCCACTGTATAATATAAAGACTTTAATGGCTCATTAGGCACAAACGTACCTTAGTGTTACAGTATAAGAACATATTAATAACACATCTATCCACACCTCTTGATAATGTATTAATTGTAACCCCACCCATTTTTTTTTTTTTTTTTTTTTTTACAATGAAGTTGCTCTTTACCAGGTTACAACCTCCAGCAATGGTCATGAAAATACCCATGTGTGTCTTCGTGTCTTTGTATTTGTGTTAATGAAAATCGGCCATAGCTGGAGTGCATAAGACAGAGAATGTGAGGGAAGGCTAAGAAACAGGGAGACATCTGTGTTACACATAGCATGTGACAGATTTTTGCTCATCTAGCCATGTGACAGCCGTGTTTATTTAGGTGTTCCGTGCTAGGATTACAGCGCCGTGACATCGAATTGCTGTGTGCTACATTTCTCCTATTCATCCTACAAATGTAATCCTGATCACCCGATGTAACACATGCACAGTCCTGCCTGAACTGTACTACATTATTTCAGTAAAACGCCTGAAAAGCTGGAGTGCCCTCTACTGGTGCACTGCTGTAGTGTATCCATGTGGGGTGCGATTTCCTACGCTGTGGTGCAGGGACCGGTGTGTGCATGTGTAAGACTGCACGTATGCGGGGTGTGTGTGTGTGTGTGTGTGTGTGTGTGTGTGGAGTACTCGAAAATAGAGATTATATACGATCAATGAAGATTTAGAAAGCATTAGATCACCACTTTTATGATGGATTTCACTTAAGCCATAAGTCCTATGAGAAAACATACACACACACACACACACACACACACACTCAGACAGCCATTTTAAAGCAAAAGGCAAAAGATGTGGTACGACCTAACTAAGTGCTATTTGAGGATTAAAGGAATACGTTTTTCAACCTAATCTCTATCCACTGCATCTGTAGTGTATATCTGATTACTATGGACCTGAATTTCAACAGTTTTTTCCTGTACTAAGAAAAGAAAGAAAGGGGAGGGGGGAGATCTGATCGCTCAAAACCCACTGTATAATGGAAGTCTAAGGGCAACTGTTGAATTCTTTTGACAAATGTTTAAAATCCACATCTATACAACAAAATTCAAAGGTACAAGTAAGTTTTATTATGGAGACTTATTTATGAACATTTTCACAATAATGTTTGGATAGAATCTCCATCCATCCATTTTCTGTACCGCATATCTTACACAGGGTCATGGGGGAGCCTGGAGCCTATCCCAGGGGATTTGGGGCACAAGGTACCTAGACAGGGTACCAACCCAACACAGGGCGCAATCACACCCCCATTCGCACACTACGGACAATTTGGAGATGTCAATCAGCCTACAACTCAAGTCTTTTTGGACTAGGCGAGGAAACCGGAGTACCCGGAGGAAACCCCCGAAGCACGGGGAGAACATGTAAGCTCCGTGCACACAGGGCAAAGCCAGGATTCGAACCCTCAACTCCAGACGCGCGAGGCAAACATGCTAACCAACCACTAAGCCACTGTGTCCCCCGGATAGAATCTCACTAGAGCAATATACGTATATCTATTGTTAATTTTGGTGAATATAAAACATTTCTGCCATAAATAAAACACAAAAACTCATTTCAAATCATATTTTTGGAATTTAACTGACTGTTTCAATTTATTTTATGCTTTGGTAAACTTCATTCGCTTTTCTGAAAATGTAGTCCCATTACATAAAAGGGTGTATTATACTGATTTAGAGGTTCAATTATAAATAATTAAAAATAATAAAGAAGAAGAAGAAGACGAAGAAAAGTAGTTCTTCAAAAATGTAGAAAGAAAGAAGTTCTTCAAAAATATATTTTGCATAAACCTTCAAAAAGTGCCCCTAGACCTCCATTACACGTGAGTTGGGAGTAAACAGATTATCGGTTCTTTTCTCAGCACAGGGAAACGTGTCGAAATTCTTGTTCTTTTAATCACACATGCACTACAGATGCAAGAGATCGAGATTAGGTCAAAAGAAAAGAAAACACTGGAGCATTCCTTTAATGACCATCTAAGGCTCTGCTACAGATTTGCTTGATGGATTTAGTTGTTCCAGTTTTAAGAATCTCACACCCAGTTTGTTTCAATTTGTCAAAAGCCCCCATAAGAGTGTGTTAGAGCATGGAGTCCTGGTGCTGGCTCTCTATCGACATGGCTCACTGCGGGTGAAACGGCATTAGGTCAGTCGATAATAAAGGCTGCAGTCACAAAGGCCTGACCTGTTTTAGTCAATTCACTTTTCACTGCTGAATGAGAGAAGGCTGGAGCAAAGCAGGTTTAAAAAAAGGCGGCCATGCAGAAAAAACAAACCATTTACCACATCAACAAGAGATTAGCTACCTCAGAGACTGTGGTGTACAGCAGGTTCACTGCCCTCAACCTCTGCTATGCTAATAAGCAATGACATTTTATTTAGCTAATCATAGTAAATTTCTAAAGACTGATGGAAAAGCAGTTATTGTGAAGAGAAGGTTATGAAGGAAAAACACTTATTCTGAAGCAAAAATGTGAGGGTTGTGATGGGACTTGTACTTCTCGTGAAGAAAAATGAAAAAGATATAAAGGACAAGTGTTTCTCACAAAGCAATATGTAACTGTTTATGACAAACTGACAGCAGTATCATGTTCAGTATGAGCAGTTTATTTTTCTGTCTTTCAAACAGAGGAATAAAGAAAATGCAGGTACTCTATATGTTTAAATCTCTTTAATAAATCATTACTGTATTAAAATTCCTAGTTGAAATTTTTCTCAGGGTTCCAATATATATATGAAAGTGCTAGCTCACTTGCTAGTTGCTGCTTGCTACTAAATTTAGCACTCCTCCATGGCGGTCATTCCTATGTTCCCAGGGTCCTATGTTCCCCAGTTCAATATTCTGTTAACACACATTAAGTAAACTTTTCCAAAGATTTTATGTAGTCAGGACTCATTTTCCCAGGGCCCTATTGACTTTATTACCTTTTCACTTTAAACACCAAAGACATATTTAAATGAATAACAACATACATTAGTTTAAAATCCATCCATTGTATACAGCAAACTGAAGAAATGCCATACTGTCGCCTATAAAACACAGTAAACGGTCGTAAAAGGTACAAAATGTTAAGTACGAACATGTCCCAGTTCTCACTTATGCTGAAGCTTAACTCAATCACCATGTGTTCATTACTGTATGTGCCATATAAATCTGAGGAACATAGGACCCTGGGAACATGGATACGTTCCCCACTTGTATAGTAAAAGACAGTGTTAGCTTGTTAGTCAGGTAACTCAGCAGTGACTGCTATGCAGCTAAACGAGGCTAGATAAGATCTTGCGTTATCTAAACTACTCTGTGAACTTTATAATCGAGGGAGTTTGTGGTAGACAAACATAATATGCCTACAGCGCTTCATGAAGATTTATTAACTGCCTGAAAAGTGCAAATTTTTCTCAATTAGCATCTCTGTCACGCAGTCATGTCTACACACATGGTGTTTTCTCTGTCTTTCTTTAAACGCCTTACCTTTTCTTCATTGGCTCATCTCTTTAAAAGTGAAAAAAGGAACCCATCGGGGCACACAGTCGAAAACACTCCATGATGAATAATAAATGAAAAGGAACACAGGAGTGTGTGGGGGGTGGGGGGATTTTCACACTTATTGTTTTAGCATTCCTATCAGAAATGGCTGAGGTGGCCAGTGAGCAAAATCAAATTAAATGGGTAACCTCAAGTCTCTGTCGAAACTTGAAAGAAAGAAAAAAAAAGTAATTAATTCTTGAGAATTCCTTTTAAAGCCCTTCTGTCAATGCTAAACAGAAGGAGGGCTGTCGAGTGTTACCTTGTCAGCAGGGTTAGCTACCGTTTTCATGCTCACACATATCAATCTGACAGTCATGGAGTGAGAGGCGTTATTTTACTGCAAAGAAAGTTGAATAGTTTCATCACTGATCCAGATTCGTTTTCATTTCTTCGGTTAATTTAATATTTACTGTATATTTACTGATACTTACTGCAAAAAGCACTAATTCGTCAACCAGTCAAAATTGTTACAGATTTAACAACCTGGGGATTTAAAATCCCCAGATTTATTTATTTATTTTTAAATCCAGCCAAATGGAGATCAAATCTAGGGGGCGTTTAATGCTGACATGGCTGTCACTGATTGGCTATATGAATCCGCAGCCAGTTTCGCTTCTTCATACCATGTGTATTTTTCGTATGAACAATTGGTTTCACTGTTGCACTTGGTTCCACAAAAGTCCAAAATAATCCACCTTACAACATTTGTTACTAATAAGTTATATGTAGTTACATACAGTAAGAGTGAAGGTATAATCAATCGACTTGAACAGCTGTCCTTGAGACATATAGAAGTCACGTGGACAAACTGTTATGCACTTTAGCCAAATATACTGGTTTCAATATGTGAAGAGAATGTTAAGAACATTAGCTAGCTAACATCAGCCAATAAGTAGATATGGTTGCTCTTTAAAGTTCTTCCTCTACTCCAATAAATATAGTCTGGCTACTAACAAAATTGCAAGTGTAGTTAGTTAGGTTACGTCCACATTAATCCGGATACATTTGAAAACGCATCTTTTTCTCGACGTTTTGGCTTTGCGTCCACACTGAGACAGCATTTTTGTCCGGCAAAAACTGAGCTTTTCGAAAACGTCCTCGTGAGCATTTTCCGCTGAGAAAACGGAGATATTCAAAAACGATGACGTATTTTTAGTCATGTGATGAAGTCATGTGACCCATTCAGCTCAAAACAAACAAGATAATGGACAATGTTGTATTGCAGTTGTTGTGCCTGCTATCTAGTTTTGATAACTTTTTTTTAAACAGTTTGTTAAAGATTAATGTTACTAATGTAGAAAATTAAATTTTTTTAAATTTTAAATAAACAACTGACGGAAATGACGCAGGCCAAAGCTTATTAGCTTATTATCAAAGCTTACGTTTTTAGGCATGCGCAGTATAGGGATATTGTCATGAAAACTGGAGGAAGGGGAGTCAGGATGCATTCGCAGGGGAAACGTCAGTTTATTAGGAACATGTCATTCAAAAATAAAGGAACAAAAAAACAAAAAAAAAACAAACAAACCATAATCCATTCAAAGAAGAGCAGGAATCCAAAATGAGATACTCCTTAACAAATGAGGCACTAATCCAAATGAAAATATCCATCAAACAAAACAGCAGCAGTAATCCATAGAAACGTAATCCATATGTTGAAAACAAAACAAAGGGAACAAACACACGACGCTAGGAAGTGGTAACAATGAACTAATGACTAGGGACTAGGAATATTTAATTATGATCTGAAAACCATGAACTATAGGCGAGAGAAAACATGAAAGGAGCCGGCGTACAGCACATCCTCCATCTAACGCTAAACTGTTCTACTTTAACTCTAACACTCCGCACCGAAGCGGAAACGGAACGGGGTATTTATCTACACACACAAACAAGAGACACCTGAAACTCATAATAACAATGAATGAACATAGGCAGAGACATGACGTAAACCAAGAAACAAAGAACCAATGAACATAAGGAGGTGGAGACATGACACAAACCGAAACACAAGCACATGGTAAAACACAGGAGGCGGAGACATGACGTGAACGAAAACAAAAGCACATGGCAAAGAAAACAAACGTGAGCTCATAAATGAAAAGTCCAGAGCTTTTTATGAATGAGGAATGCGCTGCTCTCCGTAGCAGTGCGGAGCGTGGAATGCGGAAGTGCGCTACTTCGCTAGCCTCTGCTAGCGGCGTAGCGAGAGAGAGAGACTCTAACAGATATAAGTGTTTTCAGACGTTTCAGTGTGGACGATCAATTTTTGGAAAACGTTTGAAAATGCCTGTGTAGATGGAGAGCGTTTTTAAAATGAAAATGCAGTTTTCAGACCTATCCGGATTAATGTAGACGTAGCCTTTGTTCATATTAAATTAGCTAGCTAAATGTAACCATAGGTAGGTACAAGTTATGTTAATCTGCAAACATGTACTGTACATAGGTAGAGAGTATTGTGACTTCACAGGTCAAAGTTCATTTAGATAAAGTTTGCATGAAGCAAAACAACTGCTCCCAGAAGCAAAGGCGTAAAAATTCTTCCGCGTCCCACGTCCTTTCCCCTTCAGTGATTTCACATTTTCTGCTAGGCAGTTTTATTCGCGTTTAATATGACCATTAAAAACATAAATGCATGGTTTGCAGGTGTCTCCCATAGCAAGGGGTCAAAAATCTTAAATGCTATGGCTAAACCATAAATGTTGGCACCCCTTTGATTTTGCAAGTCTGTTGACAAAATTTGTAAGTAGGATAAATTTATGAACAAATTCAAGTTTAATTTTTTTGAGTTTGCACATACAAAGAAAAAATGTGCAAGAACAAGATGTGTTTGAACATGTCTTCTTTTTTTTCACGATCACAAAAGAAATCTGGTGAGAGCAGACACCATTTTTCTCACAGATGAAACTGTTGGCAGCAGTTTTGGCAGTGAAATAGTGCCATGCTGAAGGTTAATTCATTGAAGTAATACATCAGGTATGTGAGTGTGTGTGTGTGTGTGTGTGTGTGTGTGTGTGTGTGTGTGTGTGTGTGTGTGTGTGAGAGAGAGAGAGAGAGTGTCGTACTTTGAACTTTTTCTTCTGATAGCATCGTGCGCCTGACATCTGTTCCTGAGGTACGTGTGATTAGTGTACTTCAGGTGTGATGCCAGGAGCATGACGCCCAGGCCATGGGGAATTCTGATGGTGACAAACTGACACTATCACACAATCACATCACTCCTACACACCCACACACACACACTCACACGCGCACACACAGGGTTGATAAGTACTCTGGAGCATTTACCTATGTATAGCATTCAGGGCACCAAACAGGCAGATACTGCGATTTGTAATACAGCCTAGGTTTTATAATTACATAATTATATACACCGGGGAAAATGAGATAATTGGTGCCTTGTATGTATTGCACCCATGGGCATGATGTAAGCAGAGAGAAGGCGACTCATAAAGATCTTCCTCATGATGGACAGCTCAGTCATGGAGGCGGAAGACAAATTTAGCTTTTTCTGCCTACACCAAAACCGAACATGCGTGCATAGTGGTAAGGAATGTTACCAGGACGCATGCGACAATATAAAATTCATGATATTACAAGACAAATTCATTTTTTTCCTAAAGGTTATTATATTATTATTTTAATATTGCATTTACATAATTACTACCCATTTGCCTTCACCTGGTGAAATTGGTTAATATTTAACCAGCTGACCAAAACATCTGACGGATGACACTCCAGGCTAAAAGTTAGCAATTCTGAGACCCTTCATGTAGAACTTTGAAAATAAACATTTTACAGAGGGGTTTCCGCTGAGTACTCCGGTTTCCTCCGCCAATCCAAAGACATGCGTTGTAGGCTGATTAGCGTTTCCATATTGTCCGTAGCGTGTGAATGGGTGCCCTGCAATGGGTTGGCACCCCGTCCAGGGTGTCCCCCACCTCGTACCCCGAGTCACCTGGGACAGGATCCAGGCTCCCCGCAACCCTGTGTAGGATAAGCGGTACAGACAATGGATGGATGGATGGATGGTTGGATGGATAGTCCATGTCCTGGTTATGTATAAATGTATTATGACAGCATGTTAACTTACTTTTGCCAACATTTTGTGCAAATTTATCCACGGCTATCTAACAATTATGAGAAAGTATCAATGCTCGTAGATAAATATTATGGTCTGCACTGCAAATATTAAACTAAGATAGCTATGTGTCAATTGTTCTGTCTTCGAATCTTCAAGATGGAGGACTCTAGGTAACATGACAAGCTGATTTTTTTTTTTTCTTTGTCTTATTAACTTCAATAGAGGCTGATGAGGGAACGAGTCAATAATTGTTAGCATTGGCAAACTGCTGTTGTGTAAGTGGAATAAAACACTTTGTTGTGCGCACTTATAGGAAAAGAATGTTCCTTACATAACATAATTAATCATTACAAGGCTGCAAAGAAGCTAGAGAAAATAATTACAGTGACAAAAGAACACAAAGGAAAAACTTCAAAAGAAGTTTGTCCTGGCGACGTGCACAAATATCACATTCGCCCACTTTGACCACCGCATTCATTACAACAGCCCACCGATATACCGAGCCCATTCCGGCACACACATCTTGGTATGAGAGACATAACAGCCTGTGAAAGGGATAAAAAAAAATACATCCATTACATAAAACAATGCTGTTTACTGCAGGCCAGAGCCTCTAGTCCTGCTGCTGATAACAAACCAGGCTTTATTCCAACCAAATGTCTTTAAGCATTTTTTAAACACAAAAATATATCTTCCAAGCTCTTTATGTCTGGAATATTAATGAAGCTCTGCACTCTGAATACAATCCACTATAATATGATGATAAACATGTCATTTTATTGTCGCACAAACAAAGCAGAGACATTTTTAGTACTAGAATTGAATATTCAGAGAATATTTTAAACAGGGGTTAAGTTTAATACATTTTAAAGAGGTAAAGAAGGCGTGGCCTTAGTGTCTGTCAGGCCCAGCAAAAGTGTGTGGTCTATGTCCCTGTCAGGTCCCATAAAAGTAGTCCTCTGTGCTTGACCCAGTGATAGAGTCGTGATCTTAGTGTTTGTGTCAGTAAATGGGCGTGGCCTTTGTAACTATTATTACAGTGAAGGGGTGGTCTCTCTAACTTTCAGTCAAGTGAAAGGGGTGTGGCCTTCATGGTAGTGGAACCTGTAACTGTCTATCCCAGTGAAGGAGGTGTGGCCTCTCTGCTTGTCTCAGTGAAGAAGGCGTGGCCTATATAACTGTCTGTCCTTAGAGGAGGTGTAGCCTCTCTACCTTTCAGTCTCAGTGAAGGAGGTGTGGCCTAAATAACTGTCTGTCCTTAGTGGACATGTATCCTCTTTACATTTCAGTCACAGTGAAGGAGGTGTGGCCTGTCTGCTTGTCTCAGTGAAGGAGGCATGGCCTATATAACTGTCTGTCTTTAGTAGAGGTGTAAACTCTACCTTTCATTCACAGTGAAGGAGGCATGTCTACCTGCCCCAGTAAAGCAGATGTCTCCCTTGAGCTTGCCTCAGTGATGGAGGCATGGCCTCTACACCCAGAAGAGGCGTGGCCTCTGTATCAATCTCACAGATGAAGGTGTGGCCTCTGTAACTGTCAGTCTCAGTGAAGGGGATGTGACCTTTGTGCTTGTCTCAGTGAAGGAGGCGTGGCCTCTGTAACTGTAAGTCCCAGTGAAGGGGGCGTGGTTTCTGTAGTCTCACTATAGAAGGCATGTCCTCGGACTGCTCAAAAAAATTTCCAATTAAATTTTGTGCATGATTTGAATCACATTGAATCAATGGTATTCAATCATTGGTTCATTACTCAGAACATTAAGAATATGTGAAGCTGTGCGTCATATAGTCTTAGAGAGAACAGATAAACATGTCAATCTTAAGTACATTTACAACCATAGAATAAATCTTTTGGAGCAAATTTAACTTTCAAAATATGATTTAAAGAGAGAGAAAAAAAAAAGATAAACAGTAATACAGGACATCTGCTATAATAGTGTGTTTAAAATGTAGTATTTCATAGCCCTAATCATTAACATGGGCAAACCTCCTATAAAATATAAAGGAAAAGCAGATACATAAATATATATCATAATCAATGATGTGTTAGAGAAGGTTACTGAACACCAAAGGAATATTCTGCAACAAATGTTTTTAGTTAAAGTAGATGTCAATAAACTTGGTGTTGTGGTGTTGGATGTTGACAAAGTGCCTTAATTGTAAAATACTTCCATCTGCTTGGCCTATAGTGTAGATCAATACAGGACTGAACCTCAATACGCTGTTATCCTTGAATTGAAACCACCATTAACAGCGTAATATTGACAGTCTTCTTTATTGCCATTGAGGTCGTGCTGAATTTTTATTTATTTTTTTGTATTATTGTTGTCGCACTTGATGAATGATGGCAGCATATAAAAGTTAGCTGCAAAACTCGTTCGAGCGCTCTGACATTTTAGGGAGCCCTCTCAGCATCATAAAGGTGCCCAGAGAGATGGATGAGGGAGAGGGAGCAGAGCAGGAAAGAGTAATGAGGCAGAAAAGAGGAGAGAAGAGGATAGAGGAAGGAAGGAGGGAAAGCGGGAGATAATTAGGTTGGGAAAGATGGGATGAACAAGAACTCACTTGAAGAACAATGAGAGGGAGCAACTGAGAAGTGTGCATCTCCAATATCATATTTTCTGGAATTTCCCCACTAGTAGCGCAACAAACCAACTTACGGTATAGGTTCTGGCCAAATTGTAAAGAGTTTGTTAGAGTGCTTATGATAGGCATGCTACTCCAGGACTTATGGCAGCCTTACTACCACGATCATCACCTCTCCATCTCGGTAGCATTTGGAAATATGTTTACATTACTTTATATCAAAATGCGGAGGAATTCTCAATTCTGATTGGTCAGAAGTTGTTTATTCATTTTCTATAACAACAGCTCTGACAGTTGTTTCAGCTGCAAGACAAATCACAGGTTTATTTTTAACATTCTAACATGTTATTGTTTCTATAGTAACAACTATATGGTGAGGTTTTCAGTAAGGAGATGTTTATTGAACATTTTTTGAAAGGAGTCTCCAGTGTCAGTGCATAGTAACATGAAAAGCATTATCTGACTATGCTGGTGAGGTAATGACTATTTTTTAACTGCTATAACATAAGTGATAAGAGGAGGTATCTTGTTTCACACAACATCCACAGCATAAAATGTAACTATAGATGGATAAAATGTACAATACTGTACAAAGGTTTTTGGCACGTGACAAAATGCAGTAAAGTGAGGATGCTTTCAAACGTACGACTTTTAATTGTTTGTATTTATATTTACAAACTGTGTAAACAGAAGAAAAACTTAAATCTAATCAATATTTGGTGTGACCACTCTTTACCTTTAACACAGCATCAATTCTCTTTGGTATACTTTATGGAAGTCAGCAGGTACAGTGGTGCTTGAAAGTTTGTAAATCCTTCATCAGATTTTCACACAAGTCATAAAAGTAGGCAAAGTAAACCCATTTAAACAAATGATACAAAAACATTATACTTGGTCATTTATTTATTGAGGAAAATTATCCAATATACTCCAAATATCCATATACTGTTGCAATCAAAATTATTCAACCCCCATTGCAAATCAGGTTTATTGTCAAAATTTACAGACTTTCAGCTGTTTGCAATGAACAAATCAAACAAAAACAATTGTAATAGTTCCTCACAACGAATGCTTCAAGTGGTTTCCCCAAATTCAACTGGAAATGCAACTTATAATGACTTCTCCAGTCTCAAAATTATTCAACGCCTTCATGGCAAGCATCTTTAGTACTTAGTAGCACACCCTTTTGCTGTTATGACCTGCTGCAAACGAGATACATAGCCAGACACCAGCTTCTGGCAGCGTTCCTGAGGAATCTTAGCCCGTTCCTCATGAGCAATGGCCTCCAGTTCAGTAATATTATTGTGTTTGCGTGCTGCAACCGTCTTCTTCAAATCCTACCAGAGAATTTCTATGGGGAAATTCAATTCAGGTGATTGTGATGGCCCTGTAGAATCTTCCAGGACTTCTTCTGCAACCAAGCCTTGGTGGAATTTGAGGTATGCTTGGGATCATTGTCCTGTTGGAAGGTCCAATGACGCCCAAGCTTCAGCTTCCCCACAGACGGCATGATGTTTTCTCCTAGGATTTCCTGACACTTCAATGAATCCATCTTGGCTTCCACACGCTGCAGGTTTCCAGTGCCAGAGGATACAAAGCAGCCCCAGAGCATCACCGAGTCACCACCATGCTTGACTGTGGACAGAGTGTTCTTTCTTCATTCTTCTTTCTCCAGATTTTCTTGTGCTTTTGGGTCAGTAGTGGTGTACATCTTGGAGTTCTGGCATGGAAACTTTCTTCGTTCAGTATGCGCCATACTGTGCTCACTGAAACCTCAGTGCCTGTTGCCACCAAGTCTTACTGCAGGTCTTTTGCAGTCCCTCGAGGGTTTTTCACAACCTGCCTTCTCAGAAATCTGGTTGCAGCCGTTGATAGCTTCCTTTTTCTGCCCCGTCCAGGTATTTCATGTATGTTCTGCCCCTAGCCAGTTCAGGTATTTCATGTGTTCCAGCTCAGGCACACCTGGTGCAACTAATGAAGCCCTTGATTCAGCCATGATCCAGTTTTATTCTTCCTACACAGCTGTTTCTGTCTCAGGTAATGATTGTGTTTCAATCTACAAATTCAATTGCTGATCCTTAGCACCTGTTTGGTATAATTGTTTAACCATGCACTGGACTATATGCCTACAGAATCCCTGACTGTGTGCAAGTGTACCTAGGAGAATTGATGCGTTTTTAAAGGCAAAGGGTGGTCACAGCAAATATCGATTTGATTAATATTTTTCTACTGTTTACACACTGTTAATTGATAAATATAAACTACTCATATTTCTATTTTTGAAAGCATACTACTTTTACAATGTTTTTTGCACAGCACTGTTATTATTTTATAAATAACAAAATGTAACCACTCCACTCCATCACACCACTCCATTGTTGATTATTTTCCTACAACAGCACAACCCCAAAACAATAATTTATTTTACAGTGCCAAGTAGTGAACTAGTATATCGCTAAATGTAGTTCGACACCATCAACATGACAGAGGGATTAATATCAAAAGAAGAACAAGAACTAAACCAGGAAGTGAATTAATGGGTATCTGAACTGCGCTTTGGACTTTTATCATGAAACAATTATAAACAATTCCTTATACATTATTGTGGTTTGTGTATATTGCTATTTTTTTCTTAGACAGAATTTATGGCCCTCTTCTCTATAAAATGGAGAAAATAAGGCAGGATAGAGAGGAGGTGAAGAAAAACAGACGTGCCTAAATCCCCGGAGATGCTGAAGTTTATTCAGTAGCTGTGTAGGTGTCTAACTTAGAAAGGCAAAAACAGAGGAAGTCTCCTGAGTAAAGCACAGCAAGAGTCTGTGTCTTTTACAGAGACGGTGTGTGGAGCAGTTCTCCACTGGTGAGTCTACGTATAAGCTCTTTCCACAGTAGATCTCGCTCCATCTGTGCTCCCTTCATCATGCCTCGGTTCTCCTGAGCACGCCGAGACAGGTACGGGATCACCTCGTTCACTGGGCCGTACGGTACGTACTTGTACACCGAGAAGCCTGCCTGACCTAAAACCACACACACCAAGAAAAACAAACCTGTAGAACCAGCCCATTTATACTCAGAACTAAATCAGCTTTTAGTTGATTGTCCAAAACCTTTGCAAATTAACATTCAAAGTCAGGAGCATGTGTGTCCACCCTGAAACATATTTAAATAGTATGTTTATATTGAAATATTTCTGATGTGTTTGGTGATTCTGGTGCTAATTTGTTGGTTGGTGGTGTAAGTTAGCAGTTGTGTAATTCGCTGATGTCACAGGAAGACATTTACAATGGCATTTAATAATAATAATAAAAAAAAGTTTTAATCTCAAAAGCAAGTGATAGCGATCAGGTTTTGCTGTTAGCCCATAAACACAAAAGAGCATGAGCTTCCATTCTTTTTTAAATTTTTTCAGACACGAATATTCAACCAATATTAATGAGAAATCCGGCGTAGATGTAGTTGAGAAGTTGGTGCAAACGCTGGACTCAAATTTCCATCTAGACTCCAGACAGAGACTCGACTCATCTAGTTAGCGATTTGCAAGATGAAGAGCGGTGGCTTTGGCGGTATTGGCGTGAAAGTTGAAGCTTTGGAAGCTGCTCTGTTTGGGCAGAGTGTACAGATGAGTGTACAGAGGTGAGAGAGCTAGACAGACTAAAGGACTAAAGCTCCCATTGCACTACTATCAGCAGTCATACAGCATTGTGGGACATCGTTTGAGGTTTAAAGTAAAAATTGATTGTTGATGAAAGACGTTTAAGGCCTGCAAACGTCCAGAATATATTAGACGTAGTAATACATAATCCAGATAATATGGACATTGTGTCTATGATATATTCAGACATTTAACTAAAAGGATTAAAGAGGTAAATTTGCAAATTTTCTACCACAGTATTTAAGAAGACTGATCTTCCAGAAGCACTTAGACAGCAGTTGTACATCAAGCATGTCTTGGTTGATCGAATACATTTGGGGTAAACAGAAAATTGTGTTGATTAGATTTTTGCTGAACTATCCCTTCAAAATTGATGATGTAAACCACAATTAAAGTTGCCAGACTCGTAGGGAGTGTGTGTGTGTTTGTGTGTGTATACCTAACGGAAAGCTGATCTGGTCACACATCCCAAGCAGCTGACCAAAATACACCTTCTTGTCAGTTGGTGCAAGTCCCATTTCATTCATCCTATTAAAAAAAAAACAATCAGCATGTGATATAATTAGAGAACGAAAACAAACAGTGGAATGAGATTATTACACGCATTGACACTGCCGGACTCACGAGACGTCATCTGTTCTCGTAACTTAAATGACTAATGCCCATTTTACTGCACACAGGAGTCAGAGTGGCACCCTTTATCGGGTTTTTGTAAACACTTCTGACTTTGTCATTGACGTGTGCTCTGGTAAATGGAGTGGAACCCTAAAGGAATGATGGCGCCACGTTTAATAAGATTACTTGGCAGCTTTTTTTCCTACGGACTATAACTCCCTCACCGGGGAGCATCAATCACCGGCCTTATTTTGGAAATTGTTTGATCTAATAGCTGCCGCGGGTGATGGATAGTCTGATCTGATTGCTAAGACTCGGGCTTAACTACTTTGCCCTGAGTGAGAGAGAGAGAGTTAGAGAGGAGTGGAGGAGTGTGTGTGGGTGTGAGTGTGTGTAGTGGAGCGCATCATTCTGGACTGAGGTCAGGTCAACATTCCATTTATTACGCTTCCACTCTATTACAAATCCGGTGCTAAGTCAATCAGGAGTGCGTGTGGGTGTGTCCTACCTCCAGAGCATGTGTTTCACCATATCTATATGATGTGTAAAGGAAATGACTGCATACGCTTTGGTCCTGCTTGCTCACCAGGAGGAGGAAAACGTCCTGAATTTTCAAAAGAAAGACCGTGGGAACCACGCACAGATGCTCATGATTTCACTGTGTGGTCGGTTTGGCCAGATTTGAGCAATCTGTGCAGGCACGGAGTTATAATGGACTAAACGACATATATATCTATATATATATATATATATATAGCACTGTGTGTGTGTGTGTGTGTGTAAATCTCAGACCCGTCAAGGTCACAAAATAAATGAACATGTCTAATAAAGAACCACTTGAAAGTGTATAATGTTTTTATCGTAGCCTAGACATGACGTGGGCAGAGATATCTTTCTGTGTGCTGATAAAGATTAAAATGTGATTATAATGCTGCCCTTGCCTGGTGGTTACTGTACAACCCTGTATATACACTCACGTATATACACACTCTCCAGTGCTGTTTGAAAGCGTCTGTGGAGAACACGCTGTGGAGAACAAGCGATTTTTAATCGCTTATCACTTGTGTTGGATTTGACACTTCATGCAGGGCCTAATAAAGGGCGGTGGTAGCTCAGTGGTTAAGAAGTTGGGCTACTGATCGGCAGGTCGTGAGTTCAAATCCCAGCACCGCCAAGCTGCCACTGTTGGGCACTTGAGCAAAAATGGCTGCCCACTGCTCTGGGTGTGTTCACTACTCACAACTCCTAATGTGTGTGCACTAACTTGGATGGGTTAAATGCAGAGGACAAATTCCAAACAGTGAACACACCCGGAGCATTGGTGTGAGTTAAGGGCCGTGCCCAGCAGTGGCAGCTTGGTGGTGCGGGGATTTGAACTCATGACCTTCTGATCAGTAGCCCAACTTCTTAACCACTGAGCTACCACCATTATATTTAATTATAACATTCTCTATATACTCTGGTTTCCTTCCCCAGTCCAAAGATATGCGTAGTAGGCTGATCGGCATATCGAAATTGTCCATGGTGTGTGAGTGCGTGATTGTGCCCTGCGATGAGTTGGCACCCAGTCCAGGGTGTCCCCTACCTTGTGCCCAGTGTCCCCTGGGAAAGGCCCCAGGTTCCCCGCAATACTGTGTAGGATAAGCGGTACAGAAAATGGATGGATGGATTCTCTATTTACTTTGACGGAACACAAAGGCGCTGTGTCAGCAAATATTTCAAGCCGGAAAATTGAGAGGAGACGAGGGATTGCTAATATTTGGGGAAGGGAACGGGCTTCCAGGGGAGTCAGTTAATATCGGAGATATCAATAGCAGCCAACACATGTCAGTCTGCACATGTATCCTTTCTTATTAGAGGGAACAAACGAAGACAGCTTGAGTGATAATTCATAGCGATTATACGTCAAAATGCAGAATTCCTGCACAAAATGTGTAAAGGTTGGCAGGTCTGGGTCATTGATGTAATCATGCCTTAAAAATGACAGTAGCTATGCTTACATACAGCCTAATAATCTGTTAATAATCTGACGGACAGAAAAAAAAAAAAAATGCTCATATATACAGTATATATCAATGAAACCGACTGAAATTCCAATTTGAATGAAATTCCTATCTGATTGAACGAGGTACAATCTTTCTAATAATCCATTAAATACTGCATAAGACTAACAGCCATGTAAACCATTTGCATCTGGCTACTTATTACTTATTGGATGCTGTGCATGCATCACGAGCATCTTTGTTTGAGTCACAATGCGCTCCTTGTGCAAGGAAGCCGTGCTGTAAGGAACATGGCTCATTTTAGAGATTTTAATCTATGTCAAATAATTCTGTAGTGGGGTGGGCGGGGATATTATGGGTGTCAAACGAGCATTCTGTGGTAGATGTGGGAGGCGGATTAGTCCCAGTAAAGTTCAGCGTTTAATCTTCGGCAGAAATTCAGTGAGGATGCAGAATATTTGGTTTGCAAAAAAAGGGGTTGCTGGGGAATCTGTTACAATATCAATTAAAAAAAATTGCAAAAGTTATAGTTATAAACGCAGGTGAGCGTTATATAAACAGCATGCTGAGCCTACCTGTCATATACTAACTGTAAATGAAAAGCTAATAGCTTGGATACATAATCCAGTTGTGCTTGGGCTAATGATTTGTCCATCCTTGATATACCAACGTGTGCACGAGAGATTGCATTCCTACCTCCGGATCGTGTGTTTCACGGTGTCTATATTGTGCGACGCCACCATGACACTGGCTTTCCTGTTCCTGTCGATCTCCTCCAGCACGTAGTCCAAACACCTGCAGAAACGTAGCACGTGTGGTAAACTACGTAACAGTTTAAACTACTTTAACATCATTCTACGTACACAGTGAGACATTTACTGGTTAAGTCACTCGTCTATAGAATCTGCAATACATAACATTTAAAAAAAAAAAAAATTAAGTTTCTGCACATGTTGGTTTTTAATACAATATCCAGATCTTATTGGGCAGAAATGATGCTAATATGACACCTGTGGTACATCTGGCTCGTGGATTCGTAGTCCGGGTTGATGGGATCTTCGTAGCCGATCTCCTGAGCTCGGCTCCTCTCTTGGTGCATGTATGCCCCCCGTACCAGCTTAGCTCCGAAACACCAGCCCTCTCTCCTCGACAGCTCTACGTCTACACACACGTTCTCGTAGGCTTCCTGCAAAGACAAACAGCTGCGCTCAGATTTAATACAACACCTGGTTTGTCATCATCAAGTCGAGACATCCCATTTATATATATTTTTGTCATCCCATTTATATACGCTTGGAACAAAATACTATGCCATGAATTTTACAATTCAAAGCTACATGAAGTGTGTCAAGTGTGAGACAAGAGCTGCGTACAAAACTTCAGTATAACAAGTGCAGTTTAAATGAAAGCAATATAGGTGAAATTGTAGAATCATCTGTGTGCTTTCATGGTTGAATGTGTGCTTGTTAATGTGTGTGTCTGTGTGTTTGTGTGTGTGTGTCAGTGTGACTCGCCTTCAGGTAGCACTGGTATGTGTTGAAGATGACCGGTTTGTCTCGGTTGAATATGCGCTGCATCTCCAGAGTCAGGCGGGTGATGGCGGGTTGGAAATACGTCTGTTCTGCATCCACCATCAGCCTCACGCTGTTCTCCACCGCATGCTACACACACACATACACACACACACACACACACACACACATGAAAAATCAGCATTACACACTACTGAAGACACTTCAACACTGAAGCACTTTAAACATTACAGTAAAACGTGTTCATATATTCAATTATAACTAACTTGGGAGCGTGAATGTGAACAGAACATGGCTTTTAACCAAAACCAGTAACATTCATTGCTTGCTGATCCTCCCACTGCTATTTAATCCATCTGCATATTTTAACATTTTTATTTTAAACTTTAATATTTTAAGGTCATTTGTATTACCCTTTAAAAAATTACTTTAAACATTTTTTTCCTAACCATCATTACACGATTATCGTCAAGGTATTTTGAAAAGTATTTAATTGCTGTCATTGTAAACATTTTTCCTAATTACTTTCACATAATCATAAATGAATGTAGAAGATTTTTTTTTTTTATTATTTTACCAGCAATTTTTTTTAAAGAACTGTATAACGAGCCACTTTCAATGTTCAAATGAGTAAAATTGTTAGAAATAGGCTTTAAAATAATATATTTATTTTCAATTCAACTGTATTTTTTGTGAAAAATATTTGGTATATTGCCAGTTACATATTAGCCAGACATATTAGCCAGTTCTAATTTTATTTTATTTTTTAGAAATGTCTCGATCTGTCTCGAACGCTATATAAGCATTAAGTAAGGAGGTGAAAAGTGTTAATATTTATCGACTCCCTGAAGCCAAGTCTGGAGACGAGCTCCGGGGTCAATTCCATTTCGGCTCATTCGGTTCAGTCTCAGGTCTTCGGAGGAACTGCAATTCATCTGCCACTGACTTTTACATTTTTAATCATTTTTAAATAATTTATGTTCATCTTGTGAATTGAATTTAGCTCCAGTGCTGAACTGACTGCAGTCTTGTCTAGAGAAGCCACTCGATATTTTCGTTGAGTGGAGTCTAAAGCTGACCCCAATTTTATCCTTAAAGACAGTGCACCTTGAACCTGTGACCTTCTGTTGGAAGCCTGTCACTATTTATAAACGTGATGCACAGTTTAAACATTACGCATTAACTTATCAGGAAAGAAGTCAAATTCTGAATGTGGAGCTATCACCGGACCTGCTGACCCACAGAAAGCATGGATGAAGTCTGTATCTTTTGAGTGGTGCTTTCCTCAAGACTCACTTTAGCAAGAACATCGAGTCTCTGAAGCATCCTCTTCATCTGCTTCTCCTCTTCCTCAGTGAATTTCTTCAACAGAGGCTCCAGGTGGCCTGTCTGTTCAATCGGGAAGAAGAAAAAACAGGTTCAGTATTAGGACAGCACAATGTAGTCAATATAGCATTTGGGATAAGTGGACAATGATGTCTTGGCTACGTTTTGGGTAAGTAGACAATCCTGTCTTGGCTACGTTTGGGGAAAGTGACCAATAAGGTCTTGGCTACGTTTGGGGAAAGTGACCAATCGGGTCTTGACTACGTTTGGGGAAAGTAAGCAATCAGGTCTTGGCTACGTTTGTTGAAAGTGACCAATAAGGTCTTGGCTACGTTTGATGAAAGTAACCAATAAGGTCTTGGCTACGTTTGATGAAAGTAACCAATAAGGTCTTGGCTACGTTTGATGAAAGTAACCAATAAGGTCTTGGCTACGTTTGGGAAAAGTGACCAATCGGGTCTTGGCTACATTTGGCATAAGTAACCAATCGGGTCTTGGCTACATTTGGGAGAAGTGGACGATCGGGTCTTGGCAGCATTTAGGGGAAGTGGACAATCATGTATTGGCTATGTCTGGGGTGGTTGGACAATCGCAACTTGGCTACATTTGGGATAAGTAACAATTGTATCTTGGCTACATTGGGGGAGAATGGTCGATCATGTCTTGGCTATGCTTACGAGAAGTGACCACTAGTGTCTTGGCTACATTTAGGGGAGTATGGCTAATCATGTAACATTTAGGTGAAGTGACAAAGTGTGTATTGGCTATATCTGAGGTAAGTGACCAATCATGTCTTGGCTACATTTAGGGTAAGTACAATGGTATACTGGTCAATTTGGGGGTTTTGGGGGTGTGTGATTGATCATGTCTTGGCTACCTGTGGGGGAAGTGACCAATCGTGTCTTGTCTACATTTGCGAGAAGTGACCACTAGTGTTTTGGCTACCTGTGGCGGAAGTGACCAGTCATGTTTTGCTTACATCCTTGGTAAGTTGTGGACAATTGTGTGAATTAAACTTTAACTAGCACTCTGGAACCAATGAGGACTGAAGAGGCCTTGTTGTGGAATTGCTGCCAAACACAGAGCTCAAAAACAACTGTGTGTTTAACAGAAATCCAGTGTAGAGAGGCTACTCTGAGGAAGATTCTGTCCCTGGCTGTGATCTGTGGGTGTCCTTTATAAAGGAAGTATTTTTGTGATGAATGAAAGATGTCAAGGTCTGCTTACTCATGTAAGGTTATGCAATGTAAAAGCGAGGGTTGTTACTCATTCAAATTTGAATACCTTACAAAAAAAAGTGGACCTTGTGTTAAACACATGCAACATGACCTTCATTCAAGGACAATTTAATTCAGTAAATATTCAGTGAAGTGGATTTCCACTGCAATGCGTCATCTACTGATGACTAACCAATACATGGAGTCTGAAACCCTTTTTACTTTGTGTTGCTGCATTAATGTAGATACGTCTAGAATTATTGACACCCGTCATTAAAATGAGCAACAATACCTAATTTGAACACATTCAATAAAAGGTAGCTTGAGCTTAAATATATACGGATGCTAGAGTTTTATGTGGCATTTTATATTTCTTAAGTAGTGCATTTTTTGGACCACTTCAACCTTTTAATGTGAATATAAAAAAGGTATTTCACACATTTTTTAAATGCAAATCACAAATGTGCATACTGATGAAACTGGAAGACAGCAATTTCAGTTTCAGAAATAAAAGAGGACAAAATTGGGCACCCACCGCATCAGTAATTATATCGTATCAGTGTAATTACTTCAAATGCCTTATAAATGTCATAAGGCTTCTCTGAGGTTTCTGAAGGCCATTAGATCGTAAAAACAAAATCGATGATTCTCTTCATTTCTACCCCACTTAAGATATCAGTGTTGCTCGTACCTGAAGGTTGGGCACCATGAGAAGATCGGATATCTTGGTCCTCTCGTCGATCAGACTGTTCCAGTCCAGCATGTCGATGGTGCTGATGTGAGAAAGAAGGTAAATAGATACAGTGCAAGTTCTGAGCAGCATTTTTGTTTGAAGTGCAATTTTTATTATTTAGTGAATTGAAAAAAGCTAGAAATTATTTTTATTGTGTTATGTAGACAATGTAGATCTAATCTAACGGGTAGATGATATGCATGGATATTTTTAATACGCATAAATTAAGAACCTGACTAAAAAAAGGCTCTTTTTTTTCACTTTGTGACATCTTAAACTAATTAACACACTTGTACTTCTCACTTTAGGTGTACTTGTTAGCGGTCCTATGTACCTGAGCTCGTTAAACACTCTTAGGTGTGATGAGCTGAGAAATTGTGTACAAGGCTGACCCTTTTTTATAGTGTGTGATGATGGATGCTTAAAATTCCTTACATTTATTTATTTACGCTTTTCTAGGCACTCGAAGCGCTTTACATAGTATGGTTGAGATTTGGAGAGACGTTCTCACCCTGATGAGCACAGCTTCTCGTTAATGAACCAGCCACGAATGTCACCTTTGGCTCCCAACTTTGACAGTAAAGTCTGCAAGAGAAAATTGTATTTACACATGCACTGCTGAAAAATGACTCAGGTTGGATCAGGTTAAATGTTCAGTGAGAAATGTCTGATTTGGTCTTTATTTAGCATAATCCCTGGACTATACAGTCACTGTCCACTTTCTGGACGCATTCTCCTGTATTCAGATCTACACTCAGCATGAGCCGTGTCTTTACCTGCAGCTGCTCGAGGTCCAGTTTCCGCTCCAGCACCTCTCGGCCGTCTTTCCCCTGCTGCGCCGCCAGGAAACTGAAGAAATGTTTCCATTTCACCAGCACCTCGGAAAATTGTAGCTACATGACGGGAGAGAAAAAAAAAACAAGGACCCTCAGGTTTACAGAGATGAAAATCTTCCCAGGTAAATTTATTTATTTATTTTATTTTTTTTCGAATATATGGATCTCCATCTTACCAGGAACTGTGGACGTCCCAGTGCAGTCATCTTAATGGCGGAGAAACCATCCTCAGAACTTCCACCTGAGTGCATACAAGTGTAAAGCTGCTGTGGGTTTTCCTACAGCGTTTTCAGCTCAATTTCATATTGTTAGCCAGCATTAAAAACCATAAAGTCCACCATCAGAAAGAGCAGAAATGGAAACCAATAGCGTATATCAAAATCTCTGGATCCACAGACACCCTCACCAGGATAAAGCAGATATTGAAAATGAATGAATGAAACTGGTACATAACTAATACACTATATGGCCAAAAGTATGTGGATGCCCCTCCTAATGATTGAATTCAGGTGTTTCAGCCACATACATTGCTAACATCAAGCTCACAGCCATGCAGTCTTTGTAGAAAAGCATTGCGGGTTCATACTGGGTCGTACTGAATACCTAAGTGACTTTAAACATGGCACTGTCACAGGATGCCAACTTTGCCATAAGTCAGTTCGTTAAATTTCTACCCTAGTCAGCGATTACTGCAAAATGGAACCTTCTAGGAGCAACAACAGCTCAGCCATAAAGCAGTAGACCATGCAAACACACAGAGCTGAGCTGCTGAGTACTGCAGTGTGTAAAAATGGCCTATCCTCTGTTGCGTCAATCACTACAGAGTTCCAAACTGCCTCAACTTCAGCACAAAAACTGTGTGTCAGGAGCTTAATGATATGAGTTTCCATGAGCGAGCAGCTGCACACAAGCCTAGGATCACTGTACGCAATGCCGAGTGTCTGCTGGTGTGGTGTAAAGCACCACCACTGGACTCTGGAGCAGTGCAAACACGTTCTCTGGACTGATGATCACGATTCACTATCTGGCAGTCTGATGCGCCAATCCACAGTTGGACACCAGCAGAACGCTACCTACTGGAATGCAAAGTGCCGACAGTAAATTTTGGTGGAGGAGGAATAATGGTCTGGGGCTGTTTTTCAGAATTTGGGCCTGTTATGTTATGTTAATGTTACGGCCTAATGTTACAGCCTTTGTGGAAACGGTTTGTAATTCATGCGACTTTTACGTTAAAGTCCATGTTTTTCATGTTGCCTTCATTTATTATTATTTTTTGTTTCATTTCGAATGGGTGTGTTACGTGAAGGTTGTTCATTTCAGCATGTAGGCCAGCCGAAACACCTTTTCAAAACGGTGACAGAAAAACGATAACAAACTAACGACTTTTTTTTTTTACTAATCATTTAGTTAATTTCTCACCTGACGCCTTGATGCAATTAAGAAACGTTTCCATGTGCTGGTCACATTTGACTTCGTCGGCGTAGAAATATGTGCGAGCACTCGTTACACCGTCCCTGCGATCGCCAAACTTCCGATGGGCTGTGAACTTCCGCTCCCGATGATCCTCACCTAAAATCCCAAAACAGACACGCAATCCACATGTAATTGTACTGTATATCTGAACTATATGAACCAAATACTATATAGCATATATTATACACCCTTAAAGTGATTACCATATTTGACCAATCAGTGATCTGCACTATTTTAAGCCCCGCCCATATTATCCCAGATTGACTTGCATGATACCTAATCAAATACCTAAGTACCTAGTTAGGCTAAAGAAGTGGAAATATCAGCCAAATGCGGGATCTTGGGTAATTTCCCGATCCGAAAAAAGCACTACAAAGGCTTGACTTTAATTCAAAGATTCAACCATGAAATAGACTGGAGGCTCTCAATCACAATATGGTGTGTTTACTACTTTTGCGAGGAAGCAGTGTTGTGCTGTGTATCACGTCTCTCACTCGCTCCGATTCACTTTCCCGCCTACGCTCATCTTTTATTACAAGTTGTATCAACAAACTTGAACAGCTGTGAGTACAAAAGTATCTTCTCTCTCAGTATCCCTAAATCAATAACAGTGTATTGTGGGTGCGAATGTACACGTGCTTGTGGGTGTGTGTGTGTGTGTGTATCTTGGTGAGACTCAGATGTTCCCACAAGGATAGTGGGGACAAAGATTGTGCAGGTGTAGACACAGCCTTAATTAGCTGCATTTAAATAATTATGTCATTGGAATAATCATGTCAATAAATATGCAGTCCTCACAAGGATAGCAAAGTGTGTGTATGTGTGTTTGTTTGTTTTTGTGAACTGTTAGGACCAAAATGTCCAGATGATCAAGGAAAACAATCCAAAAAACACACACACACACACACACACACACACACACACAAATGCACACACGCGCATACCACAGGCTACACTGTCACGACCGGCAAGATAATCCCGAGCACATGAAGTGTTTTTTGTCTATAAAAGCTATGTGCTTCTTTTTCAAAACTGGAAGGACAACATTTCTTTGTGGTCACGGAAGTCAAAGTTAGAGTTAGATTTAGAATTAGGTGCGGGAAAAAAATACAAAGGAATAAAAAAAAATGAAAATAAAAAAAAAAACCTCTCGGGGACGCGATGTTAGAGGAAAATACCCAATAATGTGAAGTGAAGTTAAAGAAACTTTACTATTTTCTTTAACAGCATGTCCAGAAGTGTTTTATTCCTCTTCTACCACACTAATTTAATGTTGTGGCACGTCTACAAAACAAGTTGGTTCCTGTTTTTCGCTTATGGTCTAGCAGCTATAAACAAGTCATTCTCTCACAAGCCTCTCTGCATTCTTGATCAGTTGATAAGACAAAATAAAATAAGCATGTTGTCATGTGACAGAAGCAGCTCTTACTGTTACAAAACACTGACACTGGAGACTCCTTCCATAAATGTTAAATACATGTGTCCCTGTGAATGAGTTGTTATTATAGAAACGATAATGTATAACATTGAACGTATTAATATAAACCTATTCACCAGGGCCACCATTGTCAGTGTTACTGTTCTAGAACATTAATCAACACCTCCTGACCAATCGGATTTGAGAATTCGGCACCGATGTGGTAACGGTGTTATGTAAATACATACAATAAATACGTTTCTATTATCTATTTATATACCTGAAAATAATGTTCATTCATTTATTTCAATACGGTCTAAAAATCTTCAGTCTTTAGAGTGATTTTCATCTAAATAATGTTTGATGACCATCAACATTTAAAAATAAAAAATTCCTAATAGAGGTCGATTTTACCGATACCGATGTATCGGTAAAATTTGGGCGGTACCTGGTGATAACCGATTAATCAACCGATAGTTTCTAAAATTGATACTGAATGAAAACATGACACTCAAAGTAAAAAAAAAAAAAAACCTGAACTTTATTACAAAAATAAACAGTACTGACTGTACTTTTTTTTTAAACGAAATAAATATATAAATATTAATATATATATATTATCTATTAATAAATATTAAAGTAAATAAGAGATATACATCCAAACCGTACCCAAAAGTAACACTCCAAATAACAAATAAAAAAAATAGAGACATCCATAATGAATCAAAAAACACTTCAAATAACACGACAAAATTTGTCGGAAGAAATGATCAAGCGGTCAACCTCTATTTCCTCTAATATTTGGACAAAAATTGCTGCCAGACAGCTGAATTTATTTTATTCGATGGAGTGACGATAATCCGTGATGCCATCATCACAGCACTGAATAAAACACTCAGAGACTGATAGAGGGCTCTTTTGAATATCGTGGCTGTGTGTGATATCAGTATCAGGCTGTGTTCACGCTGTGCTGTAAGAAAACTCAGTAATCGTCCAATTTAGTACCAAACTACCACATTACAATATCTCTGATTTAACATGTCTCACACTCACTCACTAACACGATTCATTTTCCCAACAGCACTCTGCTCTCCATCTCGGTGAGGTTAATTTATCCCTGAGTGTTTTTTTTTTTTTTTTTAGCTTTTCAGATTTTTTTTTTCTTTTTTATAATTTCAAAAGCTTTTTAAAAGCTTTCTGCACTGAAAAAATGAAAGGAAGGAAAGAAAGAAGGAAATAAAAGTTTTAATTTTAGATTTAATTTACCCCTCAACCCCAAAATAGAGCTTTTCTGAAATTGCTGCACCTTTTTCTACTTTTTAAAGGTTTCTGCTCTAAAAAAAAAAAAAACAATTATTAGCGGACAGACAGATAGACAGATAGACAGATAGACAGATTAATAAAAGGTTAATTTTAGATTTATCCCTGAGCATTTGCAGAGCTTTTCTGAAATTGAGTTTTTTTCAACATTTGAAGGCTTTCTGCTCTCAAAAGAAAATATTAGCAAGTAAATAAATAAATAACTAAGTAAAGAAAAAAATTTAAAAGGTTAATTTTAGGTTGAGCTTAGCATTTGTAGAGCTATTCTGAAATTGCTGAACAAAGTTTTTCAACTTTTGAAAGGTTTCTGCTCTGTAAAAATAAAAATGTATATTATATATATACACACACACACACACACACTAATATATATATATATATATATATATATATATATATATATATATACACCCACACACACATATATATATATATATATATGTGTGTGTGTGTGTGTGGGTGTATATATATATATATATAAATAAAATTTTTTTGGTCTTTTTTCTTTTTCTTTTCGAAGTTTACCACTGCAGTATTCTACTACACATGCTTTAATCACATTAGTGCAAACTAGTTTTTAACACGCACAACTAAATATGCAAACTAAGTCTTTCTCATGAGCGAAACAGCACCTTATCCATTTCTTTTTCTAAGGTGCAAAACAATAAACAAAATAGTATTCAATTAAAGAAAGCCCATTTCTGCCAGTTTCGGCCATTTATCACGTGTTATCTGTGATACACACTTCTGTATACATGTGGCAAGGTTCAGTTTCAGTTTCTTGGATTTTCTTCGAGATCCATATTGACTGCTGCTATTGAGAACAGTTAGCAGATGAAAAAAGAACTCATTTCTCTACTTTGCATCTGACTTCATTCATGCGATTACTCTTTGTAAATAAGAATAAGTGCTCTTCATTTGTAAATCAGGACACATTCTTACAACCTTACGAATACTCTAGTAAGCTCATATTATCACCTTATCTAGGTCATATAAGGAGACATACTCACCAGGGTTTTCTTTTTCTGACACTGACACGCATGATCTGACAAAAGAAACACAGAGAAAGAAAATAAGCACATCGTCTTGCTAGTTCTAACAATGACCAAAGAACTGATAATAACACAAAACTTCAGGATAAACGACTTTATAATGAGTTTTGGTGTTAATAATGGCCTTTAACTTTTGGATTGTGAAACGTTAATCGGTACTCTGGCGATCTAACACCTACTGCCCTAAACGATCAGTGCAGCCATTTCCATTTCATTTCTAATTCACGGAGCTAATGCGCTTCATGCCAAAAACTAATACAGCACATTTTCCCTGACACTCACTGCCAATATTCTGAAATGTTCCAAAAAGTTTGACTATAACACAAAATGTATTATTATTATTATTATTATTAAATCTACTGAGGCAATCAGACCTATCAGCCGCCCCGCAGTCTACATTTTGCTGTGTGAAGATCTAACACAGATCAATGGGGTGGGGCGATATCAAAAATATCATTCTAATGCTATCTTTTGAGAAAATATTTGTACAAATAACAGAACACATCACCCCCTGCCTCACAAAACACCCCGCTTCCCCTATGGGTGATTCTTTCTGAAGCAGGGTTGTCATGGTAACCTGTTTCTCACCTGTTTGATCACGCTGGTTTCCTATTTCTTCCTGCCCCGCTCGCATTCTCGTCCCATTTCAAAACCTCCACCCGAACATAAATCACTATTTCTAAGCTTCCTCCGTTCAAACAAGGTTTAAAAACTACAAAACCCACAAGTCCACGATCATATCACATCATCCCCTAACGACATGAGGTGCTGTGATCGATCATAGTTGGTGGAAATACCTGACCAAAGCAGAACGAAGAGAAGACGACGTCGGTAATGAAGTGTACGTCTGTACGTTTTATCTGTTTATAGTTACATTTATCGTTGTGAAACTGGTTAGTTCCGGTTATCACTTTCATACAAGCGGCTTTAAACACTCGTTCGCTCACCAAGCCTCACTTCTCTTCTTTCTCTTGGAGTTAATAAACTCCAGTTTATGGTACTATAAACTGTAGTATTATAAACAAACACGACAAAAAAATAAGAGTTTTAAAAGCTGTTAAAATAGAAATATTTCAATTTAATACGATCTAATTGTCGTTTAAAGCAAGAATATGGTGATTATATGGAAAATATCTGAAGTGAGACTCGCATTATTGTTGTTATCTGCAAGACTAAAGCAACACACATGTCTTGGCTGATTGACTACATTCAGGATCAGTGGAACGTTGAGTAAATGTGATTTTAGTATCATTAATACAAAAAGAACAAGCTCATGAGTTTGTATTTGATATCATGGCATCATGATTTCTAATTATATTTATGATAGCAGTCATAAAACACAGGCCCAGAGTTCATAATATTGCGAGGCAGGAGTTGAATTTCTGCCTCGTGTCAGAATGACCAGCACGAACGTCTGCATACTGGATGCCAACTCATCCTCTGATGCCACATCCTCCATCCTCTGGATATTGCACTCTTGGTAATGCTGAAAAGCTGAGCACTCACTTCCGTGTAACATTGTTACCCAGTCCGCCGGGGTGGACAGTAATGCAATACTGACAGAGGCAGAGACTCTAAAACACACACGCATGATGAACATAAATTAGCTTTTATTAGCCAATGGCCAGCTTGGGTCTTCTGCGGTCGTAAAAAGCATTTCCAATAAACGCTCCATTTCAAGCGGATGATGAGACGGCACGGTGGTGGACGAGTGCCTTCTACAGGTCTGCTCCGGTAACGTCGCACAATGACTTCACACAATGTCTAATTCAGCTGTTCCTGCATATCCCAAAGAATACATTTTCTCTCCCACTGTCTCTCTACCTCTCTTTTTATTTGAGCTCAGTGTGTTTCCATTAGACCTTGAAGAATTGTATTACCTTAATTTGAAAAAAGCCAAAAAAGAAAATACAGCTGGAACGGGACGTTATAACATTAACATACCGTTACATGACGTTACATTACAAGGCATCGTTAAGTATGATATGGCTGTACCTTATATATTGTGTTCTCTGCTCTATAATGTTCAAGGGCTGTCATTCGATCAATTTAGAGATTTAGTGTTGAGACGTGTTGGAATATTAATGCGCTGATAATGTTATACCGCCACAGACAGAGTGAATGTTAGGAATAGAATGCTGTGTGTTTGTATACTACATAAGGTGGCTTATTAATTTGTAAGCAAGAGGAAAAAAATAAAAAATCACCAAAAATATACAATATTCACAGAATTTTGCATTTTTTATCAGAATCCTTAATGTTTCAGATTGATTGATTCATTCATCCATTCATTTATTCTGTAACGGAATAGTGAGAGGCAGGACGCATGTGCGTAAACACAGCGGCTTCTTTATTAGGGCAAATCCTTTCCTCGTGGGTCAAATCCCAAGCACGCAATGTCACAAAGGGATAATCCATAACACAGAAAGGAGAACAGATGAACAAGGTCGAAATCAAGAAACATTAGTGACGCACATTTACGTACATTGGCAAGACTTCGCGGCGGGACTAGAACACACCGGGTTATATAAAAACAACCTAGTCAAGGACTAACAAAAGAAGAACACCTGGACACGATCAGGAAACACACCAATCACTGGATGGGACGGAGACAAGACTTGATCAAAACAAAACACACACACACTCAATATAAACAAAGAAAAAAAGAGCATTATGAATCATGTTTTGTCTATGGCCACCTTTGTATGATATAATGATTACAAATCTAGAAACAGTTTTAAAACATACAGACTGCACCTTTAAATCAAAACACACCACATTTAGACTTCTGCAGACTCGTAGGCAGAAAGAAGGAAACAGAAAGTTCCCCTAAATGAAAGCAGATACTGCATCCCTGATCACTCCCTCGTGCACACCATGTGATAGAATTTCTGAAGTGTGTGTGTGTGTGTGTGTGTGTGTGTGTGTGAAGAGAGCATGTTTCTGCCAATCAAGCACAATGGGCCTTGACTAGCCTGACCAATCAGGTGTCAGTTCTTTATTTACTCCTCCAGCTCTCCTAGTTTGTAAGCCTGACTGTTTTTGTTCTGAGGATAGAGTTACAGCTTGTCCGATAGTCCCGGATCATCCGAAACACGTCTCGAGCACCCGCTCATCCCGCTCCAGATTATCCATCTGCACTCCCAGGCTTATTGTTATGTAATGCTGTTTAGTTTGGTGCACTCAAAAACATAGAGGAATCTTCATAATGGCCCATAACTGCTGTCTGCTGCCTGAAGGGCTTCCCCCCCCCACCACACATATGCTGTAAATTACCATACAGTGAAGTGTTATAACATTTGGAGGAGGAGTGTTTCTTAACAATCAAACAAACTGCACACCGATTCTCAGCACCATTTTCACACCCTGGTTTCATTGCTTTTGAGACGCGAGTGCTACTCCAGTATGAAAATTGCTCAGCGGAACAGCTGCAGGATGTTGGTGGGTGAGTTATGTAAAGCTGTAAATCGGCGTATATCGCACCTGAACTGCTCATAAACCTTCTGTGTGCTGCAGGCTGCTACAAGAACTAAACTCAATCTATCTCACTCAAAGACCTAAGAGGCAGTGATGGAACATGATGGACATGTGACTGAGGTTAACAAGGCAAAATGGAAGGAAAATGAAGATAATGGAATACTGAGCAAACACTGGAAGTGCAGAATACTTAAATAATTGTACTTCTTTAATATGTTTAAGTACAGGGGTGGGCGATATGACAAAAATATCATATCATGATGGTAGTTCTACTATACACACTATGTATCTATGTGGTGTATAGGTTTGCTAGCAAACTACCACAAAACCGTCGAGGCATGGACTCCACAAGACCTCTGAAGGTGTGCTGTGGTATCTGGCACCAAGACGTTAGCAGCAGATCCTTTAAGTCCTGTAAGTAACGAGGTGGGGCCTCTGTGGATCAGGCTCGTTTGTCCAGCACATGCCACAGATGCTCGATCGGACTGAGAGCTGGGGAATTTGGAGGCCGAGTCAACACCCTGAACTTTTTGTCATGTTCCTCAAACCGTTCCTGAATAATTTTTTGCGCAGTGTGGCAGGGTGCATTAACCTTCTTCCATTGCTCCATGGTCCAGTTCTAATGCCATCAAATTTGGCCCTTGTCAAAGTTGCTCAGATCCTTACACTTGCCCATTTTTCCAGATTCCAACACATCGACTTTGAGAACTGACTGTTCACTTGCTGCCTAATATATCCCACCCCTTGACAGGTGTCAATGAGATAATCAGTGTTACTCACTTCATCTGTCAGTGGTTTTAATGTTATGGCTTATACACAGGGTGTCCCGAAAGTCTCCATACGTGGGGGAAATTAACACTTTTTAGCTAAATGTAACTTCATTTACAATACATCCTCTACATGACTGCCATTTCTTTGTAAACACACACGGAGTCGTCTCTCCCACTCATGATGAACTTGTTAACGTAGCTGGTGTTATGCATGTAATTGCATGTCCATCACAACCTTGGGACAGCTTCCCGATCCAGCCATGAGAATGATTTCAATGCTTTGTCAAAGGCATTCTTAAAGGCTATCTGAAAAAAAAAAAATTTTAAATATATATATATATATATATATATATATATATATATATATAAACTAATTATGACAAATTTTGAAAATTTTGCTTAAAAGTGTTAGCCCTTTCCCCTATGTAGGGGAATCACACACACACACACACACACACACACACACACACACACACACACACACACACACTACAGACTATTTGGAAATAGGCTAATCAGCCTACAGCGCATGTCTTTGGACTGGGGGAGGAAACCGAAGTACCCGGAGGAAACTCCCGAAGCATGGTGAGAACATGCAAATACTGCACACACGGGGCGGAGGCAGGATTCAAATTCCCAATCCCGGAAGTGCAAGGCAAACGAGCTAAATACTAAGCCACTGTGCCCCCCCCCAATCAACAAACCCCCCCCCCCTTGCTTTGTTAAATTATATAATGAAAAAAATTATTTTCCCACTGTTTCAGGAGTAAAAGCTGAGTCATACTGGGTGTGTTTCTGAAGTGTTTTTGCAAGTTGTAAATCATATAGCAGACAAACATGTTTCAATTCACCCCAAATCCGCTGTATCCTGCTGTGCTTGTCTCTTTTTATTTTCACTTGAGCATTTAAGTAGGTTATGATTTAGGTAGATTATGATTGTAAATAAAATTTGCAGTCTCTATTGAGATTGATTGAAATCCCACACTTTGAACTTAAAGCATAATCTACTCTGATGTCATGATTGTGAAAGCTGAAGTTGCATAGCAAAGTGTTTGGACACTGATGACGTAAATTTGCTGTTTGCTCAGTGTGCCACTGTGTTCAGTGTTTGAGTGTTAGCTTTCATGATAAAAATAAAACCTGCTGTCTAAGTGTCATTTTTCTGTACTTTTCACCCATTGGCCAACATGCAACAACCAATCAATTATTTGTTACTATGCAGTCTCAGTGTGACCAGGACAAACTCTCTGTATTATTCATACAATGGTCTCTGTTCCAGAAATATCCATGTTGCACTAAGAAATCCTATCTTTACATGACTGTAGCTGATTCTCAGACACACTTACTCATCGTGGACCTTATTCAGAGCTGACTTAAGTGTGTGTAGTGAGGATTTCATACTGAAATTGAACACGTCAATATTCGGACCTCAGACCTTGTTCTTGAGTGACTTGAATACTGCTCCTCGCTCAGGTAAGTAAGTCCAGCACCACATTCTGACAGGACAGTTTGATGTAACCCCAATACATCATGCTGAAATGTATGTTTGGGCTGAAAATACACCTCAAAAAACTTTGTAATGCCATCTGAGGCCAAGATTAAACACAGTATTGACATATATTCATTCATTAATAGTTTAATCCCTTAACAGTCCACGAAAAGATATATTTTGGGAGGACTTTGGAGAAGACACACCTCAATTAAAGACCGTTTATCTCAAGCATGGAAAAATGATAAACAACTCACAAAGTGAGCTGTATGCATAGCGGATAAGTGCTTGGTCAGCTTGTCCTTCAAACCATCAACCACAAAGAATTAACAAAAAACATTAGTGTTATTTGATTAATTCGACAATTCAATCGTGAATGAAAAGTGTGACAAATTTATTTACAGTACAGTGCAAAAGTTTTATGCACCCTATTTTTTAGTACAAACTTTGTTGTAGATTTTTTATTTTATGACTTCTACATTATCAAGTCAGTATAAAAAAAACATTTTAGATTCCCAAACATTAGTTTTCTAGCACAAAATGAAATGTTACAGAAAAATGTTTGTATGTCATTAAAGAAAGCAGCATATTACGTAACAGATTTCAGACAAAAAAACACAATGAAGGCTGCTGGGTTTTGCTGCAAAAATAAGAAGCGAGTGCGAAAGTCAAAGTCTCCAGAAGAACTGTGGCTGGTTCTGCAAGATGCTCAATAAAACTTACCAGCTCATTTCCTTATAAAACTGCACTAATCGTACCAGAGACTACTATTTTTATTTTTATTTTTTTGTCACACCAAATATTGACTTTGTTTCATTTACTACTGTTTACTGCTCTTTGCGGTATTTTTTTAAAATGTAGAAACATTTAATTTCATTATTATTTTTGCTCTACAACATTTCTTTGCCTGTGCCTAAAACTTTTGCACAGTACTGTATTTGCTTGTTAAATCTAGAACATTGACATTACAGTTCACAGTCTGAGGAGGAACATATGCATCACTCATCACAGTAATGCTGGCTAGCTTGTTACTAACAAAAGACGAACATGGAGGCATCCATGTTTTTTCCCCACATTGTATCTCAAATGCATGGAGGTCGAAAATTACAGCATTCCGAGTGCCGACTTATCCAAGGTAAGTTGAATGCAATATAATAATCTGAATGGGGAGCCCAGAGAATCAACTTATGCTTGTGCATAGCCCGATTCTGAATATGTGTAACTTTCCCTGCATAAATATTAATGTAAATATTGGACTAAATGAAATCACTTACTCCATTTCTTTTGTCTCAGCCTCTTCCTTCGTGAGGTCTTCCTCCACGCTATAGTCCAGCACGGCTCCCACTCCGAAGGCCCTGTTCTTCTGAATCAGGGGTTTGATGGACTGGTGATCCTCTCCTGCCACAAACTGACCGTAGAATGTCATTTTCATCAGCTTCTCGAACATTGCCTGACCCAACAGCTTCTTACTCAGGTCCATTATCTGTGAAGGAGGAATCATGAGACATTTAGGGATGGTATTCGGTTAGAGGTGGCTTGGTTTTGTCAAATGGAGGGTCATGATATTGGCAGGTCAGCAGTTTTAGTGCAGAATTGGTCTTAAATGTTTTAATACACAACTCATTTTACTCAATTTAAATAACTTATTTTGCAGTATAGGTCAGTAAACTGCTGTATGTATTCCCATAGGCAACTTTATATATAACAGTATATGTAATAATTCAGAACTGATAGAAACCTACATAAAACTTTTATAAAGGATTATTCCAACTGTCATAAAGATTGTTTTAGTTTATATTGAGGTCAGGTTGATATAACACCTGTTTTATATGAAGAAGAGGCAAAAATATCCTTGTTGGGTTGACAAATGCTCAATGCTCCACACTTTTAAGTCCTGGAACCATGTGCTTAAAGCATGGCCGGTCGTTTTCAATGTAACGAGACCCTTTAACACGACTGTTCTATCCATGCATCCATCTGTTTTCCATACCGCTTATCCTACACAGGGTCGTGAACTCGGGGCACAGGGCAGGGGACACCCTGGACGGGGTGCCAACCCATTACAGGGCACAATTGTGCACACATTCACACACTATGGACAATTTGAATATGCCAAATACCCTACAATGCATGTCTTTGGACTGGGGGAGCAAACCCCTCCGAAGCATGGGGAGAACCCCCAACCCCAGAGGTGCGAGACAAACATGCTAACCACTAAGCCGCAGTACTTGATTTATCGGAGCTGCATTCCTAGCATGTGCCATGTGATTTTCGTGCCCAGTCATGTGTGGAAAACAGTTATCTGGGACAGAGACAGAGCCTCCATAAAGGCCAGTAGTTCCTAATAGAAACACATAGGAGTGTAAAAGGAGTGCACTCCTTTTGCCCAGGAGAGTTGCAACAGGAGCAAAATAATTTTGTAACATTTAACCTTTGCTTTGGTGCTGATAAATGTGTCAATGTGGACATGGTCACATTACACCGTTCGCTTTTAAACTATCCTTACTCCTTTTGTTACCTTGTTTAATAAGATATATTCTTTGTAAAGCTGTAAACCTGTGCACAAGAAATTGATTTAAATATATATTTTAAAAATGCAATAAAGTAAGCAATAAAGAAATAAGTATAAAAACAAATACATTTGTATAGATATTTTATATTTTAAATAATATTGTGTAATATTGAAAAGAATATATATATATATATATATATATATATATATATATATATATATATATATATAAATAATATTTTATACATAATATGTATTATTTTAAAATTTTATTATATTATCCATTCATCCAACTTCTGTGCCACTTATCCTGCACGGGATCACGGGGGAGCCTGTGGCCTATCCCAGGGAACTCGGGGCACAGGGTGGGGGATGCCTTGGATGGGGTGCCAGCCCATCACAGGGCACAAATGCATACACATTCACACACTATGGACAATTTGGAAATCAGAATACAATCAATTTCTTTTGACTACGGGAGGAAACCAGAGTACCCAGAGAAAACTCCTGAAGCAGGGACAGAGCATGCAAGCTCTGCACACACAGGGCAGAGGCGGGATTCGCACACCCAACCCTGGGGGTATGAGGCACACCCCTCCCCCCATCCCATATTATGTTATATATATATTGCGTAATATATAGTAAATATTTTAGAAATTCCAGTGCCAGGACGACACGTTACACCTATATGTTATGAAGAAGAAACGACATTAAAAACACTCAATAAAGCTCTTCTTTACCTCTTTATTTTTATCCACCAGGAAGTCATAGGAGCAGAGTTTAAAGACGAGCAGACCTCTGAGCAGCTCTGCAGTGCGTTTGCTCTTGTAGGCCTCTTTAGTCTTCTCAAAGTCAACCCAGATGTCACTGCCAACCCGCGCGTGTTCCTTGCCACGGAAATGCACGAGCGCTTTGTGGTGGAGCACGGTTTCCGCCCGGCTCGAGCGCGGCACCGGCAGTCTTCTGAAGCTGCCATTAAGCCCCGTCAGGAGGATACTTTTCCGGTAAGACATTACTCACCGAGACATGTGTTGATACTAAAGAAGAAAAAAAAACACACACACACACACACACACACAAACACCTCCCTGTGTCACTTATCTCTGGCTTGTACAAGTTTGTAGCCCCGCCCTCTGTTTACACACCCCTCAGAGTAAAGCCGTGCTGATTGGTTCAAAATCCGTGACGCTGATGTTTTCTGACGTCACTCCCATGCGTGCTGGAAGAACTCCATAACGGCTAAAAGAAGAATGAATTAGCTTCAACCTGATATATTACTGTTTATAACAAAACGATTTAGCAACATTACACGAGTGGGGCTTTCTTATCAAGTGGTTTACCGAGAAAATAAACCGTTTTACCCAGAAAAAATTAAAAAACAGTGAGAAAAAAGGGTAAAATAAAAGTAGCTCGCAAAGTCAGGATAATAATAATAATAATAATAATAATAATAATAATAATAATAATACATTTGAGTGAATAATACAAGACAAAAACATCATAATCATAACTTGAGCCTAATTAAATGTCCTAGCATTAGTATTAGCATTAGCATTAGCATTGTGTTCATTCAGAGCATTAGTGAGGTCAGGGACTGATGTTGGCTGAGGAGGCCTGGGGTGCAGTCGGTGTTCCAGTTCATCCCAAAGGTGTTCAGTGGGGTTGAGGTCGGGGCTCTGTGCAGGACCTTCGAGTTCTTCCACTCTTCATGGAGCTCGCTTTGTGCACAGGGAAATTGTCATGCTGGAACAGGTTTGAGTTCCAGTGAAGAGAAATTGTAATGCTACAGCGTACAAAGGCATTCTATACAATTGTGTGCGTCCAACTTTGTGGTAACAGCCTGGGGAAGAACCGCATATGGGTGTGATGGTCAGGTGTCCATGAACCTTTAGCCATATAGTGTACTTGTAATTGCATTACAGTCTTGTAAATCAACAACACAGCAGTATGGCAAGCAAAATGAATAAAGCATTATTACCCCCGAAAACTGCATAATCGATTCTACATAGTAAATTAGCCTCCATAGTGTAAAATACTTGCTGTGAGGCTCAGGTACTCTACAGTGGTGTAATACAAAATATATAGGCCTACGTAAGAAGATCAGGGGGAAGGAGAAGAAAGTTTTTTTTTTTTTTTTTTCATGGAACTAAAATGTATTCTGTCATTCTGTAAAAATATGTTCATTCCTGGAAACGACCAGCAGGAGGCGACGTTGTATAATTATATATTATATACAGAGCCCTCCACTAATAACGGCATCCTTGGTAAATTTGAGCAAAGAAGGCTGTGAAAAATTATCTTTATTGTTTAACCTTTTGATCTTTTGTTCAAAATATTCACAAAAATACTCTGCACTCATGGATATCAAACAATTATACACAAAACACAGGTTTATCAAAACAAAAATATCTTTGTTAAATATAGATATTGGCACCATTTTAGTCAGTACTTTGTGCTACCTCCCTTTGCCAAGATAACAGCTCTGAGTCTTCTCCTATAATGCCTGATGAGGTTGGAGAATACATGGCAAGGGATCTGAGACCACTCCTTCATAGAGAATCTCTCCAGATCCTTCACATTTTGAGGTCCACGCTGGTGGACTCTCCTCTTCAGTTCACCCCACAGGTTTTCTATGGGTTTGAAGTCAGCGGACTGGGATGGCCATGGCAGGACCTTGATTTTGTGGTCAGTAAACCATTTTTGTGTTGATTTCGATGTATTTTTTGGATCATTATCCTGCTGGAAGATCCAACCACGGCCCATTTGAAGCTTTCTGGCAGAGGCAGTCAGGTTTTCATTTAATATCTGTTGATATTTGATCGAGTCCATGATGCCATGTAGCCTAACAAAATGTCCAGGTCCTCTGGCAGAAAAACAGCCCCCAAACATTAAAGAGCCACCACCACATTTAACCGTGGGCATGAGGTACTTTTCCATATGGCTACCTCTCTGTGTGTGCCAAACCGCCTCTGGTGTTTATAGGTTTCATCTGACCATAGAACCCGATCCCATTTGAAGTTCCAGTAGTGTCTGGCAAACTGAAGAAGCTCGAGTTTGTTTTTGGATGAGAGTGGAGGCTTTTTTCTTGAAACCCTTCCAAATAACTTGTGGTGATGTAGGTGACTTCGGATGGTAGTTTTGGAGACTTTCTGACCCCAAGACGCACCTAACTAAGGGAATTTGGCCTATGTGGCCTTTGTGTATTTCATATTTATACCCCTGTGTCACAGGAAGTCACGGTTGAACAATTTCCTGTTCCTAGTCACCCAGGTGTACTAAAAAAATTTTTTAAATATAATGAGAATATACTTCAAATATATTTTTCTCATATGAATTCATAGGGGTGCCGATAATTGTTTTTTTTTTTTTTTTTTTTTTTTTTGATAAACCTGTGTTGTGTTTGCAAGTGTTATCCATGAGAGCAGAGTATTTTTCTGAATTTTTGGAACAAAATATCAAAAGGTTAAACAATAAAGACAAATTTTCACAGCCTTCTTAATATAAGTATATAAATAAATACAATTCTAATTACAGTTGCTCAATCAGTTAATTTAATGCAGTCATTTTTTTTTCTCGGACAGAAGTGTGTGTGTGTGTGTGTGTGTGTGTGTGTGTGCAGTCTTGTGTCCAGGACTGCCCTCTAACAACGCACTCGCGCACACACACACACACACTTGGCTGAAAGTCTCGGAGTAGTTGCTCAGGCCAAAAGCAGGCAGAGAGAACAGAACAGAAACAGAAGAACACAGAAACTTTCTCTAGATTTACGCACAGAGGGGAAAAAATAAACAGAAACGCGCTTTTAAAACTCTGATTTCTGTATTTATTTAACATCTTTTGTCCGACATATGACGCACTGGAGAAACTGAAACTGGATTTTACAGAAGGATCTGTTGGAGAACATTGTTGTTGTTGTTGTTGTTGTTTTCTTGGATTATCAAAATGCGCATTTTCTTTAGTGATGTCAAAAAGTCGGCCGACGTTTGGAGCGCAAGCGAGAGAAGATCCTCTGCTGGAGTAAAAACTATTTTGGAGTTTTGCGTCCAGATCTAATTCTCTCTCTCTCTCTCTCTCTCTCTCTCTCTCTCTCTGTCGTTTTCCGGATCCTTGTTTTTGCACGGTTTTCACTTTTTTTTTTTTTTTTTTTTTTTTTGCGTGAAGGCATGCGGTGCGCACGGGGCGCGTGGAAAGATGCTGTTGCTTCTGCTTATACAGTGGAAATGAAGAGCACTTTAGCAGCCGTGCTTTTGCTTTTGTTTGTACTCTTTTGTCCCGCTTTCAGCCAGGAACTCAATCCCAAGGGCCGGAACGTGTGCAGGGTACCAGGGTAAGTGTGCATTTATTTATTTTTTTTGAACAACTGGCGCGTCCTTGTGTAATACACTGCGTTTAAAACGACGGTGCAAACCATAGAAGATGCATAGCGTTATACTGTAGAAGCCCTGGGATTGCGTAAAGCGCGCACGCGCACCACAAATTTACGTAGACGCTATATGCGTCCAGGATTAATTCAGCGCGTGAAACTTGACTTTGTTAGGATGCATCGTGCACTTTTTTTTTTTTTTTTTAATATTTTCCCCCCCGTATCTATTTAGGAAGCCTACAGTGGCCTGATCTAGCATTAATCACTCCGTGCAAGGAGAAACCAGATGTTCACATCTGGAGCCGCGCTAAGGCGTGGGACCGACAGAGGGCGTCGATACGAAGTGTCGCCTAATGAGTGGCGACTGAAGTCGTGGCACTAAGCTGGGTCACGTCCCAAACCGCATACCAGCTCATTATATAGTGCATCAAAATAGTGTTCCAGTACAAAACCCATATTTAGAGTTCAGTACAAAAGCTCCTCCATGCATCCTCCATGGTTTAGGGATTAAAAAGAGGGAAATGGACCTCTGTGTTGCAGCTTAGCTACAAAATTTGGACATCCAAGAAGTTAAAAATGAAATGTTGAACAGGATGTTTCAGATTTGGCTATAGAAGGTCGTACAGAATTGCAACGTGTAATAAACTGGTGACATTTAAATAATGTGTTGGTACATTATTACCCCCAAATAAGTTTTGCCATTATCAGCTCAGCCTTACGGTCTGATTTGGTCTGGAGATTTGGTCTGTTATGTAGAAGACTTAAAACAGCAATGTCTGGAGGAATAGTGGGACAAATATATTATAACAAAGCTGCTCAGAGAAATTGACAAAGGTTGAAAGTAGATTAAGGTAAAACATGGGCACCTAAGTAAAGAGAATAGTTATATAACTTTGAGAAAGAGAGCTGCAAACTGATAAGATTTGTTATACTCTTTACAGCACTTTCTGTTACATATGTGAAACCCAACACATTCAATATACATGGGTTAAAACAGATCGCATTTGCTTTTCGTCCTAAGTGTGTGTGTGCGCCAAATTTTGCACTGCAATAAATAAATAAAAAATCCCACTGTACTACTGGTTCATAACTGTCCCCAAGGTAATAATATACATTCAAAGGTATGCTACAACAGTCCAATTATGTTCCTTAATGATGTTCCTTAATAGCAGCATAGGGTCTGTGAAGCATAGTCAGGGTGTGTGTGTGCGTGTGTGTGTGTGTGTGTGTGTGTGTGTGTGTGTGTTTTATACTTATGATTGAGTTCCTGTTTGACTGATCACTTGAATTAAATAGGTTTAATCCAAACACGAATAACTGAAAAACATGTACAGCAATCAATTTATATATTAATGTCTACTTGGACCTGTTCTGGATTAAAAAGTTGCAATAAATAGCCAAAATTTCATTCTATACATTTGAATAATGAGCCTAACATTTGATAGTTTGTCAAATAAATCTGGGCTTAAGTTATCCATTGATTTTGGGTTTTTTGTTTTGTTTTGTTTTGTTTTGTGCCTCTGCAATAGGTTCCTCTAAATAAAGGTAGAAAACACAATGCACACAAGGTGATGTAGGCCTACTATTTGGATGTGACAGCATGTGGTTTGGGATGTAGCCATGATCGAATACACAATATTGCAAAATGATTTGTCCTGTAACTACACCAGAGCATCACTGTGTACCTTGAGTGCCAGATCATTAACACATCACTAATAGTGCACAGTACAACTCCATAGAATATATCAGTTTTGTATATAAAATAATAAAATGCACCATAATCCTGAGTGCATTTGTTATGAACAACTTCAAATTGCGTTCCGTAATCATTTCCTTACATATACTCTGCATACTGCTTCATATGCGCCTCATTATACTGCACAGTGGAATAGTGTTCATAGGATCATGTGCCAAACAGAATGAATAAGAAGAAGTGACGGATGACGAATCAAAACAATGTCTGCTGTTGTTGCTGATGTTTTAAACGCATTAGCACAGTTTTCCTGTAGGGTATGTGGCATTACATCATGCACCATGGCATTCTGGGGCAACATCATAATATTGTGAGTCAAAATCACTTCAATCCCTCAGAAATTATACAGATGTACATCCATTATTGTGATTCATATCTTTAAGTAATGTGGTTTGGTGTCTCAGTTCGGTTTGTTCCAGCTTAATCCTGTCTTCTCTCTTCTTTCCAAAGCAAACAACACAATTCCTTACAAAATGGTGGCATTTAGTGGAATATTGCTTATAATGCCTACAATGTTACAATTAGTAGAAAATGTTACCATTTTCTGATTGCATACGTGTTTATGGCAATATAGCCCTCCTTATATTCGACATGTTAGCTGATAATATATCGTGGCTGGACAGAGGAATTTAGTAGCTTGAACCCGTATTATAGAAAAAGCTGTGCAAGAAATTCTCCAGGGAATCTGTGTTATTATTAAATATTGGCCTGCATTATTCACACCAAAGTAATTTCCATTTGAATGCTCTAATTTATCTAAATCCAGAAGGAAACTCTCACTGGAGTGTCAGAGGTTGTTCAGGCTCATAGCAGACAATAAACAATTGCAGAGTAATAATAAATAGTCCAATAAAAATGGGAAAATGATAATACTCAAACTGTATTGTTTGGTCTCTTTAACAGCTTAATGTTACCATTGCTGAAAAATATCTTGTAAACATTTCTATACAGTGCCATCCACTAATATTGGCACCCTTGGTAAATATGAGCAAAGAAGGCTGTGAAAAATTGTCTTTATTGTTTAACCTTTTGATCTTTTGTTAAAAAAAATTCAGAAAAATACTCAGGGATATCAAACAATTGCAAACACAACATGGGTTTATCCAAAAAAAAATCTTTGTTAAATATAGGTGTGCAACAATTATTGCCCCCACATGAATTCATATGAGAAAAATATATTTGAAGTATATTCCCATTGATATTTAAAAATTTTTTAGTACACCTGGGTGACTAGGAATAGGAAGTTGTTCAACCATGACCTTAGTAATTCATAACAATGGGTAAGACCAAGGAATATAGCTGTGATGTGCGACAAAAGGTTGTTGAGTTTCACAAAATGGGAAGTGGCTATAAGAAAATAGTACAAGCATTGAAAAAGCCCATTTCTACCATCAGGGCAATAATTAAGAACTGGAAATGTTATGAATCAACCTGGAATTGGACGTGTGTCTATACTGTCTCAACGCACTGTGAAGAGGATGGTTCGAGTGGCCAAAAAATCTTCAAGGATCACAGCTGGAGAATTGCAGAAGTTAGTTGCGTCTTGGGGTCAGAAAGTCTCCAAAACTACAATGCGAAGTCACCTACATCACCACAAGTTGTTTGGAAGGGTTTCAAAAAAAAAAAAAAAAAGCGTCTACTCTCATCCAAAAACAAACTCAAGCATCTTCAGTTTGCCAGACACTACTGGAACTTCAAATGGGGTCAGGTTCTATGGTCAGATGAAACCAAAATAGAGCTTTTTGGCAATAAACACCAGAGGTGGTTGAGGTTGGTGCACACAGAGAGGTAGCCATATGGAAAAGTACCTCATGCCCACGATTAAATGTGGTGGTGGCTCTTTAATATTTTGGGGCTGTTTTTCTGCCAGAGGACCTGGACATTTTGTTAGGATACATGGCATCATGGACTCTATCAAATATCAACAGATATTAAATGAAAACCTGACTGCCTCTGCCAGAAAGCTTCAAATGGGCCATGGTTGGATCTTCCAGCAAGACAATGATCCAAAACATACATCAAAATCAACACAAAAATGGTTTACTGAGCACAAAATCAAGGTCCTGCCATGGCCATCCCAGTCCCCTGACTTGAAACCCATAGAAAACCTGTGGGGTGAACTGAAGAGGAGAGTCCACCAGCGTGGACCTCGAAATTTGAAGGATCTAGAGAGATTCTGCATGGAGGAATGGTCTCAGATGCCTTGCCATGTATTCTCCAACCTCATCAGGCATTATAGGAGAAGACTCAGAGCTGTTATCTTGGCAATGGGAGGTAGCACAAAGCTCATATTTGCTCATATTTACCAAAGGTGTCAATATTAGTGGAGGGCACTGTATATACAGTCCCCTCTGAAACTATTGGTACGGCAAGGCCATTTCATTTGTTTTTGCTGTAGACTAAAGACATTTGGGTTTGAGATCAAAAGATGAATAAAAGAAAAGAGTTTAGGATTTCAGCTTTTATTTCCTGGTATTTATATTTATGTTTGTTAAATGAAATAGAACATAGCACATGTTGTATCAGACCACCCAATTTCTAGGTGAGCAAAAATATTGGAACATGTGACTGGTGTTTCTTGTTAGGTTGATTGTTTATACAATTAATAGATCTGAACATCTACTGTTGGTTTTAGCCTTCAGTTTCTCCTGTGAAGACTGCATTTGTTGTTAAAAAGGATAAGCCAACATGAAGATCAGAGAGCTGTTTATGGGAGCTGTCTATGCCATTTTGAAGCTGAGAAAATAGGAAAAAATCAATCAGAGGCATTGCACAAGCATCGGGCATAGCCAATACAACAAATCGGAATGTTTTGAAAAAGAAAGAAACCACTGGTGTACTGAGCAACAGACACAGTGGGTTGGGCCAAGGAAAACAACAACAGCTGATGACAGAAACATTGTGAGAGTTGTGAAGAAAAACCCAAAAACAACAGTCAGTGTTGTTTTCACCAACAACCTCCATAGGGCAGGAGTGAAGGTATCACAACCCCTGTTCGAAGATGACTTTGAGAGCAGAAATATAGAGGCCACCATCACTCATCAACAATAAGAATCGGAAAGCCAGATTGGAATTTGCAAAGAAATACAGAGATGAGCCACAAAACTTCTGGAACCAAGAACTTGTGGAGAAAGAAAAGATCTGCTCATGATCCAAAACATACAAGCTCATCTGTGAAACATGGGGCTTGCATTGCTGCTTCTAGAACAGGATCGCTAATCTTTATTGATGACATAACTCATGATGGTAGCAGCAGAATGAATTCTAAAGTTTATAGGAACATTTTGTCTGCCAATGAACAAAGAAATGCATCCAAATTAATCGGGAGGAACTTTCTCATGCAGCAAGACAATGATCCAAAACACACTGCCAACTCAACAAAGGACTTTATCGGGGGGAAAAGTGGAAGGTTTTACACTGGCCAAGTCAATCACCAGACCTTAACCCAGCTGAGCAGCATTTTACCTCCTGAAGAGGAGACTGAAGGGAGATTCCCCCTGAAACAAACAACATCTGAAAGAGGCTGCGGTAAAAGCCTGGAAAAGCATCACAAAAGAAGAAACCAACAATTTGGTGGTGAGTGAACCGCAGGCAATGGATATGCAACCAAATATTGTGTTATTTACTTCAAGACTTATCTGTTTCTATACTTTTGCTCACCTAAAACTGGGTGGTCTGATACAAAAGGTTCTATGTTTTATGTTGTTTAACACATATTGATGTAAATGCCAGGAAATAAAAGCTTAAATCCTAAACTCTCCTCTCATATCCATCTTTTGATCATAAACCCAAATGCCTTTGGTATTTACCCCCAAAAATTTAATTGGCCTTGCCTTTCCAATAGTTTTGGAGGAGACTGTATACTGTCACATGTTAATATGTGTACAGTGCCAATCAACCCTGTATTAACATTTTTTGGTTAAGACTTCATATTTTCCTTCTGTGCCAGGTGTTACTGATTTTGCAACAATTCTCTTTCAAAACTATACACTTTTCACTGTATTACTATACTTAATGAATAATATAGTAGCATATACTACACTGCCACTCAGAACCCTCTGAACACCCTTTTATTAACAGTTTTGGTATGTTTTTGACTTCCTTTTTTGTATTTTATTGGAAAGACATTCAAGATGTAACTGGAAAAGGTCAATTTAAATCACTCTAATTTGGTACTTGTAGCACATAAATATATATTTGTGTTACAATTGATATTAACACTGTCTAATATGAACTGAAAGAAAAATCTAGGCTTACAGTAAATTGCAGTCTTACAGTCCTTTTGCAATCTAAAAGTGGACCTTTAAGTATTTAAGTCCTTAAATACAAAGGGATTTAGTAGAACATTTTGCTAGAACACTTTGATTTTTCTCCTTCTATAATTGCCAAAAAAAAAAAGCTCACATGCTCAAAAATGTTCATTTGGGTCCATGGGGTGTAACATGATGAAATAAATAAGTATTGTGACAGTCCCTCATGTTGCTGTAATAAAGCTAATGAACAGGTTTTTCAAATGAAAAGCCAGTCTTTACTCATCAGTCTTCATTTATTAGTGCAGATAATAATTAATAAGCTAACAGTAACCCTGATGTGGTTTTGTCCATTGCATTCAGCTATTATTAGGAGCCATATCTCGGGCGATTCTTTAGGTTGAAAACAAAGCATTTCCTGATGACCTCCACGGTATTCAGTGACTGATGCAATCGAATGTGCCAATACAGGGTGTGGAAATCTAAAAAGAAAGAAAACTGCAAAAATGGTAAACGCTCCCAACTGGTTCGATATTTGGAAGAAAGGGCAGAAAATGTTTTGTTTCAGACCCTTAATGAGATATGCCAAAGTTTCACACAGACTTAGCACATAGCAAAGAGATGTAACATCTTCTACTGTACGTAGCATAGCCTCGGCTTCCTGCAAAAATGCACCACCTAAAATTATCATTGCAGATTACAAGGCAACAAATTATACAAATAATCCATACATATTAATACAATCTTTGTACAGAAACATGTGGACTTAAAGATGCAACAAAGTGTTTGATTTCTTGTGTGATGGCGCTTGTGGTGCTGGGTCGGCAATTTGTTTTCAGCTTTGCTAATATAATTGGTTATCGTAATACAATGCTAGTTAGATAAGCTGACTCAGCTGAAGTAGAGTGTGAAGCAGTGTTTAAAGGCATTTCCCGCACTTCACTAGGCGTAGCTCCATGAATGACATGAATGCCTCCTTTTTAAAACCATATATAACTGCTTAATCCTCATTTTTAAAATTTTGCCCTGTTTATTGATACTTAGACAATTCGGAAATGCACTATTTCACTGTTTCATCCAGATCCCATACCTCTCCTCCTTTCATCAAGGTTAGGTTGAGGAAAACCAAATCATTGGGATATCGGCTATACAGTTTGCCTATGCACAACTTTGCACAAAGTCCTGAAAAACCAAGATTGGTTTTGGCGAATGGTTTTAGCATTATAAATCGAGTTTAATCAGCTTTAATGTGCATTTGGCTCATATGTTTCCGGCTCTGTTAAGGCAATTGCCAAACTCTGCCAAACTCAAAATGTCATATATGCTAGTAAGCAAACTAATGGTAATAGGATGAGAAATGAAAAACTTGCGGAAAACAAGTTAAAAGGTCATGATGGTCTGTAGATTTGTAGCAGGCTTCCCAATTTCCATGTCACAGGGTGTTGTCGGCTCAAAAGCCAGTGAAATTGCACTTGTGTTATCATTTGCTGATGTTTATAAGGGATGACACAAAGCAAAGAAAGGTCAAAGTTGGGTGAGTCCTGGGTGTAAGATTACAAACGGGTAAGAATGCACATAAAAAACTTGGGTAAATGGTTAAGATTAGGAAAGGTGCCAGGGTTTACATTCATTCTTATGACTTTAGGACTAAAATTTCACAAAATACATTTCATTTCACGTCTTCTCTTAAACTGTAGTAATAAAAATGTCAAAACTCAACCGAAACATGTTTATATCACTGTTTTTTACACCTGCAACTATCTGATACTTAGCAACCTTGAAGAAGGCTTAAGCTCCGCCCATTTGTAACAATCATTATGTCATACACTATGTCCCTGAAAAGTCTTTTGTTTCTTGATATACATGTCAGTTTATGTGTCATTATGACAAACAATTTCCTTTATAAACCTCATAAACTACACTACCTGGACTGGAAACACATTATACAACGTGGTATTTAAAAAAACAACAACTTTTTAATAAATATATATTCCGAAGAAAGATTCCTTCCTATCCCTGATTACAAGGATATCGCGGAAGAATTTCCCAAAATGTTTGATTATTGTTGGATTACATTAGATTGTATATATCTGCCTCAAGGTTTGACATATTGTGAATTCTGAGATGCTTTTCTGCTCACCACGGTTGTAAAGAGTAATTATTTGAGTTACCATAGTCTTCCTGTTTGTTCAAACCAGTCTGGCCATTCTCCTCTGACCTCTCTCATCAGCAAGCAACAAGCTTCGCCAACCAATAACCATACCACAGTCAAAGTCACTGAGATCACGTTGTCCACCTTTCTGATCTTTGATGTGAGCGTTATCTGAATGCATGTATCTGCATGATTTTACATTGTATTGCTGGCTGTTGGGATAATTGCGTGAATGATGAGGTCTACAATCTTCCTATTAAAGTGGCCGATGAGTGTATGTTTATGTTGCATCAATATTCTAATCGATTTTTTTTTTTTTTAAGGACCACATCACTCTGCCTCATCAGTACACTTTTCTTAATTTCAATGTACTTTTGGACACTTCTTGTAAGTATGGTACAAATTTGTGTGGCTTTGGAACAATAAACCACTCAAACCAGCCAGAAAACCTTGGCCCCTTGGAAGTGTATGTAAAATACCGCAGACACCACAATATCGTTTATAACAACTCCTACAACACTTGTGCTAGACAGGAGGTGAGAGTAATTCACCGTAAGGAAGAGCACTGTATCATCTGACCTTTAGCTAGGTCACTTGTTTAAAATCCAACCTTTGGCTGTTTTGCCCAAATTGTATTATCTGGTAAAGTGTTATCATAATGACTCATGGGTGCATGCATGCAGTATTTTACTACCATTTCCTGAAAGTCATATCAGCAGCAACTTTTACCCACACGTTTCTTGCTTGCAAGCCTTCTTCTTTTGAAATCTGGGCGGATAACAGATCCCTCACTCCAGATATCAGTGCACATGAATCAGATCCCAACGCACCAAAAATAATCTGTTGGGAAGGAGGAAAAAAATCCCTGGCAGGAAGTTGGGCAATTTTCTCAGAATTGCTCATAATTTCCACTTCTTGATTTTTGCTGAATTGAGTTGCACCCCCCCAGTTGGTGACTGATCTTCAATTTCCATTCACATCAGCTTCCATGGCTCCAAGAATATCAAATGAGTGTGGTTTGTCTCTCTTTCTCTCTCTTCTAACCGTCTCTTGGTGTGGTATGTGTAGTTTGACACAGAGCAGAGAAGTCAAGGTTGTGGTGAAGCTCAGGTCTGGAACACACACACACACACACACACACACACACACACACATTCATAGGCTAAACAAACCTTGACTTAAGGCAGAGTTTGATGCTCTGCTGGAAGTAAAAGTGTGGACAGGGCCTCTTAGGGGTCACGTGTGATGGAGGATGAGGAGCAGCATCTGTGTCATATCTGTCCAGCACAGCAGATTTATGAGAAACTGTGGGCTACTGAGATTCAGGAGGAATGCAGAAAACATTTTAAGCAATAAAAGAGCAGTTATTCAGTTCAATTCAATTTACTGAGATGATTCTTTTAAACTGTTCGTTTCAATGACATCCGAATTCAACTGATTCAGTTAGGTCTGGGGAATATAAAACATTTTTGCATGTCATAGTACATGTTTAAGCTCATAAGCTTTAAGCTTCTGTGGTATCCAAGATTGACTGTTTTTTAGTTTTAAATGTTGGTCTAGTTTCACTTAATGGCTTCCTGCACCCATAATGCCATTTGACTACCCACTAATAGTGGTGAAGTGGGATTTTAGCCCTTACTTCATCTCTACCTAAAGAGAGCGATGCAGCTTTAGTCTGGGATCTGTCCAGCTCTTTCACCTCCAAATCTGTACACTCTGCTCAAACAGATCAGCTTCCAACTTTCATGCTAATCCCTCTGTCACCATCATCTCGCAGATCGATAACTAGTTGAGCCAACACTCTGCTGTAACTCAGCACAACTGCCTCGTATAGCTGTATTGCAATTTTTGGGACTTTGTGTCCAGCTTTTGCTATCTTAACTACCTTTACACTGGATCTTTTATTAATCTGACTTTGAATGTCACTGGAAAATTGAGAACATGGAATGAGAAAAGAAGCTCTTTTGTTTTAAGGAATTAATAGCGAAACCTTATTACTTATATTTGAGATTGATGTTTTTTTGATTTTTTTTATCCTATTAAACACCATTGCAACTGCTGTAATAACAGTGTGCCCTTGTGACATCAGTGAGGCACACGACTGCTAACGTCTCACTAGAATAACAAAACTTGTATTGAGAGAAATTCAATATCAGATCAGTATCAGATATCGATCTCAGAGCTTGTTATTATACCAAGAATGGAAAAATAGCATTGGTTCACCCAGAGATATGGTGATGTCAGAGACCTTTGCTTTTGTTCAGAAATGGCTGCTAGTTTGGCATTAATGGCCTCTATTACTCTACTTCCAAACCCATTGTCTTCTCTGTCCACAGTTATCTTCAAAAGAGTGTCCTAAATTAGTTTAAGTGAACTTTGAACACTCCCTCATTCAAATAAAATGTTTGCTCAAGACCATCCTGAGCTTTTTGACCCCTCTTGTCATTTAGAGGATAACAGTGTTGTTCCATTTGTTGTGGTTTTCCTCTTTGGCGCTTGCTGTCATCCACCAGTTAAACCTCGTTACTGTTTTGACAAAAGAAAGCCCAATCAGGGTAATTATAAGCCCTTAAATGTTTTCCAAATGAGGGTCAAGGGTCACTCTTCTGAGAATAGTGAAGACACCTAGTCTGAAAGAAGAGTCTATGTCAAACATCCATGTTTGAACCAAGGTGGAGGCATGTCACTATCTCCTACTTACAGCACTATCGTGACATGTTTAACCCCTCAGGTTCCATACTAGATCACACCTCTGGACCTTGATGTAATGTCTCACAGATGTGAATCAAATGTTGTTTAAAAATAATGTGAAATGGAATACAGACACTACAATCTGAAACAGTATATTTGGTTGGGTAAATACTATAGTTTTACCATTAGTATTTGACTGGCATATAAAAATGGGCATCTTGACATGTCTTTGCTGACTATGTCTTTAAACAATCACAGTGACATAGCCAAAATTCAAAGACCATTTACTGGTGGGAAAAAGCTGTTGCACTTTAGTGGAAGATTATGAACATAATATAATTTTGTCTTTTAAGTGACTACTGTGGTTGAATCATACACAATCTGAACAAGGACATGAGTTAACAAGCATAAAAAGGGTCCTTGTTAGCGGGGTATTTTCTCACCATTCAAACTATTAAAGCTATTCGAATAAATGGTTGTCCACTACTACAACTCATTCAGCATGATCATGATAACTGAAAACATCCGCAAACAGTCCTGATTTTGGGTCACAGCCACCAAAACTTGAAATTCAAGGGTTCTTGAACGGTTCATTGGATAATTAATGGTTCTTAACTTACAAAAAAAATAAAAAATTCTTGGAAGGCTTTCTGATGGGAAACACTGTTGTAGGGTTCTACATACAGTTGGTCCATTATGCGTTCTCCCAGAGAAACAACCAAAGAATGCTTAAGAGTTTCAAAGTTTCTAAGAGCGGCTTAAAGGTTCATTGGTTGTTCCTCTCAAAGGACCCTTGCTGTAAATGGTCTACAACATTTTTCCTTTCAGAATGGCTTACAAGTAGAACAATTTTTGGGAAGCTAAGACCCCTTAATTAGCCAATGAGCCCTTAGAGAACCCTAGAAGTACCCATTTTTTATAAGTATAAGTATAGGTATACTATAGAGTATAAGTATTAACTGGGTAAGTGTGTGGTACAAATTACTTAATACCTAAAACCTGTCAGGGTTAAAGGCTCTTTGGTTGTCCCTCTGGAAGAACAGTTAAATGGTCTATGTAGAAAACTACAACAGAGTGCTTTCCTAACAGAAAAGGTTCTAAATATAATCTTTTTTTGGAAGCTAACAACCCTTAATCATTCAATAAAGAACCCATGAAGAACTTTTTTTTATCTTGAATTAAGAGTGTAAGTGTGTGGTACAAGCTCCAAATTATTGGTAATTATACAACAGTTAGTTCCAGTCCACTCATTTGATTGTTCCAATTATACAGGTGCATCTCAAAAAATTAGAATATTGTGGAAAAGTAATTTTTTTCCCGTAATTTAATTCTAAAAGCGGAACTTTCATATATTCTAGATTCATTACAAGTGAAATATTGCAAGCCTTTTTTGTTTTAATCTTGATGATTACGGCTTACAGCTCACGCGGCATGGCATGGAGGCAATCAGCCTGTGGTGTTATGGAACCCCAGGTCTGTATTGTTGGGTCTGGTGTCTCTCATCTTCCTCTTGACAAAATTCAGGTCAGGCGAGTTGGCTGGCCAATCAAGCACAGTAATACCATGGTTACTAGTAGTTTTGGCACTGTGGGCAGGTGCCAAGTCCTGCCTGCTGAAATCTCCTGGTAGACGGCTGCATTGACTCTAGACTTGAGAAAACACAGTGGACCAACACCAGCAGATGACATGGCACCCCAAATTATCACTGACTGTGGAAACTTCACACTGTACTTCAAGCAACTTGGATTCTGTGCCTCTCCACTCTTCCTCCAGACTCTGGGGCCTTGATTTCCAAATGAAATGCAAAATTTACTTTCATCTGAAAAGAGGAGTTTGGACCACTGAGCAACGGTGTTTTGAGTAATAAGGTGTTTTGAGTTAATTAGCCGATTAGAGCTCTTCTCAGGTCGACAATGCTGTATTATAAATTCTTTATTCTAATATTTTTGAGATACTGGATTTTCCCAGTATCTCATTTCCATGAGCTGTTATCATAATTTTTTTTTTTTAATTTTAATCATCAAGATTAAAACAAAAAAAGGCTTGAAATATTTCACTTTATGTGTAATGAATCTAGAATATATGAAAGTTTTTTTGAGATGCACCTGTAAGTGTGTGGTGCAAACTCCAAATTTTTGCTAATTATACAACAGTTAGTTCCAGTCCACTCATTTGATTGGACGAGTGGCGTTCCAGTGTTCCGGTGTTCCAGTTATATTTAGTATATAACTGTGTATCATGCCGCATGTCTGTGTTCACCACATGAAATTCCACTTCCTGGTTTGTAACCATTACTACAGTAGTATTAGCGACATCATCAGTGGATTTCATGCACAAATCATTTTGAGCTAGCTAGCCCATGTCCAGGTGCTGTCTTAAACGTCAGAATACCTACAAAATACAGTAACTGTGTGTTGTGGTTGTTAACCAAACTGATAAAGAGATTAACAATAGTATGAGGAGCAGCTTCACAAGAGGGATAGAGAGATTGAAATTCTGCGAGTTGATCCAGAGTTTTCTCTCAGAAAACACTGTTCGCAATATTCTTTCTTTGGCTTGGATCTTCAACAAAGCATTTTCAGGACAGTTCGTTCAGTCTGTTTGAAACTGAGGTCTGGGACAGGGAACAGTGAAACTAATCTCATCAGTATGTGGCCTTATACTGAACCTCTCCGTCATCGTCGCATGATCCCAAGCGGCCATCACTTCAAACGGCACTGCGTAGTTTACGGGGGCAGCTGCTTAACAGAATAAGGGATCTCTAAGAAAGAAGCATTTGCTATGTGCATGTGTGGATGTCCATCTGTGTTTCTGTTGTATGTGAGTGTTATTTGAAGCATCCACCATCGTGTTTGAGAGAAGCCACAGATGGTAGCCAGACGTCTAGTATATTCTGTGTGAACCACACAAACAGTGAGATGTAGAAGAAGATCACTGAGGGACAGATTTAGGTCAGAGAAACAGCAACATCTGCACATGCTAGCTTTTAAATTTTTTTTTTTTTTCTTCACTTATGAATGTTGTGAAAAGCAAATGTCTTCTTGATTAGTGTTTTATGGCTTTGTCGACTTTAAAGCCTTTGTTAACATGGTTTCAAATGCCAAGAACATCTGTGATATTAAAGCGCTGCAAATTAATACATATTAAAAAATAGAATAGACATAATTTCCCACCAGATCAGAACGGCATGGGCGTGTCAGATTACATAATGATTGGCAGTGACATTTCAGTGACAACATAAACAGTCAGAAAACAACAGTGATGAAGAAGAAAGTAGAAAATGACAGAGCGCTGATGAATTCATTAATAAACAACACAACTATTTTGTGCATATTATGAATAACATGGCATCATGGCTTCAAGTGGAAAAATTAGGTAGAATTGTTGGTAATCCATTCTAGCTAAAGTGACTCATTTGTATGCGCTCTTAAAAATTTACAACCTGTAAAATAGGGTGACCATACGTCCTCTTTTTCCTGGACATGTCCTCTTTTTCCCAGACATGTCCTCTTTTTCGGACCTTAAAAAAGCGTCCGGCCAGGAATTTCTAAATTTGAGAAAATGTCTGGGATTCGGCTTTAATTTCATTATGGTGTGCTAATGGTCTAATACTGCATCATGTGTGCGCATATTTGCATTGCTTTAACCCCTCTCTTTAATTGCCGCCTTCTCGCACACCAATTGGTTGATTATAAAAGGCTTGCAGCAACTATTGGCCAAATTTCTGCCTCTCAAACATTAGCTTACTCTCAGCGAACGCGCAAGGTGAAGCGCTGTTGTGTACGGCATCAAACAGTTGCTTGACAATAGCACCAAAGGACAGCAAATGCTGTCCTGAGTCAAAACGATGCCCATGGCCATATAAGGTCATTTTTTAAATTTCGTTATCACATTGCTTCATATTACATGGCCATTCAAATGTGTAAATTATGGTAGAAGGTACGCTCATGGCATCTGATATTTTATTTTATTCCATGGACATTCAAAAGAACGTGGGCAGAGTGAAACCAATTTTATTTATATATATTTATGTGATGCTAATAGTGTGTCTTTTTCAGTGTATTAAAGTCTGCATTCATAGTAACACTCAAGTATGGACGAACTTCATATATTTCTCTTTCTCTCCAGGTCTCCGGGGTTTGCGTGTTGCAGTGGATGGGCACAACAAGGAGACGAGTGTTTGACACGTAAGAACTTTCCATCATGCTGAAACTTACAGGGATATCAGAAAAGATGAATTAAGACCTAGCATCAGAATGGTTTGGCGGCATGTTGCTTTATTTACATGCGTCTTTAAGTGTGCAATCAAATCATTAGTGGTATATAGCCTAACATATGTGGTACATATGTGGGAATGAAATGTCCTGGCATAGTGTAGTGGAAAAGATAGTGTATTGTTCCAAAAAAAAAAAAGGATAAGTTCTGTCATTTTGGCTCACACTCGAGTTATATTTGGAATGTTAGTGAAGCAAAACACTGTCTGTATGAATATGAAGTGCATAAAGCAGTCACTGGAAATCCCTGATTGTGGCTTAAGATGACATTCTGGGTTTTTCGCTGCACATTTAAAAACAAAAAATGGTCTAAATAGTAACGTGGAGATTCAGTTTCCATCTAGTTCAGTTTTCACCCATTTGCGACATCACACTGATGACAGTAAGAGTAAATGTATCGACTTTACTGTGCTCAACAGTGCCAAGAAGAAAAAAAAGTGCTTGGATTAAAACTGGTTCTTCTTCTGACTGGATGTTTGGTTATCCAGCTCATATTAACAGCAATTAAACACTCACTGGTGAATGGTTTCACAGTCCCCCTGGATTTTGCAATTTTGCGATCGCAGAAATGAATGCAAAATCAAAATCAAACTCCACAATATTCCGAGGAGCTTGCAATTGTTCAAAATTCCCGCAGATGTTCTGCAGGTTTGGGCCAAGAAGTGTCATTTGACATCATCACAACATGCATTCAGCCAAAGCCCTATTCGATTCACGTGCGTCGAACATGAGTACAGCTAAAACCAACAAGTAATCATTGTGAAAGACCGTGCAAAACAATTTCGTGCAATTGCAGTTTCACGACTTCAAATAGTTTTCCGCAAAAAAAAGCACAAAAATTTTGAAAAAAGCCACAGTAAAAGCAAGCGTTTTTGGCCACAGCAGTCACAAAAAAGCACGCAAAAAATGTATAACGATTTCAAAGTATCTTTTGTTCATTCTGCGATTGTGCTGTAAAATCTGTTTTATTGTTTTGTTTTGTTTTGTTGCAAAATTAAACTTATGTTTGTGGAGGTCAAAAATGTTGCTTTTGACAGCAGAAACCTAGCACCATCTAACCAGACCATTGAACGTTTTCTGTTTTTATTTTCTGTTTGTCTGTTTTGTTTTGTTTAATGTGAACCTTTACACATAATCGGCTAATAACAAATTGTATTAGTTTGATAAGTGCCATTATTTCCTGTTGGCATCAATCTTGAGCAAGTACCAAAAACCAAAGTATCAGTACTAGACCACTGGCCAATGAAAAACAGTTTAGCTAGCTGGGTCTATCAATTTCTAACAGCTGATTCCCACCCATTAGTTTGGTAGGCCAATTTTATTGTTTATTTCAAAAATCTACATAAAACTATTCAGAAATACATTATATGTGTATCAATGGTATTCTCACTCCAATAATGTATTGTCACCAGCTCTCTGCGAGGGCAATTTCACTTGCAAGGAGAACGAGGTGTGTGTCCGACCAAACGAGTGCCGCTGCCGTCATGGATATTTCGGAGCAAGCTGTGACACCAGTAAGAGACCATTTTGTGTTACGACTTCCTTCCTACACAACATTTTCAGCATTCTTATCAAATGATGATGGATGGCACAGATGTTCACCATAGCATCCAAAACAATCCTAAAAGAGCAAAACAAGTCTGTTCTGTGTTTATTTTCTCCGTGTTTTTGCCCTATAATCTCATGAAATAACGTATACAATAAGTTATCTGTTTTGCAAGTATCTGGATTGGAACAACTCAGCAACTCAAGTCTTCTTGAATTGTCATATTGCTAAAATGTTTGAGCTTGGTTTCATTCTAAATGCATTAAATTAAGTATACAGGCTGGTCAAAGTGTAGAAATTGTATCTGCAGGAAGTTAAAATCTGTAAAATCTGAATGTCGAACATGCGACAAGCAAGTGTTATTGTGTAAAATATAAGCCAGTCATGTTTCAGTATACATATGTAGTCCATGTAACACCATTTTACCAAGGAAAGCAAGTGGATGCATCCAACCCTGTGGCAGTTTCAATTTGTATACTCACACAATATAGGTCTTCAAGATTTGGGTGAGTTTTAAGCAGTTCAGTGTATACATCATGGTTAAGTTAAAACATCTCTCTACCCCTATAGAGTGTCCTGCTCAATTCTGGGGTCCCGACTGCAAAGGCAAATGCACATGTCACCCGAACGGCAAGTGCGATGATGTAACAGGCAAGTGCACATGCCACCCAAATCGCTGGGGCGAGAACTGCGAGAAACCATGCCCATGCCAGAAAGGCAAGTGTGACCAGGAGACTGGCAAGTGCACGTGCCATGCCGGCTTTTGGGGTCCGCACTGCAGCAACAACTGCTACTGCAGCCTAAACTCAGTGTGTGACCAGAGCACAGGCCGCTGCCTGTGCTCTCCAGGGTGGTATGGGCGCAACTGCGGCGCCCAGTGTGCCTGCAACAACTCACCATGTGAGCAGTTCACCGGCCGATGCCAATGCCGTGATCGTATGTGGGGCCAAAACTGTGAACGCTACTGTCAGTGCATGCACGGGAAATGCAACCAGGCAGATGGTTCCTGCACCTGCAAACCAGGCTACAGGGGCAAGTTCTGCAGGGAGCCATGTCCTGCTGGGTTCTACGGGCAGAACTGCAGAAACAAGTAAGGAGAACAGCTCCATTTGGTTTCCCAATATTGTTTTTGCTTGCACTTTTCAACTTGACTACACCAGTACATATGGCTTTGTATTGGGCCAGTTGGATTTGGGTTTGCATATTTGCCAGTGTGATATACTAAATCTCCTCTTCTTGCAGATGTGGTCACTGTAAGGGTCAGCAACCATGTAAGGTCACAGAAGGACGCTGTGTTACCTGTGAGAAAGGCTGGAATGGCACCAAATGTGATCAGATGTGTGCGCCAGGCTTTTTCGGGGAGAACTGCAAAGATGAGTGTCCACCATGTAAAGATGGCCATTATTGCAACCGCATTGATGGGAAGTGCTCCCACTGTAATCCCGGCTGGATTGGAGATCGGTACAAACAAATATTTTGTTGATGCATTTGTTGGGGTTTGTTTGTTTCTTCCTTTGATGAACTATGAGAAATAAATGATAACTTCTCTCTGTCTATAGCTGTGAGGTTCGCTGTCCCAATGGCACCTATGGGGAGAACTGTGAGAATGACTGCAGCCACTGCTTTAATGGAGAATGCCACTTTGCAACAGGAGAGTGCCTCTGTGATCCGGGCTTTTACGGGATTTTGTAAGAGTCAGAACTCTTTAATTAGGCCACCCTATTGTCCTGTGAGGTATAGGTCCATCAAAAATATTGGAAGTCAAATCTTTTCTCCCAATTCCCAGTCTACTGAATCTAGATTGGTCTCCGTGTTTCCAATTACCAACAACTCATTCCTACCCACTAGGTGGTTCTCCCAATTTCCAATATCCAATAGCAAATTCCCACCCACTAGCTAGGTCTCCCTGTTTCCAATATCTGATAGCAAATTCCCACCCACTAGCTGGGTCTCCCAATTTCCAATAGCTAATTCCCACCCATTAGGTTGGTAAACCAATTCCCAATTTCCAATAGCTAATTCATTTGGACTAGCTGGGTCTCCCAATTTCCAATTTCTGATTCCCACTCATTAGCTGGGTAGGCCAATTTCTAAACTTCCATGTCTAATTCTAGCTAGGTCTTCCCTATTGCCCAACAGCTACCATCTTGCAAAAGGGAGGATATCATTGGCTTCTTCCAGGATATATGAAGACAGCCTTGTGTCTTTGTGTCTCCTATTAGACAGTTAGGACTCCAGGAAATTAAACTGAAAGAAACATACTGAACATTGGGGAATCAGTGGGACAATAGGAAAGAAGTTTGTGATTTTAGCAAATAATTTTCTAACTAGAAGCTTTGCTTATCATTCTGAGATGATACATTCACATTCCATCACAGAAACACCATCATAAATGTCTTGCCATGTCTGTTTTGGATGTAACCCAAACCACACACCCAATTCAGTATATGGCTGAGGATGAGTTTTCATACAGCCATTGTGGATATTCTGTAACCTCTATTATTTGGACACCACTTTTTGTGGTGAGTTGTGGGATTTCATAAGTGCACTGCATATTCTCCACCACACTTTCATAAGTGATAGATACCAAAATGACGGACTCCCAAAATAGAGCCCTATATAGTGCCAAGTGTATGGTCTCAGCCCAACGGACAAAGAAATTACACGTCAGACTGCAGGATCCTCACATTGCAGGTTAAATTCTGTAATCATGAGTGTCAGTTAATCCATAATCCCAGAAGGTACATTTGAATTCTAAAGCACCAAGAAAATCTTACCATTAGAAAATTCCTGAAGATATTCACATTGCAAAAAAAAACAAAAAAAAAACCTTTTTTATATTCTAGTATCTTTGACAATATATTCTTATATATTGATTATTTCTTCCTATATATAAGAAGAAATTGTCAAAGGTTCTTAGTGGCTTAGTGGTTTGGGGATTTCCTCCAGGTACTCCGGTTTCCTCCCCCAGTCCAAAGACATACGTTGTAGGCTGATTGCCATCTCTAAATTGTCCATAGTGTGTGAATGGGTGTATGAGTGTGTGTGCGATTGTGCCCTGTGATGGGTTGGCACCCCATCCAGGGTGTCCCCCATCTTGTGCCCCAAGTACCCTGGGATAGGCTCCAGGTTCCCCACTACCCTGTGGATAAGTGGTACAAAAATGGATAGATATCATTCCTGCCATCCTATAAATCCATGCAGGTGTATTGCCATTCTATATCCTCTGAAAGATGTTGGCATTCAAGAGCTCTGGAAGAATTTTCCCCTTGTAGATTCCCTGAAGTTTTACTGTTCTATTCTACAACTTTTTCTTTTCTTTTCTTTTTCATTCTAGGACATTTGACAAATTCTTCTCATCTAGAATTCCTGAAGAAAAATCTGCCAACCTAGAATTCCCATTCTAAATTCTACGAAGGTTACTATGGGCTATATGAAATATATTGCTATTTTAGAATTCCAGAAGAATGTTCCCATTCTAGATAGCTGTATTTTTATTATTCTACTCAAAAACGTCAGGAAAATCATACTATTCTAGAATGTGGAATTTCTAAAATAAAAATAAAGATTGGAATTGTATAATGGAATAGAACAATATGTACTATGGAGGGAATCTCTGAAAGTCAACTCTAGAACCAAATCTAGAATCGGTAAATTCTTCAGAAAATCCAAATTTGGGTTTTGCTAAAAGGTTCTAGAATACAATTTGACTTGTTCTTTGAATTTGTATTGTTCTATTCTAAAACACCTGGAATATCTTGCCATTGTAGAGTTTTTTTTTTTCTTCTACAATCTCTGTAAGTGTATTCTAGAACCTTTTAGAACCCATTCTAGACCTCATGAAGGTGTCTACTGGTTTGTCCAAATTGCAATGTGAATTGTGAGTTAGTGTCTACAGTATGGGAAGTTAATAATACAGTGAGCTAATCACTGATGCTGATTTATTTCGCTAGGACTAAGCCTTTTATACACCGTAAAAGCCCAGTGACAGTGGAAATTAGACAAAACTGATGGGAAATATTGGTGTGTTGGTAAATTACCTCACACTATCACCATATTGAGAACTCAATTTGGAGTTATCAGAAAATTTAGACGTACAAGGAATGAATACCATTTTGTAAACATGCTACAAATCTTTTTGAGCACAAGCCCATGTGAATGTAGCATAAGATCACTGATGGTTTTTCTTCCATTATAAAATTCCTTTTACATCAAAAAAACATTTATTTGCTAGTTCATAATGTGTGCATGTTTTTCCATGGCTCCCGAGGCGTGGAATGGTGCATTCCACGAAGGCTTGTGGTTTCGATGCAACTCAGCACATTAACAGATTACAACCTCAGCCAGGATGTTTGTTGCTAAAATGTACGTGAACAGACCATTTCTATCCCATTTAGTCTATATGTTTAGAGAAGAAACAGGCACAAAACCACCGAGGATTGAAATCAGTTTAATGAACAAATCCAGTACGGAGCTGTTTCCTCTGTGGGAAAGATGACAAGAAAATGTGCGAGAGTTCTGAAAGCATCCTGACTGGGACTTTTAGTGTCTAATTGCGTTAAAAGATTAAGTGAATTAAGAACTTAGGGAAAAAAAATCTCCTGTTTTTCTTCAGCTTATCTGTTTATCAGAAATGGCGTATTGGCACACATCACACAGGGTGTTTATTAAAGTTAGACATTTACTACATGTTAGGAAATGAGACCAGTTTGCCAAGCAGCATTTTTTCCAATAGAGCGAAAGAGGTTGATTGTAGCAGCTCCTAAATTCCATCGGGAAAGTCATAAAAACTCACACTTGGGTCATTTTCTCTCATTCTCTTGCTGTTTCTGTTGTTTCTGTAATTCACATATAATCAATCATCGATGTGTAAAATCATTTTTTGTTGGATATACTCAGTTCTGGGGTTATAACAGGTGCAGATGTTTTTATACTGTCAGATTGGAGATATTTTTCCATTAATAACAATGTCATATACCTTCCATAAAAGCAAAGATCGAACAGAGTTACAGACAATGTGATATTTCTCCACATACACCAAATGACATAGTCACATTCTTGTTATGAGAGTCTTGCTGATGTACACATATCCTTGGCCAATGTTCAACATGTTGTTTAAAGCTTCTCCTGTTTACACTCATCACTCATTAGCACTTTCATTGACTATTTCTTCTCTTTTCCTTTTTTCAGTTGCAATCTGACCTGTGAGTCCGGCCAGTTTGGGGTAAACTGCGCACAAACGTGTCCTTGCCATGATAAAAACTGTAACCCGGTGTCTGGAGCCTGCAATCTATGTAAGAACAACCTCCCGTCTCTCTCTGTTACTTATAATCTGTGAGAAAATAAGATGAATAAGCCTGGGACAGTTTGGTATGACGTTTGTTTTGGAGACACAGAAGTATTCTTGGAGGCTTGAGACATATTTGTGGGGTCTCACATCACTGTTTTTTCCATTGCGTCAAGGGAAATGAAGGACGTGGTGTGTTTTCGAATGCTGAGGGCAGAGTGGGTCAGATGCAAGCGCTTAACAAGTTCAGATGTTTAAAACTGAATCAACTAATGATAATTAAAAAAAGGAAAAAAAATTTAAAAATAGGGCACAGTGTGAACTGATCAGTGTGGAATGTGTCAATGAACTAGTTACATATTTTTAAAAGCAAGAAAAAGAAAGAAAGAAAGAAAGAAAATGGAGAAAGAATATAAATCTAGAAAGAAAGAAAGAAAGAAAGAAAGGAAGAATGAATGAATGAAAGGATATAAATCAAGAAAGAAAGAAAGAAAGAAAGAAAGAAAGAAAGAATATAAATGGTGGAAGAATATAAATCTAGAAAGAAGGAAAGAAGATTAAATGGGGAAAGAATATAAGTCTAGAAAGAAAGAAAGAAAATGGAGAAAGAATATAAATTTAGAAAGAAAGAAAGAAAGAAAGGAAGAATGAATGAATGAATGAATTAATGAAAGGATATAAATCAAGAAAGAAAGAAAGAATATAAATGGTGAAAGAATATAAATCTAGAAAGAAAGAAAGAAAGAAAGGAAGAATGAATGAATGAATGAATGAATGAATGAAAGGATATAAATCAAGAAAGAAAGAAAGAATATAAATGGTGAAAGAATATAAATCTAGAAAGAAAGAACAAAAAAAAAAAGGATATGCATTTAAAAAGTAAGAAAGGAAGGAAGGAGGGATATAATTCAGGAAAGAAAGAATGATTGAATGAATGAATGAAAGGATATAAATAAAAAAAGAACAAAAGGAAGGAAGAAAGAAATGTAAAAAGTAAGAAAGGAAGGAAGGAGGGATATAAATCAGGAAAGAAAGAAAGAAAGAAAGAAAGAAAGAAAGAAAATGGGGAAAGAATATAAATCTAGAAAGAAGGAAAGAAGATGAAATGGGGAAAGAATATAAGTCTAGAAAGAAAGAAAATGGAGAAAGAATATAAATTTAGAAAGAAAGAAAGAAAATGGAGAAAGAATATAAATTTAGAAAGAAAGAAAGAAAGAAAGAATGAATGAATGAATGAATGAATGAATGAAATGGGGAAAGAATATAAGTCTAGAAAGAAAGAAAGGAAGGAAGGAAGGAAGGAAGGAAGGAAGGATATAAATCAGGAAAGAAAGAAGGAAAGAAAGAAAGAATTGTTATTCTTCTTATGGCAATCACTATAAATAATTCTGTAGGTTTATGTCAGTTGTCATAAAGACCTTATAAAGGTGTCATGTAGCCTGAAAGATTAGGCAACTATGGTGACATGAAAATGTAATATTGACCCATGGTTATAGTTGATGTCCTTATTACATCTGACACCTTTATAAACCATTCTGTAGATTTGTGTCAGTTGTCATAAAAGGCTTAAGAAGGTGTCATGGTGCCTTAAAAACACTATCCTTAAATAAAGTGTTACCAAAAATCTGTGAGAAAAGATTAGGCTTCTATGGTGATACGAAAATGTAATATCAGCCCATGGTTATAGTTGATGTCTCTATGACAACTGACACCTTTATAAATCATTCTGTAGGTTTATGTCAATTGCCATAAAGGCCTTATGAAGGTGTCATGTAAACTGTGTTAAAAGATTAGGTAACTTATATGAAAGGAAAATGTAATATCGGCCCATGGTTATAGCTGATGTTCCCAGCCATGTAGAGAATACTGACACAGAAAAAGGAAGGTTTATTTCAGTACACGTGAGTCAACGTTTCTGGTTCAGTGCGGGACATCACATGAGTCATCACCAACAAAGCTGTGGATTTGGTTTATTGGGACAGAGGAGAAAAAAGATCTACTGAATTAGAGATGTTTTGAGTTTCTATGTGTAGTCTACGATGGCCCATAAATGCAAAATACATTAACAAACCAAAACCACAACAGCAAATACAGACCCACATCAACATTACCTCAAAATGAAACCTGTGCACATGCTCCTTTCTGATTGGACACAGCATATAACTATAATACGGGGAAAAAATGACCACTTTCTCAGTCTGTTATCTAGCTAGCCTAGCGAAAATTATTTGTTGCAGTTACTTATGTTATTATAATATGGAGTAATTCTTTCTTCTAAAGAACTCGGCTTCCTTTAGGTGACTTTCCAGCCTTCACATACTCACATTAGTGTTGTGCGAAGTTGACAGCATGTCTAAAATAACATCATATGAATCCCCCTTGATAAAAATTGAACACAATTAGAAGCACCAGAAGATTCATTTAGGTTCCAGCTCTCTGTTTTCTCAGGCTCTCAAACTGATTAACACTGTAGCCAATCAGCAACAAGCATTTGATGTTCAATTAGGACCTCCCTTTTTCATTTCGAGTTACAGTTGTGTTTTTGTTTTTGTTGTTGTTTATCCGAATTTGTTGTTGTGTTCTTGGTTTTGTTGTTGTTCATCCAAATTTGTTGTTGTGTTCTTGGCTTTGTTGTTGTTTATCTGAATTTGCTGTTGTGTTTGTGGTTTTGATGTTGTTTATCCGAATTTGCTGTTGTGTTTTTGGTTTTGTTGTTGTTTATCCGAATTTGCTGTTGTGTTTTTGGTTTTGTTGTTGTTCATCCGAATTTGTTGTTGTGTTTTTGGCTTTGTTGTTGTTCATCTGAATTTGTTGTTGTATTCTTGGTTTTGTTGTTGTTTATCTGAATTTGCTGTTGTGTTTTTGGTTTTGTTGTTGTTCATCCGAATTTGTTGTTGTGTTTTTGGCTTTGTTGTTGTTCATCTGAATTTGTTGTTGTATTCTTGGTTTTGTTGTTGTTTATCCGAATTTGCTGTTGTGTTTTTGGTTTTGTTGTTGTTTATCCGAATTTGCTGTTGTGTTTTTGTTTTTGTTTTAGCTGTTTATCCAAATTTGCTGTCATGTTTATGATTTTGCTTTTGTGTTTTCTGATTTGTTAATATGGGCCACCATAGCAATCACATGATTTATCTTTGCTTTCAAGCTGAAGTATCCCTGCATCACAGATATCCTAGAACAGTTTGATAATGTCAAACATGAGACTTTTCCTAACACTGAAAACAAAGTTTTATGGCTGAATGAAACACAGCTGTTGCTAGTAACATGCGTTGTTAGGAGTGTGTGTGTGTGTGTGTGTGTGTGTGTGTGTGTGTGTGTGTGTGTGTTCTATGTAGGTCAGTATAGTAGACAGCTGCAGCCTTTAGCATGGCTGCCCTGATGGCGTTTCCAGAGTGGTGTCTGATTTTTATGGCTGTGTTTTTTGGCTCCCTTCCTGCTTTCACAAGAGCGAGTGCAGCTTCTCGTAGAGGAGAGAAATACTCCAGGAAAAAGAGAAACAGAGCGAGAGAGAGAGAGAGAGTAGATGAAAAGTAGGAAAACAAAGTACAAGAGACAGACAGGGAGATATAGTGTAGGATGTATAGGTCAGTAGAGGTTTTTTTTTTTTATTCAAGGTTAGGCTAGGTTGAGGATGTATCCTTCTGTATATGTTATAGCCACCATGTTCAAACAGATGGTAAAGCTTTCCTGCAGACAATCGCAATCTCAACTAATTACATATACTTAGCCCATTAGACAAATCACCTAATCACCAATGTGTATGTAAATCATAATCACTCTCGACTGCACACGCTATGTAACTGCTGCACTAAAGCGTTTTGTGCATTCCCAAATATTTTCCTTGTAGCCAGTAGTTAAACCAATCCCCGTCCAATTCCTGTTGCTAATCATAAGTCCCTGAAGTTTTATTCCTTCCCCTCTTTCCTCAGATCCTAACCAGCGGATGGGTGTGATCGCTGCAGGCACACTGGTGTCCTTACTGCTACTCATCCTGCTCTCTCTGCTCTGCTGCTGCTGCCTCTGTAGCAAAAAAGACCACAATAGGTACGTTAATGACCACTGTCTAATCAAACACAGATCTAAGCTGTTCCATCTCATCTAATATCACGTATACCCTGCAGGTTGTTGAATTCATAATTCTATATCAGCAGCTCTGACAGTAGTGCCAGCTGTAGTGACATTTATTTAACGTTTTGGAAGGACTCTCCAGTGTCAGTGCTTTGTAACAGCCAGACATAAAGCTGTAACTTTGAGAAAGTCTAAGGGCAGATGTTGCGGTTTCCAGTTTCTTGTTAGCAAGACAAGCTGTAAGCTATCTTTTTAATTTCAAGAGAGAGAGAAAAGGATGGCTGGCGAAAGAATAACTGTTTATAGCTTTTAAAACATAGTGATATGTTAAAGTCATAAAATTAACTACCTCGTTTTGCTGACATTCCGCATCATTATTAATAAATGTAACTATAAATGGATAAAAAGTATGACTGGTCATTCTTTAATAAGCAAAAAAAAATAAATAATTGTTTTTGAATTGCTGTGGTAACCACCCTGTCATTAATTATTTTCCTCTAAGAGAATGGCCCCAAGTGTTTTATTTCTTACATACAGTGCTTGACCATGATCTTCTGAATAATTCACACAAATTGAAGAAGGGAGTTGGGTTTTTACTTACATTTTTTTGTAACTAATGAAATAAAAATCTCACTGGCATCAGACTGTTGGACCACACAGATGCAGAACACGCAGCAGCCTGAAGTGTAGAGCTGATGTTTTAATGTTTTGTCCTCAACACACATCTTCTGTCTACAGTTCAGACCGGGATAACTCGACCAGCAGTAAGAAGGCCAAGAGGATCCTGTGTGGACGATTTAGCCGAATCAGCACCAAGCTTCCCAGAATCCCACTGCGCAGACAGAAACTCCCCAAAGTCGTTGGTATGTCGACATTCTCCATTTGAGAAATAAACAATATGAGGATGAATTCGGCTGATGTTCAAAATATCATTAGGATACAGTAAGAACAGCAACGTCATTTGTTAAATCTAATTAATTCCAGTTATGGTAAAGGCTGTGTATTTCTGGGCCTGTGCTAGGATCCAGATGTCTGAATCCACTATCAAGGGGCTGTTTTTATTAAACGTCGCGCAATCCCAAATTTTCCCAGACGTGGCAGAAAGCATACATATAAACGGTAAATGTTGTGAGATTGTGAGTTCGAGTCCCGGTGATACCACAGCCATTCGTGGCTGAGGGTCGAGAGAGGTAAACTGGGTCTGCTATCTGGGTGGGAGGGATGGAATTCTCTTTCCCCTGTCAGTCACAGAGACATTAGCCAATCACTGGTGTCTGTGAGCTCATGTATGTGGAAGAGGGTAGATAGCGCTTTTCTCCGAGTGTGTTACATTGCCCTGTGATGCCCTGTGATGCCAAATGATCTCAAACAGATGGCTGGCTTCACGTGTCTCTGAGGAAATAAATGTTAGCCTGTCGTGTGATGGGGACAGATGGCTGGTGTGGAGGAATTTGCAAATGACTAAATTGGGGAGAATTTGGGGGGAAAATGAATTACAGCATGTTACATGTTTCTGAACTCTGGTCTCCAGGTATAAATATTAAAACTTGCTTTTCAGCCTCAGTTCTGAATTTTAAGGTTCATTAAGATGTTGTTCATAATCTTCATTGTACTCAATTACTTATTTATTTGGTTTATTATAAAAAAAAACAACAATGTCAATTAATACTAGTATTTGCTACTTTGTTAATGTTACTTGTGGCGTATTGATGACGTTTGTCTGTATTAACTAATGCATTAATGTCAGTAATGTCAGTTAAGGCTACATAAAGCACTACCTCTTTTGAAAAAAATTGCTTTAGAAAAGTATAGTTTTCATTCTTGCACCAGTTGAGACCAAATTTCCCAAAAATGTTCGAACATACAGCATATTTACTTTATTTTTCTTCACAAAGACAACAAACAGCAGCAAAGCCAAGATAATAAAAATGCAGTATACAAAAAACAGTATTTTAAAAAGTGATACAATGTAAAAACACCCCTAAATAATTAGCGTTTGCTTTAAAAAAAAGGACTTCATGTTTGTAATATGACTATTTAAATTATTTAAAATTCAGACAGCTCTATTTTAATTGGTAGACCCTTGCACGATATTGAAATACAGTACATATCTGAATATTTATTACTGTTGCTTTAATTTTAGGCAGTGCACAATTATAGCTTGTGTCAGTGTTAATGATTTACACCTCAGTTAGTAGGCATTTTATTAGTCTTCCTACCGCATTTAGGAAAGAATAACAAACGTGTTTTGACTTCCAATTACTCAGAAAGTGATGTAATCCTGTGTGAGGAATATAATCTGACACAATTGTGTTAGTTTTTCATAACTGATGAAATAAAAACAGCACACTCAGACTTTTGGACCCTACCGTATGTACAACGTGTTATTTTTCATAACAGTTAGCAGCCCATGCTTTCCTTTTTTGCCGCTCTAATTTGAGCCTATATATAAATGGTTGTCTTCATGATGGACATGTTGTTTTACTTGCTTAGGCTTAAAGTATACAGTGCCGTTTTTATTAATAGGCATCCACTGTGGTTCTTCTCCATCCCTCTGGGCCGGTGTTATTTATATAAACTGGATTAGTTTGCTTGGTTTTAATGTGCATGTTTGTGGGATCTGGTGTCCTCGACTGATGTGCTGCCACACGTCTCACGCCATGTAGCCTTACGTTATTGCTACCAAACATTAATGCTCCTCTGCTTTCCCTGTTTGATCTGAGACCAGCGGTAAAGTGCTGTCGCTGGGTTAAAAAGTGAACCATGGCTACTCGATCAGGGTCTCGTTGCTTTCATTTGAAAGGAATGCTCTCGGTACCGGTCTTATTGCTCTTGGCTCCCTGCAGTGCCGCGTGTCTGTATTATTCTGAGTCCAAACAGGCACTTTTTCTCCTCCAGTTTCTTCTCTCATTTCCCTATTCCTTATTAAAACCCCTGTGGTTCAGAGCTCAGGTTCAGAGTGATCCTTAATCGGAGATGCTCCTGTTTTTGCCAAGATGAACCCCTGTGGTGAGCTCTTGTGGCCTGTGTGATACTGGCAAGCTGGCTGTTAAACTTTGGGGGTGGGGGGGGGGCGCAGGGGGTATTAAGAAGTTCCACATAAACATCTTCAACATCTTGGAAACTTTTAGTGAATCTAATCAGTGTGTTGTGCTTTTACGTTCAGTTTGAAGATGGGGGAAGGGGGGCCCTTAAAGGTTCTCTGTAGAACCTAACACTCAGTTTGTAGTTGCAGGGTCCAACCCTGGACCCTGCAAGATCTAGTTGGTATCCCTGGAGAGCTACAAAGAACTACACTCTTAAAGATAAAAAAAGGTTTTTTGGACTGATACCATAGAAAACTCAAGTTCCTTAAGGAACTTTTTGACAATCCCAGCATATTTCCCACCATAAATGTTTACACTATGTGTATTGGTCTTTTGAATGAGTCCTTGTGGAGCCAGCAAAGTTTTCAGGCAACCAGAAGTGGTTCTTCTATGGCACTGAAATGTTCTATAATTTTTTGTATGTAATGGAGCCTTGGTTCTCCATAATGGTTCTTTATCTATCCCTTGTGCTTCATTGAATTTCCTATACATGAAAAGATGTAATAAAGGGTTCTTTGAAGCAACACCACAGAAGAACCATTTTTGGTTGCCGAAGAACCTTTTGATAAATTGGTTTCAAGCTTTTTTTCTTTTGGAGCTCCAATAACTGCAAAAACTCACAGCTCTACTTCCTTTCATTCCAGACTGCAATGGTGATTTCATTTGGCGGTCCTCCACTCAGTCACAGAACCATGGTTACTTACATAACCTTCAGTTTTCACCCCATAATTATTTTAATTAATGTTATGGGAAATAATTAATCACCTCATTGGAGCACGAATGCTAAAGTGCTTAAAAGACCATGCAGTAGGAGGTTCTTCAGGCAGGCAAAAGTGTTTCTTCTATGGCATTCATACAAAGGACCATTTCTGATGGCTTTATTTTAAGAGTGAGGTGGGGTGGGTTTTTTTCTTCTCTAGCTTTGCTGTTTCTTCAACTACTCCTTGCACTTCATACATCCAGAAATAAAGTTGCTATAATGGGTTCTTTAGAGTAACACCATTTTGGGTTTCTTAAAAATCCTTATGTTAGATGTTTTGGTGTTTTGCCACAGTGAATACAGAATCCCACCAATTGTCCACTGTAAATGTTTACACTATATGTATATCTTTTGTACAAATGGTTATTCAGTTCATTGTGGCACCAAGAAAAATAATCATCCACCTAAAGATTCTTTAAGTTGGTTCATTGAATTATTTTTTTAAACACTTGGAGTGTTCATCTTGGAGAAATGGTTCTTCTTTGGTATCAGCCTAAACAGCATTTGCTGCATCTTTATTTTTCAGCGTGTACATAATGAAGGCTTTATTATGTAGTCGTGCTTTGTTTCTTTAACCACCCCTTGTGCATCTTTAACATTCTCATGTAGACGTTTTTTTTTTTTTATTATCGTAGGCATAAAAAAGTCCAGCGAAATGTTTATTGCATTTACATCACATGATGGCTTCCAGCCTAAAAAGATAAAACTCTCTGAAAGTCACGCAAAAAAGCCCCAGTGACACAACATCATGTGCACATCTATTATGTCATTTCCCTTTTTCTGCATGGACTATTCTCCAGTCAAATGCATGATTATAAAAAGGTTTGGTCATGACTAATAATGTTTAAACTCTACAAACAGGGTCTCATTTAACTTGCAGACATGTTCATGTGTGGCCTGCAGACAAGTCACAAGCCAGTGCTGGTTATAAAGGCAAGGATTTGCCCAAAGCCATTTCTTCCCTGTGAGAGACATGTGCTTCCTCGCTAATTCACCACATAATATGTCAAAGAGTCGTCTTCACCATGCCTGTGTAAAAATCCACCCCAAAACAATAATATCTTTGTCAGCCTGGCTGAAGATGAACTTGAGGTTCATGTTTCAATGAAAACTTCTCAAGCCGCAAAAACCCTCAAAAAATAAAACAAATAAGGTGCCAAAAGCAATAAAAGATGGCTTTTGGACATTTTTGAAATAATGTCCAGCCAAATTGGAGACACCAAACCATGTTTATTTTATCCACCAAAAGTTGGAATACTGTATGAAGATATGAACTGAACACAAAGTAATCTGTATGTTTAAGGTTTTCCCCTAAACCTCCTTCTTTCTTTTTTTCCTTTTTTTCTGACTTTTTGCTGCCTTTCAGTGACTGCTCTCTTCATCGGCTGCATGCTGCACTAAGGTCTGCTGCTTCCCCCTACTTTTCCCCTCTTCCCTAGTTTTCCCTCTCTATCCTTTTGGTAACCCTACCCTCAGAGGGGATCCAGCATCTCGAGCATTCCAAGAGAGTGGGGGTTGGGTCAGCCTGAAACAGGAAGTGACCAAATGTACCTCATTCTGTTTTGGTGTGGTGATTTATCTGCCGTAGGGCTGCTCATAATGCAGTGCTGCACAGTGATCTTTCATGAAACGCACTAAAATCTAAAATAAGCAGCTCTATAGCTGTATCCAATCAATTGTAGGTGACGCTGCTCTGAGTCTCTGCTTTCAACATATTGAGCAAATTGGCACAGATCTCACGAAAGGGAGGATGTAGATGTAGACTGTGGTTAGTTTCCTATATAACAGAGGGACAAACTATTTTTCCATGAATCTTCCTCAGCCATGTGTGCAAGCTTTTGATTGCATTATTTGATTACAGAATGTTTTCTAATGTACAGCCAATAGTTTAATACATAACCATGACATTTCACCATGAATCATGAGCACAGCCACTTTCAGTTCTCCAATTGTTGTTTGTTCCTATGGCAAAAAGTACATTCTTTAGCTCATTTTAGGACAAATATTTCTCTTATTTGAATGGATCTGGCTTAAATCTGCTCGCAGTCATTGGCACTGTATCTCCACAGACCCAGTCTGGGTCTTAGAATTCCGTTTCTAGAAGAGAAATGGAATTCTAAGATTAGATCTGGTTTAAATTCCTGGGATCTTCAAAAACCTACACAAAGGAACAATATGGCTGCAAGTTTTCATTCTGACCAATCAAGGGCCACACCTGAGATAGTGTCCTTGGTTCAGTGCCGAGTTTGTGTTTCTGTCTGTGTGGAGGTGTGCTTGTCCCCATCATGTGCATTTGGGGTTCCTCTGGGTTCTGCAGTTTCCTCCCAAAAACATATCAGGTGGATTGGCTTCTTGGTGTAAATGGTTGTTTGTGCATGGTGCCCTTCGATGGACTGGTATCCCATCCTGCTTTATGTCCAATGTTCCTGGGATAAATTCCAGCTCCAGCACCACCCTGACCAATGAAGCATTTACTGAATATGAATAAATGAATAAGAGATAAAGGCTCAATTCTCTGATCAAATGGATATTGGAAGAGGGCAAGCATGGCCTAATTTAATTCTGTCCAAGACTAGCAGGCAAAATATATCACATTAGGCTATACTTGCTAATTTGCTTTTCTTCTGCTAACTCTCTCTTAACTCTCTCTAAGTCATGTGGGATAGATGATTAACCTTATTTTGGTGATTGGTGAGGGTGGGGTTTCATAAACTTTAACCAAGTTTGGGACAGCCGACATCAAATAGGAGAAATTCTGACAAAGTTCCCAAAGACTGGAATAATTTATTACAAATTAATCAGATGTTGTACAGCAATCTAAATTACACACTCACTGACTCACTTTCAGTAACCACTTGCTCAGGATCACTGTGGATACGGAGCCTATCCTGGGAACACTGGTCGTGAGGCAGGGATACACCCTGGATGGGATGCCAGTCCACTGCAGGGCAGGCAATCAAAATTAACCTAATTAAAATGCTATGGAGTATATAAGTTCTCTGGGCATTTCAACCAACTCCAAGTCATCACTCATATATCTCTGGAGCCCTCTTTAGAAGTTCTAAGGTTAGATTTTGCTTAAACTTGGTCTGGTATCTCTGGAGGCATTTTATAGACAGCTGTGTGGCTCAGTGCAGGCTAGATGTGCCAAGAATGTGATTTGGTCCAACTTGCATAGCAGATTGTGGGTTTGTAGTGGCGTCAAGGCCAGTCTGGGTCCGTCTCTCTGCTCCCAAGGCCTGCAGTTGTCAGCCTTCCGCTAACTACACAGGAACAAAGCCTTCAGTCTGCTAGCATGCATAGTTCTCACATGCATGTTGTGCCACTTTATAGTGTGACATTCCCACGTGACTTAGCTCTATTAATGTTCTTGCAGTGTGAAAGTATGTAGAGCAAAGACTTTTGTTTGTATTCTTCTGTATGTACAGTATGTTGGAAAAGTGGTACTTGTTAAGTCATCACTTAACAATATGGTTGTCTTGCTGTTGATTTACACCGACCATCTTTTTGGTTCACATTTTTAGCACAGACACTACTATTTTTGCTTTGTAATTTGATTTCCTTACTCTGTAAATAGCTCCATGTCCTGGTGAAAGTGAATCTTAAATACTAATGATAATTAAAGTGTCTTTTGGAAGGGCTCTATCTATCTTCAGCTATGAAAAAAAGCCTTCTCGAAAGGTTGAGATAAAAAAAAAAGGTCAAATTGCTTGCATCATGTCAGAGAGCTGTAAACAGGCCAGGCTTGGGTGGTTAGCATCTTCTCCAGCTCTTCCTGTCTGAAAGCAGATGTGGAGGATAAACCACAGGCGTCCCACAGCTGTCCGTCTCTAGATCAGCAAAAAAAAAAAAAAATATATATATATATATATATATATATATATATATATATACATCAGCCACAAGCAGGAGAGTAGGACAAGGAGTCTGGGCAGAGAATAGTAAGAGTTTTGTCAACTCTAAGTGCCTTAAATCGTATGTCAAACCCATGTTAAAGTAGACATCAAATAGTTATAGTTTCAAATGTTTAAACATAACTACATTCTTTATTCCCCTGTGGAAAAAGAATAAGAAGGGTTTTGATGGTTTTTATAATTGCTTAATGCATGGATGACTTTGTTGCATTCTGACTAAATGGCAATACACACCATTTCCATGACATCTGCCTAGTTGCCTTCTGTGTGTGCCATCTACTCCCTTCAAGAATCTGTTTCTTCAAAAAGGTTTTCAAAAAAAAAAATAAATAAATAAATAAATAAATAAATAGTTTGTGGTGAAACCCAGGGAAACATCGGGTGCTTGCCCATATTGACCCCTGTATTTGTTTTTCTTCTCCCATTTTTTTCAGTATCTCGCCATGACCCTGAGAACACCTTTGACTGCAGTTTCATAGAGCCCCCTTCTGCCACCGAGCATCAGACTCCATCCTGGTCCTCCCAGGAGTCCTTCTCCTCTTTTGAGACAAGTGAAGATGGCCCAGTTTACTGCGTACCCCATGAAGGTGAGTCATTGTCAAAACCAGCTGCCTGTTTGGCCAAAAGGACGCAGCAATTAGGGAGTTGAGGAGTCTCTGAACAATTTTTGTGCTGACCCAATCTGATGGAAAGCGATTGTGAAGACAGACTCACTGTTGTGGTAATGCCAGGCCTTCAGGCGTGTGCACTGTGTGTGCATTGTGAAAATACAAACAGGAAATGGCATGAATGGTCGAGTCAGCATTGGGAATGTGGCCAAGCCATGAATCATTTTCTTGTGTAAATAGTTGAGCAGGAGGGAGAATAACAGTTGGTGTTTTCTAAGCAATTTGGTTTGATGGCAAGAAAATAGACAGAAACAGTTCCCAGGCAGTCTTTTTTTTTTTTTTTTTACAGTAATGTGTGAATGTTCTGTAGATCAACCCTGAAAACCAAGGTGTGTTATAAGAAAAAATTAAAAGCAGATTGATGGAGTAGTTAAAATGCAGAACTTCTAACTCTTTCCCCTTGTTTAACCACTTCCTTCCTTATGTTTCATTTAGATACCATAAATGAGGGTAATGCAAGACCCAACCCCAATACCACTACAGAGAGTCTAGTGCCCGTTAATGAGGATGATGCTGGAGAATACACCTCTCTCAAAGACACAAGATCGACAACAAAGCCTGTCAACGATGGCAGTGAGCAGCCACTGCTGAAGTCCGACAGTGAAGGCTCCACAAGTGGGTCAGAGTCGGCTATGGGAGCTCTTTATGCTCGAATTGCCCGCCTCTCTAAGAATTCCAAAGAGGAGGAGGACAGCAGCACAGCTGAGACCAAAGCCAGTGACAAGGCCACATCCCCTGAGAAGACCAAACCCCGGCCACCAGACCCCTCTACCAAACCAAAGGTATCTTGGATCCATGGAACTTCTGGAGCCAACCAAACAGAGAAGGGCCAGGCACCTTCCCCACCAAAAGACAAGAAAAGAACCACAACAGAAGGTTCTGGAAAGGGGGAGGAGAAGCAGCGATCAAAGGAGAAGTCAAGCAAGAAATGTGAGCAGAAGAATCATGATGGCAAGGTTGACGGGAATGATTCCCCAAGCAAAACCAAAGCCCACAAAGCTTCAGATCCCCTCGAGCACATCAATGGAGCTGTCCAGAATGCCTTAAAGAAAATTGGAAACTTCCACTCAGAAAGGAAAGGTAGTGAAACTACTAAAGAGCCACCCAAGAGTCCAAAGATCATGCATCCTCATATAAACTCAGAGGCGGCCACTCTTCTTGCCGCCCAGCTCAAAGAGAAGACCCAGAGCTTGAATCGCAATGAAGGGCTTTTAGTTGGAATCAAACCCAATGGGGTGTCTACCCCCCAGGCCAACAGGGAGAAGCCCACGCCACCCCAGAAGGCCAAGCGATCTGTGACTGGAGCCAACAAACCCCTTCTACCAACCTCTAATAACCTTCAGAAGATGGTTACTCCTGTAACAGACTCCACCACCCCCGAGCCTCAAAGCCCAGAAATGCAGGCCATAAATGGGACCCAGATAGGAAATGCAGGAGATGCCACACCAAAGAAAACACCCATTAAAAAACCACCTAGAAAGAAAGGCAAAGAGACACCCTCAGAGACAGAACCTAAGATCACTCCAAAGACAGCTATTATGCCACCTCAGATTATCAAATAGACAATTTATTTGGAAATAACTGGGCTGACCATACAGTGCCTGCCTGTAGTGAATGAAGCCTTTGATTGAATCCTTTCTTGTCTCATGTTCATGATAAACAAACTGTTGGATGGTTATCAAATGGAATCGCTGCATACTGGGTATATTGTTCTGCGAGATGGGTTTTTTTTTTTCCAAATCTTTTGATGTCCAGGACTAGCTTGGAGAAGGAACAGTCACTGATTAACATATCGTGCCTTGAAAGGGACAGTTGTACTGCTTGTACAGTTTTGAACAAATTTCTGTTGTATAGTAGGTGAAATGTTATTTTATGAAATTTTATACGTGGGCAAGTCTGCATTTACCAAACTGCGTACCAATTTTCATATTGATCCAGACTCTCTTTTCATAGCCTTATGCCTTATGAAAAAAAAAACAAATCATATTATCCGCAGTATGAGCAAAGGTAGTACTTTGCATATGTGAATACAGTGGTACTATCGTTAGTCATAGTTGTGACACAAGCAGTTCTTCCACACCTATCATATCTTTAAGAGATTCTGTCATTCTGTAACAATTCTGTGTTGATGTCTACATATTTCTCACATCATATTGAGACTATATTTCAATATGCAATTATATCAGGTAAAACTTGTAAAACTTGACCAAAGATGGCACAAAGATACCAAAAACATATGCTAAACATCTTCTCTCAGCTAAAAATTTGGATACCATGTTGGATTGGGGCAAGCATAGATTTTCTATGAGAGTACATACAGTGCCTCTGGGACGTTTATGAATGACAGAGGAACCATTAATACCTTAATGCTGCTGTTAAAGAACATACACAGTCATTTTATTTGCTTCTCCTTCCATTCACTTACTATTTGAATTGCTAACACTTTCAGAGATGTCTAGAGGAATAAGCTAGACCTCGTAGGTCAGATGTCTAGGTCAGACTATTTGTGGTTTTTCAGTAGTAAAGGAATTAACAGCGGCATAGAGCGCAATGTGAGGTTTTTGTTGTCTCAGCTCCAGTCACAGCATGTGGACAACAGACCACGGACTGGCGAGAGATTGATAGACGGTGTCGCGTTACAGTTACACAAACAAGTCTGGTGCTATGTTAGTGGGCGAAATGCCAAAAAGAGGATTAACAGCCAACAAACTGAGCTAGTGATTATTTTTTACCATAAAGTTTTTGGTTGTGTGCGTGGCTGTTTCATGGGGTCCACATTGTTCCTCATCTGATTCCCAGGACTGTCAGGCTTTTTACCAATGAGTGCAGCTTACTATATTTCATGGATGCATAATATACAGTGCATTCACAAATGGATTTAATCCTTTATACAAATCCAAAAACGCTCTCATTGGATGTGTATAAAGCAGTGAACAGCATTATATGCCAGTATATTTATTCCTCATACACAGCAACTACAGAACATATGCTGGTTTCGAGTTCAGTCATCAATAGTTGTTCAAGCATCATCTATTCAGGGTGAAAACTGTACTGTTTTTATTTAATCAGTTATTTTTTTACATCTCAAACAAGAAACTTTCTCGGATAATTAAAAACAAATTGGGAAATAAAATAAAAAGTAGACAAATTAAGTCAGGATATAAGAGATAAAACACTTGGGGTGTGCTGTTGTAGGAAAATAATCAATGATTGTTTGGTATGTTGCTGCCTGATGCTGTTACTGTTAAATAAGTTGATCATTTTCCTATAACATCATGTCCCAAACTGTGTTATTCCTCTTATACCACAGCAAAGCAAACTTTTTACAAAAATGTGTTAAAGTATGACACGTCATATTATTTATCCGTTTATAGTTCTATTTAATGTTGGGGAACATCCATGAAACAAGTGAGTTCCTGTAAACACTTTTGTTATAGCAGCTATAAATACTCGTTCCCTCGCCATCCTTTTTATTTTATTTTTATTTTTTAAGGATGTCGAAGTTAATAAGACGTCAAATGTACGTATTAGAATGAGACTCACTGGTGTGTGTGTGTGTGTGTGTGTGTGTGTTTATAACTGATTAAATAAAACAGTTTCTTCAGTTTAGCTTAATAAAAAGATTGAAGCTTTTCTCATCAAACCTGAAAAAAATAACGATTACATTATAGAGTTATTTAAATATTTCACATCTTTAAGCCTTAAAGCACTTGTAGGTTGTTCTCGGATTTGGGAATAAACTGATCTAAGAGATGACAGTGGCAGAAAGATGCATATTAAAAACTGGACAGTTTTGGAGTTTTATATATAAATATTTAGGCTCTGGTGGTTGCGTTGGATGTGTAATGAAAGCAAACGATATTATTGAAATTTGATGTACAGTAAGGGTTTTTTTTTAATTACCGTCAATCTTTCTATTAAATGGTACCGCAAATTTCCCTTTATAATGGTTATTTTTCTACATTGCAAGGTATTTTGTAATAATATTGTTATCTATGTTTGTAAGCTGTGCTTATATAACGTATATAATATTGTGCTCTTTCTTTTCGTTTTGTGTCAAATGAACTGGCTTTCAAATTTGATACTTTTTTTTTTAAACCCTCCTGCTTTTTACATTCAAGCAGGTACAAACGTATAAGTATGAACACTTTACTTAGAATGTGTTGTTTCATCGTGTTTCTCTGTGGATGTTATTGTTTTAAACGGTAAATCATATGATGCAGAGGTCAGTGAGAGATCAACTTCATCTACGCTTAAAACCGAGGTCCAGTGATTGATGACAAAGAACACATTTTTATGTTTTTGCACAGACCCTGAAACTGTTCCAGCTGCAGTAATAAGCCAGAGATGTGTGTCAGAACTCTGTGTTTTCTGCTCTGAGAGGCCTGTGCTGAAGCATGGCCCTGAATCGGTCTGGATTTCTCACTTCGTTTGTGTTTGTTTTCATGCTGTTAACGTGTGGTTGGTCACATACCTTGTGTTGAAATAAAAATGAAACCTGTAACTCCTGAACCTGAACGGTTTGCTTGAATCAGACTTATTTTCTTTATTGATGTTATCAAACCTTCCCGCCATATGGTCCAAAAGTCCATTTCAAATGAATTCAGTTTTTTTTAAGAACAGACATTGCCACAAAGCAGCTTTACAGCAATACAGATGTAGATTTCGATCCATTATGAGCAAGCCAGAGGCAAAAATGGCAAGGAAAAACTCTCTGAGATGACATGATGCAGAAACATTGAGAGAAACCAGACTCCCATGCTCATCTGGGAGACACCAGATAATGGATAAATCATTACCGTATACAGGTACAGAAGAGTAAACACAAACAGTACTAAGTGTGTTGAAAAAACGTTCAATATGAGCAGATTGTGATTGTGAATAAGAGTCCTGGTATGATTACAGCAGCATATTACAGTTGCAGTTCTTAGGTACAGGTCTGCAGTATCCAGGTGAGATTATCCACTGAAACAATGCCAAGTCATGGGTATAAACTGTTTTTGGGAAGTATATCTTTAGGGTATCCATGTTGGACCATCCATAGCAGTAGCAAGTGAGTCACAAGTGCAGAAAACAAGCAGAAGTAGAGCATCAAGATGAATCAGGCAGGTCCGGAGGTCAAGAGGAGCCACATGGCCTCCCTAACTCTTAAATGGGAGAAGTTCGAAACAACCAGGACTCTTCCTAGAGCTGGCTGCCTGGCCAAACTGAGCAATCAGGGGAGAAGGGCCTTGGTAATAGAGGTGACCAAGAACCCGATGGTCACTCTGGTTGAGGTCTAGAGATCATGTGTGGAGATGGGAGAAACTTGAAGAAGGTCAACCATCACTGCAACACTCCACCACTCCGCTTGGAATTTAAAAAAAAAAAAAAAAAAAGCACCTAAAGGACTCTAGGACTCTGAGACTGTGAGAAACAAGATTCTCTGGCCTGATGAAACAAAGATTGAACTGTTTGGCTTCAGTTGCAGACATCATGTCTGGAGGAAACCAAGCACTGCTCATCACCTGAGCAGTACCATCCCAACAGTGAAGCATGATGGCGGTAGCATCATGCTGGGGGGGGGGTTTCAGCAGCAGGGACTGGCACTGGTCAGGGTAAAAGGAAAGCTGAACGCAGCTAAATACAGAGATATCCTTAATGAAAATCTGTTCGAAAAGAAAACGCTGCCAAAGGTGCTTCAACTAAGTACTGAGTTAGATACTTATGTCAATGTGATATTTCAGTTTTTTCTTTTTAATACATTCGCAAAGTTATCACGAATCTGTATAGATTGTGAGAGTGAGTAGATTGATGTGAATTAAATTTTTTTTTTTTTTTTAAAGATTTTAGCATAAGGCTGCGACATAACAACGTGGAAAAAGTGAAGAGGTGTGAATACTTTCTGAATGCATTGTACACAAATGTTTACAAATTACAAATGTAATCGCTAATGCAATGTGTAACTCAGATTAACTCAAGTACTAAAATCCCACTTTTGCTTATCTGTGACAAAATAGTTTGCTAGCTGTTAAGCATCCTGGCTGATTTTTGGAATGGCAGGAGAACATGAGGGTATTTTAAAGTTTAAGATTTAATGTTCATGTGTAAGCACAGATCCCGGCATTACTGATTAGGGTAAATGTGTGAAGCCGCTCCTAGACGTTCTGGTAGTTTCTTGAGCATTAAAAACAAGGATATATAAATGTCGTTGTTCTACGTATATAGGTTATTTCTAATGGTTTAAAGTGAGACATTTAAGGTTTTGTGAGGAGGATTTTGAGATACTGGATATAGTTTGAGGTAAATACAGGAAACATATTGGGTGAGAGAGACTTCCATTAGTGTAAGCTGCCTAGTGTAAACCTATTAGCTCCAGTACAAAACTATAGAAGCAGAAAGTCTTGGATGATCAACAAAAAGATGTCAAAATTGGATTTTTTTTACCAAAATATATTGACTGAATTAGAAAATTCCTCTGTGCTGTTGTCATCTCTACTGCTTTATTCAATAAGAACACATTTTTTTTTTTTTTTTTTTCACTGAACCGTGTAATGTCCTGGAAATACACCTTGACAAAATCATGTTAGTTCTTCATAACCGATGAAAATACCCAGTCCTTGGCTCGACTTTACTGCACCTTTCTCCCTCTCCCACTTTTCTCCCCACAGTAATGGATACTTTATGGTTTTCCGCTGACTCCTGGCTGCCTCGTGCGAGTCGAGGGTCCACTAGAGCGACGGCAATGATCACACACTCGTGTACTCGCCAGAGTTTGGAGGAGCCCGAGGAGCCGCCTGGCAAAAAGTGCAGCCGAGACACAACAGGCTCTTTCATGCAGGAACAGTCGGGAGTCTGTGTGAAAGGGGCCCAGGAGTTAAAGCATCATGCGCTGCGTATTTGCCCTTGTTTCTCTTACCTTCTTTAAAGTGGAGGGATGGGGGTAGGGGGTTGGGGTGGATGGGGGAATGGGCATGGCCTCATGAGAAGAAGCTTTCTGTTGAAGGACAATGGGAGCCACGTGAGCGCAGATTAGAACCAGATAATTTGCAACTTGCACCACTGGAGCAGTGATACGTGTGGTGAGTGTGTGTAATAGACTAAACAAAAGCCAAGAAGTCATGACCGTGCGAGTTAACCAGATCTCAGAGTACAAACATTTCTCATCACTGGAACTCTCACACGAGTGTAGAAACCGTTCCTATAACACAGCCGTCTTCATTATGTCAGCAAGTCTGAGTTGCAGTTTAGAGCCATATGAAGTGCTAGGTAAACATTATGATAAAGCCAGCGTGTGTGTGCGTGTGTGTGTGTGTGTGTGTGTGTGTGTACTCTCAGGAGCGAACGCTTCCTCGCATCTCCTTAGCTCTCTTTCAGAAGGATCTACTCTCTGAACATGTTTGCATGAACCGGCCACACATGGAGGATGTGGAGTGCTAACATGACATACTGAACGCATGTCGAGCTCCACTCGGCCCCCACAACCCCAAACCCCAAATCTATTCACAACCCGGACCGTCGTTATGGCGACACGACCGGATTGCTTTCACATCTGGTAGCGATTTCAGGCTGTGTGGAAAAAAAAAAAAAAATGCAGCAGAAGAAAGAAATTTATGAGTGAAGGGGAAAAAAGACAAATATTTTCTGCAATGCAAAGCAGAAAGAAGCCCAGGCTAGAGTTACGCTTGAAAGGGGTTTGATTTTTATTTTTTATTTTTTTATTTATATATTTTTAAAGACCGTATGTTGCTGTGAGTCAGTAGCTGTGTGTGAGATTTCACTACGCTGACATGCAGCACGGTTCTGAGTGCCGTAGCAGATGGTAACAAGGTACAGGACAAAGGTACAAAGCCATGAAATGAAATCAAATCCAACATTTTTCTTGATATGAAAACTTTTTTGTATAGCAGATTTGAAGATCTGCTGTTTCCTCCTCCATGCAGAAAGCGTGCTTTTGGCTCTGCAAAGCGACAGGAAGAAGGACCTGCCAACATTGTTGGCGCGCGTGTCATTAGGTTTCTACTCAACTGATTTCTGAAGCCGCTCCCATATCGGTCTTGGGTCTTTCTCTGCGGCTGGTATGGAGCAGCGGACGTGTCGCCATGAGAGAAAAAGAGATGTTAGTGAAAAGGCGTTCGGCCCTGTCGGGGGCCTCCAGGCGCAAAACGCTGAGCTCAGCACTTTAGCAGGCAGAACCACAGGAGTGAGCTCACATGCGTGCGTGTGTGCGTGTGTGTGTGTGCGCACTATATTATTTCCCGCAAAATTGAGCTTGCACTGTGATTTAAGATGTAGTGATTTAGCCTGAAATACATTATAATTAACTGGGAAACAATATAAGCCAATAAAAGCTTTGGTTTTTAGTTGTTTTTGACGTGCAAGATTTAACTCACCTCATTAAACTTATTTCTGTCGCACCCTGGCAAGGGTGTCAGGGTTGTTTTTTTTTTAAAAATAACATAATACATAAAAACACATAATGTGTAAAGTGCAAGAATGTTTATTCAGTGCTAGTTGGGGGGAAAAAACATACCTAGCCAGCATGGTATCATTCAAATATTACATTTCATTTATACAGTATTTTATCTATACATTGTTATAAAGCAGCAGTGTTGCGCCAAACGTTTAACGTAGCTATGCCATGCTACAACTTTCATACTTTAAATCTGTTTCTGTTGCTCGGCCTGAGCATCATGCTGATTAAAAGCAGGTACAGTATAAACCTTTTGACTGGCCGCTTGTGTGAAAACACACACAAAAAAAACCGGTGTATAGAAGTGTTCTGATTTGCTGTTTAAGCTTTCGTAAACATTTGTTAGCTAAACACAGGTTTTTACATTTTGGGAATATTGTGCTTAATCACTCGGTGATACTTAACTCAGTAGTTCTACTGAAACGTACCTACAAAGGTTCCTGGAACTAAATTCATCCCCTGTACCCAGCTATTAGCTAGTGATCCTGTACAGTTTCTGGACAGTTTTCTAGCTTAATATTTAAATGTGGGAACCTAGTATCCAACTTGAAGTACAATAATAAATGTAGAAAGATATTATTCTCAAGACTTCTACTATCAACACTTTTCTTTGTTGCTCCAGTCCAGTTTCAGACTGAACACTATGGAATTTATAGAATTGTTGTAACTATCGCTCCCCAATAACAGACTTCAAAAGAGTTATAACAGGAACTAACATTAAATGCAACAATAAATGGACAAAATATACGGTCAGTCCTTAATTAAAAAAAAAAAAAAAAAAAATGAATGAATGAATGAATTGACACCCAGAGCCATATCACCCTGCAGTTCTTGCCTGGTTTCCCTCTGAAGCTACGCAGGGTTGAGCCTGGCCAGTACCTGGATGGGAGACCTCCTGTGGAAAACTAAGGTTGCTGCTGGAAGTGGTATTAGGGAGACCAGTTGGAGGTGCTCTCCCTGTGGTCTGTGTGGGTCCTAATGCCCCTGTGTAGTGATGGGGACACTATACTGTAAAAAGAGCACCGTCTTTCGGATGAGATGTTAAACCGAGGTCCTGACTCTCTGTGGTCATTAAAAATCCCAGGTCACTTCTTGTAAAGAGTGGGGGTATGATCCTGGCAAAAGTTGCCCCATTGGCCCTTGTCTATCATGGCCCCCTAATAATCTCCATAATCTGACTTGGTTATATCTCTCCTCTCCTCTCCACCAATAGCTGGTGTGTGGTGGGGATTCTGGTGCACTATGGCTGCTGTTGCATCATCCAGGTGGATGCTTCACACTGGTGGTGGATGAGGAGATTTCCCCCCATACTATGTCAAGCGCTTTGAGTGTCTAGAAAAGTGCTATATAAATGTAACTAATTATAACTTGCTGTTGTATAAGAGGGAAAAAATGTTATTGATGTTAAAGTCATTGTTGATTATTTTCCCTTTATGCCTCATTATGCTTTATTCCTCTTTATTCAACATTTTTTTCATTCATTTCAGAATCACACAATTTACTTTTTATCCATTTAGAGTTTGCAAAACAAGTTTAAATTTATTTCATCCTAAATGTACATTCAGTAAACGTATTCTTGTGCGTTATATTGCACAATGAATGAGCGCAATATTAAAAACAATATTATGCCTCTCTTGGCGTATAAGTGTGAGAAATAAAGACGATTTGCAAACAGCTGTCTGCCTCCTCCCCATCACCGCTCTCTTTTCCTCTTTTGTCAGCATAATTTGTGCCGAGTTTATTAAAGAGGATCTGGCTGTAACGGAAAACAGACCTTTATCCCCTTCTCTCTCTCTCTCTCTCTCTGAACTCCCTCTTTTTGTCCTTTGCTTTCTTTTTCTCCCTCTTTTCCCCCTCCCTCTCTCTGTCTCTCCATAGAAGAAGTTGTGTGGCCAATCTAGGTTTCAAGTTTCAGAGACTAACAGAGAACGCCAGATTTTGTTTTTGTTTTTTTTCTTTTAATTTTTAAAAAAATTTTTATCAACTATGTTTCCAAAAGGGACGAAGAGAACGTGTGTCCTGTCTGTACCAACATGGGCAAAAATGTCACTCATTTGTGAAACACTCATTTCCCTCTTAACAGCACATGTCAGCAGGGTCAACCTACATGGACCTGGTGTAAATCCCGCCATCCGTGTGCCCCGCTGTGACCAGAGCCAGACCACCAGCTACACTGAAACGCAATATGCAACTATGATTAATGAGACGTTTCGGTTTTATTCTGGACGAAATCTCGACCTGAAATCTCTGCAGAGAAAAAGAATCGGGTCATTATGAAACTCCTTCTCATGTGTGGGTTTTTTTTTTTTTTTTTTTTTTTTACTCTCTTCCTCCCTCCCACTCTCTTTTCTCGGCTGTTTCACTGACTGAGCATGTGTTTTTCATTATCAGTGTGTGATTAGAGCTGTGGCGTTGCTGCTGTAGTCTGTTCTCTCTATATCACCTCTGATGTGGTCACCTCTGGACCTCAGCATATGTGTGTGTGTGTGTGTGTGTGTGTGTGTGTGTGTGTGGGTGTGTGTGTGTGTGTGTGTGTGGTGCGACTCTAACCGGCGTACATCCGGTCCCCGGTGTGGTGATGTCACCAGTGCAACAGCTCGAAATCTGTAAACACGTCTGCTTTCTTCCTCTTTTCCTCCTTCTCTGGAGCTCAGGGTGCAGCGTGGAGGAAATGTCGGGCTGCGACCGCGATGTTCAAGCTTGCTTAAACAGGCTTGCTTAAAAATAATATATGGTGAAAAGGAAATTACCCCTTGGATCCCTTATGTAGTATTTCTGCACAACATTTGGCAAACACTTTTATCCAAAGAGGCAGGATCTGATCCAAGTACATACGCATATACGCATATGAGCAACTAAAGGTTAAAGGTCTTGCCCAAGGGCCCCACAGAGGCTCTCAGGTTCCACAAGCATGGAGCTGGTGCTGGTTCAGTTAACCCACAAATGTGTGTGTATATATATATATATATATATATATATATATATATAGTTGTTGTTTTTTTTCTTTTAGAATCCATAATATTTCCACGCATTTTAAAACCTGAGCCATTATGCTATTAGACGTGGGAGTTTATCAGATACTTCAAACGCTTGTTAGACAGTCATATTTCTCAGCTGCGAATTCATAATTGTCTATTTTATAATTGTCTATGACATAATTGTTTTTTGTTTTCAAACGCACCAATAAATCAAATCCACATGAGCCAGGTATGATTTATAAACTCTGAATGAGTTGAAATGATCAGAGTTTTGATTTAAGTTGAGACTAAAGATGGTCACACCTACTGTATTTGTCTCTCGGTAAGAAATAAAACACTTGGCGGTATGCTGTTATAGGAAAATAATCAGTGACAGAGTTCTGTGAAGTTACGGTTTTCACGTAGATTTGTTTTCCTATAAAAGCACATCCCGAAATTATTTTTTTGTTCCTTTTATACAACAGCAGTTTGCTACTCATACTATTTAGCAATAAACGTCATTCCCTCACATGCAGCTTGTTGCTGAGAAAGTGCCAAACGCAAAAGTCCCTCCATTCTGATTACTTTTGATACGATAGACGTAACGTTAAAGCTCTAATGAATTCAGAAATGACTCTGAATCTCATACTTGAGTTCCCTTCAGCACACTTAGTACTGCTTGACTCTATAGTATACAGTTACAGAAGAGAAATGATTTATACACCGATCAGCCATAACATTAAAACCACTGACAGGTGAAGTGAATAACATTGATTATCTCGTTACACTGGCACCTGTCAAGGGGTGGGATATATTAGTCAGCAAGTGAACAGTTCTCGAAGTTGGAAGCAGGAAAAATGGGCAAGCGTAAGGATCTGAGCGACTCTGACAAGGGCCAAATTGTGATTTAGACGACTGGGTCAGAGCATCCGTCTCCAAAACAGCAGGCCTTGTGGGGTGTTGCAGTATGCAGTGGTTAGTACCTACCAAAAGTGGTCCAAGGCTCAATGATGTGTGTGGGGAGCAAAGGCTATCCCATGTGGTTCGATCCCACAGAAGAGCCACTGTCGCACAAATTGCTGAAATATTAACGCTGGCTCTGACAGAAAGGTGTCAGAACACACAGTGCATCGCAGCTTGCTGAGTATGGGGCTGTGTAGCTGCAGACCGGTCAGAGTGCCCATGCTGACCCCTGTACACCACTGAAAGCACCTACAATGGGCACATAAGCCAAGGTTTTGATGAATCATGACACTGGAGACTCGTTTACATTTACATTTGCGGCATTTGGCAGACGCCCTACAGAAGTGCTTTGACTCTCTATCATCAAATACATCCCAATACTGGTTCACTAGGTCACGGACTAAGAACACCATCGGTCTAAAAACTCTGTTGGAAGGTAAAACGATAAGAAAAACAACATTATTATTTTTTTTTTTAATGAAAAGTGCTAATTTAAGTACTTTAGGAAGAGGTAGGTCTTTAGACGTCGTTTAAGAGACTCCTTTCACAAATGCTAAATGAACCTCTCATAGAAAACGTTGTCGTATCGACAACTATATATTTTATTTGTTAAATAGCAGCAGGGATTTTTTTTCTGTTTATTATGAGTCCTAGATTATCTGAAGCATCCTGTGTAAGTTGTTAATGACGTATCAGAATGAGTGTATTGATATATACCTGTGATTTGCCTTGCAGCCGGAAATACAGCCAGAGATACGGTTATAGAAACTGAATCAACACCTACTGACCAATCAGAATCAAGAATTCAAGAGCGCTGTGGAATAAAAGTGTTCTTTATCCGTTTCTGAAGTACAATTACAGTTTTTTAGTGTTAATGAAAGTATAAAATGCTCGGTGAGGTTAAACTGTGTGTGTGTGTGTGTGTGTGTGTGTGTGTGTGTGTGTGTGTGTGTGTGTGTGTGTGTGTGTGTGTGTGTGTTAACGAGTGCCCTGGGGATCCAGACATGGAAGATCAAACAGCCAGCTTTTATTATTCACAGGAGGAAGCTGCACCTAAACGCTGAGTGTGGAGAAACCCAAAGTTGTTGTTTTTTTGTTTTGTTTTCTGTTTTAAAGGAAGAGGGAAAAAGTACACAGAGAAGATGAGAGCCTGCAGCTGAAAATGGCTTCCGCTTCCTTAGTATGCATGCCATAGCCGTGTTAAGAGCATTTTTATCACAGGGACAGGGTTATGTATGTGTGTGTGTGTGTATGTGTGTGTGTGTGTTTAGTATCCTAAACTTCCATATTCCAGGCTTAAGTAATCCAGGCATAAGTGACTCATCACGGATGAAGGGATGTTTGTAATACGAGGTGTGAGACATCAGGAATAAATATCAGGAATATGAGGAACCTGCACAGGCCACATGCGAGACAATTCGAATACTTTTCGCAGATGTGGCTATAATGCTTGCGTAATACTGAAATGTTCCTGTTCAGGCACACAAAGTCCTCTCGTCCTTTCTCACACTAATCCAAACACCCCCCCACACACACCAACCCCCCACCCCCTACCACCCTCTCAGTACTTACTCTGAAGGTTACTTTGGACAGAAGCTCAGACAGCAAGACAGAGAGAAGGAAACAGGAAGAACAGAGAGATAGAGAGAGGGGATGGGGCAGAGCTGGAGAGGTATAGAAAGTTGGAGAAAGAGGTATAAAAAGAGAAAGAAGGAAGAAAAGAATAACAGTGAGAGGGACAGAGTAAGAGAGAAGGAGGTTTGCGGTGAGGGAGTGAGTGGAGAAAAAGCAAAGGGATAGAGAGAGAGAGAAAGATAGAGGGGAGAGATAGGGCAGAGCAAGGTAGAGAGTGACGTGAACTGTGTGAGGGGGAAAACAGAATAAGAGCTAGAGGGATAAAGAGAGAGGATGTGAGAGAGAGAAAGGAGCATGAAAAGAGTAAGACAGAGAGGTACTGTGAGATGGAGAGAGTGAGAGAGAAGTAAAGGAGGAGGAAAAGAGAAAAAAGAGAAGAGAGGGGAAGAAAGAGCAAGAAATAGACGTGGGATAAAGAGATAGAGAAAGGGAGGGAGAGAAGTGAGAAAGAAAGATTAAGACAGATAGAGAGAAATAAGGGCGGAGGAAGAGAGGGAGAGAGGGAGGGGAAGAAAGAGCAAAAAATTGAGATGAGATAAAGAGATAGAGCGGAGGGGAGGAAGAGAAGGGTGGAAGGGAAAGATCATGGAAAATAAGACAGAAAGAGAGAGACGGAGACATGTGGAGGGGTGAGATGGAGGGGGAAAGAGAGAGGGAGAAGGGGAACAAGTAAGAAATGAGGAGAGATGAGAGAGGAAGAAAAATGGAAGGAGGTAGAGAAGGGAAGTGCAGAGAGAGGAAAGGAGAGAAAGATATGAAATAGAAAGCTGACTTTCTAAAAGAGTGGGAAAATAGAGAGAAAAAAGAGATGGAGGGGGAATGTTGAGGTGACAATGTTTAATGTACAGTGGGTTGGTTTCTACACAGCATTCCTACGTACAGCAGTTTCTTTTCATTGGTGATCTTTGTGTGTGAGACAGGAAACACAGCGCCCTCTGTTGGTTATTTACTATTAATGCACAACCTCAGTGTTGACCATTGTGTTTCACTATAAGCCTATAAAATACTGTGATGTAGTTAAACACATATTACAACATGCTTGGTGTATTTATTCCCACCTTTTCTGGTGTCTGGTATATTTGAGGTTTAAGTCATTTCGTAATATCCACCATATCAATCGATATCAATATATACATTTTTAATCTAACTGATTTAATTCTACAATTATCCAGGTATTCATCTTGACGCATACTATTCAGTAGTACACGTATATATATATATATATATATATATATAAATTTTAAATTAAAAAGTGTACATTTGTTTATTTTATATTATGCATATATGTGAATTTTAGTTTCCCCTCTTCTGGTATTTTTGAGTAGTACCTTCATGTGGTCAAATTCTGATATTTTCTACTATATATAATCATGAAAACTACAGAAGTAAAGTTCTAGCATTGGAAAGTCTGTTTAACCCAAGAGTGAAAAAGTATCACATTTGCATGTAAATTAAAATCACCTTTAAAGATTCCACTGAAAGTCTTCAACTTATTATTTGTCTAAAAGCCCCTGCAATTTATTGATTACATTTTAATTGACTATAATAAATAAAACATACACACCTTTATTCTGAGCCTACATACATTTTTCTAGGTGTGTTTATTAAACTGGCTCCTTATCTGCTTACATGATCTTTGCAGAAAGCCAAGTTTAAAAAGTTAATAAAAACATTTCTGCATTGTTTAGGTGAAACACGTGTCTTAAAGATGAACTTTTTCGAGAACGTCAGCGATATCTGATGGGTTTTCCCGGACCACCACACATATAATGTTGTTGTTCTTGGTGGTGGTGGTGGTGTTGTTGGGTGTTTGCTATAATTAGTTTATACATGCATGTAAACGTGCGTTTCCTACGTTTGTTGAGCCCCGTGTGTTACGTTAGTCTCTGTTGAAATGTCGGCACTGAACAAAACACTGATAAAAAAAAAATAAAAAGACTCTGACAGTATAAGGGACCTATATATTCAGTGAACTGTGTAAACACTCTCAGCTCTCAGAGGTCATGACCCCTGACTTATTCAAATGCACCAGTACCAGTATTGAGGGAATTACGAGCTTCAGTGAGTGAGTTATGAGCAGCTTTCATTTCTGTTGCAGTACGATAACACGTTAAAGTCGGTGCTGTGTGAGGAAGGCCTGCTGGACTGTGGGAAACTCTGATAACATTTCAGGTGGTCATTTACACCAGAAATTGTCAAACTAAAAGCAATGACATGCACTCAATTAGGCTAGGTTTATAGTTTTATTCATATTTAGGATTTCAGGTAGGATTTCAGTTAAACATATGTAATAAGTGTTTAACCATATGTACCATAATTTCATAATTTATAACCTTTTTTTTCTTTTAACACTGAATATAAGTAAAAAAATGTATTTAACTGTTCAAAAACTGTATGAACCCATCTCAGGTGACAAAATCGATTTTTTTGATCAGTTTGTCTGATGAAATGTGCATAAATGAGTTGAGATTTTTAGCGTAAAATTAGCAAATAATATTTTTGAGAGAATTGCATTGTTCCACCCATGATCTTCAGGAAACTGAGACGATGCAGCTTCCTGTTGAACATGTGACTTGCGGAATATTCCAGATATTTCATAGGGGTGAATGTGTTCAGATAACAGGGGTATTTTTAATTAAATGATAACACTGACAGTTAACTAAATATATTTTTATGTATGTTTCACAAATGAGATGTTAAAGGGATTCACACATTAATACATTCAGTATTTTTTTAATGCAAAAAATAAGTATTAATGATTATATTTCAGGGTAATGTGTAGTCCGCGGGCTGGGTTTTTCTAGCTGCTGTAGAGGTTTTATTAATGTTTGAAGTCATTTATTTGAAACATGCACATAGGTTTTTGTCAAGAACACTTTACGGTACATGTGTTTAAAATGACCTTTAATTTACGTACAGTACATATTTATAAATCACCAGTATTTTCATCACCATCATTTTAAACCAAAATGTTAGATACTGTATATTCATGCAGAACTTTTCTGAGTCACTCATTCTATTCTGTTCTGCACATCATTACATCCTGTTGCAAAGCTTTGTCATAAAATTATTATTCCGTAAAGAGACGGGACCCTAAAACGACACTAAACAGACCAATCAGGCTTTGCCACATGAGTGCAGTTATCGATGCACCTGTATTTCCCACAGACACTTTCCATTGCTGTGAGATTTCACCATGTGGCTCTCACTGATGGTCCTCCTGGCTCTCTGTGCCACGGGAAAAACAGAGGAAAACACGACGCAGAGTCCACCAGGAGAAGAAAGGCTCATCATTGCCAGAGGAAAACTGATCGTGAGTAGTTTTGTGGTTATGTTGCGAAATGATGCCAGGCAAAAACATATGTTATAACCAATCACACGGTCAGAGGACTTGTGTGGCACCGAAATATAGAATATAGAAAAAATGGACAGATTTGGGTAATGTTGTCACTTTGTGCAATTTTTGTCTGGTACATGGTATAAAATAATTAAGTACTTAAAAAAAAAAAAAAAAAAACTTTAAAAAGTACATGTCTTGTACATGGTACTTATAAAATGAGAGCTACAGTAGCTACAGTAGTTTCCAATTACATAGGACTGTACGATGGCTACGATGGTAATGAGATCAAAACCCATATGAATCAAACCCGTGCATTACATTGGTGTATTTTATACCACAGCGCTGTTGAATTCTCAAATCTAATTGGTTAGAAGGTATTGATTATTTTTCTAAAACAACAATTCAGACAGTAATTCCAGCTGCAAGGCAAATCCCAGGTTTGTATTAAAGCGCTCGTTCTAATATGTTATCGTTTCTATAGTAAGCAGTAATAGTTTTAACATGGGCTTGTATGGTGGACACTCTACATAAACAGATTTAACACATGTAAACGCATGAGACCTTTATGTAACATTTATGGAAGGAGTCTCCAGTCCCTGGGTTTTGTGATAATCAGGGTTAAATTTGCAACTTAAATTTTTCTGACATGGACAGTGGAGTTTACGATTTCTTAGCTAAGACATGCCGACAAGCTGTATTTAAAAAAAAAAAAAAAAAAAAAAAAATCTTGTTAAAGAAAGAGGAACTGGTGAGGGAACAACTACTTATAGCTTCTATAACAAGTGATTTGTTTTCCTCAACATTAAACGCAACTATAAATAAATAAAAATATAACGTGTCGTGTAGTATAAGAGGAATAAAACAGCTTGGGATTTGCTGGAAGAGAATCAGTTTTGAGATAGTAACAGTAACTCTGCTTCTCATAAGGCTGCATCACACTACTCTGTTGTTGATTATTTTCCTATAACAGCATGTCCTGTCATTTTAAAAAAAAATTCTGTATAGTATATCATCATATTGCTTTGAGTGTGGTACGCTTTATTCAGCTGTAAAGTCCGGTCTGTCTCCTGGTACTGTATGTAAACTGTGTGAGTACCACAGTGATGCTCCATGGTCAGTTACACCAAGAAAAGTGATAATACGTGCCACCTGAATAGCTGTTTTTAGCTAATCATAATAGTAACACCATGTCGACTTGTATTCTCAATATCACTATATGCCAATATTGTATGCCAATTCCTGTGTACTGCTGACTGAAGCTCAATACTGCAACTCACTATATTATCTACAGTAAATGCTAAACTGGCTTCTACCATAACCACCAGGAGAAGCAAAATGATAATCCGTCTGCTAATGGCTTTTTGTTTTCTCCTCCGAGGCTCCCAGTGTGGTGGGATGATCCATAAAGAAGATGCCAGAGCTCTACAAGTTTCTCATGGAGCGCTTGGCACTGTAGTATCCTCACATATTAGCATGAATTAGCATGAAAATAGCTGCTCAGATTCAGATACCATTTACTGTGAAGTGAAGCTTTGGTTTAGTGGGAATTTAAGAGGAGAGTTTTAGACGTTCAGCTTCAGTGAAAAGTAAAGTGATTTTAGAGCTGCTTTGTTTAAAAACATACAGTAAATGTGCAACTGGAGCATCGTTGAGTGGCTGTTTGCTTTAACCTGTGTGTAAAAGTCATAATCTGGAGTATGATTCAGGAGACAACAAAAACCCACGTCTTGTCTTCTACAATGAGAAGGATGAGGCGGTGAAGGTAAGATGCGCTTCTTTTGAATTTATACAGGCAAATATTATGCAAACGTTTCCGTAGCATAGCACTGCAGTGCTACAATACACCAGTCAATCAGGACAACCTTGGTTCACTTTTGGTAACTACGGTAACCAAATTCTGAATCTTGAAAATTGTATGGGTTTACTTTTGTACATGATGGTAACTATGGTTACCAAATTCTGAATCCTTAAAATTGCATTTACTTTGGGACTTTTGGTACTTTATGGTAACTATGGTTACCAAATTCTTCATCCTGATAATTGTATGGTTTTACTTTGGTACTTTATGGTAACTATGGTTACCAAATTTTTCATCCTGACTGGAAAGTTGACTCTTTTGATGGAATGCTGTTTATCTAATAGGCTAACATCTAAACATTGTGCATCATCTGAGGAAAATCTCCTCGCATGTTAGCGTGGACTAACATGAAAATTGTCAACTCTTTCTCAGAGAAAGAAAGAAAAGTCTTTTTTGTCCTCAGATTGTTCCATTGAAGAAGATGAAGGCAGATGAGATCTGTGATCTTCTGGACTCCCTTGGTTTCTACAAGAGGTCGCAGAAAGGCGAGGATGTCCCTGAAGAATTTAAGAATTTCCCCCTGAAGGCACCACGAGACGAACTTTGACCCCTGGTGGCCAACAGCTGCAACTGCACCATGCGAAATAATGACGCCTAGGACCTCAAGGCCTCACAATTGGGTCAGGTTCTGGGCTGAGATACAGTAGCTTTAGCTTGGTGCAGCAGCTGTTTGCAACTAATCACTTAAACATGATGAATTTCCTAATAAATGGTTTTGAAATCTTTGCATTGTGCATAAATCAATCATGGAAAAGTGTTCAATGCAATTCCATCCGACTGAATGAAGCAGCATCAACTTAGTAGGGATAATGAGAAATTCTTGTCAAGCCACTGATTCTGTCAGATCGAATGACTCTAAACAAAGTGTCTAATCACCACTGTCTAGAAACCAGAATGGTAACTGTTAAGCACCCGGTATATAGTTGGCACATTAAATCAGAATCCAGACGAAGCATATGCAAGACTAACGCTAATCCCCTGTCAGGGGGATTTAATCTGGTTAGCGTTTAGCCATCTGTCTCTAATCTCAGCTGACACAAGACAGAGCCTCAGAGGAATGAAGTGCAGCATGGCTGAGTGATTCTGTTAGGCCACCATGCCAGTGTTTTACAGCCCAATACCCCAGAATCTGAGAGTGGGTCTGGCGCACGCCAGTAGTGCCATATTTATCAACAACAAAACAAGAGATAGCGGTTATCTGGGAGGACATGGAGTTGCGAATGAAGGTGAGTGCTAACCTGAAGGTTACCTTTGAAAATTCACTTGTATTTTAATATGTTTTACAAATCCTGAGTCCTGATACTTGTGTGGTTTTACTGCTTTACTTTACGGTAGCTATGTTTGCCAAATTCTGAATCTTTATAGTTGCTTGTTTTTACTGTGGTACTGTACAGTATGTATGGTTACCAAATTCTTTTTTTTTTTAAATTGCAGAGTTTTACTTTTTACTTTGTTAATTTATGCTAACTTTGGTTACCAAATTCTGAATCCTGGTTTTACTCTTTTTGGTTTATGGTAATTATGTTTACCAAATTTTCTGAATCAAGATAATTCCATGGTTTTACTGTAATACTTCTTGTAACTTCTTTTATCTATATACATATTTATTTATTTATTTATTTATTTATTTATTTATTACCAAACTTGAATCCTGGAATTCATGTGCTACCATGTGATACTGTACATTATGGTAGTTACAGTCACCATGAAACTACAATTTTAATATGGTATCTTATGATATTGTAAGTCTATTAAACTCTATTTCACTATCTGTCTTTACATAAATTGCAGTATAAAACTATTACACTTAATGAGCAAAATTTGGGTTAACAAAACATAATAAAATAGAATAAAATTACTAAATAAAAACTAAAATCCTTAATCAAATGCAGAGTTCTACATAGATAAGTTTTTAGTGTTGGTGACTCACTGCTCAAGGGTCTCCGGTTCAACCCTGAGCGTTCACATTTCTTTGGAAATTTATCTTCCAATACTCTGATTTTCCTCTGTCCTGCAGGTGGATTGGATACTCGTATAATTTCAAATATATGTTATTTCATTTCAGTTTTCCGTTTCTAATTTTTCAGTGCTGGAACTTAGTGCCTAAAGCTTCTTAGTTCCACCTCTTTTCCTTAAAAAGCCAACCGTAATGCATTTATCGTTTCAACAGAGTGTTTAAAAAGCGTCAGACACTCAGTCGAGGTGAGAGAACACATTTATGGCATTTTGGCAGACGCCCTTATCCAGAGCAATTTACATTCAACTCATTTATACATTTGAGGGTTAAGGGCCTTGCTCAAGGGCCCAGCAGCGGCAGCTTGGCGATGCTACCACTGCCACACACTGAGTGGGTGAAAGTTGGGGGAAAGAGAAGGCCTGTCAGTGAGTTCTTTGCAGTTAATATTTACATGACAAGCAGCAGAGGGCTTTAAAAATATCTCCAACACATTTACAGTTTCCAGCAAGGTTTCCTCTCATCTCCCTCTGCAGATGCTTCTCTACTTCAATATGTTCTTCTTTCCTTTCTGGTGGCTCTCCGAGATCGCCATGCTGGACTTAAAGGTGTGTCTTAGTCTTTCAAGCTTAGCCTTTCAAATATTTGTGCTTTAAATAAAATGTAGGCGGATGGTGAAAATCCAGGACGGTTTCATATAAAAAGCAATTTTTTATTCTATATTACTGTATTGTGAAACATTGGCTTAGCATTAAATGACCATATCTTATAAATATTATTTCTATTATTAGAAATAATTATTAATAGACCTTGAAGTTAGACCTTGGGCTGGCATAGAGACCTGGAATTTAAACTATCATTGGACTGAAGGTCCAGACAACTTGCTATTTAATAAATAGTCCAGCCAAAAATGATTTAAAAAAAAAAAATTATTATTACTCCAAATGTATTCGATTTATGAGATTTGCTTCTAGTTTTAGAATGAAGCATGGAACCAGTGAGGTAATATGGTGGTTATTTTTCAACAAGTTGTAGCCACAAATTAATATGTTAAGGCCATGAGTTAAGTTTGTTGAGAAATCAATTAAATCAGCCCACTGTGGCGACAGGAGCCAGTATGGAGATAACTAACAATATTACAGTCTTGGAATGAGGCATTAAACATACTGGAATCACTGGCATTGTTAAAGCATCACCTTAAACTACTTCTCAGAGTGAATTTTGCCTGTTTCCACCAAATAATTAACTCGAGGCCACATATTAACTATGACGTTCCCACAGCGTATTTGTGGCCACAACTTCGGTATCATAATAATTAATGGTCATGAAATACTTCTTGATATATTCAATATATTATATTAATATATTAACTTGTGGCGATGCGTTATTGAAAAATAACCACCATGTCACCTCAGTGGCTTGAGAGCTATGAGGCTAAAAAGTAAGCAAAGGATATCAGAAAGATCAAAATGTCAAACAAGACAAAGCAAACAAGACATATTAAGATGTTTTGGCTGATTTAGGGTAGATGGGAAACTGTATAAATTCATTTTCACTGAATTATTCCTTAATAACGGTTTGAGAGAAACGTATGATAATTATTGTAAAACTCTAAATGAGTTATCTTGTTTCTATTTTTTTAAACCCAGTTCACCCTACTGCCTGGATATTACCAGTGCCTGATGGTGGGTGGAATGGTAATAATTAGCGTGCTTGAGGTTCTCCGTGTGTACCTCGGCTACGTTGGGAACCTGAAAGAAAAGGTAATGTGAGTATGATTAAGATAAAGTGTGTGTGTTTCAGTGTGCATGTGTTCAGAGTGCTTCCCTCCTCTCTTCAACTGTAAGGTCCCGGAGCTTGCTGCTTTCTTGCTGATCTCTTTAGCCTTCCAGCTGCCCATCCTCCTCTTCTTCCTCACTGATGAAGGTCTGCTAATCCTCCCTCTGGAGCGAGTAGTGCACTCTCTGTATCTGGCCTTCCTTCTGGGCGAGGTGTTGTCTTCATTTGTGGCTCTGAGGGTCATGACACGGAAACTCGCTCTGCAGTTCCACCTCAGGCAGTTCAGGCCTGTAGACACATCCTCTATGTTCAGCTTCTCTTGTGGAAACAGGAGTGTGTTACCGGTTCTCGCTACGGTCAGAGACATCCAACCGTAGTGATTAGACATAGGAGCTGTGTTTCATTTGAAGTTACCTGTCTCACTGGGCAGCATTTGGACTGTAAAGGAACCATCATTCATCATAACTTTTACCTCTGTGACTGTGACAACAGTTTATTCCCAAGGAGGCTGGGGATATTAGTTTATTCAGGGTTTCTGATTCAGCTACAGAGTAACCCACAAATAATTTTTTTAATATTAGGGAAGGACATAAAAATAAAAAGTTCCTAGTCTAAACACTGGGTGTCACTATCATGCAACCGGACAAGCTTCCCTTCTCTTCTTTCTGCTTTTCAAAAACAATACTGAAATAAAATATAGTAATCAGAGATTCTGAGTAGACATGAAAACTTATATTCCCTCATTACTCCATTCCTATGTTAGATATTCCAATCTGCAGATCTGTTATACAATCTTGATGAAACTGATTCAATTTCCTGGGAACTTTGTAAAAACAGGCCCAAAAAAAAACAAAAAAAACAACTGTAAAAACTTTAAATCTGTCATTTGCTGACTTAAACTGAAAAGCAATTTAATTAACCTGGCCTTTACACATTATGTATATATTATTAGGACAAATAGCATGTGGCCTGTGTTAAGCTGTGTAATACACATCATGACCACATGGTGGCGCAATAAAACAATTACACTTACAGCAAACCCTACTGCCAGTAAGCATTCATGGGATGACTCATCACGCTAGTTCTCATGCGGCACACACACACACACATACACACACACACACAAACTGCAGTAGGGAATACCACTAGTGTCTGTGTTAATCATAGTAAAACCTTTAGTAGTATGTGAGAATGTGTTCTTTTTTTTTACATGGCAACTTTAGTAATATGTAAATACAGGTATGTATTGGGGGGGGGGCGGGGGGGGGACTGATCATAATTTTTCTACAAAATCCTTTTGGATTTACATAAACCGTTATAACACTTTCTTTCTCTGTATTATTAGCATTTCCCTTGCTAATGGCAATGGCGGTGTCTTTAAAATGGCAGTTTATACCACAGCGCTGCTGACTTCTCGAATCTGATTGGTCAGAAGGTGTTAATTAATTTTCTATAACAGCAGCTCTGACAATAATTCAAATTCACACATTTATATTAATGCATTTGTTCTAATATGTTATCATTTCTATAATAACATACCCCCCCCCACACACACACACACAAAAAAAAACACTTGTATAATTTTTTCATATGGAGAACACATTTATTTATAAAGGAGTCTCCAGTTTCGGTGCTTTATAACAGCCAGAGGTCAAGCTGTAACTTCTGCCATGGGAAAGTCTTTTATATCAGTTTATTGGTAAGATGACAACCTGAGTTTTTGTCATATTAACTTAAGAGAGTGAAAAATAGAGAGGCTGGTCATGGAGACTGCTGTTTATAGCTGCTATAACGTAAGTGATAACAGGGACTAACTTGTTTTGTGGACGTTACAAAACATTAAACATGAATAAACCACTATAAAGTGTGTCATTCTTTAATAAATAAAAATCATAATCAATGGCAAATCCTATGAGAAAGTCTGAGAGGAATAAAATACATCATGACCTGCTGTTATAAGAAAAAATATCAACTGCACGTCAGGCCACGTCTTTGACTATTGCTCAATATCAACAGATGCTATTCTGAATACACTATAACGGATGCTGTTGCAGTCAGTGTATATGAGGGACACTTTTGATTGCTGTTATGGATTCTGGAAGTGATGATGATGGTGATGATGATGATGATGATGATGATGATGATTTTTGTCTCATCAGAGTTAGGAGCTGAACTCTGGAACACTGCTGCTGCTGCTGCTCCAGATGTTCTGCCATCTTTCATTTGTGTTAACTTTTATCCCAGAATTCTTAATCCACTTGTAGCTTCACAGTTTAGCAGTTTAAAAAAAACAGGAAAGATGGTTTTGTTTTTATGATGTTGTTGGGAGTATAAATTCTGTGAGGGTTTTGTATTTTCATTTATTTGCTGTTCTATTTTCAAAGTTAATTGTACTATAAACAGCAGGTCCAACGCTTTCAAAACACGACCTTTTAAACCGATCAGAGGCCGTGTTATTCAATCATTACACTAATCTGGGGAAATCTGGGGACTCAGCAACGGGTTTGGGTGCGTCATCAAGCTTTCTGTGATAGAAAAAAAAGTATATATATATATATAAAACATGACATATCTATTTGAAATGGTGGCATTTTTATTGACTGTTAACCCTAAGTATCAAAAATAGGCATACACTTTTAAGCATAACATATATAGCTATGGTCATGTGACTCTTTATAACACCAACATGAAATTAAGACAACTTGTAATTTTATACGCTATAGTTTGCTTTTTGATCATAAATACATCAAGCTGCATCACATCCCAGATCCGAAACTGGTGTCTGGTGGGTTTGAAAGGGTTTAATCACAGCAGCAACTGAAGTGGAACTCGAGTGTCTTGACTTGACCAGAAAGCTATTCAAGTCTAGTTTCAGAGACTGATCCCCCCCAGACTTCTAAATGACGGTGTATTGTAGAAATTATCTTTGTAATATGGGGTGTTTGATGTTTGATCGGTAATCTGTATATCTTAATACTGTATGTTTTATAATTTTGTTTATTTTAAATTGTGGTTTAATTAGTATTGATGTTTTATTGTAACAGTAAAATAATTCAGAGTTCTTCGTTGACGAACGTCTTGAAGAACCTGTAATAATGCTTAAAGTCAATAAACAACAATGATAAACAACAGTAAGTATCAATGATAAAAAGTCCATTTTCCAAGATAAACACTAATGTTACAGCTAAATATCATGGGTGTAATTTTATAATTTACACCTGCACAGGTACAAAAAAAATTTTTAAATCTGACATTTGTACAGCAGTCTCTTTTTCTTGCTCAGTCTTTATTATCCGTGTGTGTGTGTGTGTGTGTGTGTGTGTGTGTGTGTGTGTGTGTGTGTGTGTGTGTGTGTGTGTGATATAATATATCTCCCTAATTACAATATTACAGCTGTACCAGCCTCTGGTTATGGCTCCTTTAAAGGTTTTTAATGAGCACTTTGGGGCTCCGTTGGAACTGTTGAAGCACCTGAAACAATCCACCCATGAGCATGATGCTTTCTTTAGAATTGCTTTAGGGAACAATAGGGTTTGGAGATGTTTTATTTTTGTATAATAAAGAAGAAATAAAGAGAGAGATATATATACAGTACCTGATGAGGTGGTGGAGTCATAAAATGTCTATTTTTACCTCCATACCATGCACGACATTTTTAAATATACTGTATGTAGTTCTGAATATCAGAGTGGTTTTGATCAATTTGGAGTAATTAATTAAAGTGTGAGAATGATCATAGTGACATCTATGACCAAGCTGCTTAATTCTTGATTCTGATTGGTCAGAAGGTGCTGATTAATTTTCTAGAACAGCAGCTCTGATAGTAGTTCTGGCTACTAATCTCTTGGCTACTAATTTTCTTAATCTCTCAAGAAAAATGTTTAATTGCTGATTATTTAACATTTATGGAAGGAGTCTCCAGTGTCAGCGTCAGTAGTTTCCAGTCACTTGGTAACATGACAAGCTTTTTCCCTCTTATTCAAGAGAGAGATCTGCTATAACATGAGATATAACAGGAACTAAACTGTTTCATGGAGATGCTCCATAACAGTAAATGCAACTCTAAATGGATAAAAAGAAGTCTGTATATGAATTTAAAAAAATGTGCATTGGCAAATTGCTGCAGTATAATCGCTGTTATTGAAAAATATTCAACTTTGAAGTGGTAAAATTTCTGGTGACATCTCTGATTACTTTCCTATAACTTTCCTATGCTTTGTTGTGTCTTATTCCTTACGTATTAACAACTTTGTCCATTGTTAATGTCTGGATCCATCATGAAACTGTTAAACAGTTGGACACCAGGAAAAAAAAAAAAATGCATCAAAAGATTAAAAAGTGTGTCTCGCAAGAGAATCATATCTATACTATTGCAGGCGTATTACAGAAAGAAACTAAAGTGTAATCATATTTCTCTCCCGAGTAAGTAACCATGAGACCTCACCCTCTGTGGCCTCTCGTGGCCGCAGCTTAATGACTTTGCCCTCCATCATTTGGAAAGAGATAGAAGCTACAGAAAAGGGGAGAGGGGGGGGGAAAAGAAGCAGCAGGCTTGGGAATGGAAAAGCACTCTGGAGATCAGGGCTCTTGAATGCCCAGACCTTGTGTGCTTGAAGAGTGAGATGAATTAATACATTTTGGACACGGAGAGATGAGATGAAATGGACGGAACAGCACTGGCACACTTAAACATACTGATTCACTAGTGCTAGAACTGAGAATAAAGCCTTGCACTCCCTGCTTACAGGGTATTGTGTGTATTCCAGCATAGTGATTGTAAATGACTCTCTAATTTCTGCGAAAGTGACTGAGAAGAAGCTGTAATGAGGACAAAGTTTAGACCTGGTTGTGTAGAGCCACTCATTTTCTCCAAGCATTTTTTTTTCTAGGTCTGTCATTCTGTAGTCTGTATGTGCAAGTTATGATGTAGGTAGATTCACTGGAAAACATATCATGGAGTTAATATTTGATAAATATTTCACATAATAGTGTGCTCTGATATTCTATTTTTACATTAAAATTGGTCAGTGGATGATCAGAAGATCAGACATCATTGATCAGTGAGTCCAAGGGAGCAAAATTAACCATGCTTTCTGAGTGGGAGGGATGAAATATTCTCTATTACCTGTCAATCACAGTGACACTAGCTGATCGTGGGCGTCTGTGAGAACATGTATGTGGAAGAGGGCGGATAACGTTTTCCTCCAAGTGTGTAATGCTGCCCTGTGACACAGCGTGAGCAGAAGTTTGAAGAGATGTGGTTGGCTGGCTTCACATGTCTTGGAGGAAGAATGTGTCAGCAGTCACCCTCCTGAGATAAGAACCTAGAACCCCAAAAATTTAGGTGACATGGTGGTTTAGTGGTTAGCACATTTGCCCCACACCTCCAGGGTTGGGGGTTTGAGACCTGCCTCCACCTTGTGGTCTCCTCATGTTTTCTCCAACAGTCCAAAGACATGCATTGGCATCTCTAAATTGTTCCTTGTGTGTGTGTGCAACTGTGCCCTGCAATGGGTTGGTAGCCTGTCCAGGATGTCCCCTGCCTTGTGCCCTGAGATCCCCGGGATAAGCTCCAGGACTCCCCATAACCCTGTGTAGGATAAGTGGTATAGAAGATGGATGTTGTGAATTCTGGCAAACAGCGAAAAAATATAGACGATTTTGCCCAAAATTGGGCTTTTCTGCATACGTCAAGTTTAAGAAACCATGCACATACACAATTTCTTAATATATATAAAACAAATGCAGTTGTTACTATAGAAACAATAACATAGTGCATTAATATATAAACTTGTGATTTGCATCACAGGGTTCCTGTCATATATTTTACAACCCAGTACAGTCCAGTATCATTCAAAAGTATAAGCACGCATGATTGCAAGAATGTTTTTCTTTTCTTTTCCTGTTTTTAAAGCTTCCCATTAATGCAGTGTGAGTAAATGAGAAATTCAGCCTACAGGGGATTGTGCCAATTTTACAAGAATGGTGCACATTTCCACCACCATATAACATGTAAAATGCGAGCTATCCACTGGGAACGGGAACGTGATGGATGTCACTGGATGGATGGCTTCATTTCATGTTGACACTTTGCTGATAAATTTTCCTTTGAGAACTGATTGCAGCCTGTTCCACATGAGACTGATTTGATCACTGGGTAAAAGAATGGCATTGTTAGTTAGAGACATGTGTTTATGCACAGACGATGGATGAGAGTAGTGAAGGACCATTGTAGTGTAGGCTGTTTTGTAAAGAGGTCATTTAGTTAGTTTGAATGTAGACTTTGCTGGAAAATCATTTGACGCTGCACTGTAAACATACGTCAAGTCGGTGAAGTGGATCTGATGGCTTATAACAAAATCTACAAGATGTGCAGGACTTTTTCTGGGAGAAAACACAATAGCATGGTGTTTAGTATCTATTCAATCAGACGTGATGATATTTTTGAGGATGGAAATTGCACAATTGTCATTAAACTATTCACCCACTCAAGAGTTTAACAACTTGTCATCCCTTTACAATGAAAATTAGGTTCAGTGGTGTCTTTATTAAAAAAAAAATCTTTTTTAAAGTTATGGTATGGTTTGACATTTGTTAATTAGACTTGAAGAACACCGAGTGTCTAAAACGCAATGGGAGTTTGGCATAAGTTTGAGTTCTGCTACACTTTTGCAACCACATAGCGAGCCATATTTAGCCGCACTGCAACCGTCATGCCCTTCAGGCATCCTGCAGAGCTTTTTTTTTTAGTGAAATGAACTTTCTTGTGGACACATCAGAAAGTTTAATCAGAGCTCTCAGCCCAAGTCTAGAGCACTCTTTCCTTTAACCGCAGCATGAGCCTCCTCCTTAAAATTACTGTAAAGCAATTCAGAATCCTTTCCCTCCTGACCAGCAGATTTAGCAGGAGAAGTATTTGGTCTCATTTATCTTGCTGCATTTGCCTTGCCAACACTGCCAGGCCCTTAATTTAGAGAATCACATTTTCAATTTGTCTGGCCGTCAGTGTCGGACGGGGGGAGAAACGATGATCTGAGCCGCTGCAGGTGGTGGAAACGTGGCTGGGGACGTTGATGAAAATGGCTCAACACTGGTGTCGCTTTAATCTCGAGGTTTTTTTTGTGACAGTGCCTCAGCCTGTTAGCGAGCTGGCGCTGGCATTAATGACTCAAGCTTCGGTGTGGATCCCAACGTTTAATACGCGGGGCTAGAGCTTCAATTTCACGACGATGAGATTTGTGTATCGGGATTTTCCTCGCTCTCTATTAAAAGTTTATTCAGCAACCCTGTTTGTTAGAGACAAGAGGGAATAGATCAATTTATATTGTGGTGCAGGGGGAATTGGTTGACGTAAAGCAGTTAATGAAGGAGAGAAATTGGTTGTATGGCTTGTGGCAGCAAAAATACAAAAAAAGAGCAAGAAAGGTAATGTCTGCAATGAAAGAGGTTTTCATTTGGTAGCGTTTCCATGCATTGACTGCATTTAAGTTAGACAGGAAAGAAAGCATTCTGCTTGTCAAGGTTCGGCTAAAAATTGTCCAGAGTCGTAGTTTATGAAGGCCAGTTTTCAATTGATTCAGTCTCAAATAGGTTCAAAAATGTAATTTGGACAGGAATCACATTCTCCACTGTAGCGTGACTGTCCTGCCTGATGTGAATACAGTCTTGCATTTCTTGGTGTATATATAGTGGTGCTTGAAAGTTTGTGAACCCTTTAGAATTTTCTACTGTATATATCTGCATAAATATGACATAAAACATCAGCAGATTTTAGCAGTATTTTAAAAAAGTAGACAAAGAGAACTCAATTAAACACATCAGACAAAAATATTATACTTGGTTATTTAGTTATTGAGGAAAATTATCCAATGTTACATATTTGTGAGTGGCAAAAGTATGTGAAACATTAGGATTAGCAGTTCATTTGAAGGTGAAATTAGAGTCAGGTGTTTTCAATCAATGGGTTGACAATCAGGTGTGAGTGAGCGCCCTGTTTTATTTAAAGAACAGGGATCTATCAAGTCTGATCTTGTTTGTAGAAGTGTATCAAGGCATGAACAAAGGAGACTTCTGAGGACCTCAGAAAAAGAGTTGTTGATGCTCATCAGGTTGGAGAAGGTTACAAATCCATCTCTAAAGTGTTTGGACTTCACCAATCCACAGCCAGACAGATTGTGTACAAATGGAGGAAATTTAAGACCATTGTTACCCTCCACAGGAGTGGAGACCAACAAAGATCACTCCAAGAGCAAGACGTGTAATAGTCTGCGAGGTCACGAAGGAACCCAGGGTAACTTCTATGCAACTAAATGTCTCGCTCACATTGGTTAATATTCATGAGTCCACCATCAGGAGAACACTGAACAACAGTGGTGTGCATGGCAGGGTTGCAAAAAGAAACCAATGCTCTCCAAAAAGAACATCGCTGCTTGTCTGCAGTTCAAAGATCATGTGGACAAGCCAGAAGGTTATTGGACACATGTTTTGTGGGTGGATGAGACCAAAATAGAACTTTTGGGTTTAAATGAGAAGTGTTATGTCTGGAGGAAGGAAAACACTGCATTCCAGCATAAGAACAGTATCCCATCTGTGAACCATGGTGGTGGTAGTATCATGGTTTGCGCCTGTTTTCCTGCATCTGGGCCCGGACGGCTTGGCATCATTGATGGAACAATGAATTCTGAATTATATCAGCAAATGTGAAAGGAAAATGTCAGAACATCTGTCTGTGAACTAAATCTCAATAGATAGTGGGTCATGCAGCAAGACAGTGGCTCTAAGCACACAAGTCGTTCTACCAAAGAATGGTTAAAGAAGAATAAAGTTAAAGTTTTGGAATGGCCAAGTCAAAGTCAAGTATAATATTTTTGTCTCATTTGTTTAACTGGGTTCTCTTTGTCTGCTTTTAGGTGTTGTGTGCAAATCTGATGATGTTTTAGGTCATATTTATGCAGAAATATAGAAAATTCTAATGGGTTCACAAACTTTCAAGCACCACTGTACACTACCAGAACCTGGACCTGAGTCACATATTAATGAGAACTTTGTCACCAGTTAGCATCTGTTTAAGTGTTTCAGTGCTGGGATTTGTAGCAGACACAAGGACAAAATGAGATACACAGACTGGTGGCTCAGTGGCATTGGTATGCTGTGGGGGTCTTTTATTTATTTTGCTGGCATGGTTTGCGTCTACTTCTCCCTGTAGAGAGAAGAGCCACTCCAAATCATATAGAGTTCTTTGACTGATCCTTGACCTTTATCCTCTGATTTGTTGTTTTTCCATGTTTTTCGTTTAATTTGCTACAGTCTGCACAGACTCACAGAAATTGGCCAACTCTCTAGTTTTGGTGATTCTGTGCCCACTGTAGCCTCAGATTCCTGTTCTAGGCTGACAGGAGTGAAACCTGATGTGGACTTCTGTTGTTGTAGCCCATCCAATTCAGGGTTCAACATGTCGTTCATTCTGAGATGCGTTTCTGCTCACCACGGTTGTAAAATGTGGTTATTTGACTTACTGTAGCCTTCCAGTCAGTATGAACCAGTCTGACCATTCTCCTCTGACCTCTCTTATAGGCCGTACAATAAGGAGTTTTTTGATTGTTGCAGCCAAAAATGTTTGATTTTAAAAATGTGTGATGCAACTTGCAGAGGTTATGTGCTTTATTTGCTGCAAGCAGGAGAACAGCTCTCACATAACCTATATCAGAAAATATTGATAGAAGTATTCAATGCTGCGTCTTGGCACTGAGATATATTAGTCCAAATTAATCCTCTAAAAAAGTGTTCAACCTTGTAAATAGTGCAGTTTAACTGTGAAAAATACCCAGAAAAAATGTAAAAGCAAATTTTACAGATAATTTCCCACCGCTTCATAATTTATCCACCCAAAACCTTATAACCACTCAGGATTATATCTAACAGACTTGATGCTAGCATTAATACTAGTATTATTATAATTGATTTTATGTCTGATTGACAATGCTGAGAGGATTCTTGATCTAGTCACGACACGCCATTGCAGTTTGCATCATCAGTTCTTTTTTTTCCCTCAAGCCCTCTGGCTTGGCCTCAGTTCTCTGTTACAGAAATATACTGCTTCATTTTGTTATTATTACAAGCACTGACAGCAACACTGAGTTTGATTTCCTATTTAGCCTACTTCGCATTTTACTTGGCCACGCTTCACGGGACACTCGGGCAAATGGAAAATGTTTCATAATATAAAAACTAAGTACTGGGAATAGATCTCAAATTCCATAACTGACTACAAACTGTGAGCATCAGGACTCGAAAACCCATTTGGATATAGATATGGAGGGGGTTTGTCCAAGAAAAATGGCACAGTGTAAAAGGGTATGTATGATTAAATATACTAAAAATAAATGTAAATAATTGTAGGACAGATTAATAACATCCATTCTGAAACATGGGATGCTAGGAAGCTATTCCTGTTAGTGTCTGATTTATATTATTTAGATATACAGTGTATTACAGTGGGTTATACTGAGTAAAGTAATGAGTGTTAAATAAAATGTCATTTTCAACCTTCTGACATTCCAAGACCTTTACAAATGTTGCAAAGGACCCTTCATGTTGCAAAGGACGCTTCATGTTGCAAAGAAGGTTATGGCAGATCAGGGGGAGCATTTTAATTGATTTTATTTGTAAGGAAAAAAAACACAGATTTAGAATATCAAAGCTCCAACTCCAAAAACCGTAAAAGTGGATTAGTGTTACCTTATATTTTTGCCTTCGCTTGCCTTCTTCGAAATCCTGTAACCTGGCAAAGGCTCATGGTTTGTTCTTCTAGTCTCTCTATGAGGTGTCTGACTGTAGGGAAAACTATAAAATATTAAACAATCCTCTCCTTTGCAGTAGCATACATGTTTAGTGAAACTGGATAGCTTGTCGTCTGCTCTAATTCCACTTAAGGTACTCAAGTTAGGAGTTGTAGTGTATTGCACTACAGCTGAGTAAAATACAGGGTGTCCCAGGAGTCTCCATACATAGGGGAAATGAACAGTTTTTAACCAAATGTCTTCCAAATTTTTTCATACTTAGTTTCTACTATATATCTTTTTTTTCAGCCTTTAAGAACGCCTTTGACAAAAGAAGAACGTATGGAAATCATTCTCATGGTTGGATCAGGAAGCTGTCGCAAGGTTTTGATGGACTTTAACAGGACTTTAACTTGTTTAGCTCTCAATATTATATGTCTTTATTAATGTTTACTAACCTTAGTAAAAAAATATATTAAAGTTTTAAAAAATAATAATAATAATTTTTGTGCCTGACTACACTGAACGCTATTTAAATATTTTTTAAAAATATTTTACACCTGAATGTTTTAGACGTTGGAAGATACATTATTATTATTATTATTGTTACTACTACTATTACTATTATATATATATATATATATATATTTGATATTCAGATAGAATCAAAGTTCATATACAGTATCATGCAATTTTAAGGTTAAAATAAGGTTAAAGAATCTTGATATGCGTATAAATAATTTATGCATTGAATTTTTAAAATGCTTTTCCATCATTATGGGTGTCTCCGTACTGTGAAGAATGATCCCTGATCATCAGGATATAACTTATGCAACTGAATAAAAATTCTTGGCCAAGACTGAAATGTAGGGCACGATGGACCAAAAACTGAGGGAAGGAAGGAAGGAAGGAAGGAAGGAAGGAAAGAAAGAAAGAAAGAAAGAAAGAAAGAAAGAAAGAAAGAAAGAAAGAAAGAAAGAAAGAAAGAAAGAAAGAAATGGTTTACTGACCACAAAATCAAGGTCCTGCCATGGCCATCCCAGTCCCCTGACTTGAAACCCATAGAAAACCTGTGGGGTGAACTGAAGAGAAGAGTCCACCAGCGTGGACCTCGAAATTTGAAGGATCTGGAGAGATTCTGTATGGAGGAATGGTCTCAGATCCCTTGCCATGTATTCTCCAACCTCATCAGGCATTATAGGAGAAGACTCAGAGCTGTTATCTTGGCAAAGGGAGGTAGCACAAAGTATTGGATAAACCTGTGTTTTGTTTGCAGTTGTTTGATATACATGAGAGCAGAGTATTGTTGTGAATCTTCTGAACAAAAGATCAAAAGGTTAAACAATAAAGACAATTTTTCACAGCCTTCTTTGCTCATATTTACCAAGGGGGCCAATATTAGTGGAGGGCACTGTAGCCCTAAATTGCATTTAGAACATCCAGAAGTAAATGTAAGAGTAAACACTGTTGACAACAACAACAACAACAACAACAACAACAACAACAACAACAGTAATAATAATAATAATAATAATAATAATAATAATAACAATAATAATAATACATATTATTATTATTATAGTAATAGAAGTAACAGTATCTTCATACACTAAAAATATTTCAGATGCATTTTAATACTGGCAATATAAGAAAGCTGAATAGCAAGAGTTTGTGTTTTCCAAATCTCTGGAGCATAAAATAAAAATAATTTAAAAATTAAAAAACATGAACGGCAAATACTCCCGCTTTCTTTGATGAAACATGCTCGAGCTCTTCATGTTCATCTGGCTGTTGAACGTTCATTTAATATTTATTTTATGGGTTTGCTCACTTGTGGTCTATTTGTCTAAAGTTCGCTTAGCACTGATGCATTTTGTTTTCATGGTCATTAGAAGTCATAAAAGCACTTTTAATGTCATCTGAGTTCTTCTGCCAAATTCTGAAGTCAGTGCCATTGCCATCGCCATCACCAGTCCTCCAGTTAATGCTCATGCTGCACGTCGTGGAGGCATCAAAGGTCCTCAGAGGGCTGTCACACTTTACGCTGAATTACAGGAGCGAGTTTGTGGTCCCGTGTGTGGGGTGAAACACAGCCTGGTGTCATGGGAGTGACACACAATTTCCCCGACACCCATAAAAATGAATAGAACAGTAAATAATTGAACTATAATGCGATGAATCTTGGATACATTATTCAGATCTGCAGACAGTCAGAGCTTGGAAAGTGTCATTTAGAGCAAATGATTTGGTATTATACTCTACAGTGGGCTGTAAAAATTTTTATAGTGATAGTCATTTTTTAACTGTCATTTTTTTTTAGCACTTTGGCTCTGTATTGTAACGAAAATTCATCAACTCAATGATTGCATCTGAAGTGAAATAATGGCTGCTTTATGTTCTTAAAGGGTTTCTGCAGAAATACTACCATCATGCTTTCGGAAGCTGCTTAAATAATGGTGCATAAGTAAGGAATAAAATACAACTTTTACCAACCCAGTTGATTATTTCCCTATGACATTTTGTCCTGAATTGTTTTATTCCTCTCATACTACATCAATTTGCCAATAAGTACCATTTTTATGTATTTTTATTTATTTTATTTTATTTTTAGCAGATTATAGTTATGTTTAGTGTTGTGGAACATCCACAAAACCAATTAAATTCCTGTTATCACTTCCACTATAGCAGCTATTAATACTTATCCCCTCCCCAGGCTTTTCTCTCTATATATGGAAGTTAACAAGACAAAAATAAACACATTTTGTCATGTTATCAAAAAACAAACAAAACAAACAAAACAAAAAAACAACAACAATAAAAAAAATAAAAAAAAACTCATTTGTCTTGAAGACTTTCCTGTGTCTGTAAAATCACTGGCCATTGCAAAGCGCTGACACTAGAGACTCCTTCCATAAATTATAAATAAACAACTCCTTACACAACACGTCAGCATATCAACAATTATATGTTTTTCTTCATTAAATAACAAACTTTTTTTTTTTAATCTAGTTATTAGTTTTATATTATGTGGAGTGTGTTGTAATACAATTTATAACCCAATATGAAGAAGTCATAAGGATAAACTAAAGAGAGTCATAAGCTGTTTGTCTTCCGAAAGATAATGTAATAAAGATGTCCATCTATGCTGTCAGTATGGAATATTGCATTGCATAAATGACTATTTTATACAATCAAATGCTTTGATATAAAATATCAGTCTTATCAGTTTGTCCTTTATATTACAGCTTAGGTTATTATCTGTTTTAGTGCAGTCCTTACTGACAATCACTGTTTCCCATATATTGTATTAAATATTCCAAGTCAGTAGCACATTTGCATATGTCAGGCTTGGACCAGACTAACGGAGACATACACTGGTTAAAAATAACACAGAGTTATGTTAAGGGGGAAAAAATGACACAATGCAAACAGAGTGGAAATGGCAATCAAGGAAAGGCAAAGTAAAAATAAAAAATAAAAAAAAATAAAAAAAATGGTTTATTGACAACAAAATCAAGGTCATACCATGGCCATTCCAGTCCTCTGACTTGAAACCCATAGAAAACCTGTGGGGTGAACTGAAGAGGAGAGTCCACCAGTGTTTGAAGGATCTAGAGAGATTCTATTTGGAGGAATGGTCTCAGATCCCTTGCCATGTATTCTCCAACCTCATCAGGCATTATAGGAGAAGACTCCGAGCTGTTATCTTGGCAAAGGGAGGTAGCACAAAGTATTGACTACACACCTACTGTATATATTTTTGGATAAACCTGTTTTGTTTGCAGTCGTTTGATATCCATTAGAGCAGAGTAGTTTTGTGAAATTGTTTAACAAAAGATCAAAAAGTTAAACAATAAAGATAATTTTTGACAGCCTTCTTTGCTCATATTTACCAAGGGTGCCACTCTTAGTGGAAGGCACTGTATAACAACCTCCACTCTTCTGGGAAGGCTTTCCACTTGATTTTGGATTGTGGCTGTGGATATTTGCCCATTCAGCCACAAGAGTTTTAGTGAGATCAGGCACTGATGTTATGCGAGGAGGCAACGATGTTCATCTCAAAGGAGTTCAGTGGGGTTGAGGTCTGTGCAGGACACTAAAGTTCTTCTTCACCAACCTTGGCAAAACATCTCTTCATGGACCTTGCTAGTGTCTTTGAGGTGCTCAATACTTCACAAAAGTTGGAAGTGCCTATAACTTTGTCCAAATGTAAGTGGTAAACAGCATTCATAACTAAGTCTAGGCATAATGAATAATTAGTAATGCCATATGGCCTGGTGTCCAAATAAAATTGGCCTTATAGTGTATATTCAACATTCTTGTGATCAGTCAGGACTACAAACAGATATAAAAGCTCCCTCCAAACAGTGCCTCCATTCTCCTGGTACCAGTTTGCAGGGGAATGTTTTTGGCTACTAGATAGCTCTTATTGGGATTACCATTTTTAATAACAATATGACCTCTGCCTCTATTTCTGAACCATCTACTGGACAATTCTACTATGAACAACGGATCTGTGTGCTTAAGTATGGAAAGCTGTTAGTGCGTGAAAGGCTTGTTACATTTGTTCTTTCCACTGCAGAGTACAGCAGCCGTACAACGGTGGCTGCTATTCTACTAAACTCTCTAACTGAGCATGTATAAACTTTTTCAAAGTCAAGGAAGTGCTGACTCTTTTCAAGGATTCTCTTGAGTACTGCTCTGACGTGAGTGACGTGGACACTAAATGACAAGGAATAAATGAAAATATCATCAATGCTAGGTATTAAAAAGGGGGGGGGGGGTCATTGACCTGGCCATATGGCATTAAGTATTCATAATGCCTAGACTTAGTTATGAATGCTGTTTTCCACTCACATTTGGACAAAGTTATAGGCACTGCCAACTTCTGTGAAGTATTGAGCACCTCAAAGTAGTTCTAATGAAGTGGATGGGGATATTTTACTATGATACTGTTGAGTCTGCAATAGTCAATACTATAGGCACAAACTTTCTCCCTTCTTGTCTACTTAAAGAAACTGGCTGCTGTAGAAGTATTGGAGGATCTAATGTATCCTTTTTCAAAGCCTTCATTGATGTACTGTTTCATGGCTTTATGTTCAACTGGTAAAAGAAGATAATGCCTAAATCCTAAGGCCTTGCTCAATGGCACAGGAATGATATGGGGTAAGTTTGGTAGCCTTCTTCTTACTGTACACGTCTAACAGATCTTGATACTTGAATTTCTACTTGGGCTTGATCGGAAGAGGTGGATGTTTTATATTTTTCCCAACAAATATGATGGTTGTGTTTTCCAAGCCTAGGAAGATATAAGATGATGGGATAACAATTTTGCTTTAAAAGGGGGGGAGGGGGGGAGGGTCTTCCTGATGCATGGTTCCAACAGTGAGATGGAATTCTTTAATACTATGTGTGATGGTTTAGGATCCTACAGGTCTTTAGTCAAGAGCTTGAATCCGTAGTGGTTGAGATATGAGTGAGTGGTGGTAAAATTAAAGAAAATTCAACCACATTGTCTTAGTTTCATTGGGAATTAGACTGTTTGGGTTTAAACAGTTTCATTTGTTGATAATGACGGTCATTGATTTAATACTATATTAAACACTTTGAGTAAGAAATTGAACTTTTGAATTAAATCATTGTGCTGCACATTATGAACTAGTGAACTGACGTGATGAGTGCATTGGCAATTTTAAGAGCGGTCCTGCAAAGAGCTTTCTCTTCCCGTGACACTATTACAAGCACATTCTCTCCAGAACCTGAACACATCTCAGCTAAGAAAGGTGGGCAAACAATGATGATGGAAAGGCCGTGAACTCGACTCCCCTCTTCGGCAGAGAGAGTCGAACCTTTTGAGCTCTCTTACGGCTGAAATCTAATTCTGCCTCGCCAATAAAATTGAGTGTGATTCCTCTTGTGACCATCATGCGGTGGCCTTGCTTGATGAACTACGGAGGTCATGTATCTGTCAGGATCAGATGCTTTAGAGAATTCTGAGTAATCACAGAAAGGTCTCATTGTGTTCAGGGTACTGGAAGAGTGAGATTGAATCTGTATTGAGACTGAGTCTCCAGTATCTGTATGCATAAGGTGCTTCCATCACCTTCTATCTTGGTCAGTATCTCATTTTCTCTATCCATCGTTACACCTTAATTCACTCTTCATCAAAGTCCTGAGTGTCTTCTTATTCTTTTTACTTGGCAAGTTTCTGTCATTTTTCTTCACACCAAAAAAAAAAAAAACCACCATAAAACCACATTATCTTCCCATAACAGCACATCATGACGTTTCATTCTTCTTATACAACAGCAATTTGCCAATGACGTTTGTTAAAGAATGACACATCATACTTTTTTATTAGTTTATGGTTATATTTTGGTGTTTTGGAACATCCAAATAAGTTAGTTCCTGTTATCATTGTTATCATTTTCTAGCAGGAAATCAAGAAATCAAGAAATCACAAAGCATAAAGTCTGTCCTGAAGAGTTTCCCATAAAACTTACTGATGGTTACAAAGGGCTTGTACTGGAGACACCTTCCGTAAATATTAAATAAATGTCTCCTTAAAAATATCTTCACCATATGCAGCTTCAATGTGGTTAAACTATTTTGATCATGTAGCCTTCCTGTAGCTAGCTTTAGATAAATGCATTAGCGTTATTTGTTAAGTATTATTTCTGTTATTTTGTATGAACACTCCACAGAGTGCATTGCAATAATGTCAACTTGTGGGATTACATTAAATTAATAATATGTACCATGTACCAATTTAAGCAACATATAAACTTTTGACAGCATCTGTTATTTTGGTTTCACAAAAAACAATGGTGAAGGCTTAGCACGTTTGCCTTGCGCCTCCGGGTTTGCATGTTCTCCCTGTGCTTTGGGGATTTCCTGTGGCTACTCTGGTTTCCTCCCCGAGTCCAAAGATATGCGTTGAAGGCTGTCTGGCATTTCTAAAATTCTGTGTGAATGTGTGTGTGATTGTGCCCTGTGATGGGTTGGTACCCCATTCAGGGTGTCCCTTGCCTTGTGCCCGGGTTCCCTGGGATAAGCTCCAGGCTCCCCGCAGCCCTGTGTAGGATAAGCGGTATGGAAAATGGATGGATGGATGGATGAATATATGTGCATTTTATTTATGCTTATATTAAAAAAGGACTGTTGAATGCTTAATTCTGATTGGTGCATAACAGCATCACCGACAGTAGTTTGGCTGTAAGGTTCATATTAACGCGCCTGTTCTAATACATTATCGTTTCTACAGAAACAACCTGCGCAAGAACTTGTGTAATTGTTGTGTCAGCGTGTGCAATATTTGCTATGGTGATTGCTTATTTAACATTTTTGGAAAGTCTTCAAGGTCAGCACTGTGGTATTCTGTGGTACTCCTCATTTAAGAGGAATAAATAACAAACTAAAAAAAAAAATAACAGTCATTCTACATTGTACCGAGGTGCATCACACCGCCCTGCTGATATTTTCACATAATATCACACCGCAAATGTTTTATTTTCAACAAGCTTGTGAAACAAAGGATTTGTGAATTGTTGTATATTTATCGACATTGACCGTTTTCTATTTTCTGGTGCCAGCCTTTAACTTTTGTTTATCTACACCCGAGGAAAGTTAATCATCACATGTACAACAGCCACAGAACACTTGTCTGCTCTTAAAGACCCACAATCACTGCTCAGAACGTGCTCCGGCTTCCTCATAAATCACCCAAATAAACCCTGACCAGCTTTAGAGATTTAAGCCGCTTCTGTGTGCAGAGTCAATTACAAAAGCCAGCCGTCTGGACCGGAATAAGGCTCTTGAGAATGAATCGAGTCACGGTTAAGATAGGAGTGACCCCACATGAATGATTAATAAGAGCCAACGTCTGATTCCTGGATCATTATTGATGCCGATAGGCAGAGGAACATCGAGTTATGCTGGAGGATTCAGATGCCTGTTAATGTGCTGATACGAGCCCCTTGCTGTGAGAGCCAGCATGTGTCGGTGGAGAAAATTCCCATTACTGCTTTACCCTGAGACTCAGTACAGGTGGCAGTTGGAAAAGGGCTTACTTTGTATACAGCACGCAGCAATCGTTCACATTTATTCTCGTTAGATAAACTCGGTTTCTTGGACAGAGCAGCGTGCATGTGGAGCACGTGTGGAAGAGAAGGCGAGATTTTAGGAGAGCACAGATAGCGAAAAATGGCATTTGGAAAGGTGAGAAATGAAGGTGGCTAGAGCTCTAGGAGCCTCTTGTAGACTGTCAGAGAAGATGATAGCCTCATACAGACACACACACGCACACAGATGTACTTATTTTCTTACATGACCTGATTTTTTTTTGCTACAGTAGCCTCTCTCTCTCTCTCTCTCTCTCTCTCTCTCTCTCTCTCTCTCTCTCTCTCTCTGAATTCAATTAATCTCAATTTAGTTCAGTTCATTTCCATTCAAGAGAGTATTATTGGTTTTGCTGTTAAGTACATAGTACAATATTATCAGCGCTGGTCATATCCAAAAGTATGACAAACAATATGATTAAAGCCAAAGTTCATGCTTTTTTTTCTTTCTCAAGTCAGATTTAATTGTAATATTTGTACGCAGTTCTTCTAACATTCCAGAAGCTTCTATAAACATTTCATATTAGCTTCCATGCATTTGGGTCCAGGGGGGTGGCTTTGGAGGGATACAGAAGGGAAAGGTATTTACAGTATATTTAGTAGGATTTTACAAACGGGTTACAAAACGAGTTTCAGCTAACTGCCAAAATCCACTGACTGCACCTTTAAGTACCCCAATATGGGTATTAAATCGACACCATGATAGAAAAACAATCCAGGAAATTTTATAACGGAAAATTGATTTAAACTGATTTAATACTAAAATAACAGCAAATGTGAATTACAGATTAAAAAATAATGGGTTCCCATTTTTACCCTAAAAGATATAGAATTTTGACTAATAACAAGATTACATATATTTATTTTTTCCATCGTTTCATTATACATGCATACATTTTTAAATATTAATACTCAACAAAATGTAATAAACAACGATGGTGGTAATTATTTTCCTATAACAGCATGCCTTTTGTTTACATGCTGCTTTATTCCTCTTATACTGCAATAATGTGCCAATGATTACACATTTTCATTAACTGTAGAATGACACACCATATTTTTTTATTCATTTGTAGTTACATATACAGTTATGTTGTGGCCCATTCACAAAACAAGTTAGTTCCTATTATCACTTGTTACAGCAGTTATAAACAGTTGTTCCCTCGCCAGCCTCTATTCTTCTCTCTTGAAGTTAATAAGACAAAAAATCCAGCTTGTCATGTCACCAAGAAACCACAGTGCACAAACTCCTCTGTCCTGAAGACTTTCCTGTGGCGGAAAACTAAAAACCCAAAAGTGCTGACACTGGAGACTCCTTCCATAAATTTTAAATAAACATCTCCTTACAGAAACCTTCCCCATGTCAACAATGATATGTTTTTCCTTTGTTAAATAATTTTTTAATTTATTTTTTATTAGGCTCAATCTATGTCTATGCGGGCTGTTACTATAGAAACGATAACGTATTAGAATGAGCTAATACAACGCTAAATTTCTTCGCCGTGGTATAAATCTCAATATAGTCAATCTCAACATGATAAAGCTCCCCATAGCGAATACATCCTGTAGTCACTGAAAGTCAGAAGAATATAATTGTGGAGAGGGAAGAAAACGTTAGCGAGATGGATAGAAAGCGAAATGGGAGTGTCGGCGTTCAATGCATCATCAAATATTAATCTAATCTCAGCATCCCGCTCCATCTGTTATCTACATTCAAATCAGGTGAACTGAGGGAACGTTCTGGAGCAATTTCCACATCTGCTGCGTGGCCGTGCCTGAGCGCTGATTGCTGCTTTGTCTCAGACAAAGTCGCCACGTCCTCTACTCCATTCGTGTAATTATGGACTGGTTTAATGGATGGCGTGGTTCATTGCTAGAGAACATGTCAGCGCTTGGCACCTCCGTTTGCTGAAAGTCCCCTTATGCGCACAGCAGATTTGGCCAGAAACTACTACTATTGATTACTCAATTCAGATGCATGTTAAATGAACAAACAGTGTTTAATTAACCATCTCATTGCCCTTGCCTCCACTTATCCATCTCAGGACCAGTTCAGTTTGATTCTATTTAAGACAGAATTATTGGTTTTGCTGTTAAGTGTATAATAAAGTATAGTCTGGTAAACTGCTCATATCCAAACATAATACCAAAATTTTGGATTTTAATTCCACATTAGTTAACACGTTGTTGTAACATATTTGGCACCACACAAGTTCCCACATTCCAGAAGCTTCTATGAAAAATTATGTTTTTTAATAATTGTGAGCCACCCACCTATATCTAATCCGGACAAAGAGATCCCTACTTGCTTGTCATGTCAGTCAAGAAAGCTCCACATCCCACATTACAATTCTGACATTTTAGTCTTGGGGTGTGGCTTTGGAAGGAACATAGAGAGGAAAGGTACGTATTTGTTAGGAATTACAAAACATACATTTTACATTTACAAATTCCCTGAATATGTGTGCTGTTATCCTGAAATCTGTGCATGCAATAATAAATTGTTTAATGTGTTTTTATTCTCAGGAAACGGTCTAGATGCACCTGTACATCTTTATTCTCCTAAGAAAATAGGTCAGGATCTATGAATATACATGATATGCAAATGTCAAAAAAAAAAAAAAAAAAAGCTTCCTTGAAGATCTTTCTGTCTTTCCACAGGCAACATGAGTGGGATTTCAGTATTAGAGTTTACATTGTCATGTTCTCAGAGATTTATTTAATACAATCTGTTCAAATATAACTTTACCACCACGACAATGAAGTCTAAAATAAAATGCCGATTTAGCACTGTGATAAGAAATTTAACCTACACACCTATATTATATATTATACCTATATTAGACCTATATTATTGAAATAAACCATCCAAGAAGACTTTTAGTTACACATCACATTTACTGAATTAAAGGCTACTGTACTGTAAAGCTTTACATCGATGTAGTTGGCTGTATAGATTGTCGTGTTAGGGTTGCTGTTGGGTGTCAGAATCATAAACGTGTTCATAAACACATTCGTTTTTACCACATACTATCAAACAGACACCTTTCCAAGCCAACAGCAGATAGTTGTGGTTACAAGAAATTAGGAAGGATAATTGCAGCGCTCATTTAATCTATCATATCAGAGGTTTTAGCATGCTAACTAAGAATTTAACAGCCTTAAATTGATAGTTGGTTACTATGCCTAATTTATATTGCTTTAACAAACTTGCATAGTTCACTTAAAATTCTACATCAATAAACTAGCTAGAAAACTCTATATAGCTAGGTCATGGTCTTATAGAGAAGTTGCCTATAATAGACAGGTTAACCCACAGGTAAAATGTTATCGAGGTTATAAATGAGTTTATGACATCTGTTTGGGCAGCTCTACCATTTCCAGTGTCATGACGTCCTTGATGTTGTAGTCGTAAAACATTACATCTTGAATATGCCCACAAGCAACAAATTGTAAGCATCAAAAGAAAATTTCTCTCTAGTATAAACACTGAGTTTCTATGATATAGTGATGTGATTGCCGATGATATGATATGAATCCACTGCTTGGCATCATTTAGCCACTGGCAAGACGGAAAGCCATAAGGATCTTCTAGAGTCGCACCATTTGAAAGTGTTAAAGGGATAGTTCACCCAAAAGTGGAAATTCTGTCATCATTTACTCACCCTCATGTCATTCCAAAACAGTACGACTTTCTTTCTTCTGTGGAACATAAAAGAAGATATTTTGAGAAACGTCCCCTTTATTAAGATTAACATTTGTTGAATGTCTCAGGTAAATCATTTATATTTGTTTCTATTGAAAGAAAAATTTGTTTGAATAAGTTTTGCTTTGATTATTTGCTTAGTTTTGTGATTATTGGTTAAGTTTATGTTCATTTATGTTGATCTTTGACATCCTAACTCTATGCTTAACATGACTTACATGGTTTTGCTCATACCTTCTAATGAATACATTGTTTAAGAACTTTGAATATAATTAATTATATTTCGTATTTTGCATGACCATTTATTCCTGCACTGGGTTGTTTCTAAAAATGATGTACATTTAATTCCTTTTGTTTTGGTGCAATGTGTTCAGCTGAATTCGGAGTGAACACATCAAACAGCACCATACCCACAGTGAAGCATGGTGGTGGTGGGAGCATCATGCTATGGGGCTGCTTCTCTTGAGCTGGGACTGGGGCTCTAGTCACGATAGAGGAAATCATGGCTAGCTCCAAATAGCAATCTATTTTGCCGCGAAAGCTTAAAGTTAGACAGCTGAATATGAAGAACAAATTCACCTTCCAGCGTGATAACAACCCAAGGAACAAATCCAAGTCAACAAAGGAATGGTTTCAGAAGAAGAAGATCAACAATTTGTAATGGCCCAGTCAGAGTCCTATCGAAAACCTGTGGCATGACTTGAAGAGGGATGTGCACAGGCGATCCCCTTGCAATTTAATAGCTCAGATGCATTTTTGCAAGGAACAGTGGAATAAAGTTGTTATTTTTTCCTACATACACTAGGCCTGTTCAATCAGTAGCTTTGAGCTGGTGAAATCTTTCTAACGTTATGCTACTATTGGGAAAAGCCTGGTCTGAAGATTCTTCAAGTACACAATTACCATCAGAGTCTGAAAATCAACACCGGTCTTCTGGATCCTGACTCATTGTTGCGGAATATCTAATACTGTTGTTGTAATGTTGTTGCAGGAAACATAATCCTGCATATTCTGATCTTTGATTATGTAAGCATCTTGCAGTTGAACTTGAAATCCATATAAATTTCATTAGTCCTGGAGGAAATCATAAATATAAGGTAGTTAATTATGCCATTCTTTTGTTGCACGGTATAAAAAAAATCATCATATTTCAAATTTCCTGTTGAAGTATAGTCTCAGATCCTGAGCCTGTTGCCTTTTGTTGTTTCTACACACAGGAAGCCAGGTATTGGATTGAGATGAGCGAGGTTTCAGGTTTATTGTCTTCGTAGAAGTCATTCAGGTTTCTCTGAATTGTATTGAGCACACACTGAATTGACTTCGATATTGATCTGCTGTGCAGAGATTCTTTTATTTAAAAAAAATAGACTTTTTTCGTGCATTGAATCAAACTGGTCTGTGCACCAAATTACTGCAATTTCCAAACAGTGTATTCATCATCATCATCATCATCATCATCATCATCTGTTTATTTTATATATTTAGATTTTTTTAGGGATGGTAGTTCATAGTCTTATAAAACTGGAATATGGATATATTTTACCATATTTATATATTAATAAGGTTAATGTAAGAAATATAATTCACATTTATTTACTTGTTTGTTTGTTTGTTTGTTTATTTATTTTTTCTTCCCCACAGATTGATGCTTATTGAATCACAAAAATATAGATGAGCATTAAGTGTGCCTTCTGTGTGCTTTCTTTTTCTACTGCATGAATTATTACATTTACATAAGAAAAAATCTTTTTATGGATTTTTATTACTTGACATAGCTCACGTAATAAAAATATCTAAAAAAAAAAAAAAAAGAAAAAAAAAAAGGGGGGTAGTTGGTAAATTGTTGTGCAAAGTGTAATGTTAGAAGGTATCATATAATCAAAAATAACATAAAATGCATGAGATTACAATTTCCAAGTATTGCATTTTCCAGACTATAAATTGCAGAGTATTTTGCCACCTAGTAAGCAAGTAAAAGTTATATTTTGTCTAAAGGAATTACAGTAGTAAAATGTATGGATGGATAATAACTTACTTTTTTTGTTATGTCAAAGTTAAATCACCCTTTTTACAGTTACATAGGAAAAGAGTCCCTTTGTATTATTGCCTCCATTATCAAAAAAAAATGGAGATAAATGAATTATTGATATATGGCAACACCATGCAGTAAAGGGTTAACCCACACTTTCACATTGCTAGTAGGTTCACTATTCACTACTACTAAGTGGATGGATTAATAGACAGATACAGATAGATGACAAATTAAAGGAAATAACAAACATAAAGTGTGTTAATAAGGTTCTGGGCCACAATAAGCCACCAGAACAGGTTCCATGTGCCTTGGCATAGATTCTATCGGTCCGCACAGGATTTTGCCAAAATCGCAAAATCTTTAAGGGACTGATTCTATGCATCTCTGGAACTGTACTAAAATTATTAACACTGTTCTTCTAAAAGATTTTCCCTCTGTTGGTGTTTTGATGATGATGATGATGCCAGAAAGCATTATTTAACACTTTGCTCCAAAATCTCGCATACTGTAGGTGTTCAGTTTGGGTTGAGATCTGGGTACTGTGAAGGCCGTGGCATATCATTTTCATCCTCATGAAGCCATTCAGTGAGCCCTCATGCCCTGAGGGTGGGGTCATCCTGGAAGAGACCACGCCCATCAGGAGAGAAATGTTTCATCGAAGGAATAAGTTGATCAGTCTGAAGATTAGCTTAACTTTGTATTGATTTGCAGTGACTTTTTGCTTTAAGGAGACAAGTGGAGCCAAACCATGCGAGAAAAATAAATAAATGCCCCCACTGTATAACAGAAGCACTATTTTTTCTGTCATTTTTGTCACATTTTTATACATAAGTACTTATGAAATGCATAAATAGATGGTTTGTGTGGAAGCATTTGTCTAATCATGAGTTTGAATGTATGAATTTAGGTGATATAGCAGATTGTAAGGCATGAGGACATTGTGCAATAATAATGACATCTGTGTATTTGATATAAATTCGTGTGTATCTCATATTTTGCCTGATCCTCAGAATTGGAGCTATACACCAAACATTGAAAAGTTATGGGAAATTGTGAGAGGTGCTGACTTTGTAGCAAGTAACTAACATTTTTCATGTTGTGTTATTACAAAAGTGTATAGCACTGCATGAGGCCAGTTTGTCTGGCCTTCTTTTTATTTTTGTCAGATACAGCATTACAGGAAGACGCAGTTAACACACTTCACAGGCTGGACCCAACACGCACATATCACATATCAGATTAACCCAAGCTGAGAAACAGCATGTCAAGGTGCATCAATGAATATATGAATGGCAAAAAAAACAAAAAAAACAATAAAAATATACATATAATCAAAAATAAGATTAAATAGAGGTCTGTCTAAACTTTCATTGTAAACAATGAACAAAAATGAGTCTGTGTAGGGCAAATCAAAAAAAAATAAAAAAAGAACAACATTCAGCACAATTTAAATCTCAAGTATTCAAATATTTAAACCAAGCACTGCCTTTGACGAACATTTGTATTTTTATCCCACAAAAACTACACAACAATAAGCCTTACATCCAACCTCTTAGGCCTGCTTTATATATTGCCATATTTTGAACAAATAATAAATTTTGGACATGTACATACATTACCTACAAAGAAACATTTATATAATAGAAAACTCATTTAGTATATACATATACAGTATATCTACAATAATCATTGATCCAATGACAATGCGAATTCATTAAACTTGTGTATCATAGTATTTTAAAGTGCAGTAAGAAAATAAAATATCCCACTGGTCTTGTTCAGCTCTTGCACCTTGAAATCTCAGGTAGCTCACAGATTTTTACACAGTTGTCCATTTATGCAGTATCTGCCTCAACAATCGATGTATTGCTTCAGCGCATATGGAACACCAATGGAACAGATAACGCAATCCATGAAAAAACATGTGTGTTCGAGAAATGCAGCTATCACATGAGGTTTTTGGAGGTGCCATTATTCAAATCTTTGCTCTAACATAAACATAATCATGATTTTACCTCACAGAAATCACGCACATTTACAATTTTACCTCACACTTTCACACCCAACACTCTCAGATCTGCCATTTTACCTCAGACATTCACACAAAAACACACAAATTCACTATTTTATCGCACACATTCAAACACACATTCACAAATTTGATATTTTACCTCACACATTCTCACACAACACTCACATTCACAATTTTACCTCACACATTCACACACACCACTCATATTCACTATTTACCTCAGACATTCACGTAAAACACACACTCACATTCAGACATTCACACACAACACTTGCAAATTCATAATTTTACCTCACACATTCACATTCATCATTTTACCCCAGACATTTCCACAAGCTCACACATTTTACCCCATTCACACACTCTCACATTCATTTTACCTCACACATTCACATTCATCATTTTACCTCACACATTCACATTCATCATTTTACCTCAGACATTTCCACAAACTCACACAGTTTACCCCATTTACACACTCACATTCACCATTTTACCTCACACATTCACACAGAACAGTATCAAATGTACCCTTTTACCTTAAAAAAACATTCATATTCACACAAAAATCCTATTTTTCACCATTTAGCTCATTCACACACCCTCGTGTTCACAATTTTACCTCACACATTCACACAGAACAGTATCAAATGTACCCTTTTACCTTAAAAAAAAACATTCATATTCACACAAAAATCCTATTTTTCACCATTTAGCTCATTCACACACCCTCGTGTTCACAATTTTACCTGACATATTCACACAGAACATCCTAACATTTACTTTTTTTACCTCAGAAAAAAAAAAACATTCAAAATCACACAAAACTCTCACATTCACCATTATATCGTATTCACAATCTCACATTTACCATTGTATTTCTCACAAAAAAGCATGTAATGGATTTTGGTGAGTGGGAGAGGATTGATGTGAATATGAAAGAGTTCTGTTCAATTTGACATCAGCTTGAGTGGGGTAAAACTAGTGAAGCTAGTTCTCTAGCTAGTGAAGCTAGCAGGAGAGCATATTGTGTGTAACTGTGAGGTAAAGCAGCAAGATGAGATCGTTTTGCTTATGTCAGAGGTAAAGCAGTGACTGTCAGAGCAGTGTGTGTTTATATTAGAACTGTAATTTGAACAATGGCCTAAACAGCACTTCATATACATAGTCATGCACACACTTTACTCGACCCACAGCTGATCTGTTTCTAAAACGATCGACACACATGCACTCTCGGGTAAACATTCTTATTTCATGTAAGTCCAACCAACATGTCTTGTTTATCTTTATATAGTTCCACATGGAAATATGAACAGTGTTTTAGCTAACACAGTAACACGATTCCAAATGAACACTGCTGTCCCCTTAACTTAAATCACCAGATTCTGTTTGAAAATAGTGATCATGCCCTTTAAGTATGTGTCTATTGCATATTTCAGCTAGACCAATCCTTCTGATTTAATGTGTCATTATAGATATAATGTGTCAAATAAACAGAAAGCTGGCTGTAAGGTCCAAAAGTCTGTAGCTTTTTGACTTCCAATTCTGCAGTCAGGATGACATAGATACTGTTCATTGAGTGAAATCATGCACCAGATATTAAATGCTGTTAAATAAACTGGCTAGCAAACAGTCTCATAAATTAAGATACTAAATATAACTAGCTGGCTAAACTGATGGCATTACACTGATGGGTTGTCACTGGAGTGGCTAAACATAATTAACTAAATAGCTACATAGCTTGGCAGTTACCTACTATTACTCCATTTATATATAGTATTAAATAAAATAAGTTATACAACAGTGTTGTCGAATTCTCAAATCTGATTGGTCAGATGCTGTTGCTTAATTTTCTATAACAGAAGTATGACAGTAGTTCCAGCTACAAATCGCAGGTTTATATTATTGCACTCATTCTAATGTTATTGTTTCTATAGTAACATTCGATCTGAATTCACAGGAATTGTATTGTGGAAATTCCACATAATTTATGTCGAATAATGAACAGATTTAAAACTTTCTGTTATGAGCTGTTTTTTTTTTTTTTTTAAGTGGTTAAGACCCTATAGACTTCTGCTCAGAAGGTCAGAAGGTTGAGAGTTCAAATCCCAGCACCACCAAGCTGTCATGGCTGGGCCCTTTAGCAAGGCCCTTAACCCTCAACTACTCTTTTGTATAAAAAAATAGATAAATGTAAGTCACTCTGGATAAGGGCATCTGCCAAATGCCATAAATGCAATGTAAATGCAAGCTGCAATTTTTGTCTTATTAACTTCAACAGAAAAACGAGGGAACTCTTAGTCAGAATCAGTCTCTCCAGGATTTTTCGCTCACAGAAATTAACACAAAAGTCAAAGCCGCCTTCGATTCACGAGCGTCGAACATGAGTACAGCTAAAAGGTCTCATTTACCAACAAACATAACTGTGAAAGACCGTGCAAAACAATTTTGTGCAATTGCGATTTCACCAATTCAAGTAGTTTTAAGCAAAAAAGCACAAAAAACTCCACAAATTGCATCGCAAATTTTGAAAAAAGCCGCAACAAAATCAAGCATCTTTGGCCGCGACGATCCCAAATAACTCAGCAAAATCCCATATGGACTGCTTAACAGCTGTTATAATGCAAATGAAAAAAACGAACAATTAATTACACGTTATCATCACATGTTATCTTTCAGTTAATGTGAACGCACGATTTTTGGCATACAATATTGGATCCTGTTTGAAAAATAAAGCTTTAGAAATTTGTACTGCAGATTTATTAAATAACTGATGAAATGAAACAGTTCTTGGTCATGGATTCAGGCTTTTGGACCTTACTATTTATGCAGCTGGTGGTTAATGAACCAGAAGTCTTTCCTGGACACTATGTTTAAACCCCAAACCAATGAGGAGCATATTTTGTGTGTGTATGTGTGAGTGTGTGTGCGCGTGTGTGTGTGTGTGTGTGTGTGTGTGTGTGTGTGTGTGTGTGTGTGTGTGTGTGTGTGCACGCGTGTGTGTGTGTGTGTGATTTGGACTGCAGTGATTTTACACTCCATATGCTGTCAGTGGGTCACATTGCACATAGACTCATTCACAAACAAATCTGTTGCATTTCACTGAGAAACACAATGATGGACGCATGCAATATACAGAAAAACAAAACAGAATCATCACACAGCATTATCCCCTACCTCCCCCCTCCCCCCCCAAGACAATATTCAAAACCTAGGACATGCGTCATGAATAAACCCAGACATAAAGTATACTACATCATGAATAACAGGGTGAATCTGTAAAATTAAATATTCTGGAATACAATCCAAAATATGAAGTAAATATATTGTAATATGTATTTAATGCTTTACATTTATATTTCAAAATATGGATATACTATATTTGAGTGTATTTTCTCTATATTACATTGTGTCTGGACAGTCATAAATTATTAAAGTCATTTCCTGAAATCACAGTAAATTGTTGGTAAGATGCATTTAGTGCACTTATCTAGCTTCGCATCATCTCTGAGACGACATGATCATGCATCAACAGTGCAAAGGTAGTTGTGGGTAACGACAGGAAACAATAACTGTACATACTGTAGGACTGACCAGTTGGGTTATGCATAGTGATTTGCAGATGGAATGTTTAATGCTGTTGGTATTCATATGATAAAAGTGATCATTTGGCCAAAAATGAATTGTTGAAACGTTCAACAAAGACGTTGTTGTTGGTGTTGTTTGAAGTTTGCTGGCTTATGTTATGTTGTCACTATAAGTCTAATATTGCTAACAAGTAAAGAAAGCTTATAGCTAAAAGTTTAGTGTTGTTAAAGTAAAACCGGTAGCTGGGCAGCATTTTGAAATAATCTCACACTTGCCTCAAAAGACACTGGACATCATTTACGAGTTTACTGGAATCTTATATACAGATAACGCTGTCAAGTTTTATTTTTCAATTACACACACACACGCGAATATAATGACTTTTTTTTTAAACTAGCTACTCAATTAGGACAAAAGAAATGGCACCCTAAAAAAGTAGAAAGAGTTAGTGTGTCTATGGTAACTGATGCGCTGCAGTGGCTGAGCTGTATTGCTGGAAGATTTAGCACACACCACATTTCACTATTTAATCGTCATTCTGGCATTTTCAGAGTTTTGCGGGCATCACTAACTGCAAATAAGCTGTCATGGATGCTCTTGGTAATTCAAGCATCAATGCATCAATATACGCAAGTGAGTACGAAGAAAATCAATGTTACAGATACTTTTGTAAATCTGGCAAGATTTGTTTTAGTATAGTTTGGCTTATGAAAGCATTCTACAGTACAACTTTACTAAAAGATTGAGACATTTTGGCCCATGTCCCCAACCTCAGTGACACAATATGATACTGTAAGTAAGTGATTCGGCTTCACAATGGAACTACGACTGTTTTGTCAGTACATTTTTATAATTAACAGTTTGTCAGAAACCAGATAAGCAAGTCTGTTTGAAATATTAAACAACTTGACATGATTTGAAACAAGTGTGTGATGATTTACACACAGGCTGTACCAAGGCTAAACTGGTAGCTACTGTATAAGTCTCAATTACTTGTAAGCAACACTAACCTCATAGCTTTAGGCAGTGCAAAACTTCAATCTTAGAGCACACATTTTTAAAATTTCACTTCTGGCCAGACATAAAGAGTGTCTCTTGAAACAGACATGCTTTATTATTTTTTTTCCCCCCAGAAATGGAGAACCTGCAGTTAACGTCTCTTGAGATTGTGATTTCTTTTATTGTGTGCATATATATATATATATATATATATATATATATATATATATATATATATATATATATATATATATATATATATATATATATATATCTGCTGCTTTCATGTCTTGATCAAATCAAACATATTGCTGTACACCTTGTAGTCCTGAGTTTGACCCAGTCTTTCATCTTTCCTTTCACCTTGCGTTATTTTGGGAACGTGTGCACTGTTTTAGTCTTTTAAAGTCTGTGTAAACATGGGATATAGACGTAAAAACAGTTTACTAATGATTTGTAAGGCTTTCCATCTGATTACAAAAGATGTGGGTGTGTCAGATTGCGTAATGTTAGGTAGTGGCATCACGTCGGCAAAAGTGCCGGTGCTAGAAAATCTGGTAGGTATGATAAAGCCTAACGTTTATTGTTGTGCGTGTATTTTCTGTGTATTTTAAGGACTAGTTCATTGACACTGCTTCACCAATTCCAACTCCAGTCCAAAACACTAAATTGATTACCTTGTAGAAGTGGTCTGCTTATTGTATCCGGGTCAAAATCGTCTTTACTGTGCAATTATTTAGCTGCATCACATTGACGTCACCCTTGTGACTAGATAATTAACCTTCTGCTGTTCTAACCCTTCTTCCAAAAGAAAATCCATTTCTTTTCAAAAATTGAAACAACTAAGCAAGGCCATACATTTTAAAAGCTTTTAAAAAGAACACCCTTCCTACCGGAGATGTAATAGCTAATTGAAATTGAAATCACTGTGCTAGTTACCAGTCGGAAGGTTTGTGTTTGTTTGGGGTTTTTTTTTGTTTGTTTGTTTGTTTGTTTTTTTACTTGCAATGGCTATGCAATGTTGGTCTAAATTGTTACAAAAAAATTGAGCTAGATGCAGAAAAGAAACCACTAGAATATTTATGGGAACTATTGTAAGGTTATTGCTAATTTCCGATTTGACATAACATCACTAGACGTCACCTACTTCCGATACAACCCCACCGAAACCGATTCGACCAGAAACAAGTGTCAAGACTAACGAAGACCAACATGTTTTTCCTTTTGCAGTTGAGAGTAAATACACCACAGGAGCTACAGCCAATATTGAAGAAGCTAGTCATATAAATAAGTTATAAGAATCTCAAGAGTCGTCAACTTCCATTTCCAAGTTCCAAAGAAATACAGATCCTCAATACGTCACCACAACGACACTTCAGGGCTGCTGCGCCCCCCTTTGGCAGAGTGAAATATTACTACAGTGTGCTCAGTGCAACAGGTAAGAAAGCACAGAAACTGATAAACAACACATAACACACACACACTTTACAACATGAGCATATCCTGAACAGCCCTTGTAGTCATGCACATGGATCAACACGCTGTATAGAGGGTATATTTCCAGTCTAAAGATGACATCCTCGACTCCTCCTCTGGCATACAGATAAAACGACAGATGCTATAAGACTACTGGAAGTCCATGCATCACTTCATCACTTCATGCACTGAAGGAGGAGGAGAAGGAGGAGAAGGAAGAAGAGGAGGAGGAGGAGGAGGAGGAGGAGGAGGGGGTCCTGGGTTGGAGGTTTCCATGCATCTTGGACATCAAGGCCTGTGAGAAAGTAGGGTTTCTTAAGTCGCATGTCCTGATCAGGATGTGGATCCAATCAAACAGTCTTTTTTCTTTGTATTTTTCCCCTTTTATTCAGTTGTAGGTCTGTGTATAATAGATTCCATTCAGTACTTATAAGTTTGCAATTAAATTAATTACAAATTGAATCACAGTACTGCCAGGTGGTTTAGTTGGATTCAGTTTCTCGCTTCTTGTGGTAGGTGTATTTCTTTTTGTTTTGTTTACATTGTTGCTTACAGTCAGTGTAGAACGTTCTCAGGTTTGTGATTGAACGCCAACGTTATTTCATGCCACTGCGGAGCACCTGATTGGCCGCGATGAGCATAACACTGATGATGAAAGCGATGGCGAAGGCGCAGATCAGACTCTTCCTTACGCACGTCTGTTTCACCTGCTGTGTCGGACTCTCCGCTGAGTAGAGAGAGTAAAGAGGGATGAAGACAAAAGGCAAAGGACCACCAGGGTTTTCTAACAGTGGTGTGTGTTATTGGTAGAGGAACTAAGACAGAAATCACAAAACGATCAACGACAGAAATCATGCTTGCTATGTGGAATTCATCTCAGCGTCACATCAAGCGGCTCACAAAAGACAGATTTCGAGTGTTAATCATGGAGGACTCTTACAGTCGATGTCCACTTGGCAGTCCTCGGGGTTCTCGATGTGGTTCTCCTCCGTCATGATGATGGTCTCGATGTCTTTCATGGTCAGGTGATCGCAGAACGTCTCGTAAAGGAGACGCTTCAGCTCGTCGACGGTGAGCTTCTGCATGTCGCACTGTGAAACAAAAAGAAACAACAATTTTACTTCATAGGGCAACGTGACACCAAGATAAGCCCTTCATAACAAGTTAAGTGACAGATTTTTGTTGACATAAGGCTATTATAACACATTCTGATTTGACTTGCTGCTTCCTGTTGCTATGGCTTGACGTACTCGTCAAGTCGAGTTTATTTCACATTTTTAATTAGTCTTAAATTAGAGTAATATTTACACTAGATAACAACACTATTCCTTCAACGAATTTAGAGCGATGTGGTCAAATACACTTATAACGACACCAGAGACCCAAAGCAATCACAATTCGGTACATTTTTGATATCGTAATAAATTTCTGATGTTTTATAAGCACATCGTAGAAACATCCAAAACCTTAGAACAGAATTTGAATTAGGTCGCATTACTAACTAGATGCAAACAAAAAGCGTAAGAGGTTTAAGGTCACAGTAAAAGGGACTACTGAGAACAATGGACCAGAAGTGCACTTCTACATCTGCACCTACAAATTAGCGTACTGGTTAAAGGTTTCCTCTTGACTCTCCCTTGCATTCACTCTTGATTTTCAAGTGAATTATTACTACAGTAGCAATACTTTTACTCAAGTCAGTGTGTTTTGTACTCTTTCCACCACTGACGACGTAGCACATGAAACATTAACGCCACGCTTACTAATAAGAGCTGTGAGAGAGCAGGCAGATATTTTATTACATCCATTTGGCAGACACCCTTAACCAGAGCGACTTACATTTTTTTCATTTATACATCTGAACAATTGAGGGTTAAGGGCCTTGCTCAAGGGCTCAACAGTGGTGGCTTGGCGTTGCTGGGATTTGAACTCACAACCTTCCAACCAGTAGCCCAACGTCTTAACCACTGAGCTACTGCTGCCCTTGAAATCATATAAAGCCACAGCTGTCTCACACACACACACACACACAGAGAGACCTGTAAACCCTCAGTGGACAGTTGCATGTGGAGGACCTTCTGCTTCAGAGGGTCTAGGGCTTCGCTCAAGGACATTACAGCACAGAGCTGTGACAGGAAACCTTTACCAGATCCCTTAAGCCATTTCAAACTTGCTGCTTGAACTTAAAAAGATAACTCTGTGAGAGTGTGTGTCCAGAAATAAAATCATTAATTTGCACAGCAAAGTGCTTAAAATACATGAAAACAGTCGTGGATGCAAATACGAGGCACCTCTTTATTTGACTGCTTGATGAATGCCAAATTGCGGAGTAAGTGTGAGGGTGGATACATTCCTGATTTGGCTTGTGTGTGTGTGTGTGTGTGTGTGTGTGTGTGTTTGAGAGACACGAGCAGAAGAGACTGTGCTTCGTGTCAGTTTTAATAAGACACTTAGTAATTACCTTCCAGAACACGGAGTCAAAATCTGTGCCGTTGAACTTGTCAGGCATCCCAGCCGCGGAGATCTTTGGCCCCAGGAGTGTCACAAACTCCTCAAAGTCCACTTGGCCATCTCCTGAGAGCGCGAGTGAAGGAGACCGAGAGAGAGGAAGAGATGTTTGAGCAGAATTTAATTTAAAATTGTTAATTGAATTTTTCTGGCACTAATTTTTAGTGCGTGGGTTGGGCTTCTTCTGCTCTACAACCGAACTGAAGGAATTAAAGGTGAAATGTGATTTAAGGTGCATTCAGCATTTGTGCATGTAAATGTTTGCGTGGTTTGTTTATACGTAGGTGGGATACTTATGAAGAACAGAATTTAAAAAATGACATCCTAAAGTGTATGACATTTGGAAACAGGATATCACAGGCAACCTCAAGTGTGCTTACACCGATCAGCCATAACATTAAAACCACCTGGCTAATATCCCCCTTGTGCCGCTAAAACAGCTCTGACCCATCGAGGCATGGACTCCACAAGAACTCTGAAGGTGTGCTGTGGTATCTGGCACCGAGACATTAGCAGCAGATACAGCAAATCCGGTAAGTTGAGAGGTGGGGCCTCCATGGATAGGACTTGTTTGTCCAGCACATCCCACAGATGCTCGATCGGATTGAGATCTGGGGAATTTGGAGGCCGAGTCAACGCTCTTTGTCATGTTCCTCAAACCATTCCTGAACAATTTGTGCAGTGTGGCAGGGCGCATTATCCTGCTGAAAGAAACCACTACCATTAGGGAATACCGTTGCCATGAAGTGGTCTGCAACAATGTTTAGGTAGGTGGTACGTGTCAAAGTAACATCAACATAAATGCCAGGACCCAAGGTTTCCCAGCAGAACATTACTCAGAGCATCACACTGCCTCCGTCGGCTTGCCTTCTTCCCATAGTGCATCCTGGCCCTTGTCAGTCGCTCAGATCCTTACACTTGCCCATTTTTCCTGCTTCTAACCAAAAATACATCTACACTTTAAAGAAATAAGGATTTGTGGAAAGTAATGAACTACACGCACTCTCGTACATGGACTACATGCACTTGAATACATGGTTTACTATAGTGATACATTATTTAGTATAATTACTTGAGGTTTTTTTTTTTTTTTCTTCAGCTTTGTTGTAATAAAATAATAAAACTTTTAATCCTGGAAGACTGCAACCCAATTAAGACAGTAAATTAAAAGGCTGCACTTCATGCAGCAATGTCTGAGACAGTGAAGACACATGAACATCCCTGACCCAATTTTTCAGATATCTCCATTTTTAAATGCTTCAAAGGAAATGAGCCGAAACTTTGGCAATATCGTCATTTCACAGCTCAACATCTAACTTGTGAAAGCATGTACAGGTAAGCCATTAGCTAGCTGAGTGAGCTAATCCAGCTGGGCGTTTTACAGTATGAAAGCTCTGTATCAGACTTGTCACGTCGATGCTCAGAAGCGATTGCCTGTTGTGTGAAATGTATCTAAGTGCTGCTACAGCTTGTAGGTAAGATAATGTGTAAGTGGCATCTTTGCTAGATAGCTAACTATGTACCTACAAACATGTAGAAATTAACACAGAGTAGCTAGCTAGCCAGAACACCTAGCAAGCTAGTGAAACCCCAACAGCATTTGGCTAAGTTAGCTAGCCTGGTAATTTATATAAAGTTGATAATGGAGGTGGTGTTAATTTTAGTATATGACACTTGGTTAGTTAACAAAAAAAAAAGGAATCCTCAGGTATAGAACATTTTCGGGTTAGTTCCGTCAACACGTAAAAACATCATTTGTAAAGTAATTACTCAAGTAGTTTTTCACCGGACTACTTCATTTACTTTTACTTGAGTCATTTTCTTGATCATGACTTTTACTTTTATGTGAATTGTAACTATAGTAGCAGTACTTTTACTCAAAATCAGTGTATTTTTGTACTCTTTCCAACCCCTTCGCCTGTTTATAAATGGAAAGAGCTAACGGATATTTAATTTATTGTAGTGTGATAGGAAGTTTGGTCATGTTTGTAGTTTTCCTCACCGTCCATGTCCAGTCTCTGGATGATGACCTCCAGCTCCACCTCGTTGGGCATATAGCCCAGAGAGCGCATGGCCATGCCCAGCTCCTGCTTAGAGATAAAGCCGTTCCCATCACGATCAAACACCTTAAACGCTTCCCGAATCTCTGAGGAGACAAAACGCACAATGAGACAAAAAAAAGAAAAAAAAGAAGAAAAAAAAAGAAAATATGAATCTCTAAATATGATGTTTAATATCGCTTGTGTGAAACAATGTGTAAGAGATGTTAAAATGAGAGACAGATATTAAAATCGCATGACACAGTGACTCGAAAATAATAGTACCATACTATACAGTATATATTCTATTTAATTTGCACTTTTTCTTAAAATAGTCGCACAGTCGCACAAAAATTCTGAAACAGAAAGCTGTTTAGACGGACTTCTATCTGTTAGAAGTCCTAACACTCGAGCAAGTAGTGGACTCAACCTTGCATTATGGATCATCGTCCAGTCACAAGTTATATTTTCGGGATCATAATTATGACATATGTGGTATTCATGAAGTACTGCATGTGTCTGCCCTAAGTGCTTTTAACATATGGAATTCTTTTTTTCCTGGTATGTGAACAGCGATATTATTGTGCTTTAAAGTGCTGTTTCCGATACGAGTTTGATAAATGTCCACAGGACTGAGAGTCCAAATAAAATCAACATCTATTTATACAGAGGGGTGACAAATTAAAGGCTTTGTTATGTTCTGGGGGTAGAAATAGGCACAAAAATGAAAAACTAATACAAAACAGCTGGACATGGTCAAATAACAAGCACAACAGAAACAAAAACAAACGTGAGCACTTGGCGCTTGTCACCATGGGAACTGTAACGCAAATAGGGAATCCATAACAAAATATGGGTTCGAATGATTCAATATTTAAAACAAGAATACCTTCATAACAAAACATTCAGCTCACATTTAAACTGTTTGGCTTTAAAATAGAAACTTCAGCACAGAGGTCATTCTCAAGTGTTCGAGCTGAACTCAGTGAAGCAGGATATTGGTTATGCATGAAAAGTGTACATCGTTTAAACCTCAATCTGTTCTAAAGCACGTCAACATTATTAGTAAGGAATAAAACATCTGGGGGTATGCTGTTATAGGAAAATAATCAACAACAGAGTGGTGACATAAAGCAGAGTTACTGTTTACACTCCAAAGTTGATTATTTTCCAATAACAACACGTCCCCGAGCGTTTTATTCCTCTTATACTACAGCAATATTCCGACATTGACTATTTTTTATACAGTTTCTTACAGAATGATGTCATACTTTGTCATCCTTTTTGTAACAAATCAGATTCAGCATGAGAATCAGGGTCCATGTGCGGAGTTTACTGAATCACAGTTCAAAATTGCAGTCGTTAAGCAAGCAGTGGTCAAACACAATATAGCAACTGACTGGAATACTGGGGACAATGACCTCTGCTGGCAGGGAGGGGTAGTGTCCTGGGCTGTTGACAGGTTGTGGAACGTCTATGAAAATGTACTTCCTACTTAATTTATAGCAGCTAGACTCAATCATTCCCTCACCAGCATGTCTCTTCTTCTCTCATTTGACGTTCTAACACAAAAATGCAACTTGTCCTATTAGAGAGAGAGTGCAAACTCCTCCTGAAGACGTTCCCGTGTGAGAAAACTCTGGGTGCGTCTCAAACAGATCCATAGGTTGTGAATCAGTATATGCTGTACATGAGTTGGGGCGCTGGTAAGGACCCTGGCTCACTACACACTGGGACACTGATGACTCAATTTCCGGTGACATGACTACGTACTCGCATGGTAAAATGTCACCACTTGCATTTATCAACAACAGGCAGGACCGATATCTTTCTGACATTATATGTCATAAATTTGCCATTTTTTTCGAGCTGAGAGGCTTCAGAAAATATGACGTCATTTCCAGTAAGGGAACATAGTGAGCATGGATGCATTGGGGGATTTTTTTAGGGAGCAAACGTTCCAGTGCACTGGAAGGATTTTGCCCTTAAAATGGCCGCCTCCCTGATCAGTGTCCTGAATACAGAACTAGGGAGCTGACTGAGATGCACCCTTAGTGTTGACATTGGATACTCCTTCCAAAAAGGCTAAATAAATAATGTCCTCACAGAAAATTTCGCCATATCAACAGTTAGACTTGTTATGTGTAGCGTCCTTTATACAAGTCCCTCTGGAGGGTTTTACACAGGCCTGAAGGTGACCTGCTGACCAATCAGAACTGAGCATTCAGCAGCACTATGGTATAATAATAATTTATGTGACAATAAACTATAACAACTAATGAAAATAAGTATTTGGAGAAGAAGCGTCATTTGGATGGAATACCAATAAACATAAAACGCATAATGAGACATGCGACGTGATCAGAAGTGATAACTGAATAATTAATAAAATATCAGGTTGCAATGGTTTCAAAATAAACCTGATTAACCTAAGGAATTGGACTTTGGACCGAGAAATGAACTAGACTAGCTTGCTTTCCCTCGCTGTGTTTTTTTTTTTTTTTCAGGTCTCAACGATCGTATCATCAGTTATTGGTGTAGAAAAGCCGAAGTGTTTAGCGGTGACCCTGCTGTTTCTACAATAGTGCTGTTTTCATATCCGCCCATGCTCCTGCACCCATCCGTCATCTATATGAAAAGCTCTCCGTGACATTTGTACAAATTCAAACAGAAGCGACCGTAAACACACACAGCCTCAGCATGCATACGGTACATACTCACACTCACAACCTTGGCACACACTAACACTGGAAATCCCGCCTCCATGCCTGCTGTACAATTGTTTGATAAACTGAATATTTGGAATGTTACTGACAGCTTCTATTTTGTGCAGTCTGATAACTGTGAGTAGTGTCAATGTGCAAGATATTGTGTAACATTGAAACAATATTGCAATATGGCATAAAAATAGGAGGTTTAGAAAGAAAGAAAAAACAAACAATAAATGTAGTCTTGGTCCTTTGTACTTTAGTTCAGGTACTCTGCAATTATGTGATAAGGTCTTAAGAATGCAATAATGTATTATAATTAAATCATTTAATATGCATAATTATGCATTTCTCATTGCTTTGAGGTTCTGAGACATATTTTCAAGAATATTTAATCAAATATTATATAGGAATAATGTTTTTTCTTCAAATGGCAGAAGTGCAAATTTAATACTTGCCTTTCAATCGTATTAACTTGTGCACACAACTGTGGTTTCCAAATGGCTTTCAGACTCCAGTAAATGCAAATGCACATGCAAAATTTATCTTCATGTGGAGACACCACATGACGAATTCATAACAATTTGCATGACTCAAGTCACATAAGTTATGAAGGTTACAGGAGCAGTTTGTGTTTATATAAAAAAAAATCAATCAATCAAATGAAACCCAACCACAATAAAAATAAATAAATAAATAAATAAAAACAGTTCATTATTACATTATAAAATATTGCACATATACAGCACTGTGCAATAGTTTTAGGCACCCTATTTTTTTTAGTACAAACTTTTTTTTATTTTATGACGTCTACATTATCAAGTCAGTACAAAAAACATTTTAGATTCCCAAACATTAGTTTTCTAGCACAAAATTAAATGTTACAGAAAAATGTTTATATGTCATTAAAGAAAGCAGCATATTATGTAAGAGACACTTTTCAGACAGTAAACACAATGAAGGCTGCTGGGTTTCGCTGCAAAAATAAGAAGCGAGTGCGAAAGTCAAAGTGTCCAGAAGAACTGTGTCTGGTTCTGCAAGATGCTCAATAAAACTTACCAGCTCATTTCCTTATAAAACTGCACTAATTGTACCGGGGACTACTATTTTTATTTTTTTTTTTTTTGTCACACCAAATATTCAGTATATAAAGCATTTCTTTGCATGTGCCTAAAACTTTTGCACATTACTGTATGTTAAAGACCAAAAAAAAAAAAAAAAAAAAATCATGTTTTGGCCAAAATTGGGTTTTTCTGCCTGTAACATACTTTGATACCTCAGCCTTAAGAAATAATACATATATTTCAGCAACATATTTCTCCCTAAAGATGGCTAAATCCTTGCTAGCCACAGTATGTGAATACATTAGGCTTATGTCCATTTAGCTATGGCATGTAACTACTGTATCCAACAACTTGATCAAAGTGTGACATTCATTGTCTGAGCAAATTTCATTTAGCCAGCAAGGATTTTCTGTCTTTGACACCAATAAATGTCTGCCTAAAGCTGTCTTAGACTGTTCCAGCTTTTCCTCACACAGTGAATGCCATACTTTGATCAAAGTGTTGGATCGATACAGAATGTTCCATGTTGAAACAGATATGAGCTTAATCAATTCCATTTGTGATCAGATACCAGCTGTCAAAATGCCAGAATTAATCCTCTAAATGCAAGTTGCTCCTTTTTTTCACTTTTGGATGTAACCAGATTTTAAAATGCCAGAACTTTACTTGTGATTGAGATACACTATACGGCCAAAAGTATGTGGACACCTGACCGTCACACCTGTAAATGGTTCTTCCCCAAACTGTTGGAAAAAAGTTGGAAGCACACAATTGTATAGAATGTCTTTGTATGCTGTAGAATTACAATTTCCCTTTACTGGAACTAAGAGACCCAAACCTGTTCCATCATGACAATTCCCCTGTACGCAAAGCGAGCTCCATGAAGACATGGTTTGCCAACATTGGAGTGGAAGAACTCGAGTGTCCTGCACAGAGCCCTGACCTCAACACCACTGAACACCACTGGGATGAACTGGAACGCCGACTGCACCTCAAGCCTGACTACATAGTACAAAATTACAAAATATTATCATATGCGTCATATGTTTTCCCAAGCCATCACTAATATAGGTATAACCCTGTGCTAGTGGATATACAGACTGTAGGTTGTGTTTCATCATATTGTTTGACAAAAGGGGAATCCTGTCTGAATGTCTGACATAAAAGAAATAAAAGAAGTGCATAGTAGAAGTGACTCCATCATGGTGATTATTATCTCTCGGTAGAAAAAGGGGCCGTGTAGGTCTCGCTGAAGGCAAAAGTACTGAAATAGATTTTAAACATAGAGAGTGTGAATAGAGGGAATGGTGTGTGGGCGAGGAATGAACTTAGATCAAAGAAAACGAATTAATCTTTCACTGGCCTCCAATTTTCTTTTTGTGAGCCCTTTATACAGAATTTAAACCTACAAAGAGACCATAGTTAGTCTTAATCTGTGCTCAAGAAGAGACATAGAGGGGAGGGAGTATCCTCTGCCCCCTATTCTACAGAGAGAATGGAGTTGGGATGAATAATTTTTGCTCTTTCTGTATCCTAAGATGTAAAGAACGCAGAAACGTGAAGACAGCATGGTCTCGTATATAAGCGTTGAAACGACATCAAGATTACAGCTGCATGGTTAAGACTGACTATAGGCAATTCCTTAAAGTCCATGATTATTATTCAGTTATTTAATATTATAAATTATTCAACAACTGCAATGAGTGAGGAATGTAGTTCTGGACCTGCCCACAGTTTAAGGGATTAACAGCATACACATTGCCTTGTAATACCTTGCTTAAAGATGCAATAGGGGATTTTTTTTTTTTTTTTTTAGCTTTCATTCCATCTTGTATGAATAACCGCTGTATATCACAGCGATTCTGATTGATCAGAAGGTGTTGATTATTTTTCTATAACAGCAGCTCTGACAATAGTTCTGGCTCCAAATCACAGGTTTATATTAATGCATTCGTTGTAATACATTATTGTTTCTATCCTAACAACTTGCATGAGGGCTTCTATGATGGATAGAAGTCTTCTATGAAAGGTAAAGCTTTCTGTAAGGAGACATTTATTTAGCATTTATGGAAGGAGGCTCCAGTCTCAGAGGTATAGCTGTAAATTTGAAAATATGGCAAAAGTTTCTCAGTAACATGACAAGTTGTGTTGTTTTTTTTTTTTGTCTTATTACCTACGAGAGAGAAAAAAGAGAGGCTGGTGAGGGAACAGTTGTTTATAGCTGCTATAACATAAGTGATAACAGATAACTTGTTTCACAGACATTCCACAACGATAAATGTAACTATACGTAAATTAATAAAAAGTACACTGTGTCCTTCTTACATACATTTCAGGATGTGCTCTTAGTGGAAAATAGTAACTCCGCTTCGAGTCAGGCACCACACCTCACCATTGATTGCTTTCCTAAAACAGCATGCCCCCTAGAGGTTTATTCCTTCCTTGATGTCTACTTTTCTACTCGTATGCTTTATCAGGCACATTTTCCAGATAGCATGTGTATGAATGTTTGTATTGCATTACCTTGAAAGACATAATAAGTACAGCAACACCTTTTCCCCAAGGTATAATTTAAATGTGCCCTATTAAGGTAAACTATTGTGTACCTTATTGATGTTCCTTTAATTAAACCAACAACAAAAAAAAGACCTACCCTACAGGCTACCACCTTGATGATAAGCATATTTACCTTAGTATTTCTTTTTCTTTTTCTCATTCTGAGTGGTCACAATGACAGCATAGGAGAGTCGGATCGTCCAGCTTAATACATATCTCAGCTTTTCATCATGCTGCATACAAATGAGCCTCTGGCTCCAGGTCCAGAATCTCCTCTAAATATCCTTGCCGGCTTTGTCTCTCTTTTGTTGTTTATATTGACGGCTTGGCTCGTGCTCAATTTCATCTCTTTTAAAACGGAAAGGTTCGGCTGCTCCTGATACACACTCACGCTGTGTTTGATGTGTGAAGGTGCGCTCACACTTCAAAGATATAATGATTCCCGCCGTGACTTCAAGTGAAACCGACATGAAAGTGACCCTTTGGAAAGGGCCTCTGTGCGGGGTTAAATGGATTCCTTATGCTTCTCGACCCGATATAGTATATGCGAGCACACGCTCATGAGCACGCAATCAAAATTCGGAATCAAAATCACGTTACCCATAACATAAATCTTCAGACAGGAAACTGCAAAAGCTTCATGAAGCAAGTTAAATGGTGTTTAACACTGCCAATATGCGCACATACATCATCATGACGGGGACCGTTATTCATTCTGTCCATGGTTTCACTATAATAGGAGTGATCTGAGAGCTGCAGGATCTCCCACACACACTAGATCTCCAGTCCACATTTGTGCACTTTCATACTAGCTCTTTATATAAGGCACTCAAAAAAATCAATGCTCGCAAAAACACCCCTAGCCCCGTGTGTGTGTTCTGCACTTTATTTTTAAACCTCCATGGTAAACTCAGTCCATCTTGCATTCTGCGCAGGCCTTTTATTATATATTTTAACAAGCCTCGAGAGTCTGCAAATGGGCTTAAGCGCAGCACTGTTTCGGAACGATTCTCCCCTCGCTTCTCTCTCTGCCCCTGAGGAAGTATCATTTTTGGGTGGAAGAGTGAACATAAACATGTCTCTCTCTCCATGATACTCGAGAAAGGTATCTGCTCAGGATAACCAGTTAGACAACAGTCATCAATCAGTCGTCTTTTTGCAAAACACTAATAGAAGATGGCCTAAAGATTCCATTAACCATTAAAATCATTAGATACTGATGTGAAACCTCCATTTTGTTTTTAGCCGTGACTTTACCTGTGGCCGATCGCCAGCTTTGTAAAAGCAAGTCAACTCTCCTAGATTAATCTAGGCAACTAAATCAAGTTCTATAAAAGAGGCTACTAAATCAAGTCCTCTACATATATACAAGAGTCTCTTGGACTCAATCTTGCTTGCTAACCTGTCCAAAATGTCTGGCAAGTAAATAAGCTAAAACATCTATCTATCTTTCTACTTAAACACAAAATAAATATTGCACTAATCACTGTGCAAAGCAAATCGTTTGTGTGATTTACGTTATGTGCTAGACTTCGTCTTAGCTGTTAGCAGATTAGCAGCGGAAGCTATCTGTACTAGCTACAAACACTCTCCTGAGACACCAGTGAGTTCTGCTACTTCCTTCCAAGCTTTATTTTTCTTCATAACATCTCTACACACATTTAATGAGATAAGGATAACGTGAAACCACGGTTTTAAGTTTTTCTTCCATTTTTTTTTTTTTTTAGTGAAGCGGTACGTAGGTAGGAACTAAAGTTGTGAGAGGGGAATCCATCCATCCATCCATTTTCTGTACCGCTTATCCTATACAGGGTCGCGGGGAGCCTAGAGACTATCCCAGTGAACTCGGGGCACAAGACAGGGGATCTATTTTTGTTTTACATGAGTGTTGGAGAGAGCCAACATGTTGCTCCTTGATGATCTTGGTATCTGATCTTGTCATTTGTAAAAACCTGGCAATAATCTTCTGAAAATGAATGTTTCTTAGCTGTAACTGTTGATTTGTGGTATACATTATTACAGCAAGACCTTGTCGTCACACTATTGTGTGACTCAGTGTGCATGGCTGCATTTGTGATTCCGGAGCAGTGAATAAAGCGAGACCTCCTTTGTTAGCACACGTCCTCATAATTACATGATGACAGAAGCCTGACTTCGAGTGGAAAGCTGTCGTCTGTCAAAAAAAAAAAAAAAAAAAAAAAAAGACTCAAAAGAAGGATGAAAAACTTCTCTGAACATCTCGTTGGGGCTGACAGACAGCGAGGGAGATGGAGAGAACGAGAGCGAGAGGATTTGAGGAGTCAAAGCTGCCATCTGCAATCTTTATTATTCTGACTCTTAAGTCTGACAATTCTTATGAGTAATCCAATTACTAGCGAATTTGATACATTTTTAAACGCTGGGTACAAACTAGTCTTCGTATTTATGTATAGCTGTTTGTTTTAATATTCTGAAGAAAGATCCCTTTTTAATATGCACCCAGTGATGCTCTTCGTCCTCCGAGTCAGTCCATAAAAGCATACGTCTGTTGACCTTAATGTGATTGACAACGTCTGATTACTGAAACCAGAGAGTCATGTAGGGTGTGGCATCATTGTGACTAAGCAGAGATGTGAATCACTTAGCAAAATGAGCAGAAAAAGAATCAAATTGAAAAATGTGTGTAATTTGCCAACAATTACATTTTTATTCATTAAAGAACAACACACCTGTTAGTTCCTGTGATCACTTACATTACAGCAGCTATAAACTGTCATTCCTTTATTTTCTCTTGAAAACAGAAACAAAAATGTACATTATCTTGTTACCTAGAAACCACAAGACACAACGGAACCTTTGATTGACACTGGAGACTCCTTCTGTAAATGTCTCCATACAGGAAATGACACCACATCCCTCACTCTCTTGAAGTATAAAAAAAATGCAATGTCATATCACATTGTGATGGAAAACTTATTAATTGTTACAACATTTTGACATGTTGACTCTCTTTCCATAAACGTTAATATAAGCGTCTCCTTACAGAAAGCTTCACCATATCAATGATTAGACATATTTATTTGTCTATTATCTCTAGTATTTATTACTAGGCTAAGATGATGTGGCGCATCTGCCATACAAGGCCCTGGGAATGAGCTGTTACTACGGAAACAATAACATATTAGAATGAGCACATTAATATAAACCTTAATCTTTTATGTTACAGCCGGGACTACTGTCCGAGTCGTGTGTTTATATAAAATTCTGACTAAACAAGTTTGAGAATTCAACAGTACTGTGGTATAATGTTCATTAGCTGACAAAATTGTGACTCTGACTGGAAATGTTACTGAAATATTCACCTCTGAGAGCAGCACTATGTTTCAGAACGGTGAGTTATTGTAACGTTTAACAACAGTAGCCTACTTAGCTGTAGGACTAGTGAGTCTGTGAGGTAATGTTAGCATACTCTGGTAAATTAGCTAGCTAAAAACATGCTCAACAAACAGAGAAGTATATTACACCTCAGTGTCTTTTTTTCAAATCAGTTAACCTGTTGCTGTTTCAAACATGAACAAGAATCAACAATTATGCTAATCTGGGAGAAATAAAGGTTGCACACCTGAGTATAAGGACTTGAACAAACATTAAGCAGAGCTTAAAGAGGACATTTAGTCTGAGGAACATATGAAGGAATTAATTTGCCTCTTTTTGGCAGGGATGGTACTTTTCTTTAGACGTTTCTCATTTGATATTCTGTGTGCTGTTTGTTAGCAGTCGCTAGCTCTCTACAAAGCTGTGTCTAGCTTCAACTGAGTTGTACGTGTTTGTACTTTTTGTTGATTTGCAGCCAAATCACATTTGATTATGCAAATAATGTGCATCTCTCATGTGAGTGAGATAATTCCTGAGATTTTTGGACAGCTTGTTAATTTGAGGAAGATTTGTGTCACTTGTGTAACTGAAGGATAAACAACTAGCATACAGGAAATTATCACAATATAAATGTAAATGTACTGTTCTGTTTTTTTCTAAATACCCTGACTCAGTGTGATGTTTGTTGTGCCTGTTTTATTAAAGCATATGCTGCAAATGAGCCATGATTGACCCTGCTACACCTGCTATCCGTTAAGTTCACTCATACAGTTGTAGTGAATGTGCCTTACACAGCAGATGCTCAAGAAAATCATTCTTGCCGCCTCATGGCTCTTGGTTAAATCCCGAGCTCATGTTATTGTCTGTGTGGAGTTTTACCCCTATGAATTCATATGAGAAAAATATATTTGAAGTATATTCCCATTGATATTTTAAATTTTTTCACCTGGGTAACTAGGAATAGGAAATTGTTCAACCATGCACAAGCATTGAAAATGCCCATCTCCACCATCAGGGCAATAATTAAGAAGTTCCAGTCAACTCTAAATGTTATGAATCAACCTGGAATTGGATGCGTGTCTATATTGTCTCAACACACTGAGAAGAGGATGGTTCGAGTGGCCAAAAAAATCTCCAAGGATCACAGCTGTAGAATTGCAGAAGTTAGTTACGTCTTGGGGTCAGAAATTCCCCCAAACTACAATCTGAAGTCACCTACATCACCACAAGTTGTTTGGAAGGGTTTCAAGAAAAAAGCGTCTACTCTCATCCAAAAACAAACTCAAGCGTCTTCAGTTTGCCAGACACTACTGGAACTTCAAATGGGATCGGGTTCTGTGGTCAGATGAAACCAAAGTAGAGTGTTTTGGCAATAAACACCAGAGGTGGTTTTGGAGCACACCATATGGAGAGGTAGCCATATGGAAAAGTACCTCATGACCACGGTTAAATATGATGGTGGCTCTTTAATGTTTTGGGGCTGTTTTTCTGCCAGAGGACCTGGACATTTTTGTTAGGATACATGGACTCTATCAAATATCAACAGATATTAAATGAAAACCTGACTGCCTCTGCCAGAAAGCTTCAAATGGGCCATGGTTGGATCTTCCAGCAGGACAATGATCCAAAACATACATCAAAATCAACACAAAAATGGTTTACTGACCACAAAATCAAGGTCCTGCCATGGCCATCCCAGTCCCCTGACTTGAAACCCATAGAAAACCTGTGGGGTGAACTGAAGAGTGGACCAGCATGGACCTCATGAAAATGTGAAGCAAAGCGATATGGCAACTGCACATGGGACTAAGAGATGGTAGTACGTTTCTTGTGTGAAAAAAAATGTTGCCATGGAATCGATCTGGCTAGTTTATCTGGCCCAGAAATTAGCTCCACCCCTCTTTCTCTCAGAACTCTTTCTTTTTTCGCTTTTCAACCTTCGAGGCATATGAGGATGACTTTTTAACATGTGTGATGTTTATTTTGGTAAATCCAAGAATGTCAAAGAAGAGGATGACAACATTAAATACACATAATCTATGTTCAGAACACAGGAACAACAAACGAGAGTCTGAACCGGAAACCCTAGAAACAAGGACGTAGAGACAAATAGAGACGTAGAGAGATGTAGAGACGAATAGCACAATATTTCTTCACAACAAAAGACACATAGTGCAGGGGATTTAACAGACAGTCTAATCAATGAGTTAACACAGAACAGATGAACGCAATCAGAAAATACACCAATGACAGGACCGGGGCGGTGACAGGACTAGAAAAGAAAGAAAGGTGCATCGAAATGTAAACAAAAGAACAAGGAGTGAATTAAAAAGCAAGCAGTGCTAGCTTGAAAGGCTTGTCAGTGGTTTTACTGAAATTGCAGTTCTACTCTCAGGCAATCGAGGGCTCTGAAAATACAAACGGTGTCTTTAATATATTAAGTGTACCTACATGTTTCAACCCAACAACAGCTAAATGGCATATGCAGAAGGGCCCAATAACAATACTTTTTCAAGACTTAAGCCGAAAAGTCACCTCTCATCTCCAGAGAGGCAACGAAAAAGTTCAGCGTCTTCATTTAAATGTCAGACTTCTTGTTTCTTCCATGTAGGGCAAAAGACATTTGATTAATGTGATAGGTCAGTGACAATTTTTTTGTCTTGGAATGAATATATATAGATGGTTAAATCGCAAATTACAATAGGCTACACGTGCACACACAATGTACAGGTGTAAGGGCTATCCTCTTGTCCTGTCACTAAACGCTGTAAATGTTAGTTATCGGAAAACTTTTAAATTCCTTCTTCATCCTTTTTCATTTCCTCTCATTGCCAATAATAAAAAATCAACCTGTGCACGTGTGTAGGTGTGCACGTGTAAGTTTCAGAGTCTTCCATTTGCACACAGCCTACACTGAACCGCATACAAAGTATGATACAGCCTGTGTGTTAGTTTACTCATTTCATACATTTCACCCATAACAGAAGTAGAAACATCAGCAAACGTCTTATCAACATTTTTATTCAAATATTTCAATACCCATATTGTAGCACCGGGGTGAATTCATTTAGCCTGCGGCACTGACTATAAAGTCCCAGCATGCTTTTGCATAACTTTAGCGAAGCTTTGTCTTGTTATTGTTTTTGTCCTCTTAAGCTTTTCTCCCTGTTTTATTTGCATTCTATGTCACCACTTAGCAATAAAACTTGTCAGAGATTATGTCCTGGCAAATTGTAAGTGGAAGATTGTGTCATTGACTCAATCGTAGATCTTACGCAATAAAAATAACTCGAATGTATTGTATATATCTGTTTATTGTGTCTATAGTTATTCAAACCATTACATCATTACTCTTCTAGCGTCTGGAGTAATAGCTGTAAAAAAATAAATAAATAAATAATAATAATAAATAAATAAATAAATAAAAAGGGCAAATAATCACTTATAGCAGCTATAAACAGTCAGTCCTTTACTTTCTCTTACCAAGAAACCACAAAACACAACAGAACAGCTTTAACTTTCACTGTTACAAAGCACTAACACTGGAGACTCCTTCCATAAACATTAAATAAATGTGTTCTTACAAATAAAAGTTACCATATCAGCAATCATACATTTTTGTTGGTAAATAACACATTTTTAACCTGTTTCTTAATAGTCTTAGATTATGTAGAAAATTCACCATTCTGAGCTGTTACTATAGGAACGATAACATATTAAAACAATTGATATAAGCCTCTAGCAGCCGGCACTACCGTCCGAGCTGCTGTTATGGAAAATTAGTTAACACCTCCTGACCAATCAGATTCGAGAATTCCATAACACCATGATATAATGCATATTAATGCAAGCCAAGCTACAAAAGAATGACAGAAATATTAACTTGCTCTCTGAAAGGCACCTTGCCACACAATGAACGCTGCTTAATGACATTTAATTGGCTTCTAATCTGAGTGTGCAGGAATGAAGAGAAAGCCTCCACGTTTCGTAATAAGCCCATACTGGGCTGAGCACTGGCTAATCATCAGGTGATTTAACCAGCAATCCATGCTTCCGAAATACACACCTGACAAGCTGCAATAAGGGAAAATAATGACACGTCGTTCAAATTAGAAATGAATGTTCATTGCATGCTTAACCAGGTCTGACATAACAAAATGACACACACGCCAGCATTATAGTTTTGTCGCATTCGTGTAGTTAGCTTAGAATCAGGTTTCCTCACGAAGCGACAGGTATCAACCAAATAATATAGGGGCTAGAGTAAACACTGCTCATCTTATTAAAGGCGGCTAATACGATGAACTTAATTAGATTAACCTTAATTAATGAACTCTTTGAGAGTTGGAATTTTGCCTAACCAATGCCAGTGCTTTTTATCGTATTTGAAGGAAGTATGTGATCGCCAGAGCAGAAAACAGGGGAAGCTTGAGCACTTTCATTATGCTTGCAGGCTGATTGGCCAACACTAATTACCTTAAAATGCTTGATGTCGGACTAATTAATTGCCGGTCGACATCTAATAAAGAAATTATCCAATTTTTTTTAAGAATTATGGTTAAACCGTAGTAGTCATATACCATACCATAATAATTATAGTTACTATGATAACAAATAATGGGGGGGGGGGAAATAATGAAAACAGACCAACAAACAGAAATAGAAACATCAGCAAACGTCTTATCAACATTTTTATTCAAATATTTCAACACCCGAAAGTTAACATCTGTATGAGTTCTGCATCATCAGTCAATTACAACACATCTTCAAATGGGTGACTGTTTTGTGCATAAAGGAAATCCAATGCTCTTTTGTCATTAATTACTATTTTCCCAGCTACCCTCAAAGATATATTTCCCTGATGTACATGTTTACAGCCATTTTTGAGTGAGGTTACAGCTGATCTACGCGCCTGTGCCACTTTGCTCCTTTTATAGTACTTTACAGTTTACAGTACTCGCTGATAATATTAATAAAATTCACTTGATAAAAGAAGAACACGTGTGCATGATGTTATGATGTTATTTGGGAAATATAAAGCATGTAATTTAAATGGTAACACTTTACAACAACAGTACATGAATAATCATGCACTAATACCTGCGTTAATACTTACTTAAATATGAACTAATGGTGAGTTAAGGTATGTACTAATCACGAACTAATGAAGAGCTAACACCTTAACTATGACGTGAGTCTTATGAATCCATGAGTGAATAACGACCGCCTTAAGTACAAGTTAGTGCATGTATTAATTAACAAGTAGGGGTAAACTAAATCAAACATGCTCTATAAGAAAGAATATGAATTAACTGAACGTTTTTTAGATGATTTTCCATATGCAGCTGCGTACACAAACATCACTGATTTTAAATGTTAAAAGATAATAGCATCTGCTAAATAAATAAATGAATAAATGTTACAGTATTAATTTCACCCTTGTGTGTAAAGGAGCAGTGCCCCAGACCCTAGCCACCCAGAGCACCTACTAATACAACAGTGGGATTTGAAGAGAAATGGATGTAGAATAACGTAAAAACAGGCTGAGATGACATTATTATTGGTGTTTATTATTAGTGCGTCTTTCTACGTTCGATCAGGAGGATCGATGTAAATTATGAAAGTGATCCGGCGCCATCCACTGATGTCTGTGTACGCAGCTGCATACGACGAGTTATATAAACGATATGAAATGATGCACGTTTAATTCATATTCTTTCTCACAGAGCATGTTCGATTTAGTTTACTCCTATGTGTTAATTAACACATTAACTAACAAATATGTACTAGCATGTAGTTAAGGTGTTCGTTATTCACGCACGAATTCATAAGACACGTCGTAGTTAAGGTGTTAGCTCTTCATTAGTTTATGATTAGTACATACCTTAATTCACCATTAGTTCATATTTAAGTATTAGTGCATGATTATTCACTATTGGTACAATTTAGCAACTGTACCAATATTTCCTAAAAAAAAAAAAACAATAATAATTGTTAGTTCTTCTTAATCCTCTTTCTCCTCAATGGGAGCACAGGGCCTCAGCAACACTCCTCCAGCGGACTCTATTGGGGGCGATTCTCTTCAGCTGAGCCCATGTCCACCCTGCTGTCTTCATTTCCCCCTCTGTGCATCTTCTCCAGGTTTGTTTTGGTCTTCCAACCCTCCTCTTGCCTTGCGGGTTCCATTGCAAGGCTTGTCTTGTGATGTTTTCTGGGTCTTTCCGGAGGGTGTGGCCTATCCAACCCCATTTCCTTTTCCGGATTTCTTGGTCGATGGGGGTCTGCTTTGTTCTTTCCCACAGTCTGACATTGGATATCTTTTCAGGCCACCTGATGCGCAAGATGTTCCTGAGACATCTGTTGACAAAGGTCTGGAGCTTGTTTACTGCTGTCTTGGTAAGTCTCCATGTTTCCGAGCCATACAGAAGGACTGCTTTGACGTTGGTGTTAAAGATTCGGACTTTGGTCTGCTGTGCAAAAGCTGTAGAGCTCCAGACAGGACGTAAGGTGTTAAAGGCGTGCCTGGCTTTGTTGATGCGGCTCTTGATGTCCTCGTCCGCTCCCCCGTCCTTGCTGACGACGCTTCCTAGGTATACAAACTTTTCCACGTCGTTGATGTTGGCACCTTGTAGTTGGATCGGGTCTTCCTTCTTGTTGTTGATCCTCATGGCTTCGGTTTTCTTAACATTTATTTTCAGTCCCGTTTTTGCTGCTTCCTCTGAGAGCTTGTTGAGTTTCTGCTGTGCATCCTGCTGCCTGTGTGACAGAAGGCTGATGTCGTCCGCAAAATCGAGGTCTTCCAGCAGTTTGTTGAATGTCCAGCGAATTCCTGTGTTGGCATTTTCTGTAGACTTCTTCATGATCCAGTCCACTACCAACAGGAAGATGGTAGGTGACAACATGCAGCCCTGTCGCACTCCGGTGCGTACCTCAAAAGGCTCAGTCAATTTTCCCTTATGTACCACTTGACATGAGGAGTTGCTGTATAGTTGTTGGAAGATAGTGATGAATTTGGGTGGTATCCCGTAGTGTGTCATAAGCTTCCAGACGACCTCTCTGTCCACACTGTCAAAGGCCTTCTCGAAGTCCACAAAGACTGCGTAGAGTGGAGACTGCCATTCCAGGGACTGCTCGATGATGATGCGTAGAGTGGCAATGTGGTCAATGCATGACTTGTCCTGCCTAAAGCCCGCCTGCTCGTCTCTCAGTCTTTTGTCCAGCGCCTCTTTCAGTCTGTGCAACATGATGCGTGTCAGTATCTTGCTGGGGACAGACAAGAGCATGATGCCTCTCCAATTGCTGCAGCTGGATAGGTCGCCTTTCTTGGGGAGTTTTACTAGGTGTCCTTTCCTCCACTCATCTGGAACCTGTTCTTGCTCCCAGACTTTCTGAAGCAGGGGGAAGAGCATGTCAGTTGTTGTTTTAATACTAGCCTTCAAGGCCTCTGGTGGTATACCATCAGGGCCAGCAACTTTGCCGGCCTTTATCTCTTTGACTGCCTTGGTGATCTCGGCTCTGGTGGGTACATCAGTGTTTGTATCTAGTAGGCTGTCTGCTGGTGGGATAGATGACAGTTGTTCTGGTGGAGGTCTGTTTAGGATTTCTTCGAAGTGTTCAGCCCATCTTGCTCTTTCTTGACTTTCGTTTGTGATGGTTTGTCCTTCCCTGTTCTTGACAGAACATGTTGGTTGGTTGTTCTTGCCTGCAAGAGTCCGGGTAATTTCATACAGTGTCTTCATGTTTCTCTGCTCTGCTGCTGCTTCTGCATCCACTGTAAGATCATGGATGAATTTCCTTTTGTCTGCTCTGGCGCTCTTTTTGACTTTCTTGTTGGTATCCTGGTATTGAGTTTGTAGCTTTGTTTTTTCGTGGCGGTCTTGGCAGTGGTTGATCTTTTGTTTCAATTCTTTCCTTTCATTTACAAGGTTCAATGTGTTGACTGTGAGCCACTCCTTGTGTTGTTTTTCTCTCTTCCCCATGACTTCTAGGCAGGTGTCCGTCCAAGCTTTCTTTAGACTCTGCCAGTGGTCCTCCACTGTCTCCTCCATCAGGTTGGCTAACGCCTCAAAGCGGTTTTTCAGGCTGCACTGGTACTCTGTCGCTTTCCGGGCATCTTTCAGGTGTTGGACATTGTACTTGAAGGCCGGCCTCTGTGCCTGGTCCCTGTGTGCCCTCAGTTTCAGCTTCAGCATTGCCAGGACTAGGTGGTGGTCTGACGCAGCATCTGCCCCTCTCTTTACTCTGACATCTAGCAGACTTCTTCTCCATTTCCGGCCAATGGTAAAGTGGTCGATTTGGTTTTCTGTCTTACCGTCAGGAGAGGTCCATGTCTTCTTGTGGATGTCCTTGTGTGGGAAGATAGTGCCTCCAATGACAAGGTCGTTGAAAGCGCAGAAGTCTGTGAAGAGTTCCCCGTTCTCATTAATGTCTCCCACTCCGTGCTTGCCCATGATGAGTTCCTTGTTGGAGTTGTCACTTCCTACCTTGGCATTCAGGTCTCCCATGAGGATCTTCAGGTCTCTTCTGTGGGTCTTGTCAATGGCTGCTTGTAAAGCGCTGTAGAATTCTTCTTTCTCTTCCTCCTCTGCAGCGTTGGTTGGCGCGTAGCAGTGGATGATGGTGATGTTTCTTCCTTTGGATTTGAATCTTGCAGTTAGAATCCTTGGTGTAACTGGTTCCCAGTCTAACAGTGCCCTGGTTGCTGCTGGTGACATGAGCAGTCCAATTCCATGCATGTGATCTTCCGGGCCGGAGTAGATGATGGTTTCTCCGCTTGCCAGTCTTTTCTGACCGTTTCCAGTCCATCTCGTCTCGCACAGTCCCAGTACCTTGATGTTATAGTGCTTCATTTCCTTCACAACTTGGGCTATCTTCCCGCTCTCATACAATGTGCGGACGTTCCATGTTCCGATCTTGATTTTGGTCTTGGCTGAGAGAAGATTTGTCGGCGCACTGGTTTCCTGAAGGATTTCACCAGCTCGCGTCATAAGCTCTTCTGAAGAGGAATCGCTCCCAGTCAGGTTGCTTTCTGGTTGTGTTGCTATGGTTTCTGTAACAGTAGCTTTTTTACAGGAATGGATTGTTGACCCATAGCCCAACCCCCAACCTGGAGGACCAGGGACCACGCTTCGTCTGGCCTCTCTCCTTCAACCTGTCTGGCATGGGAGACCCTACCCGGAGCACGAAGCTCCAGCCAGCATAGCTATCCGGGTCACTGAGGCACGCAAGCCCCCAAACCCCGACAAGGTGGTGGTCCTTTTGAGAGTTGGAATTTTGCCTAACCAATGCCAGTGCTTTTTATCGTATTTGAAGGAAGTATGTGATCGCCAGAGCAGAAAACAGGGGAAGCTTGAGCACTTTCATTATGCTTGCAGGCTGATTGGCCAACACTAATTACCTTAAAATGCTTGATGTCGGACTAATTAATTGCCGGTCGACATCTAATAAAGAAATTATCCAATTTTTTTTAAGAATTATGGTTAAACCGTAGTAGTCATATACCATACCATAATAATTATAGTTACTATGATAACAAATAATGGGGGGGGAAATAATGAAAACAGACCAACAAACAGAAATAGAAACATCAGCAAACGTCTTATCAACATTTTTATTCAAATATTTCAACACCCGAAAGTTAACATCTGTATGAGTTCTGCATCATCAGTCAATTACAATACATCTTCAAATGGGTGACTGTTTTGTGCATAAAGGAAATCCAATGCTCTTTTGTCATTAATTACTATTTTCCCAGCTACCCTCAAAGATATATTTCCCTGATGTACATGTTTACAGCCATTTTTGAGTGAGGTTACAGCTGATCTACGCGCCTGTGCCACTTTGCTCCTTTTATAGTACTTTACAGTTTACAGTACTCGCTGATAATATTAATAAAATTCACTGGATAAAAGAAGAACACGTGTGCATGATGTTATGATGTTATTTGGGAAATATAAAGCATGTAATTTAAATGGTAACACTTTACAACAACAGTACATGAATAATCATGCACTAATACCTGCGTTAATACTTACTTAAATATGAACTAATGGTGAGTTAAGGTATGTACTAATCACGAACTAATGAAGAGCTAACACCTTAACTATGACGTGAGTCTTATGAATCCATGAGTGAATAACGACCGCCTTAAGTACAAGTTAGTGCATGTATTAATTAACAAGTAGGGGTAAACTAAATCAAACATGCTCTATAAGAAAGAATATGAATTAACTGAACATTTTTTAGATGATTTTCCATATGCAGCTGCGTACACAAACATCACTGATTTTAAATGTTAAAAGATAATAGCATCTGCTAAATAAATAAATGAATAAATGTTACAGTATTAATTTCACCCTTGTGTGTAAAGGAGCAGTGCCCCAGACCCTAGGCACCCAGAGCACCTACTAATACAACAGTGGGATTTGAAGAGAAATGGATGTAGAATAACGTAAAAACAGGCTGAGATGACATTATTATTGGTGTTTATTATTAGTGCGTCTTTCTACGTTCGATCAGGAGGATCGATGTAAATTATGAAAGTGATCCGGCGCCATCCACTGATGTCTGTGTACGCAGCTGCATACGACGAGTTATATAAACGATATGAAATGATGCACGTTTAATTCATATTCTTTCTCACAGAGCATGTTCGATTTAGTTTACTCCTATGTGTTAATTAACACATTAACTAACAAATATGTACTAGCATGTAGTTAAGGTGTTCGTTATTCACGCACGAATTCATAAGACACGTCGTAGTTAAGGTGTTAGCTCTTCATTAGTTTATGATTAGTACATACCTTAATTCACCATTAGTTCATATTTAAGTATTAGTGCATGATTATTCACTGTTGGTACAATTTAGCAACTGTACCAATATTTCCTAAAAAAAAAAAATAATAATAATTGTTAGTAGATACAGTATATATTTTTTTCATGTAAAAACTATTGGAGGTGTAAACTTTTACCTGCTGGTTTATAACCCAATTGAACAGTATGGTAAAGCATATTGTAGTCTAACATACAGTAGTATTAGTATTCTGTTGAACTGAAGCTCTACTTTGATCACACAAAAATTTTAGGATACACTATTTGTTAGATTGAGTAGTAATAATTCCATATTTATTTCAATACACTGATGCTGCTTTCTGAAAATGTTTAAACAGAAGTAAATTAACTTTAAATTGCTTTTGTTTCCTCTGGCTATTATAAGTCGTGCAACTGAATCAAATCATTTTAAATGCCTCTGATCATCAGCGCATACAAATCAGATATAGGCCTGTACAGGGATTTGGAGTTTTCCCAGAAAAAAAAAAAAAAAAAAAAAAGTAAGATGCAAATAGGAGAAAACTATTTTCCTGCTCCATTTTCATTCCTCAGACACATGAGGAACACGCTAGGGGGTGAAGAGTAGGATGTGACAGATGCAGAAGAAATGCTGCGTATGGAGCACAGTGGCAGTCAGAATGCAGATCATTTATGTCGCGGCATCTCTGTCAGTTATTTATGCATAGCTTTTTCAGAAGTTGGGTCTAAACGAAACTAAATCTTCCTTCTAAATCACGCTATCGCTCTTTACTCGCACCCTGCTGAAGAAACATGATTCAACCCTCTCCCGTCGATTCAGCTGACACTGATATGAGCGCTGTACAAGCCCAATCATTCAGTGTCATATTACAGACTGATTACAGGGTCGAGTTAATGATATGAAGTTTGTCCTAATAGCATGTCAGCGTTTGACCAACAGGATTATCGCCAGGAAATCTGGAATTCATTACATGGGGGGGGGGGAGGGGTAAGCATAGAAAGAAGCCGGATGATCCGACGGTTATAAATCCAGCTGTGACTCATTAAGGTGAATGAATCAGTATCGTTCACTGAGTCATTCCTTTTGCTCAGGCTTCGTTATTTCTAACCGCAACCGCATTCACAGGACCAAAGACTGACTGCCTCAACAAATAGCAAACAAAATCAACAAATAGCAAACAACCTCCATATGAGATTATCAAATGTAGATTTCATGTTCTAACTGGTCAGAAGGTGTTGATTCATTTTCTATAACAGTAGCTCCGACAGTAGTTCCGGCTGCAATTTAAATCACATTAATCCGCTCGTTCTAATATGTTCTTGTTTCTATAGTGACACCTAATTCGCGGGGACTCGCTCGGCTAAAGCGGCACATAATTTAACGTAGCCTAACAATAAATCGTTGTTGTCGGGTTTTTTTTTTAATGGCACTGTGTTTTTAAACAAAGAAAACATATTTGTACACAAGTTGTGATGGAGAACATTTGTTTAGCATTTTAGGAAGGAGTCTCCAGTGTCGGCGTTTTGTAACAGTTCGATGTAAAACTTTTCCCACCCGAGGTAAAGAGAGAAAAACGAGTAAGCGTCGAATGTTGGGGAGGGATTTACTGTTTATAACTGATATAACATAGTTGACAGCAGGAGCTAACTTATTTTGAGGATGCTGTATGACATTAGATGTAACTATAAATGGATAAAAAAATTTAAAGTTACTGCAAATGTGTAATCTTTGGAAGCGCGCTAAGCAGAATAAATGACTCCAGTAGGGATAATGGTGATTCCATTTTGCATCTGGGCCACATCGTTGTTAATCATCACTGTTAACTATTACGTTAATTATTCTCATATAACTGGTGATATTTTCTTTCTAGAACACTTGTCATGTGTTTCAGCTCTGTTTCTGGAAATGGTGTAATAGAATGCAACAAAAAAACAACAGTTTTTCGCACCTTGACCAGTCTGTGTACGCCAATGAATCAAATCTAAAGTCAAATTTATAACTTTTAGGGTGCTTTAAATGCCATGCTATTAGTATAAAAAGCAGGATCATGGTTTTAAATAATAATAATAATAATAATAATAATAATAATAATAATAATAATAATAATAATAATAATAAAGAGAGAGTTCATTTCAATTCACTAATCTGCATTCTTAGACAGTGGTGAGAATGCACTACTATAAACATCAGGTAGAGTAGTCATATAACATTATAAGTACTGTATGCTGTTTAGACTCCAGGGCCTGAATGAGCGATGGTATAAGAGCATTGATATTATGGCGTAAATCCAGCCCAGCATCACATCTGAGGCTGCTGTCACAGTGTTGAATCTGCTTGAGTTTCACCTCGGAGGAGTTAATCTGTCACTGGTGAGTTTTACTGGCCTGCTTGTACTGCAATAATTTTTCAGTACATTTAACTATTGACTTTTTTATTGAACACAAGTTCCCCTTTAGTGTTTCTGTTGGCAGTGACTAAATCTTTTCCAGTTTTGTGAGCTAACTAAAAAAGAAATAAATAAATAAATAGATTAGCTTCGTTTCCTAACAAATGGTCATCTTTGGACCAACCCTAAAAAACAGACTGATTTAACCATGCTTCAGTTGTTGATTCTGTAAGAAATACTGCATGAGACAGGAGCTTCATCAGGGAGCACACGCAAACAGCTCAGACGTGTAGATGCATCTCTGGACTATGCTGAAAGTTCTGGAAACCTTTAGCCTAATTATGTGTCTCCTTTTCACCGACAGTCATTCATTACCCAGCACGGGAGCGCTCAGCCTTCACTGCAGGTACCATGTGTACTTTCCTGCCAACTGGATCGTTGGAAAATGTCTTTTTCTGTATGAAGTTTAAATCTTTATACACCAGATAAATATTGCTTTATCTCTGGCTCTGGCTATCTTTATTTTTAATTAAACTAAACCAACCTGTCTAGTTAAGATGTAACGACCTAAAAATACTATCACATGATTTAAATTAGACATCAGTATTATTGATTCAATGTGGTTCTTTGAATAGTTTTTAACTTCCTAAAGACAAACCTCCCTGTTCTAGGCTTCTAGACAGAATGTGTCTAAATCAGTCAATCAATCAGTGTGTCTGTCTGTCTGTCTATCTATCTATCTATCTATCTATCTATCTATCTATCTATCTATCTATCTATCTATCTAAGAGTATATCTGTCCGTCTGTCTGTCTATCTATCTATCTATCTATCTATCTATCTATCTATCTATCTATCTATCTATCTATCTATCTATCTATCAGTATATCTGTCTGTCTATATCTGTCTGTCTGTCTATCTATCTATCTATCTAAGAGTATATCTGTCCGTCTGTCTATCTATCTATCTATCTATCTATCTATCTATCTATCTATCTATCTATCTATCTATCTATCAGTATATCTGTCTGTCTACATCTGTCTGTCTGTCTATCTATCTATCTATCAGTATAGCTATCTGTCTGTCTGTCTGTCTGTCTGTCTATCTATCTGTCTGTCTGTCTGTCTGTCTGTCTATCTATCTATCTATCTATCTATCTATCAGTATATCTGTCTGTCTGTCTATATCTGTCTGTCTGTCTATCTATATATCTATCAGTATAGCTATCTGTCTGTCTGTCTATCTATCTGTCTGTCTGTCTGTCTGTTTATCTGTCTATCTATCTATCTACTCTATCTATCTATCTGTCTGTCTGTCTGTCTGTCTGTCTGTCTGTCCATCTATCTATCTATCTATCTATCTATCTATCTATCTATCTATCTATCTATCTATCTATCTAGTAGTTGTCAGATACTAAAAATACCCTCACTAGATGTAAAACATATTGAAACATAAAGCATTATTCACAGTGTTCTCTCATGGCACCTTCAGCTGTGTACCCGTGACTGAACCTGGTTCTCCATGACCTACAGGAGTGTGTGAAATTACTGTAAGATCCATGTCTTTCCAACATGTGCTAGATGACAGGGAGACGGTGTTCTCTCTCACTCAGGAAATAACATCCTCCACGCTCGTGTGCCGCACACCCCCCTCAGACAGCAGCGAAATGCAGATTCAATCACGGATGCAGTTCCACCTCTGCCACCTCTGCCAAGCGCTTTAATCAAGCTCGAAACAAGCTCGGCGCCTGATGATCATGGTGCCAGTGGAATGCCATGTGGAGCGTGTGGCCAGGTGCAGGCAACATCTGGGAGTTTCCTCAGAACAGCAAGCACTGCCAATCAACAGAGTGTTACTGGCATAGCATGAGGCAACTCTATATCCTGAGTGTATCACTGAAATAAGCAGCTGCAGCACAACCGGCCTTTCACTTTACTCGATACCATTGTGAGATTTTCATCTGTGGTGCCAGTTCAGCGTTGAATAAAATCATTAGAAATGGCTGCATGCTTGTATTTATATCATTTAACGTGGTATAAAGAATTTCAATCCGATATTTGTCCCAAAACTCGAGTTCAGATCAGATATTTTCTGATCCCATTCATGTATTTAACGATAAGAGCATGTTCACATTTTTAAGATCTAAGATTTATCATTGATCTTTTTAGAAGCTTGAAGAAAGCAGGCTCGGTTACTAAGATGTCGGATCAGTAAAAAGTATCGGCTGATACTCAGAGCTCTGATCTCAAAATTGGACCGAATGTAGAAAAAGTGAGACGCATCCTGATTAGGAATGATAGGAATGATCACAAATGTTGATTTGTCAGGACTTCTGACAAAAAAAAAAAAAATGTATGAAATCCGAATCCAATCCATCCAATCATCATAAATACTCCTAACCAGTTCACATGGTTTCAATTTTTAGGGTGTAAGTTGTTATTATAGAAATGATAACATACTCGAATGAGTGTTTCAATATAAACCCGTGATTTGATTTGCAGCCGAAACTACTGTCAGAGCTGCTGTTATAGAAAATGAATCAACACCTCCTGACCAATCAGATTTGGGAATTCATCAGCACTGTGGTATAAAGTGGATTATCAGATATCAAAGATTATTGGATAAGCCATAAAAACAGACTAAAATGTCCTAAAGCCTCTGTCCAGAGGCCTAAAGCCAATAATGCTTATGTCCAGGCCTGAGTTTCTTGTTTCCTTGTTTGTTTGGGTTTTTTTTTTTAACTCTTGCTTGTGATTCGACTTATGATCTTGGATTACCCCCGCCTGGAATTTTGACAGTTAATATTATTGGATTACGCATAATAAATACCACGCACTGGCATCCTATTTCTAACTGCGTATTACAGTTTCTCAATATTCTGACTGCCTATGGTGAAGAGGCTGCTTGTTCTGTGTTGAAATATCTCTGATTTGACTTGTCATTAATCTTCTTATAATTGCTCCCTACTCTGTCCTCCATGTTGTTGTTTTTTCCTCACTTGTACACCAAGCCGATTGGTTAACCGATAAAAAAAAAAGTGCTTGTTGTCACTCTGGAGTGTTCTGAAGTTACACATTTGGAGATGCTTTTGCAGCAACATTTCTGCCTGCCTTGAAGCCACCTCCTGTAGGATTACATTTAAAACATGCGCTGATGGTTGAGGGAAAAAAAAAAACGCCTAATGCGAATTAGATTAAATAAAGCCTCCATGACCATTCGCTTGCTCCAGTTGCTGATTTTGGATGCCTAAAATCTTCTCCTGTGGCGGGCTATTAAATTCACCGGATGACTGTGTTTGAAAGTTTTGAAATGAATTCTAACCAAAGTCCTTCTAGTGAAGTCTTTCCAACTGGAAGCCATCTTGTAAACACTCCTGAGTAGTTATTTACAGTCGTACAAGACTATTTTTGAATTGGGGAGATGAATAAATAATGGCTCTGATGTCGTTTAAAAAAAAAGAAAATAAAATAAACATTCAGGTTTCTCGGCTACTGTACATGCGTGTTTCTTCATTACAAATGGAGCAAAGCGTCCTATATCTGTGCATATATCGGTGTAAGAATCTGAATCTGACTTTTTCGCTAACCTATTTACCAACAAAATGATTGGCTGTTCTTACTGAGGGGCGGGACTTGTGTAATACAGCTACCATGCTGAGGGTTATGCGCTGTCCCAATCAGTGGCCTGTCCCTACTCATACTGTCTCTGTCAACACTAGCAATGCATCAATACCATTGTCCTGAGAGTGAAGTTTTTTGGTACCTGTCAATATTGACACGGATACTGATAATGAAATTAGTAACCTACCTTGGATTTATCAAGACACATCTTGGTTGAAAATGGTTCAAATAGTGCAAATTAAAAGAACATATGTGTGCATTTAGACTACTAGGCTCATTCTTTATAACATTAGTAAGAAGATTTTAAATGAAGTGTGCTTTAGCTAGTTAAATGATTTACCTTGGATAAAAAAGAGCAGTTTTTCTTTCACTTTGGAAGTAAAGTACGTTTTTTTGTCTTCAATGCGTTGGAATTCCCCGTTGTCATGAGATACTGACATTTTAAGAGCTGGTATTTCTCCTAGCGTTGTCTCTAAACATTGTTTCTCACCTAACTAGAAATTACTGTGTTGGTTGCTAGCAATGAACTCCTCATGCTGAGTCTTACGTTTAAGGTGTTGGATCAGTTTACTTGTATAGTTCCTCTTTTTGATATTTTTACAGAGCACAGTTTGCAGTCTGGTTTACTTCGATTTGCTATCATTAATCATGATGTACGTCCTCGCTGTCATTTCATGTCGTCTGTTCATTAGCTCAGCAACGTGCACTAGGCTTGCTTCACATAGTATGACGTGATTTCGTATGTTGATACAGATACCAATATCGATATTGATGCATCCCTAGTAAAAACCCTCCATAATGATTCATTATCATGGATTTACTGAACCGATACTGGCCTAAAAAGCAGAACTGATATCAGATTTGACTTTTTTTTTCGATCTGATCCACTGATTTTATGCTCTGATAGTATGTTAAGTGCCACATTACATGAATCATGAATTGTCTTAAATCACAATGCTACTGATGTTTCACGTAACTTGGTAGAGATTCACTCTGTGACGTCATTAGTATTGGATCAGTATTACGTATACCAATACACAGAACTCTGATATCTGTATCGTATCAACAAAGGTCGGATGTGTGCATCCTTACAGTACAGTATTTAAAGTGATATAGCATGAGACAAAAATATAAGACGTTAGTGAACCCTATGAGCAAAAATAACTCATTTATTTTTGACATCTGTGTAAGAGTGTTTTAGCTCTGCTGTCTTTCTCTCTTTCATATCAGACCACACTAATCCGCTCTTGAAGTGTGTGTGGGTATGTGCCTGCCTTTGTTTGTGTGTTAGTGTGCCTCTTCTTGACAGTGTTTACAATTTGCCTTGCATATCGGAGGATGTGCTGCAACCGTATGGAGCTGAATTCTGATGCAGGTGTTAGAGACACACGTGTGTGTGTGTGTGTGTGTGTGTGTGTGTGTGTGTGTGTGTGTGTGTGTGTGGTAGCCTGACAAGATGGTTTTGTTCATCACGCTGCCCCGCTGTAATAGCCTGTCACCTCAGAGTATCACTAAGCACAAACCTCTCCCCTGCTTATGGTTTATACTGGCACGGAACGAGCCACAGCTGACACTTTTCCCCATTCATATATAAGCCGTATGTCAAAATACAAACGCAGACGTCATACTTTTTATGTTTTTGAAAGACTGCATGTTTCCTCACAAGTGTATTTCTTGTTTAACACAGACATTCCACTCAGTTTATGGCCAAGGTGAGTCCTAGATTTGTTAATAGCACGAGTCATTGGGCTAATTTCAGTACTGAGTACTGGATTTCGAAACATAACTTGCTGTTGTTTGTGGCCAACAACTTTCCAAGTACTGAAGTCTAGAAACGTACTGATTGGAAGGATAATGAGTATCAAACACGTCGCTCTGATAGACCCCTCCCGATTCAATAATGATTTGAATTTACTGCTTTAACCTTGAAGGAAATCAATCGACTTGAGCTGAAAATTGAAATTGAAATTGATTTAAGCTCTCTCACACATACGCACACGCATTTCACTGTATCTGTATCTTCCTTTGTGGGGGGAAAAAAATGACATTTTTAGAAAATTTAGATTACCGTTATTGATTATTTGACTCGTACTTTCAAAAGAAGGGAACACTTTTTTTTTTTTTTTTTTAAGAAAAAGAAAAAAATCAAGTTGAAATATTTATAGTTACTTCGGACCACAGGTTTGCTGTTTGTCTCATGTTTGAATGAAATGTTGGGAACTGGAACGCCTGATTGTGGTTGATTTTTCCACCAATTTAGACTTCGTGACACAGGAAGGAACATGAATTGCACTGAAAATAAATACTGATAAGAAATGACACCAGGCTGCTTCCTTAGGTACCAGAAGAGTACTGAATGGTAATAATAATCAGTAATCAATAAATTATATGCAGCAACATGTCTCATACAAGATATATTAGATGTATTAGACTATAATAATCATATATATATATATATATATATATATATATATATATATATATATATATATATATATATATATATATATATATATATATATATATATAATATACTACTACTCCTACTCCTACTACTAATAATAATAATAATAATAATAATAATAATAATAATAATAATAATGCATGTTTGACCCTGAATTCCTTCCATATCTAAAATATATAATAAATATAATTAAATATAATTATGTCGATTCAGATGGACAGTTTATTCTTTTTTTTTTTCTTTCTTTTTTTTTTGGCAACCTGTTCTAACAATGAATTGTTGTCTTACTGGGAATTTAGTAACATTATAGCCAATATTCTGCTCACCAGCAGAAATAATTATAAATAAACCAGTGGAAAGTTTAAAGCCAGTCCAATATTGCAATTTTAGAGCATTTCTACACCGCAGCATTGATTCATTCAGTGAAAAAAAGAAGAAGAAAAAAACAACCCACTGAGAGCACACTAACAGGTGCTCTGAGACTGTGAGGGACAATGGATGCGCTTCTTCTCCATGATCATTCATTTCATTTCTATTCAATAACGCTTTTAACAGCTTTTGTCATGTTGGAGTTGGATGTAGATTTAGATTCCTAATAAGCAAGCCAGAGGTGAGAGTGGCGAATGGAGAGAAAAAAAAAAAAAACAACCTCCCTGAGACGACAGACATGACTACGAATCAATGACAGGAACTATTTGGACTGGTGCGTAATGATCATCAGATAAAGCTCATTCATCTAGTGCACATGCCGCTCGGACTCACCCTCCACTTCATCTTCAGGTAGGTTGACCGGTGTCCCGTACGAGAGGATGTCCGGGATGGTGCAGATCCCGCGGTACATCAAAGTGGAAGTGACGGGGTGCATGGGCATGTCTGCGCGCAGTCCCGATCTTCATATATGACCTCAAAGTCCGCGCCGCGACAACTTTTCCTCCACTTCCTCGTCAACGCGGCTCAGTGCAGCCACTCCGCAGACGAGGAGAGTGCAGACAGAACAAGGCGAGTGCCTCTCCTCCGGGGAGAAAAAGGCGCAAAGAGCTCTCATCCGAGGAAAAATAAGGCGCATTCCTCTCACACAAGGCGCGCGCCGAGCTGTCCGCGGTCCTCACGCGCGCGCGACGATCCTGAAATCACTGATCACTAGGTTTAATCACTTATCTTATCCATGTTTAATCTCTTTTGCTCTAAATATAGAGTTACCTGCTCAAGGTGACTGAGCTGCGCGTCCTTGGAGATTTTTTTTTTTTTTTTTTTTTTTTGCAATACCGTTTTCTCACTCGTTGCCAAGGCGACGCGTGAAGGCGGTCCTCGATTACCATATTGCCTCTTATTAGCCACTGGATGCATGCAACTTTCCATCCTCTTTTTTTTTTTTTTTTCCTGAGAAATTACTCACAGACGCTTTTTTTTTTTTAGTCAAAAAAACTAAAGATACACACAAAAAAGAGAATATTTCTTTATCTTACCATGATCAATCACACTGGACTAGAAGCAAATACTTCTACACTATACTGCTTCTGTGGATGGTCCCACATGGATAGACTTCACTGGAGATTTGTACCTAAGAACTGCTACTCTAGTCATGTAGACTCTCCTGGAATCATCTCAGGACTCTCATTTAAGAATCTGCTCATACTGAACACCCTGAGACCAGTCCATCACTGAACGCCAATCCATCACAGGGCACCATGCATATACTCATTCACACACAGGTCGCCAATCCACCTACTGGCACTATGCTTTTGTGTGGTTGGGGGAAACCAGAGAACCTGGAGGAAACACACATGGACATCGGGAGAGCATGCAGACAGTAACTAAAGCTCAGGTTGGAATCCTGGAGATGTGAGACCGTAACTGTATTATTGTAGACCATAATTCCAGCTTGAATGCAGTAAATATGCATATTTACACTAATATACCAGAAGGGGTAGTTAGAGTAATCTGGAAGTTACTGGAAAAATGTCACAAGTGAATCCATCTCCAATCCAGGACCAACCATGAATCCACAATCCAATCCAGTCCCGACACTAGTTTGCTCTCAATCAACCGTTTATTGAACTTGACATTTACATTAATCTCATTTGATGCTTTTATTCAAAGTAACTTCCAATTGAGATAGGATACAGCTGAGAGTATGAGGGTTAGTGGTCTTGCTCAAGGACCCAACATTGGCAGCTTGGTGGTCCTGGAACTCATCTGTTTCCTTTTAACCCTGTTTTACTTCCATGTATTTATACCAGTTCAACACCCATCTTTTGAGGTTTTGCCATTCCAGCATGAATCTCTAAGCATTGGTCATTCCTTATTTTTGACTTTTTGCTCCTTCTCTTTATTCTGACTGCCCTGCATTGCATTGTTAGCTTGATGTTTGTCGCCTGCCTGTTTTTGACCATGAGTTTGTTATGTAATTTGGATTGTTAATAAATGACTCACACTTCCATCCATTTGCCTCCAACATGTGCAGTAAGCCTTCCATAATGACCTGGTTACAGTAAAATGCTGGCAACGGTGTGCCAGCACTCAAACTTGCGATCTCCTGACGATGCCACAGTCGTCTGTGGCCGGGAGTCAAGGGAGCAGAATTGGCCATGCTCTTGGGTGAGAGGGATGGCATACTCTCTCTCTCACCTGTCAATCACAGTGATACTAGCCAATCATGGGCATCTGTGAGCTCATATACAGTATGCGGAAGAGGGCGGATAGCACTTTCCTCTGAGTGTGTTACCATGCGTTGTGATGCAGCATGAGCAGCAGTTCAAAAATATGTGCTTGGCTGGCCTGACATGTCTTGGAGGAAGCAAGACTTCACCCTTTCTGATTAGTAGCTGTGTTATGATGGGTGAGTAGTTAGTGGGTGAGAACTGGAAGAAGACCTGGAAGAAGAAATTGAGGTAAAAAAAAATTTTTAATTAATTTAATTAAATTAAAAATGGGGGGAAAAGCAGCCTGACAGTGAAGGAAGCTTGGAATGATGCACAGTTTGATGACTTACCTGTCATTAACTACATTGAATCAGGTGTGTTAAAGCATAAAAATCAACAAACTGTGCTGGATTCTAGATCTGCATGACCACAGCTGTCAAATCGAATTGACCGTATTGCAGTCCAATCATTGGTTTAAATCTAATTAGCTATAAACAGCCCCAAACTGTAACTGAATTATATCTCAACTCAATTATTTCTACAGCCCAAGGGCATTCTATTTAAACCTAATGTGATTACAAATAACCACTGAGGGTGTGGCTCAATCTGGCACGATTGTTTCAAGCACAGTGTTTTGAGACTGCTATAACAATAGAGGTGTGAATAATTACACTGCAGTGCTTCAATTCTTTCAGCTCTTTTTAAATAGATATTATAGTTTGTGAATGTTTAAAACAAAAAAAAAAGAGGAGGAAAGTCGACATTCTGTGTGTCCAGGAGACCAGGTGGAAAGGGAGCAAGGCTAGAAGCATTGGAGCAGGGTTTAAACTGTTTTATCATGGTGTGGACAGGAAGAGAAATGGAGTAGAAGTGATCCTGAAGGAGGAGTTTGTGAAGAATGTTCTGGAGGTAAAGAGAGTGTCAGATAGGTTGATGAGTCTGAAGCTGGAAATTGAAGGTGTGATGTTGAATGTTGTTAGTGCTTACGCTCCACAAGTAGGTTGTGAGCAAGAGGAGAAAGACAGATTCTGGAGCGAGCTTGAGGAAGTGATGCAGAGTGTTCCCAGAGGTGAGAGAGTGGTGATAGGGACAGACTTTAATGGACATGTTGGTGAAGGGAATAGTGGGGATGAGGAAGTGATGGGCAGGTTTGGTCTTCAGGTAAGGAACCCAGAAGGACAGAGGTTGGTAGACTTTGCTAAAAGTATGGAGATGGCTGTGGTGAACACGTACTTTCAGAAGAGGCAGGAACACAGGGTGACATATAAGAGTGGTGGCAGGAGCACACAGGTGGACTATATCTTATGTAGACACTGTAATCTGATGGAGATTAGCGATTGCAAAGTAGTGGTAGGAGAGAGTGTAGCTAGACAGCATAGGATGGTGGTGTGTAAGATGACTCTGGTGGTGAGGAAGATGAAGAGAGCAAAGGCAGAGCAGAAGACAAAGTGATGGAAGTTGGAAAAGGAAGAGTGCTGTGTGGTTTTCAGGGAGGAGTTGAGACAGGCTTTAGGTGGTCAGGAGGTGCTTCCAGATGACTGGACTACTACAGCCAAAGTGATCAGGGAGACAGGTAGGAAGGTGCTAGGTGTGTCATCTGGAAGGAGGAAAGAAGACAAGGAGACTTGGTGGTGGAATGAGGAAGTTCAGGAGAGTATCCAGAGGAAGAGGTTAGCTAGGAAGAAGTGGGACAGTGAGAGGACGGAGGAAAGTAGACAGGAATATAGGGAGATGCAGCGTGAGGTTAAGATAAAGGTGGCAAAGGCCAAACAGAAAGCTTATGAGGACATGTATGCAAGGCTAGATAGTAAGGAAGGTGAGAGGGATTTGTATCGGTTGGCGAGGCAGAGGGATAGAGATGGTGAGGATGTGCAGCAGGTTAGAGTGATTAAAGATAGAGATGGAAATGTGTTGACAGGTGACAGGAGGGTGAGGGAAAGATGGAAGGAGTACTTTGAGGAACTGATGAATGAGGAAAATGACAGAGAGAGAAGAGTAGTAGAGGCAAATATTGTTGAGCAGGAAGTAGAAAGGATTAGCAAGGGTGAAGTTAGGAGAGCTTTGAAGAGGATGCAGAGAGGAAAGGCGGTTGGTCCTGATGACATACCAGTGGAGGTATGGAAGTGTCTAGGAGAGATGGCAGTAGAGTTTTTAACTAGGTTGTTCAACGAGGTCTTAGAGAGTGAGAGGATGCCTGAGGAATGGAGGAGAAGTGTTTTGGTGCCGATTTTTATGAACAAGGGAGATGTGCAGAGTTGTGGAAACTACAGAGGTATTAAGCTGATGAGCCATACAATGAAGTTATGGGAAAGAGTAGTGGAAGCAAGGCTAAGGGGAGAAGTGAGCATTTGTGAGCAGCAGTATGGTTTCATGCCAAGAAAGAGCACTACAGATGCAATATTTGCTTTGAGAATGTTGATGGAGAAGTACAGAGAGGGTCAGAAAGAGCTGCATTGTGTCTTTGTAGATTTAGAGAAAGAGTATGACAGGGTGCCAAGAGAGGAGCTGTGGTATTGTATGAGGAGGTCTGGAGTGGCAGAGAAGTATGTTAGAGTGGTGCAGGATATGTATGAGAGCAGTAGGACAGTGGTAAGGAGTGCGGTAGATGTGACAGAGGAGTTCACGGTGAAGGTGGGACTGCATCAAGGATCGGCTCTGAGCCCCTTCTTGTTTGCGGTGGTGATGGACAGGCTGACAGATGAGGTCAGACAGGAATCTCCATGGATCCATGGACTATGATGTTTGCGGATGACATTGTGATCTGTAGTGAGAGCAGGGAGCAGGTGGAGGAAACTCTAGAGAGGTGGAGGTTTGCTCTGGAGAGAAGAGGAATGAAGGTTAGTCGCAGCAAGACAGAATACATGTGTGTGAATGAGAGGGATCCAAGTGGAACAGTGAGGTTACAGGGAGAAGAGATAAAGAAGGTGCAGGATTTTAAGTACTTAGGGTCAACAGTCCAGAGCAATGGGGAGTGTGGAAAAGAGGTGAAGAAGCGTGTGCAGGCAGGTTGGGATGGGTGGAGAAAAGTGTCAGGTCTGTTGTGTGATAAAAGAGTACCAGCAAGAATGAAAGGAAAGGTGTACAGGACAGTAGTGAGACCAGCGATGTTGTATGGTTTGGAGACAGTTGCACTGAGGAAAGACAAGAGGAAGAGTTAGAGGTAGCAGAGCTAAAGATGTTGAGGTTCTCTTTGGGAGTGACGAGGATGGATAGGATCAGGAATGAGTACATCAGGGGGACAGCACATGTGAGATGTTTTGGAGACAAAGTTAGAGAGGCCAGGTTGAGATGGTTTGGACATGTTCAGAGGAAGGAGAGTGAATATATCAGTAAAAGGATGCTGAGGTTAGAGCTGCCAGGCAGGAGGCCAAGAGGAAGACCAAAGATGAGGTTTATGGATGTAGTGAAGGAGGACATGAAGGTAGTCGGTCTGAGAGAAGAGGATGCAGGGGATAGGGCTAGATGGAGGCAGATGATTCACTGTGGTGACCCCTGAAGGGAACAGCCAAAAGGAAAAGAAGAAGGAAAAGAAGAAGTGAATGATTTTCATTGGACGGTTCCTTAGAGAGCTCTCGTCTGACCCGACCGTCACTCTGTTCCAGCTGCACATGGACGAGGCGAGCTAATGCTGCAGAATTCTGATGTCCTGCCTCAGGTCTGTTAGATGCTGGAACATGAGGAAAATGTGTTCCCTAATGTATAAAGCTTTTTCAATTGGTCGGTGAGCATGGCACAGTGTAATATCTTAATTCAATTCAGCTGTGTTTTGTTCTGTGGCTAAAAGTTTCCAGGTGCAACACGGTGCAACCGTGTTAAGATATTATTATTTTTGTAAGTTTTACAGCATAATCTTACACCATTCCATATCACAAATAAATTATAGCTTTTTGGCTTTTTTATGTCGTTTTGGTTTCATGTTTTTGACATTGACATAACATATCTGACAAATATTATTGTAGTATGTGGCAATTTGGTTTAGTGGAGGGATGAGGATGAGGGAGGCGATGAGGATTTGAGCTGAAAAAAGTGATATTTACGTCCTATTTCTCTCTCTCTCTCTCTCTTTCTCTCTCTCTCTCGATTCTGAGCAGGAAGCTGAGCATGTGAGTGGCCGTGAGCAGAGTAAAGCTGATTAGTAGGATAAGCGGCGAGTGCTGAAAAGCTGCACTTCTGTTTGTTTACATTTTACGTCGCTGCTCACTAGCCATGCCAAGGGGCACGAGCATCAACAAATCCCACATGCATTATCATTCTGGGTCTGCTCTGTTCTTTGAGCAGTGTGCTGATGAGATTTATTGATTCTGTAGCATCAATGAACATAATAAACATCATATACTATACATTATTGGATATATTAATGGGTATATTGGCTATAGTGCAACAAGAGGCGATTAGCCATAACATTAAAACCACTGGCAGGTGAAGTGAATAACATTGATTATCTCGTTACAGTGGCATCTGTCAAGGGGTTGGATATATTAGGCAGCAACTGAACAGTCAGTTCTTGAAGTTGATGTGTTGTAAGCAGGAAAAAAAAAATGGGCAAGCATAAGGATCTGAGCGATTTTGACAAGAGCCAGGATGCATTATGGGAAGAAGGCAAGCCGGCGGAGGAAGTTTGATGCTCTGGGCAATGTTCTGCTGGGAAACCTCGGGTCCTGGCATTCATGTGGATGTTACTTTGACATGTACCACCTACCTAAACATTGCGGCAGACCGAGTACATCCCTTTATGGCAACAGTATTCCCTAATGGCAGCGGCCTCTTTCACCAGGATAATGCTCCCTGATACACTGCAAAAATTGTTCAGGAATGGTTTGAGGAACATGACAAAGAGTTCAAAGTGTTGACTGGGCCTCCAAACTCCCCAGATCTCAATCCGATCGAGCATCGGTGGGATGTGCTGGACAAACAAAAAGTCAGATCCATGCAGGCCCCACCTCGCGATCCTTAAAGGAGCTGCTGCTAACGTCTTGGTTCCAGATACCACAGCACACCTACACAATATGAGGCAGGTGGTTTGAATGTTATGGCTGATCAGTGTATATAAAAGATATAAAACACATAAATTCACTCTTTATTCATCACCAAAAATATATATTCATTCATTCATGTTCGATAACTACTACTTCGTCATGGTCAGGGTCAGAGTGATTTTGGAATACAGACCTGGACAGGAGTCCAGTCCATCTTTACGCATACACACACACATTCACACACCGTGCACCATGACCAGAGTCCCTGAAGCTGTGAGGCGGCAATGCTACCTGCTGCACCACCAAAAATATGGTGAGGTAAATCAATTGATCAGGTTATAAAACAATGGAGCAAGCAACAAACCAGTTTTCCTGCAATTTTAGACAGCAGTTTGATTCCCCACATTGACAGACTGGTACTGTGTCTGGAATAATGCCCTTGCTGCTTATTCCCTATGAACAGAAAAGTGGGTTATGAGTTTTCTGTATACGTATAGATATTATGTAGTTATGTCCAAATAAATAAATTATATATTTATATACATACTAAAATTATCATTTAAAAACTGTATTTTGTGCTTAATCACATTGCCTTTGTTTTATCTTAGATTTTGTTTTCATTTCTGAAACAATTTAGTATGAGATGTACACAAAAACAGAAGAAATCAGAATACTTTTTCACAGCACTGTACCTAACTTGCTGCAGTGCATTATAGGAGTTTATGAGGGCACAGTTTAGTCTCCTACTAAAAAGGAAAACAAGGACAAGTAACATGCATGTTTGCCAACACCATGGGCCAACACCAACCAACGTGACCCACAGTTCTGAAATGGCTCCAAGCAGATAAAAACATAACAATCCAAAGACCTTTGGCTCATGGTTGTTACAAATGATGTGTTCTTTAGATAATCAAGTTATTTTTGCTTCCTACATGGTCCTATTTGGTCCCTTCCTAGCACCTTTACTATACAGATTATGCAGATTACATCAATTAAGTGATGTCAAATTGTTTATGACAATACTGCAAAAAGAATGCCGTTATTCGAAGTATTGCGGGTAATGTCTGTCGAAAGTACTGGCTTGGAACATCACTGGGTTCGTTCGACGTGGCTGTAGAAATGGAGATATACAGTAGTTATGTTAAAGATGATATAAAAACGACCTTTATTTGTTTCAGTTGTCAAACTGGCACAGGATAGCTGTTGCATTTATTGGAATATCTTTTTCCAATATCTTTTTTTGTTTGATAAAAAAAATAAATAATTAATCTGTGCAAAATCATAAATTTCTAAATCCAGTTTTCTGGGGTTTTTTTTGTGTGACATATAGACAAAATCAAAAGCATATAGAAATGGCCAAAACAGCCTCAGACCCCATAGGGTTCTAGTTTTAACCTTATATCTAAGTGTAACAATTGTATCCATTATGACTTAAATGAACTTTAACCTCTTCTAATGACATCAAATAGTGCACCTGTGCCATCAAGCTCATTCTGAATTGCAAAAAAACCCCAAAAAACAGCACTTGGGTTCTACAGAGACCAGGCAGGAAACAGTATGTTTTATATGCGTTTCACATCGTAAGAGTTTCTGTTATAAACAAGCAGACAGTATTCACTCAGACACCATCTTCAGTATTCTGTTGAATATTTTTCTTCCTTTTGTTGTCATATTTGGTGACATATTTGCAAGCAGGTGTTCGTTTCCCCTCGACAATGCCACTGCAAACACAAATCATTTTTAAAATCTGCTCCTGACACGGAAACCTCTTGCACCCACCGCTTGGCTGCATTCTCCAAGCCAGATGAATGTTATTAGAGCAGAATCTCTAGCTGTGATGGATTTGTGGCCTGAAAATGATCCTATTGTGGCTCCCACCTGTGGACCCGAGATGCTGCTATGGGACGCAGGTGCACCAATGAAGACCTGATGGACTATTATGATCAGATCCGGGTTGCTGTCTCTGTTTCTTTCTTTGTCTCGGTGCCTGTAGAGACGCAGTGAGGTATGGCCTGTATCATCCTCCCTATGTTGATAGATGGTCCTTGCTTGCAGGTTTATATACACCCAAACACACACAACCATAAACACACAAGTATAAAATGAGGAGGAAGGTCTATACACTGTCACTCTATCGGCTACCCCCGACTGCTCTGTCAGTCACTCTCTTCTCCACATCTCTCCTCCTTTTCCTCACTTCCTGACTTTCTGACAGCAGGCCGTCTCTCTCTGCTGCTTTGGCTGTCCTTTGAGAACTGGCACACCAACTCCCCAATCCCCCCCACTTTGACAGTAAGATAAAGGCAAAGGATGTGCAGGTGAAAAGCAATGAGGGGTGGTGAAGGGGAAATAAAACCACAACTCTGTCCTTTTTAGGATTCCTACTGTCTTGAAGGATCGAGGCTAAAACCCTAAGGTCGGAATTTCAACGATGTGTATGTTTGGATGACAGTATCAGCTTGGATAATGGAGAAAATAATATAGAAAATATATAGATGTATATATTTTATTAAACATAGAAAATAAATATAGAACTAAATAAATATAGACCTTTACACATTTGGGATCTATGAACATACATACATTCAGAAATGCCCCATGTTCTCCTGTCACCTCCCATAGCTAGTCACAGGTAGATGTACAACCGTAAAAATTTTTTACATACCTTGCGTATAAGCAATTTTGCATTTTGTGCCCTATGTGGTGCTTATATGTAAAGCGCAGGAAGCCATTTGGGATTCTAAGCTGGCGATCACCGTTCCCATGGAAACAGCTGTAAACATGGTTGTGCGATAAATCACAGAAAGAGCTGTAAATAAGGGTGAATGATCTCAATTCCTTGCTTGTTATAAAGGAACATATGGGCACAGTAGACTAAGCAACCTCAATTTTCTTTTCTTTTTCTTTTTTTTTTTTGTTGTCACTGGAGTCAAAGACCACAAATGTACAATTTTTGACAGTTATTTCACATCTGTAAGATGAACAGCCATCTTGTCAATCTATTTCAGGTTTATGGGTCTCTCAGAAATCAAGTACACTGGTGTTGACTGAAAATAATTGCCCTGAAGTGTTGCCAAGATGGCCGCCAGGTGGACAGGCATTTAACATGAGGTTACATAACATTTTTGTATGCTAAGTAAGCTAATCTGTTGCACAACCTGGTGCACTATTTCACAGACATGTAATTCAGAATCTTTCGTTATACTCTCCAGGCAAAATGTGACTCGGTACATAATATGTGTAGCATGTGGGGGCGTGGTTTTGTGTGTCTTGAGTTTTGAGGATGAGACAGATGTGTAATACCTAATATGGTTTATTTTGGTTCTATTATTTAATATTGTATTGGTATTATATTGTTGTTGTTTTTTTCTCTCGAACTGTCAGAAGACACCAAAGTGAAGCTGCAGAAATGCAAAGAGAGCTGTAAAGACACTATTTTGGTAAACGCTTTGCTCTAAAGGGTGCTATGGCCTATGTTCTCAGAGTGAAGCCACATGTTTGAGCCTGAACATTAATTGCTCTGTTCAACAAACTCCTCAAACGAATCCTAAAAGCTTTAACCAAAATAGCAGCTTCCTAGAAGTAAAGTAATATTTCAATGACTCAATAAGAACCCAGGACAGGTCTCCTCCTCCATGCCTTCCTTCTTATTGCACTCCTGTATTGGTACTTTCCTGTTATGACAAACATTCCCCACAAAAGCAGGCTCTTAGCCACAGCAAAGCTGAAGCTGTAACCTTCTCTGCAATTCGCATGGCACAAACAGCCCCACTATGGCGCCATTTGTTCAAAAGGTCAGCCTGCACTGGACCCATCGATAGCACCTAGAGGACTTTAAGCCAAAGCCGAGACACACGCTGAGTAATGAACTGCTCACAGAATCTCTCTTTGGCAGGAATAAATGCCCCGATAGGGGCTCTGTGTTGCAGGTCATGTATCGGTTGTTCATCACTATAGAGGGCAGTGTTGAGCTCAGAAGCTGTTTGTACTGAGTTTGGCTATAAATACTTTCACCATTGAATGGAGAGAGGTATTAGAGTCTTATACTTTATCACCACTGCTTTTATGACTCATATACTCATGGTCTGCAATCTATTACTGACTCAATAAAGACTCTCACATACATGTGTGTGCTAAAAAATGTCTCAAAACATTATTAAAGTAGCTGTCACAGCAGGACATTAGTCATCATTCATTTAATTTGTTAATTCATTTCCAGCAACCACTTTATACTGGTCAGGGTGGCAACACTAGAGGTTAATTAAAAGTTTTTAATACTAAAAGTTTTTATATTGATTTCTGTCTTATGTGCTTAATTCACTCCAATTTAACTACATTTGGGTTGCCAGAACTTGTCAGTTGGCATCAACATGAAAGCAAAATATTTTCTGTTTGTTTTGTTTTTCCCAAACAAAGTTATATGGTACAGTAAAGTAGCAAACTAGCAACAACAACAACAAAAAAATGAAATTGTTTTTTTTCCATAAGAAATTATAAAATAATCACTGACTATCAACAGTTGGTGTGATGTGACCTGACGCATAGCTTAACCCTTATAAACAAACGTTCTCCCTATTACGCCACCAGTTAGTGCATATTATTAGTTCATGGTAGTGGTATGTTCTCACCACCAGATTATAAAAATGGACCTTAAGGCTACCAAATCTTCTCAAACTATCAACCACAAACCACTGTGGAACACATCAGTGAATCTGGCAGCCCATGCAGACTGCTGAGCGTCCATCATACAAACCAATCATGACCCAGGACTTTTGCCCACCCAGGTGTGCTAACACGGTTCAGTGGTTCAATCAGCTTCAGCATCCCAAAGGACTCGTGGATCTGGCTATCCCATTTCTGCAAGACCAAAATCCTAAATGTGGTATTGGAAGGATTAGGAATTCAACGATTGTAGGTGTATTTTACAGGAAGAAATTACTTTGTTTACATTTGCAGAGCAAGAAGATGCCCTGGGTCCAAACGCAATAATTCACTTTATTAGTGAGAGAGTGATTGTCTTTTCTAAGGAGACTAGCCTCAGCCTCAGATCCTTAATGAGCATCAGATATCTTTTGCACACTTTGCTTGCCGCAAGCTTCAGAAGTTTAAAGGTTGACCCTAAATCTGATTGGCTGCCCGCACTTATTTGTATACGTACCCATACCGTTTGAACACCGTGACTCAGTGAGGGGATTTTTGGAGGAAGATGTAGGGACTGGATTGAAAAATCAGTTTACAGCATCACATCTTTCTGAAAGCGAGATATCTGTAGATGTCACTAGACTTGTGATATGCGATATTACTTGTGCATGATCTACAGCAATAAACTGTTGAAGATTTCATAGTGACATTAACATTTTGCTGTTTAAACCATTACTGTTGTGTGGCTCCAGGGTCCTCGGTACAATCTTGAGTTTCCATCCAGGGTGTTCTCATCCACAGTGTATTCCTGCCTCATGCCCAGGGATATGCTCTGGAGCCACCACACCCCTAACCAGTATGAAGCAGTTCCTGAAGATGAATGAATGTGTATCTCATTTCTGCACTAATCCACACACAGGAAAGCAAACCTGGATGCAGATAATTGAAAAAAGAGGCAACAGCTGTGTTGTTCGCTGCATGGTGCTCTGAGTGTTGTGCTTTAAAGGGCAGGATGGTAAACGCAGTGACCTGTTCAACAACGACTAAAATAAACTGCAATGTCACTCTTATGCAAGGGGCTATGGGTGAAGTTTACTGAAGATTAGAAGAAACGACAGTGGATTTGTCCATGGAAGAATAAAAACATGAATCTACATTTTATTTGCCAGGAGACCAATTGAAGGTAGAGTGCGTCAGCTCCAGGAGCGCTGCCATACCCTGGGGGATTGTTTTTTTAAACAGCTGAGGGTCAACCTGACTGTATAGTCCACTCTGTCATGGATTAGAGATGGCAGGTCCTGAAATCCAGGGCAGACAAAATCATTTGATGAGAGGAAGAATTCTTTGAAGCATTGATGGAGGACACGAACAGAGCTACCAAGAGGAGCTGGTGTTCCACATTATCAATTCATCAACGTCTTAATGATACCTCAATACAGACTTATTTAGGTATGTACACCAAAACTCATTACCAATAGCTGACACTCTTACACCCAAATAAATGCATTAAAGAAAAAAGTCCACCCTGAAACACATTAAATATGATTATACTGACATATTCTGACGATTCTGGTGCTAATTTTGTGGTTGATGCTGTATTTTCTTTATTCCCATAAGAAGTTGACTGACATCACAAGGGGATATTGTTATTGCTAGCTCAGTTACAATCACATTTTAATAGGAGAATAAAATTCAAACACAAGGGATAATGGATAATGGTCAGGTTTCATTGTTGGCTCCTAAAAACAAAACAGCAAGAGCTTCTTTTCTCGGTCACCACTTTCGAGTGACGTTCAACATCACACTAATGAGAAATCTGACATAGTAGTAATGTAGATGTTCGTGCACGCATTGGACTCGAAGTCCCAGAATGCAATGCAGCTACACAACGCAGTTGGGTTGAGTTACAGCAGAGACTCGGCTAGTTAGCAATCTACGACATGACAAGCGTGCGTGTTGCGTTGGCGGGAATTTCAGCATGAATGTTGAAGCTTTGGAAGCTGATGTGTTTGAGCAGAGTGTATAGATGAGGAAGTAAGAGAGCTGGACAGAAAAGAACTAAAGCACCGCTGCATCGCTCTCTTTAGGTAGCTTGCACTTGCTCCGTTATCAGCGGGTAGTGTAATGGCATTGTGGGTAATGCAGGGAACAGTTAACCAAAGTGAAAATAGACAGACGTGTTGATGAAAAGTATGACACAGAATTGTCGACTCAGAATTTCAATACAAAGTAAATCTTGGTTAATTATAAAAAATTTATTCAATTCAATTTTATTTGTATAGCGCTTTTAACAATGGACAAGGTCACAAGGCGGGTTTACAGAAATATATAGATTCCGGATATAAATTTCAAATATATGAATGTATCCCTAATAAGCAAGCCAGAGGCGACGATGGCAAGGAAAAACTCCCTGAGACGACGTGAGGAAGAAACCTTGAGAGGAACCAGACTCGAAAGGGAACCCATCCTCATCTGGGTGACAACGAATAGTGCAATTATAAATAATTCCATTCTATAACTGTGTACTACATAGTCAAAAAGTGCAATTGTGTAACCGGGGAATTCATTATAGCGTTAACATGAAGTCTGTTTGGTTGAAATTGTCAACTGTTCACTGATGGAGACTTGAGTGCAAAACTGTCTTCACGCTGTCCGTATGGAGCCAACCTCAGCAGCAGCGAGTGGTTTCCAAGTAATGAGAACTCCAACCAGAAGTAGGGTAATGCATCAGGCAGGTCTGGAGAGCAGAAGGGGTCAGGATCACTGGCATCTCAGGAGTAGCATGTGTATTAATATGCAGTATACTGTATATAAGTGCAGTAGGAGATTGCAATGGATTGTGAAAAACTTGTAAGAATTGGCAGGTTGCTGTGGTCAGTGGAATAAAACACTTCAGTATGTGCTGTTATGGGAAACCAATGAACTTTAGGGTGGTACCAGTAACTCCAACTTGCTTCAGCCCACGTCACGCCACCATTTCGTTAATTATTTTCCTATAACAGCAGCCCAAGTATTTTATTCCCTACTTATGCCACAGCATTCCTGTGATGTTATGCCTTATTTTGCACGTGTTATAACGATCCCGAAGAAATACAGCAGAAAAAGTGTGAAGTGTAAACACTCCATCACCTCGAGCCACTGATTTTATCTCAAATTAATCTATTCACAGTTCACTAGACGGCGAACACCTCGGCAACTTAATGATTAATAAACCAGTGGCGACTCCGATTTTACAACACAAGCAGCAGTAATGGGAGTATAATAGTGGAGCTCGCTCTTATGTTCCCCTCGTAGTTCATTAGCGATCATCTCCGCTCATTGTGCATTCAGGACGGGCTGTGGCGTCTCATTTCGGCGTTCACCTGCAGGCGATTCTCTGCTCTGCCTCGACATCCATCAGCCTGGAGATGATGAGGGTGTAAGCATTAATGTTTATGCGAGCGGGCTCTCTCTCTCTCTCTCTCTCTCTCTCTCTCTCTCTCTCTCTCTAATGATGGAGACTGCCTGCGAGCTTTTTAAATAGCTATACTACATGTGCCCTAAGACCTCCCCTTGAGTTAGCGACAACAGAAAGGCAATGCTGCATATCGGGGCACAGGGTAGCCTCAGTTTAATGTTAACTGTTTTAGGAGAAGGTAGAAGGAAACGGAAAAAGTGTTTGAATAAAAGAAGAAGGCAGAAGGTCCAACAGATCAATCCTGCGCCTGTGCCTTGTTTTTTTCTTTAAAGAGACGCACGTGCACAGTGCAAATGTGGCCTTTGTAAGCTTTGAATAAAGTGCTTTTAAAGTACCCGAGCACTCTAAAACACGATTTTTAAATATCAGTTTCCTTTCAGATAATATATTCTGATTATATGCAAGAGACAAATCATAAATCCATTAGCTCTAATGGACTGTCCTATGTTTTGGTTGCTTGGAATTGACTGGTAGCTAATGTAATGGCCTAACAACATTACAAATATGGTTAGCTAGTTAGCTTGTTAAGTGCATTAATATACACACAAAGGAGCATATAAATTATATAAATGATTATATGCGCCCCCTGCGTATAAGGGACAACTCGGCCTCGATCATTATCCTTTTCTAAAAAGTCAAGTTTGGCTTTGTGCTGCAGTGTTTTCTCTCTTTGTTCAAGTCTCTTTAACGTCTTTGTTTTTTCTTGACATGTTCACCCTCGACGGGGCATGGCGGCTTTGTGGTTAGCGTGTTTGCCTCGCACCTCCGGAGTTCGAATCCTGCCTCTGCCATGCATGTGCAGAGTTTGCACGTTCTCCCTGTGCCTTGGGGGGTTTCCTCCGGGTACTCCAGTTTCCTCCCCCAGTCCAAAGCTATACATTTCCAAATTGTCCATGGTGTGTGTATGTGTGTGCAATTGTACCCTGTGATGGGTTGGCACACTTTCCCCTGCCTTGTGCCCCGAGTTCCCTGGGATAGGCTCCCCCATGACCCTGTGTAGGATAAGTGGTATGGAGAATGGATGTTTGCCTGCGAGGTAACATATTGTGTATGTTTTCTGCTAGCTGGAAACTTCTATGACGGCTTTTATAATGCAGCGTTTTATCACTTTGCGTAAAAAGGTTTATTACTGAATGTACTCAAGCCAATGGCCGTTTTATTGACCTGTACTACATTTAAAGTAAATCCATCTTGGTACTGTGTTAACCGTTGTGTTTAGCAGTGTTTCTTTATGTTTTTATGTTGGTATGACTTTATATTAGAGGGTTTTTTTTATTTTTTTTAAAACCTATTAGATGCACTGTTGGGCGCTTTTGTCTTTTCATGACAGATAAAAAGAAACAATAAACAAGCTCCAGGGTCTTGGAAACAAATAAGACCTGTGCTAGCGCTCTCCTGAATATTAATTAACCCAGAGGAAAGAAAAAAAAAACAGCTGTGCCATCTTTAATCTGGCCTGCAATCTATGTATTTGCAGATTTATATATTTTTCGTTGAAACGTTAACCAAATCTCCAAATCTGACAGGCTTGAAAAGGAGGGGGAAAAAACTCTACGGCCCTTCAACTTGACAAAGAGAAGAAAAAAACAAATTACGACGTTTAAAACTACATTTTGCGAACTCATTTTCAGCTCTGGGAAAACAATAGTGTGATGATTAATCAGTGAATTAGACAGGAAATTATCGTCTGGAAGAAAAATGCACAAGGCACATAGCAAATTAAATTGCCATCATCCAAACATGTAGGTTACTCGATCAAAGCCCAAAGATCTTTCCACTATTGTAACGTTTTAAAAGATTATGGCTTTATTATTCCAATGTTTTCAACATACACCATTTATTTTAGGCTGCAGTTCTTTCGAGGTCACCATCACGTATGAGCTATCTTGAACTTTTAGAGTCGTCTTTATGTAAATCGAAATACGGTGTCTCCATTATGTCATGGAGATTCAATTATACGGACATCCAGAATGTTCTCGTTTCACGGACTGAGTCCATTTGGGAATAAGTCAGGAGGCAAATTGCATTTAATGCCTTCCTTGTATGAGTACTGCCTTTCATCAAACGAGGTCAGCCAAAATTTTACTCGGATCGTTTTATTCTGTGAAAGAAAGAAAAGGCCAGTCAGGTTTTTAGTCCTAGTGATAAGATATTGAGAAGTGCATAGTAGTCATTTACTGAACTATTTTATTTTCTATTTTTGTTCAATCCTGGTCCACTTATTTGGTTTATATTAAATTTGTATTTATAGGAAAATAATCAATTACAGGTTGGTGTGATGCAGCACGATGATAATCAGAGTTACTGATTATTTTCCCATAACAACATTTACGGCATTATCCAGAGCGACTTACATTTTATTTCATTTACACATCTGAGCAATTGAGGGTTAAGGGCCTTGCTCAAGGGCCCAACAGTGGCGGCTTGGCGGTGCTGGGATTTGAACTCTCGACCTTCCAATCAGTGGTCTAACGCCTTAACCACTGAGCTACCACTGCCCTGAACCACTTTATTCGTCTTTTACCATGTCAATTTGTCAATGATTAAAATGTTTTACTAATTAAAGAGACAAGTCATACTTTTTATCAGTTAATAGTTACATTTAATGTTGGTTCCCATTATCACTTACTTTATAGTAAAAATGCAGCTTGTCATGTTATTGAAAAGTGGAAAGTCATCTCTCCTGAAGCCTTTCCTACAGTGGAACACTTAATACATGTTATAAAATGTTAGTGACATTGGATGTTAAATAAACATCTCCTTACATAACAACACAATTTAATCTGTTTGTAGATTTAGATAATGCAACGGGTTAACCATTTAAGTCCTTGTGTAAGTACTGTCCGCTCTGAAAGTATTGGAACAGCACGGCCAATTCTATTGTTTTCGCTATACATTTAAAACATTTGGGTTTGAGATTTTTAAAAAATGAATATGAGATGACAGATCAGAATTTCAGCTTTCATTTTCTCATACATATTTTGTTTGAACCCACCCATATTTGACTGTGTTTCCTGCTGCCCAGGTGTGCTCTGTTAAATTGATTGCTTAAAATATTAATAGCTCTGAATGTCTACTCTTGATTTGAGAAAAAAAAAAAACATCACCGACCATCACAAGGCAGGGGTGAAGAAATATAGAGGCCATACCACAAGATGCAAACCACTCATGAGCAGTAAGAATCGTAAAGCCAGACTGGAATTCGCAAAGAAATATGCAAATTTGCAAAGAAGAAGAGCCACAAAAGTTCTGGTACCAAGATGAACCTCTACCAAAGTGATGGAAAGGCAAGTGTGAAGAAATGTGAAGAAAGAATAAAAGCTCATCATTCAAGCATGGTGGAGGTAGTGTCATGGCTTGGGCTTGCATGGCTGCTTCTGGAACAGGCTCACTAATCTTTATTGATGATGTAACTCATGATGGTAGCAGCAGAATGAAATCAGGGGTCTACAGAAACAATCCGTCCTCCAATTTACAGAGAAATGTATCCGATCTAATTGGGAGGAACTTCATCATGCAGCAAGACAATAACCCACAAAGCACTGCCAACTCAACATATCTGTTCCTATATTTTGCTCACCTAAGAATTGGGTGGTCTGCCACCAAAGGTGCAATGTTTTAAGGTGTTTAACACATCTAGATGTAAACATGAGGAAATGAAAGCTGAAATTCTGATCTGTCGTCTCATATTCATCTTTTGATCTCAAACCCGAATGTCTTCAGTGCATACTGGAAGAAAAAAAAATAAAATAGAATTGGCCTTGCTGTTCCAATACTTTTGGAGGGCACTGTACATTTATATAAATTTCAGAGATTTATATGATATCAGTGCTGCACTACTGTCAGAGCTGTTATATTCTAGTTAATCAGATTTGAGAATTCAGCAGTTTACATCATTTAAATGTGTTTATGCTCAACCACTGTGATGTAGAGGCATGTTTCTTAAAAGTTGTCATTCTTAAAGAATATCTCTAGTGGTACATAGAGTTCAGTTTAATGGGGGGAAAAACATTGTCCCAAATACCATTTATCCATCCTCAGATGACTTTATGGTCAATGTGCCTAGATTTTGTTTGATAAATCCAGCTGTGTTAAGCAGCCACCAGTTTAATTTGGTCTTGCTATGGAGCACAGGCTTTAGTATGGAGCTCTTTTTTTGTGGCTATGGCCAGATCAGGTCTTAGCACTCCGTTTTACCCAACATCCCATTCAGCAGATGGTGTGGTCCATCTGGTATCTCAGATAGGAGAACTGTCCATAGTCTGGGGTTTTTTTTGTTTTTTTTTCATAACACTGATATGGAATTTGGGATGCAGTCGAGCTCACCAGAATGATAAATTCCAGGGATTTGTAAAAGGAAATGCTGCAGTTAGAAACCCAGCAGGGAAACACACAGCAGCATCTGCTAGGCAGGATCCATCTGGCTCTGGCTCCACTGGCCTGTTTACAGAGGCTTACAGCAGCCCAAAGAAGGAGGAAAACATCATCAATCTGACAGGTTTTCATGAGAAAGGCCATGAACATCCATCTAATGAACTCAAAAAGCTGTTGAAAGGAAGTGTCCGGGGCCATCATTGGATATGAGGACCACTACTGATATAAATCTTGTCAGAAACTTCATCTGCAGTCAAGTCTCTTCGCTGGTAAAGTGCACAAACATGACCACCTGTAAAGTCTGAAAGTTTCATGACACAGCTTATAAACAAAAGCTTAGTACCCGGAGCTTAAAAGCATCAAGTGGAAAAACGGCTTTAAAAAAAAAAAAAATAGTGAAGAAGTTTGCGAGTATCGTTTTGAAGGTGGTGTTACATCAGAACATAATACTCGGTAAGTTCTTCTGACTTTTGAGGAGCTTCAAAGGATCTGCTCCCAGAAAATTCTGGAACTGGAAGCAACTGGGGAAAAATGTGAGAAAAGGGAGAAGGAGGTCTCTTTACAGTATTTATCTGTCAGTCATGTTACATGTAAAAGTAATTTGGGGGTGGCACTTTGGAGAGAACACTGAAGAGAGGGGATTGCAAATCACTGACTGTATCTTTAATGCTAAGTAATACAGTGGGGGAAAAAAGTATTCGATCCCCTGCTGATTTTGTACGTTTGCCCACTGACAAAGAAATGAACAGTCTATAATTTTAATGGTAGGTGTATTTTAACAGTGAGAGACAGAATAACAACAAAAAAATCCAGAAAAACGCATTTCAAAAAAGTTATAAATTGATTTGCATTTTAATGAGGGAAATAAGTATTTGACCCCCTACCAATCAGCAAGATTTATGGCTCCCAGGTGTCTTTTACACAGGTAATGAGCTGAGATTAGGAGCACTCTCTTAAAGGGAGTGCTCCTAATCTCAGTTTGTTACCTGTAAAAAGACACCTGTCCACAGAAGTAATCAATCAATCAGATTCCAAACTCTCCACCATAGCCAAGACCAAAGACCTGTCCAAGGATGTCAGGGACAAGATTGTAGACCTACACAAGGCTGGAATGGGCTACAAGACCATCGTCAAGCAGCTTGGTGAGAAGGTGACAACAGTTGGTGCGATTATTAGCAAATGGAAGAAACTGTCAGTCTCCCTCGGTCTGGGGCTCCATGCAAGATCTCACCTCGTGGAGTTTCAATGATCATGAGAACGGTGAGGAATCAGCCCAGAACTACACGGGAGAATCTTGTTAATGATCTCAAGGCAGCTGGGACCATAGTCACCAAGAAAACAATTGGTAACACACTACGTCGTGAAGGACTGAAATCCTGCAGCGCCTGCAAGGTCCCCCTGCTCAAGAAAGCACATGTACAGGCCCGTCTGAAGTTTGCCTGAATGATTCAGAGGAGAACTGGGTGAAAGTGTTGTGGTCAGGTGTGGTCAGATCTCGCTGGCATCAACTCAATTCGCCGTGTTTGGAGGAGGAAGAATGCTGCCTATGACCCCAAGTCATAACACCATCCCCACCGTCAAACATGGAGGTGGGAACGTTATGCTTTGGGGGTGTTTTTCTGCTAAGGGGACAGGACAACTGCACCGTATCTAAGGGACGATGGACGGGGCCATGTACCGTCAAATCTTGGGTGAGAACCTCCTTCCCTCAGACAGGGCATTGAAAATGACCTTAATTACTTGGAGAGGATCTGCAAAGAGGAGTGGGCCAACTACAAGAAACGTCTGACCTCTGTGATTGCCAACAAGGGTTTTGCCACCAAGTACTAAGTCGAAGGGGTCAAATACTTATTTCACTCATTAAAATGCAAATCAATTTATAACTTTTCTGAAATGCGTTTTTCTGGATTTTTTTATTGTTATTCTGTCTCTCACTGTTAAAATACACCTACCATTAAAATCATAGACTGATCATTTCTTTGTCAGTGGGCAAACGTACGAAATCAGCAGGGGATCAAATACTTTTTTCCCTCACTGTATACCTTTTAAGTTATAGCGTTCTAGATGTGGGAACAGTCAAACCAAACCAAACCAAAGACATGAAAAAAAATACTGTAACAAAGATGATCAAAAAAATTGTAGTTCCGCAACTCCAACATGGCTTCTGTAAGAGATCCTCTGTTAGGGCCAATCACATGCGGTTATGTTAATTATTTATCTGAATAATAATATCTAAACAATTAACATAACCACGTGTGATTGGTTGTAACAGAGGATCTTCTACAGAAGCCATGTTGGAGTTGCGGAGCTACAATTTTCACACATTGATCATCTTTGCTACAGTATTTTTTTTGTTTTTGTTTTTGTTTGGTCCGGTGTAACATTTTACTGTTTCCACATCTAGAACTCTATAACCTAAAAGGTATATTACTTAGCATTAAAGATACAGTCAGTGATTTACAATTCTCTCTTTTCAGTGTTCTCTCCAAAGCACCACCCCCAAATTACTTTTACATGTAACATGACTGACAGATAAATAACGAACCATAAACTAGCTACATAGAGAGCTAGATAGGATGAAATGTGATGTGTGTGTTTATTAACGATGAGATGTGAAGTATGTGTTTATTCTCCACTTCAAGTTCAAAACTAACATGTTTCATCTGTTCAGAGTAGAGCTGAGAGTGAGAGAGCGGGGGTTATTTATTTTAATACAGAAGGTCAGATATGACGTTTGTCAAGGCTGCATTCATTAACATGTGAATGCACAGGTTGCTTGCTTACAGACACAACACATTTATTGCATTCATTCATCTTCAGTAACTGATTTATCCAGGGTCATGGTGAGTTAAATTGGTGAAACATACTGTATTTGGTTGCTATATTTGAGAAATAGAACCAGCTACGTTTGTTAGACAGGTAAAATTTATAATAATAACTGTTACAGCAGGCACACTTCTGTATCAGGGTCCACATTAGGGGAAAGTAGAACTTGTAGCCAAACAAAAGTGCCAAATAAAACCTATCCACTTCGACTTGTCTTTGTAATAACCATAAACTAATAACTGTAACTGATGTCACCATTTAGTCATGTTTTTACTTACCCAGAGCTTTTGAAGTAAGGAATTTTATGTAACTGGACCTTTACAAATTTTAGTTGAATATCACTGATGATCATTTCTATAGACAGTTTAAAACGAATATTCATGATCGCAGGAAACGATGCCGTTGTTCGTTTCAGGTAAAAGTTTTTACTTTTGCGAACATTCTTGTTCAAAAAATCAGGTAATGGCAATCGAGCATTTATTGTTAATTGTAAGACTCATTTCTTGCTGTAAGTGGTATTAGCGGTCGCTTAGTGGTCATCTCCCTGACCAGCAGGGGGCCCCATGATGGATGGATGTCATCCATTTTCCATACTGCTTATCAGACATAGGGTCGCAGGGAGCCTGGAGCCTATCCCAGGGAAATCGGGGCACAAGGCGAGGGGCACCCTGGACAGGGTGCCAACCCATCACAGGGCACGATCACATACACTGCGGATAATTTGGAAATGCCAGTCAACCTACAGTGCATGTCTTTGGACTGAGGGAGGAAACCGGAGTACCCGGAGGAAACCCCCCGTGACCCTGTGAAGGATAAGCGGTATAGAAAATGGATGGATGGATTATTATTATTATTATTATTATTATTATTATTATTGCTGTTGTTGTTGTTGTTGTTATTGTTATTGTTATCGCCTGCTAGGATTTTCTTCTTAGCCATGTTGGCACCTCTCTATGTTTTGTTTGTGGTATTCAACAATTCTCGGAAGACATTTAGTCGGTATGTTTAAAGCCATAAAAGACATGGTAAAATCCAATGCACCCTTAACTCATCCATATGCAACCATTTCACACTGATCTGTCTGCGACACTTTTGGGAAAAAGATCCTGAACATTTATTATATGCTAAGGGAGAATAATTAAAACTCACCGATCTGATCAGCATTAAACTGATCGTTAAACTGCTTTGTACTGGGCTTTCTGATATCAAAGCCATGTGGTGTTAGCAGATCAATCCCTCTGGCCGTTTACCCAAGGCAATGGTGTGTGACTGTACCGTCTGGAGGAGAAATGGTGCCATGTAGTTATCCAAATGCATGATTTCATTTGTTTTCACAGAGAGAGTTGGATAATATGAAGCAGCTTGTGCTAAAATTGTCTTTGCTTGAAGGAGAATTAGGAGAATTTGCTACTGATTCCCATTTCTTCTGATCTTTCTTCAGTGTTATTCCAATTAATAAATTGGTCAAATGCTACAAATGGGGATACAAATTGAGAGTTGGGATTAGCTCGTGTTAGACGTGTTAGATAGCTAGTTATTAGCACAATTTTAAACATCGATTAATATGACTTTAAAAGGTTGCTACTGTATATTAGCTCAAGTTAACTAGCTGGATAGTGACAGACAGTTTGATAGACTCCATCTGTCAATTTAGCTCATCTGAGTTAAATGGCTAGACATAGCAGTAAAGATCATGAAGATTTCTAAAAAGTGACTTAAAATCCTCAGCAACAGCAACAAAAAAATTATAATGTTAGGCTAGACTTTACAGTAAAGATTATGAACATTTATGTAAGTGACTTAAAATCCTCATAGAAATCCTGTCAGGTTAGCTCACATTAGCTAGCTTGCTATTTAGCAGTTTATGACCATTCATGATCATGGTTTAAAAATTATTGTCAGAAATCCTGACTGGCTAGGTTGTGTTAGCTAGCTGGCTACAGATAGTAGTGAAGTTTATTAACATTTATGAACATGGGATTTTTGACAGGCTTTTTCAAACTATCAGGCTAGCTCATATTAGCTTGCTGGCTACAGGTGGCAGTCAAGTTTGTGAACATTTGCGAACATTGTTTAAAATATCATGTCAGGTTAGCTTGTGTTAGCTAGCTTGCTACAGATAGCAGTTACATTTATGAACTTTCATGAACATGGCTTGACAAAATCCTGTCAGAAATTCTGTCAGGTTAGCTTGTGTTAGCTAGCTGGCTACAGTTTGCGTTGAAGTTTATAAACGTGTATGAACACTGGATTTTGGACAGGATTTTTTTTTAACTCTCAGGTTAGCTCATATTAGCTAGCTGGCTAAAGTTAACAGTGAAGTTTATGAACGTTTTATGAATGTGTTTTTAAAGATCACGTTAGGTTAGCTTGTGTTAGCTAGCCGGCTACGGCTAACAGTGAAGTTTGTGAACATTTTATGAATACGGTTTCAAAAATCCTATTAGGTTAGCTCATGCTAGCTAGCTGGCTACAGTTAGAAGTGAAGTTTATGAGCATGGTTTAAAAAATTCTGTCAGAAATCCTTACCTTATCTAGGCTAGCTTGCTAATACCTTTCTCATTCCTATTCGAAGACTTCCATATGGCCTTTGGACAGTAGCCTACAAAGTCACTGTCTTCATTTTTCGCTTCTACTAAGATTTTCTGCACCGAAGAGAATCCAACACACTCCAATTTTGAGTTCTGTAATTGAAGCTTCTTCAGCAACTCTGTCCCTCCATTACTTACTCAGCAAGCACCATCATTGTTTGTTCTTTTTTCATCCATTATGTCCAGTGAGGAAGTTCCTTCCCTAATAGAATGAAATGGCAGGCAGTGTTTAGCATCATGCCATGAGTATCTTTATCACAAATAAAGATTTAGAGTGACTCTGTGCTAGCTGGGCACTTTAGTGTTGATTTATGTGCAGAATGGATCTCTCTGACAGCAACACCGGCTCTCCATCTAAAGCCATTAGGAGATATTAGGAACAGGCCAATCTGCTGGGCCCATGGGGGTCTTGGTGCCCACAAGAAATGAAGATGGAGGCCTTTGAAGAGTGTGATAGAGAAGGTAATCCTTTGTTTTAGACAGTAAACCATATAATTGACATGAGATATGAGAGAAGGTGTGAATGTGGTTCAGGTTTTTGAATAAATTCCCTAGTAAAAAGGTGTTTGTACTAGTGTTTGGGTTTGAGGCCCAGGGCTAACAAGAACACTAGTTATCTAGCTAGCATAAGATAAGCAGATTCACTAGATTGAGTGGAATCATAAAACTATTTTCAAGGGCAGAGTGCCTCCTCAGAAATATCTGAAGGATGTGTTATCACCATATGTGGTTCTTCCACAAACTGTTGCCACAAAGTTGGAAGCACACAACTGCCTAGAATGTCTTTGCACGCTGTTGATTTTCCCTTTGCTGGAACCAAGATGCCCAAACCTGTTCTAGCATGACAATGCACCTGTGCACAAAGCCCACTCCATGAAGACATGGTTTGCCAACGTTGGACTGGAAGAACTGGAGTGGCCTGTACAGAGCCCTGACCTCAACCCCACTGAATACTTTTGGGATGAACTGGATCACGGACTGCACCCCAGGCGTCCTCACCCAACATCAGTGCCTGACCTCAGTAATGCTCTTGTGGCTGAATGGGCACAAATCCCCACAGCCACGCTCAAAACTCTAGTGGAAAGCCTTTGAGGAAGATGCCCATGGTTTTGGAATAGGATGTTCAACAAGCACATATGGGTGTGATGGTCAGGTGTCCACATACATTCGCCTGTATATATATATATATATATGAGTTCATATATAGTATGGTATAGTATAGTACACCTACCATTCCCACTCAAAGACACACCCACCAATCTATGGTTTGCAGACAGAGCCTTCTTGATTAACCCGCTATCCATGTAGTCTTTGGTGGTTTGAAATGGAGCCCTGCAATAAAGCCTGAATCTATTGGCATTGTTTCAGTTGGAGAAGCCATATTGGACCTGTGTGACTGTGTTTTCTTGGGGAGAAATTTTTCAGGAGTCAGTGAGAGTGTGTGTGTGTGTGTGTGTGTGTGTGTGTGTGTGTGTGTGTGTGTGTGTGTGTGTGTGTGAAGGTACCCAGGTATCTTGAGACGACGTGCAATGTGGAGACAGTGCCAGACAGAGACATGAGGCACCACCTTTCCTTCCTGCCAGGGTCTTCCCCTCTCTCTCCTTTGTCTCTTGTTTATTTTTCTCTCCAATTGTCCCACAAGACTCATGCTCGTCTTTATATCTTTCTCTCTTCTCTCCTTTCTTTTTCTTCCCTACCTAATACAGCTCTCTCAGAACCTGTAACAGTTCATACTCTCAGTGATCTCTGGTGTGTTCATTCATTCATTCTCTCTTTGTTTCAGTCTCTGCCTCTCCATGGTACTGTCTGTCTAAATGTCCTTCAAGAAAAGCTTCCCAGGCTTTATCTTAAAGCTTAAGTTCTGATGAAAGCTACTTCTGTATAAAGCCTGTTTTGATTTCAGCAGTCTTTTAACATCATTAAGTCGCACTGTATGAGATGATCCCATTCAAATTTTGGCTGGATTCTATAACAGACTGTGCAATAACATGTTCTCCATGTCAGATTATACGATGAAGATCCTCTAACTATAGACTGGATTTGGATTTATGTTTTACCGTTGCTGCTACTGTATTTGTAGCTTTCCCATGACTTTCATGTACCCTTATGCTGTCCTCTTATTGGTGGCTTTAATAAAATTTTTTAAAAAAGCCTCATTCTGCCAGAACTTTGTCATCGACTGTCTTTGGTTGCGATAGTACTAAATCGGTCGTGACTGGTGGTGAGCACGTCTAAGCGCATTCTAAGACTCATGAGTAAATAATTATTTTGGGATGTAAAGGGTTTTTTTGTTTTGTTTTGTTTTGTTTTTTGTTTTTTTCATCGGCAAAATTGGACTGAAAATCGTAAAGCCAGCTTTAAAAAAAAAAGGTGTGTTGAGGGTTCTTTAAAAGGTTCTTTATATAGTTAAGGATTCTTAGCTTCCTAAAAGCCTCTAGTTTGGAACCCTTTCTGACAGGGAATCCTATTGAAAGATAGCAAAAGCAGACAGATAGGCCCAGTGTGTGGTGTTTTTTTTCCCCTCAGCCAACAAAGTTGATTAGCTCTGATTTAGGTGCCTTGCGAGTATTAATCTACTCCCTCAACCTCAGCATTAATCCAAGTCAAGCAGAAAGACCACTCAGAGTTTCTCCAGATTGATCTCAAACCGTCATGTAAATGTGTGCATCTATCTCGTTTACTTTCTATCCCGTGACAGCCAATCCTCCACAGAGTCTGGAGCTTCTCGCTGTCGAATCAGGGAAAAGGGGTGACCTCTTAACCGCTGTGTTATCTATACCGTGCTTCACTTCAGCTCATCTGATAAAAACAGATAGCAGGCCAGACTGGACAGCGGTTCCTGCATGATTGACAGCGTCAGGTATCAGATTTAGGGGAGCCAATACACTGCTTGTAACATTAAAGGCTCTCGGTATTTTCAGTATTAAAGGAATTGTTTTTACGAAACACAACGATGGTACGGTTTAATGGCTTCATGTATTCTTCTGTAGCTTTTCTGAACAATATATTTGGTGTTTTTTTCGCAGAATGAACTTCTCTGTGAAGCAAAGGTGGAAGCAGCTGGGTTTTTTCATTTTCTCACCCTCGGTGCTGCATCCTTTAGCTTGTTTACTGTATTCATTTGACATTTCCCTCAACCACATATCAACAGATCAGAAATAGAAGACAGCAGAGAGAAAGTGTGCGAGAGAGCAGTAAGACAGAACGAGCAGCCGAGTGCTTCAGCAGGTAATCACGCCACATTTAGCTCCTTTCCTGCTGTGCCATGTGTCATGTCTCTTCTATGTACGTGTTTGTGTGTTGGGGGGAGTGTGCACGTGTGTGTGTGTGTGTGTGTGTGTGTGTGTGTGTCCGTCAAATCAGAATTGTCTATTGCAGTCAGCCCTAATACATTCCGTCATGCGGGAAGGATTCTCTGCTGTTGTATAAGGTTGATTATTCTGTAAAGACCTCATGGCATGTCACTGCAGGGATGCTTTCTCTGTTTGCGGTGAAAAAGAGAAAGAAAAATAGTGGAAGAAAGAAAGTTGGAGACTGGATTTGCAAAGCAGGGAACACTGTGTGATGTTAGTGATGCACTGTGTTCTGTTGGCTTATCAATGGCAATTAAATGTTGAAATGAATTGTCTACTTTTATCAAAAGAAGCATACTGTAGGTTTATCAAACTGCTTAATTTCAACCAAATCTAAGCACTTTCTGGCCCCACTCCTTAGCGACGGAGGAAGACCTGTTTGGCTTTGGCTGAATGCACGTTGTGATGATGTCACATGGCCCAAATCTGCGGTGATTTTGAAAAATTGCAAGTTCCTCCTCATGATTTTGATCTTCAGTGGTTCAAAAGTTATGAGCAGTTTTACTAAGTACCCCTAGAGGTTAATTTAGACAAAACTTTCTGGGGCCTCTTAGGTCCGGATCCTTCCTGAATTACACAGTACAGTACAGTATATATATATATATATATATATATATATATATATATATATATATATATATATATATATATATATATATATATATATATTTTTTTTTTTTTTTTTTTTACTTAAGTATAAATCTCACTCAATACACCAACACAATCTACATTCTTTTTTCCAGGGCTGTTTGTGTGTGTGTAGGGAAACTCCATGTTTTAATACTGCTTCATTAAACATGTATTACATGGTGTTACTTTGTAAATGCCAACATAAATATTTGGATATTCATCATACTGAGTTTTAGTAGTATTTTCCCAAAGCATTCTTCTCGCTCTCTCCAAATCTCTCATTTTATTTGCCGACCAAAAGCTCAAATATGTAGCTTGTCTTACTACAGCTGCCACATTCTAATTCAACGCTGAGTCAATTTCAAAGCAGACTCCTCCGTTTTAACATTTCATGACGTCTCAATTGAAAGTGGAACTGTTTCAGAATTCCAGATGAGGAACTCCATCTCCACGCAGAACCGATTACAATCTGCACAGCATTTAACCATACAGAATGTGCCAAGAAATGTGGGCTGTCATGATGCTGATGTGTTTCAAGGGACCAGAGAACCTCAACTGACCTTCATTTAATTCTATACAGAGACCGAGATGGCAGGTAAATAGGGACGAGTGGAAGAGGGAATGAGAAAGTGATGGATGTATCACAAGGAGGGGAATGTAAGAGGGATAGAAACTTGGTCATGCAGTAATCATTAAATATAGAATACAGAGAGCTGAGATCAGACACTTTGGCAGCACGATGGCGTAAATGGATCGGAACGTTTAACGCAATCACCATCCTGAGAAAGAGGCTTCGGCTCTCCTCTCTCTATCCACTCCCCTCTGCAAATTGTGATCTTCGTATTTTATGGTTCAATTTAAGTGGAGTCATTTTTGACTAATGGGGCGTCAAAGTTTTGACATTCCAGCTATCAAATTTCTAAGATACTGTCTACATTTAAGCAAGGGCCGTGTTTCAAGGTTACATGATCAAAATTCTAAAATGAACATAAAGTGAAAATTGGCTAAACAGAACTGATTGAATTTGCAAAATAATACCATGCTAATAGCGCTCGGTTTGATAGGATGAAACCTGGATGTTTCTCATTAAGCAATCCTTCAACCTCTCCCTCGATGTGTTTGTACGGATGAATATTTCAGTGTGTCCTCCTAATAAAGGTCAATAATCTGTGAGGTGTGTAACTCTCCCTGCCTCTCCTTGCCCTTCTCCGCGATAAGAATTTCAGTGGCGTCCCCGCCGTCTTTAATCTGTGACGGCCGAAGCTCTGTCATGGTCCCTAATTAAGAGGTTGTCTTCTCCCATCTGGACACCGTCTGAATACAAAAGGCTTCAAATGGGCGATGATGATGATTCAGTTTAATCCGAGATCACCTGCATCTGTCCTTCCCGTATCATGACTCCTCATTAATCCACAGTGGAAATTTTACTACATTTTGATGGCTACTTTTATCAATTAAAAGCCTCTATGTGAGGGGTATTCATTTATTTATTTATTGGAAGAAAATGGAAGTTGTGTCACTTTATGTAGGGCAGCACTACAGTTTTATACCAGAGGTATACCTCGGTTGGATTCTTGATTCTGAAAGTGCGTCAAGAGTACAGGTATTATATTGATGCGCTCGTTCTAAGAGGTTATCGTTTCCGTAGTAACACCTCATTCACAAGTACTCGTATGCCTCTACATCATCTAAGGCTAAAAATAAACAATTTAACAAAGTAAAATTTATAATAATTGATATTGTGAACTGACTGATTATTGGATATTCCACAACATTAAATGTAACTATAAACATACTGTGTAAAATGTTTGGCCTGTCATAGTATGGCGATAAATTTTTTAAAATATCATCGCTAGTGAATTCCTGTTTTACAAGAGGAATAAAACACTTCAGGATGTCCTGTTAACAGAAAATAATCAGCTTGGGGGTGGCACCTGGGGCATCACAAAACCAACCCCAGTTGTTTGTTATCGTCCTATAACAGAACACCCAATCATATTTTATTACGTTAATTGAATTTATTTACCTTCAGTTATGTTTTTCTGCTTTCTTTTAGCTTGATTTCGACATAAAATTCACCATCACAAATCGTAAATGACTCCTTTGTCACTATGCTGTCTCACAAAATAGAACATTACAAAATGGCGTAGAAGAACATACATAGTGCAGTCTTTGCATGATATTGCAATTTTTTTCACTCAGAAAACAGTGACGCCTTGTCACGTGGCCTTGAAACACAAGAAAATACAAAGTGACAAAACCCTCAACATTCTACGATAGGATTAAAGTATTGGCACCCTTTGCTTGGTTTAGGTCTCTCCATCATTACTGTAGGCCAACAAACCTGCTGGTGTCTTGTACTGAATATTAGGTAGAATTTTATATATTGGTTGGGTGGTTACATAATGAGTACTCGATTACTCAACTACGTGTGCACATCGCTAAATGAAGAACATATTTTAAGACATCTCCCAGAATACACTCATCCACTGTTGTACCCCAGTAGGGGGTACATGCAGGTTCTTTGGCAATTCTTGACTACTTGAGGCCAGGACATGGCTACTTCAATGCATTATGCACCTGCAGTGGCCTCTGAGTCTGAGTACCGGACAGAGGAATGGCACAGTGGCAGGGGGCATCCAGAAAGACAGCGAGGTTGAGAAAGGGCTCAAGTGACAGATGGAATTTGAACCTGAAGCTAATGAGATGTGTCTTGTGGCTGGCCGTGCTGTCAGTGGTGATGAAAGCGGAGGGTAACAGAAGTGGGCATGGTCCCAACAGGTGCTCTGAATGCTCATTAATATGTGTTCCCAGTGCTTGCGGGCACTCTGATGACTTTCAAGGAGACAATTCTGGTGATGGAAGGAGGGAAATTACAGAACAATTTTTGCTTGTCAATTGAGGAGATAAGGGAGAAACTGAATAGATTTGTGTGAAAAGGAATTTAATTATTAGATACCTTAAGGGCTTCGTTGTGGTGGATATTTAGTGACTTAAACAAAAGAAGAGATCATTCAGTCACCTAAAAGGAAAGGTGTTATATTATTTCCATGCTTACAAATGAGATCATTTGTGGTGAATGTGCTGAAGAAAATGTTTTAAAAAGCTTCCACAGAGAGACAGAGTAAAACAATTAATGGACAATGTGAAAGATTGTAATTGTGACACATATGTGAACAGTCATATTTATATAGAAACCTTGGCAATTGACATCATCTCAAAGTAGTTTCACAGAGCTCCAGGAATGAAACAGCTGAGAGACAGCAGCAAAGAAAACCACCTTGAGACAGAAACAGGATAAAAGCCTGATTCTGAGACAAACCAAGTCTCAAAAGGAGAGCTCATCCTTCTGTGGCTTTTATAGTCTTGGGATAAAAAAATTCTTGCATTGAGCACATGAACAAGAACTCCCTGTAAGCGCTCACTCTCTGAATCACGTCACTGTCTCTGGAGAACCAGTCAAACTGTTTCCCTGACTTATATAGTGTAGTACTTACTCAGAACAGCTTGTAAGAGTGTGAGCTTAATGGTGCCAACTTCAAGAATGCTGTTCCGCTGTATACCATTACAAAGACATTTTACACTGCCGCAGTCTTATTGGTTGTTTTTTTTTCCATAACCCCGTTTGAGCTGATATTTCACATCTGATCACATTTGATGAGATTTGTTTTGGAAGAGTAACAGTACTTTTCTCAAAGAGGAACTGGTGAAATTGGGTGGTACTGGATAGATATAGACATGAGTTCTCAAGTGGACCTCATATGGCAGCAATAATTAAACATGATTAATGCATGAATGACATTGTTGTTGTTTTTTTGTATCTTGTAGTCTGCTTGGTGACATTTTGGGCAGGAACAGTGGACACTGGCATATTGGTTGAAAATTGTGATCCAATTGGTTATGTTTTGGACAGGAACTATGGCTTGGCTGGTTACAGTGGTGTTTTGGATGAAAACCATGGGCCGATTGGTTATGTTTTGGGCAGGAATTGTGGTCTGGTTGGTTACAGAAGTGTCTTGGATAAAAACTGTGGTCCACATGGTTATGTTGTGGGAGAGGGACTGGGGTCTGATTGGTTAGATTGGCATATTCGGTAAAAACTGTAGTCTGATTGGTTACATTTTGGGTAGGAACTCTTGTCTGTTTGGTTACAATGGCATTCTGGGTGGAAATTCTGGTCCAATTGGTTACATTTTGGGCAGGAACTATAGTCTGACTGGTTACTATAACATTTTGGATGAAAACTGTGGCCCAATTGGTTGTTTTGGTCAGAAAGTATGGTCTAGTTGGGTACAGTAGTGATTGAGCAGAAATTAGAAAAACATGAGAGAGACCCCCATTAGCCATGGGAAGGTGCTTGACAGTATTAAACAGGGAAAGGTTCTCGATTCACATTTAATTTCTGACCATCATTTTTGTCTAGAATAACTGGCGGAAAGCAGCACACCATGATTTATTAATCACGTCGCCTCAGTGTGTAATTAAAACATTACACTGAATGCTAGTTGAAATATAAACTGCTTTAAATACTGCCAAGCTAGAAATGTAATTTATAATCATAGCTGCTGAGTGAACAGCAGGGAGCAGAGCCATTCCTGGACACATTAATTATAAATCCAAAGTAATGCATATGAATGAATATGAAAACATATGACTCCTTGGTGGAAAAAAAAAAAAAAGGTTCTTTATTTTTCATGCAGAAATCTGCTGTGTGCTTCAAAGAGTTTAAATGAATAATTAAGCAAACACAAGTTGGCAAGAAAACTTGTAACACAGCCAGGGATGCATAATACCTCAGGTACGTACAGTACATCATACAGAAATGGAGGCACTTAAATCCTTTACACATTGTACTTGTACAATGTACTGTACTTAGAAAAGAACTGAAAATCCGCTGACTAGAAACTGACTTGTATTCGAAGTCTAAGGGCAATTGTTGTGGTGTCAAAACATTTATGCAAAACGTAGTACTGTAGAATGCTTTCATTGGCTGTTTAGCTAACAGTATTTGATCATTAATATGTAAATGAGTCATTTGTATTGATACACCCTTCCTAAAATAAGCATAGGAATTTATCAATTCCTTTGCCGACCCCTTCTTATTTTCGAGAGTATATTTATTTGTTATTGAATTGCTCGAGCCCATTATGAATGTGTGTGCTGTTACGGCAGTTTTTAAGTTCTATTATGTGTAAATCTGTGTATCCCTGCTGTTATACTCGCATGCTATTGTGCATGCCTGTGCTCCGAGGGACAGAATTGTAGATCTGTGCCACTGCGCTATGGTTCCATTAACATTCTCCACCATGTGTTCACTAAGCCTTCTCAGTGTGCTGCAGGGGAATTTCTCCATCCTTTCTCCATCATTCCTTTCTCTCTCTCTCTATCGCTCTCTTTTTTTTTTTCTTTCACAGTCACACTGGCTGCTTCATTCCATCTACCTTACTACCTTGTCACGGTGGGTGCCTCCTTTCACCTGTTCCTCATTTCTCCGCTATGAATTTTCCCGAAGGAACTTTTCTATCTTTTCTAGAGAGTCCTCTCTAAAATGGTGTGCAGAACAACACAGGATGCTGTTCACTCACTCACCCTCATTTCTTCTGCATTGGCGCACTAACACTGTTCTGTACACCCAACTAAACCTACATTCACGAACAACAAAGTTTATTCACATTACATAGCCTGAGGTATCATACAATGGTCACTAATAGCCTTTCCTGATTTGACGTAACTGCTGCTGCTCAGCTAACAAAGTGACGTCTTCAAGACGACTTGTAACTAAATAGTATAAGGGTGATGTTTTTTCAGCATCTTGACTATGAACAAACATCTTGTGGGAATAAAAAAAGATGGATAATGTTTCATAGTTGGGAAAATAAAATGTCCTAACTCTCACCATTCTCAATTATCAGTGGGTTCTTGTTTGCAATTTAGCAACAACTTTGGTCAATTCCGCAACCGCCCTCCATAAATCAATCTTTTTTGTGTGTGTGTTTCTATAAAGGACCAGTTAAAGAATACAGGAAACCTGATAGAGATATTCTGCACCTGGTGCTGCACCCATGGCCCATAGGGTGGCTGATTTCTTTTGTACACATTTCTGGCTACAAGCTTCAGAATCTTGAAGGTTGCAATCTAATTGTCTCGTACATACACCAGCTTCTGACAGGTAAACAAACTTTTGAAGCCACAATGAGTTTGTCAGAGCAAGATATAATCACTGGATTGAAAAATGTTTATGACATCATGTTTTAAAAGTTTTGTTTAAAGTAATTATTGGTGGTGTGTAAATAGGATAACCTTTGCTTGCTGATATGCCCTGGGAAAAGTCTGCAATATCAGACAGCTTATCTTTTGGTGGTTCTTTTTTGGTGGCCAAGGTTAGTCACAAAGTTTCAGACTCTCTAGCATAATCTATGGTGGGGGTGATGTCAGACACCGGGACAGCATATCTTTAGCAGTGGAAGTATTTCAGATTTGTCGCTCATGGCGGTATACGGTGACCGCCATACCTGGGGACCTCCTGGCTGGTGCTGCCGCGGCCGTACAGAGGAATGACTTTATCTCTGCTGATTCCTGCTTTGCACACAGGACACTGCTGCCCGCTTGGCCTCGTCTCCAACCACTGACCGAAGATTGTAACAAAACCAAACGGCACAAAAACCTTATTAGTGTCTACAGAATCATAACTTCACTACCCTTACTACTTCTACTGTTATTAAAGTTACCCGAGTTGATATCCTTTGCTTTCACAACTGCTAAATCTGTAATTGGGCTAATATTTGGTATGATGTTTACTCACCTTGGTAGCTTGGTAGTTAGCTAGCTAGCTAAGTTTTTTTTTTTAATTATTATTATTTTCTTCAGGTCCATTGCATCCCAACAGTGTGGGGGGACATCCCGTCCAAGGTGTCCCCCACCTTCCTATTCCCTGTCTCCGCCAAGACCCTGTATAATAGGTATGGAAAATGGATGGATGTATGGATGAAATGTATGCGTGCATGGTGCCCTGCACATCACTGAACTGGACGTCATGGACTAGCATCCCATTCAGAGTATATTCCCACATGACCACTGTTCCCAGAAACTCTACAAATACAACAAAATCCTGACCAGAATAAGTGAAATAAAAGACATTTGCCATAGAAAATAAATGGAAGATGGAATGAAAAAACGATTCACTGTGCTGCAGATTTAATGAGCACTTCAACTTTATTTCATCAACTTTATTTATCCCTGCCTACTTTGTTGAAAATGAATGACTTCTAGCTGCTATACTGCATCGAGTCTAAACGTAGAAGTCTAACAGAACATTGTGGCTAGCACTTCTCCAGACGCCTTTCTAAATGACCACCATCCGTTGTCTGAAATAAAACCACTTGCTGCAGCTAATCACTTACATTCCCAGATGGAGCAGGTACACCAGGCATCTCAGACAGCTTCTACAGCTAAAAAAAAAAAAAAAAAAAAAAAAGAGAAAAAGACATTGCCTGAAGGGACACTCAGTTAGTGGAAGAAAGGTGAAAATGAAGGAATATTGCTAAAAAGCCTGGTTCCAATCCAGACAGCGACATTTTAGTACATTTAGTACATTTAGTATTTGCACCAATTAACACCAACTGAAAATAATATTGTTAAAGAGCAGGTTTCACAAGGAGACGTGAAGCAGATGTACAGGAAATGTTAATACATCAGAAACAACTAAAGTATTAAAGGGCACTAGGAAGTCAATGCTTTCTGGGAAATTCAAATATCCATTCTCAAATAATCAATCCAAATTCTGTCTTGGAGCACGACTAGAACACACAACTCGATGACAACACAAAATAAACAAAATTGGCGGTTAGTGAACCGTGACCCCCCTCGGAGACGTGACCCACCCAGAATGATTTATTACACAAATGTTTTCTTGTTCTGTCAGAGTGACTATTTTGCCTGGGAGCATCACAACAGTCATGAAATGCAATTACTAGCAGGAGAAACGGACAGAAAGATTATCCAGGAAAAGGGGGAAATGCAAATCTGATGTGGAACGACCGATTTATTTTTTTTTTCTGTTCGTTTTTCTCTCATTAGGTATATATGGTATGGTACATTGCATCTTTTTTTTTCCAGCACTGACCTTTATAGAGATGACAAACCTCCTGTAGAGCGAGACGACGTTTATGTTTATGTTTATGTTTTAAATGCCTCGGAGACTGAAAGAGAGAGATTACATCTCGGCCCGCGTTTTCCTACGTCTAGTGCACTTTTGAGCAAAAGTTCGTACATCAGCGAGGGCAGTGTGATGACCCGGAGCAGACCACTGAAACGTGCGTGGCCTGTCAAAGCCACCTATTAAACAGCACCGTGTGCAGCCGGTCTGGTGCTTTCACAAACACTACAGCTCTACTGGAAATTGGGGATTGGAAACCAAGAGGAAGATTCGCCATTTCATCAATGGCTTTCTCTGAGATCAGGCTAAATAAATCCAAGAATCCAAACCCGAAATCACACACAGACATCGATCAATATCAAGCCCACCTTGACTGCCCAAACAGTTAGGCAGTCCGTACATGACTTTGCTGAGTTTTTTGTGCTTTTTTTTGAGGAAAACTACTTGAATTGGCAATTGCAATTGCACGAAATTGTTTTGCACGGTCTTTTGCAGTGATGTTTGTTGGTAAATGAGACCTTCTAGCTGTACACATGTTCGACGCACGTGAATTGAAGAAGGTTTTGGCTGAATGCGTGTTGTGATGACATCACATGATGCATCTTTGCCCAAAGCTGTGGTAATTTAGAAAAATTGCAAGCTCCTCCGAATATTGCTCCGAATATATATTATATCCTGTACACATATTTTGAATTTATAGCTTCATATATGATTGAAAATGACCCCTGAGGACCACTTTTAAAGTTCCCATGAAATCAAAATTGTTTTTTCAGGGGTCCTCAACTGCTAAATTGGCTGTGCTCTATTGAGCTTGATACAGTTTTATTTTACTTCCTGGTCTTAAACAGCTATCTTTTCCCTCTCCCCCATGAGCAGCCTTTTGCTCTCACTGCAGTGGGGAAGAGGTAAAAAAAATAAATAAAATAAATAAATAATGCTGTGGGCTGGTAACAAGCGACCTATGGCCCAGTAACTATCTGAGGCACAGTGGCTAGAAGTCCGTTCTTTAGTATCCAGAAAATGACAAAGTCTCTAGGGGAGAAATCCTATGCAGTTGAAAATGAGCTCTAGTTAAACTTGTGGCTTCTTTGTAAGACACTGATGAGTTTAGATTCAGGGCAAAGTGTGGCGTATATCTCAAACACAAGTTGACCACTGTGGCAAAAAAATTAATCATACTACCTCCTAGACTTCCTGTTTCAAAAGGAAATAGATCAACATGCAGGATCAAAGCATGGCTCTCATACCAGAGGACATTGTTTTCTACAAAAGGCACAAACAAATTTGATAAAAATAAAAAAAAATAAATAAAAATAAGCCCCACCCAGCATAACGCACTCGGAAGAAAGTGCTGTCTACCCTCTTCCGCATACATGAGCTCAGAAAAACGCCCACAGTTGGCTAGTGTCACTGTGATTGACGGGGGAGAGAGAGTATGCCATCGCTCCCGTCCAGAGAAGATGGCCATTTTTACTCTCTAGGCTTCTGGCCATGGATGATTGTTACACTCGAACTATTGATCTCTTGATGTTAAAGCTCCTCTGTTGCACCCCTCAGAAGCCTCCAAAATAAGCTTATGCTGTGTAATAGAGCTCAACATCACCAAAGACAGCTGCTTAAAGGCGATTACATTTGCTGATAAAGTTACCTGGCAAGCTAAAAGTCTAAAGTCTTTGCTAAATCATCTGAATCTTTGTCAGCATGGTGCTGGTGTTGTGCAGATAAGATGAATGTTTAACAGCTTTTCCCATATTGGCTAGACAGACACATAATTAATCTCAACTGACCATCGCTGGTGCTTCCAACAGCGGTAACATTTGGCCTGCATCATTTATACATTGTTTTAATGCACGCTGAAGGTCTTTCACTAAGCTTTCCTGCTCCCGAAACCTGATCTATGCTATAATGTCTCTGTGGTAGCCGTCTTAGCTCAGTGACGCTGGTCTTCTTTTTCCACTAAGCAATATCAACCAAGCATAGTCAGGGCTTATAATAAGTCAGTTATAAATAAATACAGAAAGGTTGGATTTTAAAGTCTTTTATTGAAAAAAAAAAAAAAAAAAACTTTTATTTATGGTATGTATATTGGAAAAAGTCTAATCCAAGCATTCAGCAGTTGATACTCTCCCTTCTAGATCCTACATAAGTAGAAAAAAAAACAGATGACATTTTTCCAGTCTTGAACTGTACAGTTTGAGTGAGTCTTTGCTCACTGGAGACTCCTGTAGGCTGACAGGAGTGGAACCTGATGTGGGCTTCTGTTGTTGTAGCCTCAAGGTTCGATGTTTTGTGCATTCTGAGATGCTTTTCTGCTCACCACAGTTGTAAAGAGTAATTATTTGAGCTACTGTAGCCCTTGTCAGCTCAAACCAGTTTGGCCTCTCATCAGAAAGGCGTTTCCGACTGCAGAACTGGATGTTTTTTGCTTTTCGCACCATTCTGTGTAAACTCTCGAGACTGTTGTGTGTGAAAAGCTCCGGAGATCAGCAGTTTCTGAAGTACCACGGTCAATGTCACTGAGATGACATTTTTACCCCCATTCTGAGGTCTGATCTTGATCTGTCTCTGCATGATTGTATGCATCGCACTGATTGGATAATTGCATGACCGAGCAGGCGTTTCTGTCAAAGTGCCTGGCGAGTGTAAATGTATAAGGGACCCCTTGGCATCTTTAAATTTTTAGCAGGAATATGATTCATTTGGCATATCCCCAGAGAGCAGATACTGCCTTCTGGATTCACATTTTGATTAATTTAATCTCCATGCGCAAAACATTTACGGGTTGTACAAAGCCGTGCTTTCTCTTCAAGATTGATAGAAACGCTAGACTGCGAAACCGGGGCTGAATTTAAAGTCGATTTATAAACTGTATGATTATGTCTATTGAATTCAGCACCCACTTACAAGCACTGACTGCTCGAGTGTGTAATAGATACACAAGCGAATCTCGCTTTGATCCCTTATCCATTTTCCATTCAAATAGTTCTTGATCTAGTTATTATTTCCGAGGGTCGATTTTTCGATTCAGACGTTTAATTAAAAAACCAAATGAAACGCAGTACTCTCGGGGGAAAAAAAAAAAAATCCTTTAACAAGAAATTGGCTCAAGGCTCAAAGTTGTAAGTGTTTCCACTCAGTAAAATGAAATGATGAATGACAAATGAAAACGAAAAGACTTTTTTTTTTGTTTTTTGTTTTTTTATAGAAAGGGCCAGCAGAAAAACAAGTTTTGTCCGTTTTCTGCTTTCCTCAGTATGGAAGCAGTGAGAGATGCTCTTGTATAAGCTTTAGTACAAACATGAAAGCTAATGTATTCCAATTAGCAAGAAGAGGAGAGCGCTCCTCTAACCCAGATTATAATCATCTCTCGTGTTATTGCACATCTGTTTGTTTTCATGTGTGCGGTAAGTGAAATAGACACCCAGAGACCAAGTCAAACCCACAAAAATAGTGAAAAAAGACAGAATTGAGTTCAAAGACTTCCTGAAACTGGTGTATTGCAAATATAACCCAAAAACAGAAAGAAGAAATAGGTCAGATGGGAAAAAAAAAAAAAAAGAGTTCCGGTTACCATCTTGAATTTGATTATTTTCCTTGAACAGCATGTCATTAAAATTATTTATTCCTCCAGCAATTTTCCAGTTTTATTAATGAAAAAAATAACGCATCATAATTTATATCCGTTATTTAAAGTTGTGTAACTTTCCATCCGTGAAACAAGTTAGTTCCTGTTTTGTCTCTTGAAGTTAATAAGATAGCGAGAATACGGAAAAACTCCTCTGTCTCGAGGACTTTCTCATGACTGATGATATGTTGATGTTTCTTTATGGAAGAAGTCCCCAGTGTCAATTATAGATTTTAATCCGTTAAAAAATGCAGAGCTCCTACGAAAAACGTGCAGAAGCTTGGCAGGACTTGTGTGGATCCAATAGTTTCTCACATGTTCAGACTGTTTGTGTTATAATTCACATGCATTCAATGTTGTGCTTTGTTATTTGAATAAGCCACACCCTGAATTCATGACAAGGCGATTTTTCAAAAATCTCAACTCAGGATTTTTGAGATATGCTAGAAAAATCACTTCTTTCTGGAGAAATGTCTGGTGGTGAAGATGATCATCTTCAGGGTGGGGGTGGAGGTGGAGTGTTTCCTGGAGACACACAGGGTTGAACCAGGAAACCTGTAGCTATAAGACAGTGTTTTCTGGGGTTGCTCCTTAAATCCACATCACCTGGGAGTGTTTCTTAAAGTGAGATTCAGACTTCCACAGTAGAACGTCACACCGCAGAGGTGGATGTTTACACCCAAGGCTCCGTATAGAGTTCTCAAACCCAAGCTTTCACCTGCCATCTGTGCAGGTGGTTCAGAGTGCAGGAGTCGTGTGTGAGTGTCAGGGTTTCAGCCTCAACTCAGGTGGAACTTCAACAAGAAACAGGTGAGATATTGGTTTCTCTGCATATGTTTTTGGGTGACGTAAACTAAAAGATAAATGTCTAAAAAAAAAAAAAATTTTTTTAAAAGCTGTGCTGTTTAAAGGCACTGGTTGCTCAATGGGCAGGTTGAATCAGTGTTACATTTAAGATGTGGTTCACATTGTAAGGATGGTCAAGACAGTGCTGAGGTGGAGCACCAATGACTAAAGGGGGAATTTTTACATTATTATTAGTTTTGTTTGTATGTAAGGTGATGTAAAGTATAAGATAAATGTTTGAAAAAATGCCATGATACCAAAAGGTGCTGATGGCTCTGTGGGTGGTTGTGCTGTTAAGCAGGTTTCAAAGTGTGAAGATCAGTGTTCAAGCCTGTGCTTGGGTGTTGCTATGTTGACTGGAAGGTTCCATTGCTTTCATTTGTTCTTGTATGTAATTTGTTGTAAAAGATAAATGTTAAAAAAAAAACTGTTGTGTCTAAAGGCACCAGTGGCTCATTGAGCAGGTGTCTCATAGTGCAGTTCATGTTTCAAGACTCCCTTCAGGTGGCTCTATGCTGACCAGAAGGTAAGATTTCACAATATCACTACTCATGCTTGTGTGTAAAGTAAAAGATAAACCCTTTAAAAAAGCAGTGCTGTCAGCAGGCCTCAGTGGGCAGATGCACAGGTGTCTCACTGTGCAGTTCATGGGTCAAGACTCTGTGTCAAGACTTCAGGTGGCTCTGTGTTTCCCTGAAGGTAGAATTTTACATTATAATCATACATCCTAGTGTGTAAAGTAAAAGATAAATCCTTTAAAAAAAAATAAATAAAAAAAAAGCAGCAGCAGCACTGTCTGCAGGCCCCAGTGGTTCAGTGTGCAGATGAGCAGGCCTTGTACTGTGAGGATCATGGTTTGAGGCTCAGTGATGGTGGTGACTCTATGACTACAAGGTAAATTTTCATGGCTTATTTACGTATTGTTGTGCATGAGGTGATGTAAAGCCTCTGCGGTGTACACTGCACAGGATCGAGACTGCCTGCAGGCGGGGCACTAAATCTGGCAAAGTGAGAGAAAGTGAGAGAGAAAGCCAGTATGTCCCACCTGGGGCTCCTGGAGAGGTGAAAGGAGGGGTTATGCTGCTCTTGGCTCTCTTTATATATATTATTATATATATTGAAATTATTATTTATATTTATTTATTTATATTTTTATTAATTAATTTGCCATTACTTTCTACATATATTACTTTAATATATTATATTTATTCATCTTATATACTTGATTTTTTATTCATTCTATCTATTATTATACATTTATCTTTTATTTTATATTTTGTATTTATACTACATTTTACATTTCATTATACTATATTACATTTTATTCTACACTGTTACATTATACTTTACTCATTTCTATTTAGCTTTACTACATGTTAATAAAATTAGATTTTAGCCCTGAACTTCTCCCTGCAGGCTCAAGGTCTTGATTTCTACCCCACTAGGGACTCAAACCCTGCGCCTCAGCATCACACACACACCTTCACCTACCAGCTGAGCTGTCCTGCTGTTTAGGGAAAAGAGAATGAGGTAAGATTTGAACTGGTGATGTCAGAGACATCACGCACATCGCCACAGAGCCACTGAAAGCCGCAGTAAAAGTGTGCTGGTGGTGCAGTAAGAAGGTTAAGTGTGTTGTAGTGTGACGATCACAGTATGAGCCTCTGTTCAGGGCCATTAATGCGTAAAAGGTAAAGTTCTTCCTCTTCCTGTATAAACACTCATTTGTGTGTGTAGACGATGTAAAACAGAGGATTAATACCTCTGAAGGTCTCACAACGCAGGGATCAACATCAAGATCCCTGCAGGAGAACTTTTTTTCCCCCTGACTTTTGCTGTACTTGCAACCCTAAACGTCCAGAAGTCACTACACCATTAGAGCTCAGACATCACCTTGCCAAATCCTGATATAAGCTAGACCACAATCTGAACTGTGAAATCTCTTCCTCTGTGTGTTACGATTTGTTATACCACAGCATTATTGAGTTCTGGATTGTGATCGGTCGTCAGGTGTTGATGAATTTTCGATAACAGCAGCTCTGCCAGTAGTGCAGCTACAAATCACAGGTCAATATTAATGCACTCCTTCTAATACGTTATCGTTTCCATAGTAACAGCAGATGCTTCACTGATAATAAATGGATTTAAAAATTGTTGATCTGGTGAGATTTTCTGCAAACGTAACATTTATGGAAGGAGTCTCCAGTGTCAGCACTTTGTAACAGTCAGATGTAAAGCTGTAGCTTTCTTCAGGACCAAGGAGTTTATAAATAAGAAACTGTAAATGTTGGCAAATTGCTGTGGTACAAGGAGAATAAAACACTTAGAAATGTCTTCCTAAACACAAACACTGTCAATTTTCGACCCTGAAGATTTCAAAGGCTCACAGAAGGATTACATTTCCATCAAATGTTTTGTTTTATTGAAAATTAAGTTGTTATTAAGGAGGCCATAGACTTTGACATGAGAAAAGCATGTGCTCTTCTACAGTGGACCATTTATGATTAAAGCTATTTTCATGTCACACACACACACACACACACACACACACACAGAGCTCAATGTTAGACTTGTTCCTCATCATTGTAGTCAGAGTTTTGGACTTACATTACAACAAATACACAGAATATTAAGTCGAATTTTTATCTTAAATGCTGTTATAAGCAGTTCTTATACAAGACACATTTAATAATAATAATAATAATAATAATAATAATAATAATAATTAGGAAAAGGAAAATGTAAAAACAGTATAAATCTGACTTAATACAGAAAATAACCAAACTGCACCACTGTTCTCCACTTCAGATGTTATTCAGGAAGCTTTTCAAAAGTCTCTGTTTTTGCAGTACAAACAAAGCATGAAGGGGTGGGTGGGTGAGTGGATGAGTGAGTGAGTGAGTGTGTGTGTGTGTGTGTGTGTGTGTGTGTGTATGTGTGCGTATGTGCATGCGTGCGTGTGATGGAGAGGTTTCTTCAAACCCGAAGAGAATCCGCCTCAGCAGGAGCGGCCAAGCCCGAGGCCTCTGAGGTGCTGGTCTTCTGAGGGTGCCATTTGATTCGGAGCACTTCTCCATCTCTCAGGCCTTGGGTTCTGCTCACGTAGCAGTCGGCAGGCGTTTGTCTAAACATTTCCCGTCTACTTCAGTGGCTTCGTGGACACAGGTGACTCGGCCCATGATACGGAGAACGCGGTCCTGTCCCGCGTTTATTCATTTATTATTAGATTATGTCCCTGAGAGTCAATTGTCACTATAGAAACAATATTGTAAAAGCAAGCACATTAATATAAACCTGCCGTTCATATATACATATAAACACACTTCTTCTTAGAATCGAGTCAAGTCAGACTCAAGTATCACCCAGTCTAAAGAGCACATCACAAATCTCTTTTCGATTCACTGTCAAAGCAGAGCGAGCTGATTTTTTTTTTTTTTTTTTTTTTTTTTTCCCCAGTGGGTGTGTTTGATTAACCAAAAGTCAGACGGTGAGACAGAGCCAGCAGCAACTGGAAGTCAACCACAATGGCAGATTGATCGTCAGATTGGAAAGTGCTTTTATACTGTTGGGAGAAGTATGGTGTGCCATCTGAGCTGAATTACTGACCTAATATCAACGTACACTCATATAGCAGACCATAGGAGACTAAACAGAAATGTGAAATGTGTTTTATATCAACTCGAAGCTTTCTAGTCGGTGATCGTTTTCAGTCTTTTATAACAGTCCCATAGCTGATATCGATAAATGACTTCAGATGCCTGGAATGCCAGAATAAGAGATTTGACTGATGGAGAGAACTCAGTAGGGGACTCGCAGGAAAGGGTTTCAGGAGAAGATGAACCAGGTGAGCTGCAGTATTCTGAAAGCTCTGTAGATAAGATAAGTGGTAAAGTTGAGTTTGTCTGAGAATTTCAGCAGCTTCTGTAATCAGGAAGGGTTGTGTTCTTACAACGCTGCAAAAAGACGAATGCTGCGCATGATCAGGGCTTGAAGCAATGCTACTTACAGCACTAATGAAGTCCCACAAATGAGCAGCAAAATGTCTTCAATAGTATAACAGTCCAAAGACAGCACTACACATGACCGCTTCAGCTCGGTCCTCATCAGCAGTCGCATTAACAGTCCACTCTGCTCGGTTCACAGCCCTCATCAGCATCAGTGCTTTCAGGAGTCAAACACCAATTACCAGATCCTTCCGTTTCGCACATTGGAATTGACTTTTTTTTGGGTGTCTCCCACAGGAAATTAATTTGTTCACACACTCATACAAACAGCGTGATAACTATTTAGTCAATTACACTATTAGTTTTGACATATAAGTAGCGGAGATAAAGACCCCCTCTTTTCTTGTTAAATCATCACAGTGAGGAAAACAACACTACACCAGACAAGATAAGGCTTCTACAACACCTCGTTCAAAAGACCAGGCCTGATTAGTAGAGTGTGCAGGTACATTGGAGCAGTTCACACGTTCGTTCCCCCAGCTGTTACGCTCTCAACACAGCCTGAAGGTAGGAACTAATGTGACGGATAACTGCATAAAGAGGTTTCTGGGCTCCTAATGCTTAAAAAAAAAGCACATTTCTTGAAAGCTCAAATCAAGAGAGCAAGGCCTACTAATCCCCACGGCTCTGAGTCATATTCGGTCTTAATTTATGAAGAAAAGAAGCAGATGCAAATAAGGCTCTAATTATGCCTTTGTCTCGCCATCCCAGATCTCGCAGGTCTTTGAGAGAGCCACTGGGACTCCAGGTGAAGAAATCGCATTTGTCCTTAATGTGTTTACACAGTGCTAAAAATAATAATAGTAGTGTTTTATTTTTCTCTCTAAAAGAAAATGAGTGTACCAGAGAGAGAGAGAGAGAGAGAGAGAGAGAGAGAGAGTTTCTTTTAATCAGGCTTGCCTAGCACTCAGTGGAGAATATTCAGGTCAAAGCTGTGGAGTTTTGGGACTGTCACAGCAAAACTGGAGCAGACTCCAAACTTCCAATTTCCCACTTTACTGAGTTATGAGTAAGCATAGCCAAGAGCCACAAAATCTTAAAATAACAGAGAGAGAGAGAGAGAGAGAGAGAGAGAGAAACACAGGAGGGAGAGGAGGATACAGAGTGAAACTGCAACTAATGAATGAATGAGCATATAAACAACCAGAACAGGGAGGGAGTGGGGAAGGAAAGAAAAGGAAGGTAGGAAGGAAGGAAGGAAGGAAGGGAGTGGAAGGAAGGAAAGAAAGGAAGGAAGGAAGGAAGGAAGGAAGGGAATGGGAGGAAGGAAGGAAGGAAGGGAATGGAAGGAAGGGAATGGGTGGAAGGAAGGAAGGAAGGGAATGACACAAGCAAAAATGAAAGAAACACACAAGTGAAGGAGAGAAAGAACAAACAACCAAAGGAAGGAAAAGAAAGACAGACAGAAAGACAAAACAAATAATTGAAGGAAAGAAGGAATCAAGCAAGCTAAGGAGAGAAATTAAAAACAAACAAAGACAGGTAAGAACAGAAAGTAAAAATAAACAGAACATTTCCTCATCATAAAGGCTTCCAGGTAGAACCGTTTAGGAAGCTTAGAACCCTTAATTATCCAAAGAACCCTTGATGAACTGATTTTTCAAAGTATGTTTTCTAAGAGAGGAATGAAGGAAGAACAGATAAATGTGTCTATAATTAAAAGGCACGATGAACACATTAATGAATAAAAGTACGGTCGTTTCAAACTGTGACTGAATGAATGAATATAAAGAAGTTGATGATAAACGACTGAACATAATTTATGAGTAAACAATAAACAGGAGAAGATGCAGTAACTGCGGAGATGAAAACGAGTATGAGGAAAGATCCACAGTACAGCAGGAAGTAGGGCAGAGAGTCATTCTTAATGCAGAAAGAATGAGAGGGGGAAAGAGATGAGGAAGAAATGTGAGAGGATGAGCAGAGGAGAAGAAGAGGGAGGAGGAAGAGGAAGGAGAAGGGAGTGCAGAGACAGCAGACGTCTTCGCTTCGCCCAAAAATAGAGCGGCATGATGACTGTGACAGGACGTGACAGTTTGAGTTCTGTTTTCCCCGGATGAGATGAGAGAATATATACTGTAGAAACCCCCTATTCTCTGTGTGTGTGTGTGTGTGTGTGTGTGTGTGTGTGTGTGTGTGTGTTTACACTAGGTGGAGCTGATAAACAGAAACATGCCAGTGCCATTGCGGCTACAGTTAGCACCAAACCTAGACGGTCCGCTTTTATCGCTTTTATCCAGTATGTCTTACAAACAATTTCTAATGTACTGACCAATAAGAAGTGCTACAAGAATCAGTTTCTGCCAACTGACCAGAAATGAATGCGAAAACATTTGGTTCTTGTCCTTGACAGCTGAACCAGATGTCACAGTTTGCTAATACAAGTAAGTATTCCCTCAAGGAAGGACTGCTTACACTCTTATGACTCGGGTACTTGGGATGGTTAACAGTTCTGGCTTCCTGAAGGGGTACTCTTACTCCACATTTTTATGTTTTTTTTTTTGTTTGTTTTTTGTTTTTAAATAAATGTCTTTAAGGGTTCTTCTGGAGGGACAAACAAAAATGTTCTTTTTTAAGAATGAGCTCAAGGTGATTTCAGGTGTTCTGAAAGAACCTGCAGAGCAAATTGTTGTGCAATTGAATCCACCATTAAAGACCACCATTAAAGAGTACTTAGTACTAGACTCTAGTAGTTAGAAAAAAGGTTTCTCTTAGAGCAAAGGTTATTTGGATCCTAAAAGGAGGTTCTACATGGAGCCTCAGTTGTACAGTGCTACATAGAACCTTTAAGGTTGATCTTCAAGGCACAGACTGAAGATCACTTTTTAGCACCTTTTTTTGCTTGTTTGTTTCTAAGATTGCTAGACCAGGATTTTGTTTTTGACTTGGTACACAAAAGGTTCTGTTCACACTTCCTCTCTGTTCCCTTGTTAACACTTGGAATGTGACCTTCGGTTTGAGATTTTTAAGAAAAGAGAAAGCGATAGTACACGATAAAAGAAGGCTCCTTCGCCCCGCTACACACTTCCTGTATCAAGCACTTGGGAGAGTTGCCAAATGACACACGGACACACAAAATTCAAATGGCAAGATCTCTCTTTATTCAAAGACAAACAGAGTATATGTATCGTGCTTGACACACAACAGAGTTAACTATTGATTGGCTAGGCGGAAGGGCATATTTGCATTTAACAGGAAGCATACCAACGTAAGAGAGGAACAACTTTATATATGGTATACGGAAGACATAGGAATGCGAGCAAATGGTATTCGGGAAGACATGGCGAGAGGCTTTATCTTTCTGTACCTGGTTGAATCTGGTTTTGAGCAGTGGTGGAAGAGTTAAAGGAACAAAGAGGAAAAAGTGTTGACAGGTTCCATACCTTCCATTCATTTCACCATCACAGAACCACCAGTGAAGAGAGTCTGGTTTTGGACTTGGAAAGAGTTTCTCAAGGGTTCTTTGGAAGGTTATGTTTAAAGCTTCATAAAGAGGTTCTACTTGCAAACTTTTATGGAAAGAATACCCACTAATGTAGGGTCTGAATAGACCCCTGCAAAGTTGAACAACTCTTTAAGGTTCTAGGCTAGAGTTTTAGAATAGATACACTCTTAGAAAAAGGGTTCCACTATCACAGAGCCACAAGAAAAGAGAGTCTGGTTTTTGGTAAAGAAGCTTTTCTCAAGGGTCCTTTGTTGGTTAAGCTTTCTAACTTGATCATGAGGTTCTACTCTGAACCTTTTGTCAAAGGAAACCCCTTATTGTAGAGTTCTATTAAAGCGTTTAAGGTTGAACAACCCGTTAAGGTTCTAGACTGGGTTTTGGATGTGATACACCCTTAGAAAATGGATTCCATTAAGGTGATTTGGACAGTTAGGGAACTGGCATCCTAAAGGGGATCTGCTTGGATCCTTTTTTTAAGGGAAACCTCCGCTTGTACAGTTCTACATAGAACCTTCTCCACAAGGCACAAAGAAGCATTTTGTTTTAGTGCTCTCCAAAGAGCCAAGAGCTTCATGAAGGTAGTAATGGAACCGGCAAAACAAATGATGCTGGGCAATTTATTCCACCATCACAAAATGACCAGTGAAGACAGTCTGGTTTTGGAAAGAAGGGTTTCTCAGAACCTTAGGATTCTGTACTTACCACATTGTGGTGTCATAACAAGGTGTTGGATGGAGCATAGTCCCTGATGACTCCATGACATTTGCAAAGTGACACAACAAGCCATCTTTAAGAGAGCTCAAGGTCGAAAAACCTGCAGTGAACATATAGGCTGCAAAGATAAACTCCCTGAGAGGGAAGAGAATGAGTCTGAGTAAAGGAGATTCAGGGCACAAAGGCTCAGAGGACAAAACGAATCTCCATGACTCACCATAAATCACCAAGCTTCTCTCCTCTTTATTGATCTGCCTCTTTTTTGTCCTTCGTGCACAATGGAACACAAAGGCAAATGTATTAGTTTTGGAGCCCTGGACTGAGACAGCACAAATCCAATAAAACCATTTCCAAACAGAGAAAAGCCTTTTATGAGTCCTGTAAGTTTTGTGGGGGGAAAATGAAAAATAAGAAAGAACTAAGAACCTTCATTAGCATTCTTAGGCTGTTATTAGCTCTCCCAGGAGGTAGTGGAATAAAATTTTTTTTTTTTTTAAAGTAAGATTGGAGGATAAAATGCTGCCCAGAAGCTCATGAAAAACATTAATAACTCAAAAGTAAAGCTCCGGTAATCTCACTCTTTCCCTATACCAACGTTACACAAGGGTGCACAAGGTGACACCAGCGGCATACTGACGCCACCACGATACGCCTCCTGTTAATGAGCATTCTGTGTTTGGAGTTTTCTGAGGAAAACATATGCATAATAATAGGTATGTTGGCAAAAGTTGCCATTTTATGTCGCTTCTTATCTTTATCTCTGTGAAAAAGATCAGGCTGATCATTGTGCAGGTGAGTTACGGGGAAATCTCAGGAGATAAATCAGCAGTGGTCTTGAGGGGAGTCCAGAATAATACAGATCATTCAGGGAAAAATAACAAATAAACTCATTGTATCAGGCTTGGAGAAACCGATTATAACGCAACACCTGCTCTCGCTGTGCCTTACACACACATACCAGCTTCCCTATCTGAATTGAAAAAGTGTGTGAATGTATGTGTTCGAGTGAGAGAGAGCAGCAGGAGGAGGTGGGGAGAGAAAGGACTGAGAGTGCACTGCAGAATAATGTGCTGTATTCTCATTGAGAAAAAGAGTCAGCATGGGTTCCTGAAGTTCCTTAGTATAGCGCACACCAAGTCCATTGGAGGAGTATGGAGAGGGAAAAAAAAGTGCAGCAATCAGTTTTTAAAAAGCCATACTGTACATTTCTCATAGAGTGAAACTGTGAAATTGTTCTACATGGCTGACATTTGCACTGTTGTTTGATCTTTTTTTTCCCCCCCATCAATATTTTCAACCTTTATACTTCTACATTTTTGACCACTGTGGTGGTTGAAATTTCAGTGGCATCCCTAATAAATACAGTTGACTGATGTTAGCTATACACTCTTCTAATGCTAGCTAAGATTGAACATACGTTAAGAGATTTTAGTTCATGTTAATGGACTTAAAAAGTCTAATATATATATATATATATATATATATATATATATATATATATATATATATATATATATATATATCTCTATCTATATATATATATATATATAAAAAAGCCAGAAAAATTAATCGAAACAAGGGCCCCGCCCAAAATGTTACTATTGTGAGATGGGGGAAGGGGGCGGGGCTTCAACACCCATGTGTCTAATGCTGCATTTGACTTAGAAGTAGGAAGTCAGAACTCAGAATTACGTTCGTTCTTTTCGACCTCCGTGCATTACAGCTACAAAGCGTGGAAAAGAAATGGACACCTCCACGTTTGTCTTTTGTTAGGAACAAGCTAGCCAGCTAACTGTGACGAGTAATGTATATCAGTGTTATAGATTTAACAAGCGAATACATCTGTAGGTTGATGTTGATTGATCTAAAGAAAAAAAAATACTCCTATATACAGTACAGTACTTTGTTTACTGCTGATGCTATGAGCAGCCATGTTGATTTGATGTCACTTGCTGAACTCGGAGTTGAGGAGACCACCCCGAGTTCCCGAATAGGAATTCCAAGTTGAGGGGGTGGGTGAGAAAATTACCAGTTACGACCTTTAGTCAAATGCGGCATAGGTGTCATAAAAAATAACAGCCAATAAATGTTCCAATATGCGAATCACATGAGAATTCAGGAAACCAGGGGAACGGTTTGGGGCGTCTCTAAATTTGGGGGGATTTCAGATTTGTACATTTCTAAAATCTGGATTGGATGTTGAGCGGGAAATGCGTTGTCAGGTCTGAGCATTTTTATGTTGTCTAATGATAAACACCAGGGTATCATTTAATATAATAATATAATAATATAAAGGAAATACAGTGGCTTAACTGTTCTATTCAACTCAAATGTATTGAAATGATTTAAAGACTGGAGTTCCTATAATGCACAGTCAGTCATTTTAAGCAGGGAAATACAGCACACAAGCAATATTTTGCGTGTCAGATCTATCGCCCGTGGTTACGACTTGGTGTTTTTGATTAAGTTAATTTCTTAATAAGGCTAATTTGTACAAATCTATTAACAGCTTCCGCAAGCATCGGGAATGACACGAAGCCGGCATCGATTTGACTCTCGTGCTTCAGCGCCACCGACTGCTGAGGTGACAGCGTGAGACGGAGATGGGTTGACGGCGGCGCGGCTGTTCGGTGATTGATGTCCTGGAACGCAGGATGGGGAACTGAAAATAAGCTCTGATTAGCGCACGCCTCACCGTCGCCATCGGACAGCGTAATGAGAAGAGTCTGGGTGATTTTCCCAGGTGTTGTCTCACCTGACCACCAGCCATCTGCACACATCTAGAGAGAGAGAGTGTGTGTGAGAGAGAGAGAGAGAGTGTGTGAAGGACAAAGGGAAGGTAGGGACAGAGCAGCACTGCACCACATGGCTAAAACAACATCTGATTTAATGATGTTGAATACATTAAGGAAATTTTAATGAGCAATTAATGAGAATTTAATATGCATGACGTTGTATCGTAAGAAACATTACAACTCCTCATATCTTCCATTTTTTTTTAACGTAACCTCTATCCACATCTGTAGCAGACATGATTATGATTACCATGGACAAGAATTTCAACATCATTTCCTGAAATGAGAATCTGTTTTCTCAAAACTCACATAATCCGAGTCTCGGGGCAGCTTAAGGGTTCAAATCTTTTATACCACAGCTCTGTTGAATTCTCGATTCTGATTGGTCACAAGGTCTCAATTCATCTTCTATAACAGCGGCTTTCTGAGTTGTCCCAGCTGTAACACATCTGTAATCACAGGTTAATACGAATGCGCTCGGTCTAATACATCATCGTTTCTATAGTAACGTAGTAACAGCTCATTCGCAGGGAACAACTGTTTGCAGCTCCTATAACAAAAGTCCTAAGAGGAACTAACTTGTTTCACGAACGTCTCACAACATTAAAGGTAACTACAAACGGATAAAAAGTATAATATTATGAAGCTCTCTTTAAGGAGACGTTTATTTAACATTCATGGAAGGAGTCTCCAGTGTCAGCACTTTATGGTCAGTAGGTTTTCCACAAGAGTTTACACTTTGAGGTTTCTCTATAGCATGACAAGTTTTTTTTTTGTTTGTTTGTTTATTTTTAATGTCAAATCAACTTCAAGAGAGAGAAAAAAAAGAGAGGTTGGAAAGGGAATGACTGTTTATCGCTTCTATAGCAAAAGTCATAGTTGTTTCATGGACGTCTCACAACATCAAAGGTAGCTATAAACGGATAGAACGTATGACGTGTCGTTCTTTAATTAATGAAAAAATGTAATTGTTGACATTTCTGTGGTGTAAGAGAAATAAAATGCTGTTATAGGAAAATAATCATTAAGGATAACGGTAACTCCGCTTACGTCTTTTTTCTCCTCTCTCCAGAAACGTAAAAATGAACAAACGCAGCGCAGACGGACCAGAAAACGTGTTCGTGGCAGTCAGACATACGTTACAGACGCTGTAGATAGAGTTTATGCTGGGAAATTCTGGAGTATCCCTCTAACAGTTTGTCGCAAAGTCTTCTACGATTCATAATCATGTTAAGAGATGATTAGAATACCAGCCTAGATTACAGTGTGGTTCCTTGGCGATGGACCTGAACAGAATATGTGCGAAAAAAAAAACAAAAAAAAAACAACCCTCATCAGATTTTCGATTAACTTCCAAGTGGCTCCCCAGAGGCCTCCAAGACCAGAGTGAGTCTATTAGTAACCCACATGGCTGATTCGTTTACTGTTTTATTATCAAGGCTCCAGAGGCGAGGAAGGTAAACAAATAGGAAAATCCAATAGAGAACGAGGGAGAGGAAGGAGAGAGGGACAAACAGAGGGAGGGACAGAGAACTAAACTGATTATACACCTCTGACATTTCAGCAGCGCTGCAACGTGCTGCCATCTTCAAACAGTTTTCATGTGTCGCATAAATGTGATTTGCATACATTTATGAGATGCACGTGTGTGTGTGCGCGTGTAGTGATGTAGTGTGGAAGGTTCTCTCCGAGTTTCAGAATGTCCTTTGAGATAACCATGTCTCTCTGCTGTGATGCAACGGAGGCCGGATTTTTCAGACGTGAGGGCAAATATTATGAAGTAAAAGTACATCCGCTCGTGTGTTTCTCTCTCTCACACACACACAGTCTTTCAAAGGGCATTTATAAGTCACTCGAAATCTATCGACGGTGTAGGAGTAGAGGACAAGCTGTCCGAGACCAGCGTCGCTCTCTTCACGACTGCACAAGAGGACAAGCATCAGTCTTTAAGAAGGAGTCCAGAGCTCCATCACTGCCCCTGGTCTTTCTACAAAAACTACAACAGTGTTTTAGGGCCACTGAAGATTTTGAGAATGAAGTTGTAATATTTTTTTTTTCAGGAAAAAAAAAAAAAATCATAATATCTGATATGAGGAAAGAAGGAGCAGTGTTTCACGAATAAAGTCGTAATATTTCGAGAAATAAAACCACGTCAGGAAAAAAAAAGTCATAATATCTGATATCACGAGAATAAAGTCGTAATAAGTAAGTCATAATATATAAAGAAGAAAGTTGTTATATCTGATATCACAAGGAAAAAAGTCATGAGTTTACATACGCCTTGCAGAATCTACAAAATGTTAATCATTTAATATATATATATATATATATATATATATATATATATATATATATATATATATATATACACACATATAAAACAAAGATCATTAAAATTGCATTTTGTTTATTTAGTCCTGCCCTGAATAAGCTATTTCGCATAACATATGTTTACATACTGTATAGTCCACAAGACACAATAATAACTGAATTTACACAAATGAAGCAGTTCAATAGTTTACATACCCTTGATTCTTAATACTGTGTGCAGTTACCTGGATGATCAACGACTGTTTTTATGTTTTGTGATAGTTGTTCATGAGTCCCTTGTTCGTCCTGAGCAGTTAAACTGCCCACTGTTCTTCAGAAAAATCCTCCAGGTCCTGCACATTATTTGCTTTTCCAGCATCTTCTGTATATTTGACCCCTTTCCAACAGCGGCTATATGATGTTGAGATCCGTCTTTTCACACTGAGGACATCTGAGGGACTCGTACACGGCTATTACAGAAGGTGCAAACGTTCACTGATGCTCAAGAAGGCGACACGATACATTAAGAGCCGGGGTGGTGGGGGGGGGGTGTAAACTTTTAAACAGGATGATCGGTGTAAATTGTTATGAGCAGATATCTGGACCTGCTCACAAAGTGCCAGCAATACACTAGAGAAAACAACTGAAAACAATGGGGGGAAGTAATTTGATAATTTATGTTTACTACTTATAATTTGAGCTTGTTTTTTTATATTTAAACAATAATTTGCAAATAATAATAATAATAATAAATATACTATATATTAGTATATTTAACGCTGAAAAGATTTCACACTTTAAAATATGAATTAGAAAATTAATCAATTCCAATCCGTTTGCATCTCAGTAAAGTGCATTGTGACATCATCAATCATAATTTTGATTATCAGCATATCGCCCGTCCTTAAATACCACGTCGTAATTTATATCCGCATTCAGTTTGTTCCCTACAAAAATCTACTCCTGGTACTAGGTAATTAAATATGTAACGTCTACGATTTACAGTCAGCAGTGTCCTGAAGTAAAATCCCATAACACGCCTTTCCCTTCCTGATCTTTCTCTGTATCTGGGGTTGTCTCGTCCACCTCCTCAGAGGACGTCTCATCTCTTGCAGCGTCCGTGATGGGAAGATGATGGGATATGTGGTGACAGATCCGTCTCCTTGGATCTCGTCCGGTGACTGGCTGTCAATACGCCTCTGATGAGCTGTCAATCAAAGTGACACCGAGTCAGACGTGAAGTCACAATGCCGGGGGAGGGGGAGGGGGGGGGGGTGTCTGCGTGTTTCGCCTCAGAGGGTGAGTGCAAGACGTTTTCGGACACAGCGTCCGACAAGGCAGGTGCGGCATTACGACAGGAAACAGTAATCACTCATGCGACTGTTTAATTCAAACTAAACTGCAGCGCTGCTGAAAAATAATCTCTGTGAAGGTCATAGTTATAATAAACTGTGAACATATTCATATCGTGTTATAAAGCCTTCATGAGCCGTTATACACATTCTTATTTTAAATTTCATATCATTTAAATTAACATCACATATTTTAATTTCCATTCTTATTTTCGAATGTATTGGCTTTGGCACTTGGATTTTAACATTTTGTTTTTTATATCTTTACATTTCTCTTTTATCCTTTAACTCTCTTTGTCTTAATTTTGATTGCGTGTATGTAAAGCGCTGTGAACTGCCTTGATGTATGAAATGTGCTTTATAAATAAACCTATTTTATATATGAAATATACCTTGCCTTACAATTATTTATGAAAATGCATTTCACTTTATAGCAATATTTATTACACGTTATAAATTATGAACACTATGAATTATATAATTAGTGCTCATAATGTGTTATAAGATCGCTACCAAAGAAACCAAGCACTTCTGTATCGGTGTTATAAACGCTGCTTATGATGCATTCTGTTAACAGTTTATAAATGCATTATAAACAGTGCTATAAACTGTGATGCCTTTTCATAAATAATTAACACACGAATAATTCTTTATGAATGCATTATAACAGGTAATGAATGTATTCAGAGGTCATTATATATTAATGCACTTTTCATATGGTATCGTTTCTATAGTAACAGCGAATTCACAGGGAATTGTATGGCTGACGCTTCACATAATGTAAGACTAATATTAAACAATTTAAAAAAATTAATAAATAAATAAAAAAACATGGCGCCATTTAACAAAGAACAAAGTTTAATCGTTATTACGCAGGTTTCTGGAAGGAGATGTTTATTTAACATTTATGGAATGTTATAGAAGGAGTCTCCAAAGTCAGCGCTTTATGGTTGGTAGGTTTTCCACCGTGTGAAAGTCCTCAGGACTTTCAGGTTTCTCTGTAACGACACGCTGTGCTTTTTGTTGTTGTTGTTTTGACAAATCAAGTTCGAGAGAAAAATAAAAGAGGCTGGTGAGGGAGTGACCGTTTATCACTTCTATAACATAAGCGATGTCAGGAACCAACTTGTCTCACGGACGCTAACAACATTAAACTAAATAAACAGTTTAAAAGCATGACACGTAAATAAACAAAAATAAAAAAATTACAATTGTTGTTAAATTGCTGTGGTATAAGAGGAATAAAACAATTTGTGTTGTTAAAGAAAAATACCAACCTGTCGCTGATTATTTTCCTACAACAGCTTGATGGCAAGTGTTTTATTCCTTTAATAATTAGTCCATAACTCAATAACCATTGTAATTACAAAGTCATAAATCAGGAGGTGTAAATGGTGTTTTATTCCCAAAACTACAGATGTAGATGCTCGGTTTAATCTTCTCGGGAGGCACAGCGCATTAGCGTATTAGTTCAGCTAGGTCTCTCGCACGCTGTCTGACACTGAAGGATTACACTCTTTATATTCAAAGCCACGTACAAAACAAACCACCGCAATTTTTTTTTGTTTTTTAAAGCATCGCAAAAGGCTCCAATATCGACGATCACCAAAAAAAAAAGGAGCAGATTAGGCAGGATTTACATTTATTTATTTCTCAGCACAAAGTATTATCCAAAAATATATACAAACACACCAGTTCAAATCAAATGTAAACTTCTTTAAAAAGAAAAAATACCCAAAAAAACTACTTCATAATCCCGAAGGCTTTGATTTTTAAAGCCCCAATCAGATTGCGTTTAATAGGGAATACAGCAACCCGACATACACATATACACACACACCCCCCATTTCCATAGAAGTTGGGATTTTTTCTAAAATGCAATAAAAACAAAAATCTGGGATTTGTCAAGTCTCTGGAAACTTGAATTAACTGAAAAGTACAAAGAAAAGATATTCGATGTTTTCACTGACCAACTTAATCGTATTTTGTAAATATAAACAAATTTAGAATTTGATGCCATCAACCGCTCAAAAAAAAAAAGTTGGGACAGAGGCATGTTTACCCCTGTGTTGCATCACCCTTCCTTTTAATTGCACGTTTTAATGGTTTGGGAACTGAGGAGACTAATTGTTGCGGTTTTGCAAGTGGGATTTTTGCCCATTCTTGCTTGATACAAGACTTCAGCTGCTCAACAGTCCTTGGTCATCTGATTCTCCTCTTCATGATGCCCCATAGGAGACAGATCTGGACTGCTGGCAGGCCAGTCGAGCACACGCACTCTGTGTCTACGAAGCCACGCTGTTGTACCACGTGCAGAATGAGGCCTGGCATTGAACTGCTGAAATAACCATAGACTTCCTGGGAAAAGACGTTGCCTTGATGGCAGCATATGTCTCTCTAAAATCCCAATATATGCCTCCGCGTCAATGGTACCTTCACACATATGCAAGTCACCCAAGCCGTGGGCACTGATGCACCCTCATACCATCACAGATACTGGCTTTTGCACCTTTCGCTTATAACAGTCTGGTTGGTCTTTTTCATCGTTGGCACGGAGAACTCGATGTCCGTATTTCCCGAACACAAGCTGAAACGTGGACTCATCTGACCACAGCACACGTTTCCACTGCCTTTCAGTCCATCTGAGATGAGCTCGGGCCCTGAGAACTCGCCGGAGTTTCTGCATAGAGTTAATGTGTGGCTTCCTCCTTGCGTAATAGAGTTTCGTGTTGCATTTCTGGATGCAGCGTTAAGTGGCAACGGTTTTCCGAAGTACTCCCGAGCCCATGTGGTTATATTTATCACAGTAGCATGACGATTTCTCAGGCAATGCCGCCTGAAGGCTCGAAGGTCACGCACATTCAACAGTGGTTTCCGGCCTCGCCCTTTACTCAATGAGATTTCTCCGGATTCCCTGAATCTTTTCACAATGTTATGCACTGTAGATGGTGAAAGACCTAAATTCTTTGCAATCTTGCGTTGAGCAATGTGCGTTTTGAACTGACTGACAGTTCTCTCACGAAGTTTGGCACATAGTGGTGAGCCACGACCCATCCTTGCTTGCAAAGACTGAGCTTTTGGTGGATGCTCCTTTTATGCCCAATCCTGATCCCCTCCCCTGTTACCAATTAACCTGATCCTCCAAAATGGTGTTAGTCTAGTTCTATTGCATTTTAGGAAAAAATCCAACCTTTTACGGAAATGGGGTTAGTACACTAGATACACACACAGACACACTATATGCACTGCAGATAAAATATACAGTAATTTATCTGAAGGGAATCAACATTAGTGTCATAATACATTCATAAATCCTTTAGAAAGCAATTCTGCATGAGGCTTATGTCAAATCTCAGGAGGTGACAGACTACCGTATCTGTAATGTTTATCCGAGCTGTTACTTTACTCTATAAAGTATCCGCCAGTCATATTCGCTTTTAAGTGATTCATTTGCACAATAACAATAGAGTCCATTTCTCATCTGACTGAATTATTTCTTACCCTAGTTGTAATCCGTTCTGCATTCATAACACTGTTATAAAGCACTATGTACACCTGTAATTTCAAGTCAGCCGAATTAATCATTTTCATCTTTAACCTATTGGTAGACAGCTTTGCGTTCATAACACTGTTATGAAGCGCAACGTATACCTTAATATAGGACGCCATTAATTTAAGAATCCCGCATCTCATCCGTGCGAATTCTTTTCATGTCCTTTAGCTAGTTATGATCAGTTTTGCATTTATAACACTGTTATAAGCTAAATGAACAGAAATAGAGTGATACTTTGTAGACGACACCACATAAGTGTGCGTTAGTTCCAACAAATAAATAGTTTGGAAAGTTTACCAAAAAAAAAAAAAAAAAAAACATTTTAAAAATTCATGAGAGACATAAAACCCCACAAATTTAGGCATAAACCTTTAAGAGCTCGGCCAGTATTGCATTATAAAAGATTCACGCAATGGTTATGGATGTGTCCTTAAGACTCAATGTAGGTAGCCTTCAAAGAAATGTGTCTGGAACAAACTGAACCCACACAGCTCTGAGCCTCCATTACAGAGAGTGGAGTGTAACCACAGTGTCCTAAAACACCATCTCTCCACAAAAAAAAAAAAAAAAAAAAGAGAAAAAAAAGGAAATACATTTAACAAAGACCCCGATTGCGGCTTTAGCAGCAGCATACGCTTTTTACTATATATTTCTCTCCTGCTATGGAGAAAAATCCGCTTTTGATAAGAGTATAAATAGCGGCTACGCTTGAGTCTCGTCAGTAATGGAAACCCAAAGCTTTTACACAGGTTTAGTAAAATCCCCAAAAGAAGAAGAAGAAAGAAAAAAAAAGATGATAAAACGCAGCATGACACATCTAAGAAAAAGTCTGAAGAGAAAGTAGAACTTTTTCCCCCAGTTATTTCATGAAAGAGGAGGATTTTTTAGTGTGTGTGAAAGCAGCATCTGGTTTTATCCTGCTTACTGGTTACAAATGTTGGAATGGTGATTAACGGGGTGTCTGAAGAGTGTGTACGAGGCAACAATCACGCTCTGGTGTTTACCTACTGTAGGACTTCATGCACACACAGGTCAGGTGGTCAAAAGTGTGGGCCAGAACTGAGCCCAAGCAGGAATGTGTTTCAAAAAGTGTCTCACTCACTCTCACACACACTTAAAAACTGGTGATTTCAAATCCACAGGGGAAAAAAATCTAACACTTGTTGCAACACAAACTGGCAAAAGAAAAAAAAAAAAAAAACTTTAATACACAAAACCAAAAAAAAATAAAATAATAATAATAATTAATACTTAAGTCACTCACACACACACACACACGCACACAGTTTGGTCAGCTATAGTTCCTCAAAGAAGGCCACTCTTGCCTTGGCGCTCTGTAGTGTCAGCTGTGGAGAGAAAATACAAGAGAAATCAATGTCGAATTCTTAAATGCACTAAAGCAACATAACAAGGACTTACATCGGTTCCTCATTAGATGCAAATGACTTATAAAAAGTATTGCAGCTAATTATTTAGTCACAAAATTATAACAGCTGTTCTGATTGAACCGTTAATTATATACACTGTTACGCTGCTTTAAAATCAAGCTGTTTTTCTCCCCTCAACAGCCAGAGCATGTTTTATCAGGCCGTACAGGATTTCGTGGAGTTTTTTTGTGATTGTTGCGGCACAAAATGCTTGAACTGGAGAAATTCCAATTGCACGAAATCGTCTCTCGCAGCGATGTTCGTTGGTAAATGAGACCTTTTAGCTGTACTCGTGTTCGACGGGTTTGAATCGATGAGGGCTTTGACTGAATGCACGTTGTGATGACGTCACATGATGCGTCTTGGCCCAAATCTGCAGAAAATCTGCGGTTATTTCGAAAAATCACCAGCTCCTCCGAATATCACGAAGTTTGCTCGATTTTGCGTTCATTGCTGCGATCGCAAAAATCGCAAAATCCATAGGGGGACTGATTTATGTTTGATTTTGTCCAATAAAATTCAGATTTCCTTTCTACCCCCCTCCCCACAAAAGAGATCTTCTAGAAGCTGAAGAAAAACCAACTTTTCAGAAAAAAGTGCTGAATGCTGTTAAACAATTTTAGCACTCAACCAATCAGGTGAAGGTAGTGAGAAAATTCAACCACAGCGGGAGCAAGCAAACCACAACAGAAATGCGTTTATCCTGAGCCAAATCGATAGCCGGGAGCCAAGACAGCAAAACTGGCCGTGCGCTCCAGGTAGGAGGAGCATACTCTGTCTCCCCTGCCAATCACAGCAAATCATTAGCCAATCGAAGGCTTCTGTGAGCTAATGTATGCGGAAGAGGGCAGGTAGTGCGAGTGTGTTATGCTGCATTGTGATGCAGCTGGCTGGCTTCATGTGTCTCAGAGGAAGCACGTGTCAGCCTTCACCCTTCCCCTGGTTGTGTGAGAGAGGTGAGCTAAAATCCTAAAAAAAAATAAATAAATAAATAAAAAAAATACCAGTACAATTGGAATGCAGAAGTGGTAAGGCTGTTGTCATGGTTACAGCATGCCAAATGTATGAGCTGCCTTCAAATGATGCTCTATTTGAACAGTAATTACTTTTAAAGCCTTTATAACACATTCATAAGCATTGCACAAATGTTTTAGAAGCTATATTGGAGGACTTACGGAGTGTTACTGTATGTGTCAAAACATGTAGTGACCTAGTATGATTGAGACTCAATGATTAAACAAATAAATAAACAAATGGAAATTATATTATGTTTGCATAAGCGCCTGCAGAGTTTCTCCGCAGATGAGTTGCAGCAGCGTGTAATTTAAATCAAATTAATTATCAGAATTCAGAAAAAAAAAGGTTATCCCATGCTCACATCGTACAGATCCCGAAGTGCAACCAAACCCAAGCTCCAAAAAAATTCCAGAATGATTATGTGCACTGACTCTGTAAACATGGTGATTTAGTGCGTGTCTGACTGTGTCGAGGAGCCAAATATTCCCGGAGGTGAACCGTATTTGCATACACTGCCAAATATAGTGCAGCAAATTACACAAACTGGTTCCTTCCATCAGCTACCCACGCCACGGGTGTATATTAAATATACAACAAATAAAACCGAGCAGGAGCGTGAAACTGGGGCAGCATCTGCTACTGACGGCTCGGCAGGTCTTGCGAGTTACGTTCGATTTAATTCGATTCTTCGTGTATACTCGTGTAGCACTTTTAACAATAGACATTGACAAAAAGCAGCTTCAAAGAAAACTACTGTGTACCGTGATTCAATGCAGACGGAGAGGAAGCCATGCTGTTTCACGAAAATATTGACTCTATTCAGAACTACAAAGGGGCCGTGACTGAAGTTTCGTGTTTTCCTATTTGTCATAGATTTATCTGTGTGCTCTGCTCTTTTTTGATTGGCCGTCAAAACAATATAGGCTGATGTTCAGAAGAGAGAAAGACTGTGAAAGAAAGACTCGCACAATTTTAGATTCAAATTTTTTTTTTAAATAAATAAATAAATCAAAGTTCAACACAATATTGTGCCATAATTGGACTTATACTACAGTGCTGCTGAATGCTCAATTCTGATTGGTCAGAAGATGTTGATCGATGTTCTATAACAGCAGCTCTGACAGTAGCTCCAGCTAGAAGGTTTATGTTGATGCGCTCGTTCTAGTACGTTATCGCTTCTGTAGTAACGGCTCCTTCACAGAATCCTTGATGGGGTGAAATTTTCTGTAAAGAGACGTAAAGAGACGTTTATCTAGCATTTATTGAAGGAGTCTCCAGCGTCAGTGCTGGAGTCAAAAGATAAAGCTGAATCTAAGTTTTCCGACACAGGAAAGTCGAAGGGATTTATGGTTCAAGAGAAGAAAAAAAACCAAAAAACAACAACAACAACAACAAGAGGCTGGTGTGGGAACGACTCTTTATAGCTGCTGTAACGTAAGTGATGACAGGAACTCATTTGTTCTCATAGTATTAAACGTAACTATGAGGGTGAATCAAATGAATGCTTTATTTATTTGATTTATTTTGCATTGTTTATTGCAAACAGGTGTCAAAAAAAGTGCATTTTTATACATAATTTCCATTTCACTCATCACATCGCAAGCGTTCCAGCGATTGGACAGGCATAAAAACACAGAAGAGGAGCTGGAGATGCCAAAGACAAAAAGTGAAATGGAAAGAGAGGGAAAAAAAAAAAAAAAAAAAAAAAAGCACATTTCTTCTCCATCTTGAACTTCACAATAATGGCCTACTTTAGAACTGTAGGAAGTAGAAGCTCTGTAAGGACACTAATGCACCACCTCAGTCAAGAGTTCGGGCCATGCGTACCACAAAGCTGAAGCCAGAAGCAGCTCTGATCAGAGCGTAGCATCTTAGAAGCTTTCAGCCACTGCAGCCAGGTTTCTTTACAGCACTCATCCCCGGGCTACACTTAACAGCAGAAAGCATTAGGGAGCAGGTCATGGTTATTAATCATCCTAACAGGCCAGTAGGCTCGGTCACGCTGCCCCGGAGCTGAAAGCTCCACCTGGACGTTATAACCACTCCCAAAGTGGGCTAAGTGGAGCTCAAGCTCTCGTGGTGGAAAAACGGCCGAATATGAGCTTAAAGGCCATTGCGCAGGATTCGAATTATTGCCAACTCTAAACAAACACACCATATAGAGTCCAAAAATGCAGCAGTAGTTAATTTGTAAAAAAAAAAAAAAAATCTAAGGTGTTTCACTTACTGACCATTTCTATTTACTTACTCACTTCTATCTATTTACTTTTTCTGGGGGGTGGGGGAGGAGGGGGGTGTTGGGGGACGAACACTTACTCATATTTGTTTCTGTTCAATCTGAATAATGTTTTCGTATTCATATAACTCTATTTTTACACGCTAATATATGTTTTATACATAATTTACAATGTTTTCTTTTTTTTTGTGTCTGCTATTATTTATTTAATTATTTTGCATTACCTTTTGTTCATTTCATTTTATTTCACACTGTAAAGCACTTTGAGCAGCATTTGAAATGTATGAAAGTATGTATGAAAATGTATAAACAAAGTTTATTATTTAATAAGTTGTCAGGTGCTTGATTTCCAGCAGTGATTCTGTACTTTCTGGACTGAAATGCAAAAATAATGTCCACGAGTTTAAGATTTTAAATGAGACGATGGAATTCGTCACACTAAAGTACATCATCTTCGTCATACATCGGCTGGAGATGCTCCACATTCCAACGGAGAAGCTCTGTAACTCAGCACAGCTAGATACAAATCTGCATTGTCATCTACAGCTTTCTTAAGAAGATGTCTGAGAATTTGAACTCCCTTTTCTGCTTTACTACTTGACTGGGGATACAGTGGACTGGATGTTACATGCTGAAATTCGTACCGTACCGCAAATTCCTGGAACTCTCTGTAGCTGTAACACGGACCATTGTCACTGACTACTGTTCTCGGAATCCCAGACAAAGGATTTATGACATCCATGAGACACTCTACAACACACTTAATGCAATAATCGAGCCTGAAATACAGTAAGGTGTCTTCACCCCCTGGACCTTTGGTTCGATTGCTCCAAGATACATGGAGTTACAAAGATCCGGCTCCACCCTTCAAACTTTTGGTTTGACTACGCCCAGATTGGAGGAGTTGGATCAGTTAGATTTGCTAGAAGGTCTTGGCATGTACACTATACGGCCAAATGTTTGTGTACACCTGACCATCACACCCATATGTGGTTCTTCCCTAAACCGCTGCCACAAAGTTGGAAGCACGGAACTGTCTAGAATATCTGTATGCTGTAGCATTACAATTTCCCCTTCACTGGAATTAAGAGGCCCCAAACCCGTTCCAGCATAACAATACCCCTGTGCACAAAGCGAGCTCCATGAAGACATGGTCAAAGAGCCTTGACCTCAACCCCATTGAACACCTTTGGGATGAACTGGACCACTGACTGCACCCCCAGGCTTCCTCACCAAACATCAGAGCCTGACCTCACTAATGCTCTTGTGGCTGAATGAACACAAATCCCTACAGCCATGCTCTAAAATCTAGTGGAAAACCTTCCCAGAAGAGTGGATGTTATTACAACAGGAAAGGGGGACTAAATCTGGAATGGGTTGTTCAACAAGCACATATGGGTGTGATGGTCAGGTGTCTACGTACTTTTGGCCACAGTGTATGCACACACAAGAACGTATCTGGGTGATCCTCACTGCCTCTGGTGGTTAGGTGGGCTGAAATTGAACCCTGGTGCATGACATACTGTTCTTTAATCCAATTAGACAGTTATTCTGGGGCTGAGATGAGCTTTCTACTCTACAGCTCGCTAAATTCTGATTAAACTCCATTCGATATTATAGGAGGGAAGGTGTCAGATTGTAATTTGTACACTGCTCCTGAGGTAATGAAATATCTGATTTGTGTTCCATATAACTGATTACATACAAAAAAAGATCAAATAAAGAATGTGTACAATCCAAAAACACCGACAGCTGCGATTTTGTTTTTTCTGCAATACTTTGTGCATGCAAACTCGCTGTACTGGGCTTCAACAGAAACCCGAATCCTCGTTATGGAGGTGTTGATTCACAGGAGAGATAATTACCAGGTTATGTGCAAGTACATCCTTACCTGCTGTGGGTTTCTGAATCAAGGTTCACTATAATACGCTCAAACAGATACTGCTTCGTAATTATTTCTGAATAATACATCATGTGCACCGTCTAATAAAAAATTTTTAAAAAATTTTTAAAAATAGTGTAGACATATCCGGGAATACTTTTATGCTTAAGACCCATTTCAGCGTTTTTTTTTTTGTTTTTTTTTTAAAGGTCTGTAAAATGTCAGACAGGTTATGAATTTAATTCATACGTTACATTAATGTTCTGCTCTTCCAATACATGCGGAAGTGGCAGTTAAAACTGGTCGACCAGATTTTGATCTTTTCTCGCCGAGCTCAGAGCAAAACATGGAATATTTTCAGACCACCTTTATGACGGATGCGATCCGGTCCTACCTGACATCGTTAAAAGTTTCCGAAACGCAGGTGCAGCTTGTTACATCCAATTGCGCTTGCCAATCAGAGCTCGAGCAGGGACTTGCATGAACGTGACAATACGGTAATACGCACCAACACCTCTGGGTTTAAATCTAATCTGCATACATCTCCAAAACAAAACAAATAAATAAATAACACTTCCATTTCTTTAATCATTTTTCTTGGCATGCAATTCCTATTTGCTCAAAAAAAGTAATCACTGGAATCATGGCTTTCTGATGCGACCACCACTCCTCATGCACCAAATCACATTTGCTTCTGCTTCCAGTTGGTGCCATTTCATTGGATTTAAACTGAAACCTTGTCTCTGATTATATATATATATATATATATATATATATATATATATATATATATATATATATATAAAGGATATTATATTAAGGTTGCAGTGCATGCACATCAAGAGCTCATTGGTGCAAAACCCTACAGGCACTGGTCTATAGAGATGTGGAAAAGATGAGTCATCCTTCATGTGTGGCATACACCAAGAGAGTCTGAATGCTTGGACCCCTAGTGTGAAGAGGTTTAGTGCCTCTGTTATGCTGTTTATTCATTTTGCAGGCATGGTTTGGCTTCACTTGTCCCCTTAGATGGGCGCGTCACTACAAATTCATACAAAGTTCCTCTCTGATAAAAGTTCCTATCCAAATGGGAGAAGTCTCACCCCAAGCCTCAAGGGCTGACTGGGTGGTTCGATGAGGATGAAAACAATCCTATATAATCATATGCTATGACCTTCACCGTCACCAGATCTCCATCCATAAACCCATTTTCTATATTGCTTATTCTACACTAGGGGGAACCTGGAGCCTATCCCAGGGAACTCGGGATCATCATCATCAAAACATGAACTAAAAGAAAATCTTTTGGAAGAACGCTCCAGTACAGTTCCGGAGATGCATATAATTGATGGCATAGTGCACTGAAACTGTCGTGATGGCTGATGGTGACCCAGCGCCTTACTGAGACTGAGACATTTTCCTTTAATTTGTCACCTCAGTCAAAGTATATAATGTATACGCTAAAATATGTTGATGTGTCGCAGCTGTGTGTTTTGCTCATTTCTCAATGAAGTGAGAACGGATGAGCTCGGGCGTTAACGGAAAAGCCCACCTTTTTGAAGTTGCTCTGCTTGCTGGTGCCTCTCTCAGTGTTCTCGTTATGGAGGATGTCCAGATGAGTCTCTCGCTCCTTCAGCTTCAGGGACTCGATCTCAGTCTTCAGCTCGTTCAGCTGCTCCTGTAGGTGCTTGCTCTTCTCCATGTACTCCACCCTAAACACAACACGAGAACAAAAACTGATAACTACACTGGACAAAAAAAAAAAAAAAAAAAGCACGATAAAGGACATTCTGAGGTGACGACCACTGAGACGACTACGTCCTACCGCAGCCATGAGGTGCCAATCATCTACATCTTAACTAAAATAGACACGAGAAGCGTTTCTTTCTTTCTACTGTAGAAAAAAAGATGTTACATGTAGCAATTATTAAAAGAGTGCATGTAAATGTATCTAGTGTCTACAGCTTAGCTAACACAGATGAGCACCTGGTGGTTACCATAAAATGTAACCTTCGGTTATCTAACTAATTAAGACTACATACATGTCTAATGCTAGTTTCCATTTACATTAGCAGAAAGTGAGGGCAAGTAAATAAAGAAAGAAAGAAAAAAAAAAAAAACGAGAGATTGCTAATGTGAGATTGGGGAGTGGGCGGGGCTTCCGCAGGGTCAGTTAATATCAGAGTTCAAACGTCTGCGCAACTGTCGATTATTCCAGATTAATATTTTGATTGGCCAATCTGGGAAAAAGTGATAATTTGTTTCAAGCGGTAACTCGTAGCGGAGTACTGATGTCTCAAGGTTGCCAGGTCTGCTACAGTGAAAATACAGACGTAATGCTATTGGGAAACTGATGCACACAGATCCAAAAAATAAATAAATAAAATAAAATAAAAAAATAAGCTTAAAAGACAAAGCGATTTGAAAAATGGTTTACAATCTCAGGAAGCAGAAGGCTACCCGAGGTACAGGCTGGGCTTCATTCGTAAACAACCAGGCTCTACTCACTTTTCCTTCTCGATCTCCATAGACAGGCGTTTCATATCGGTGTCTTTGAAGTCAAAGCTCAGGTTCTCCATGCTGAAGCTGAGGTCAGGAGGGAAGGCGTTCGGAGAGAGAGACGCAGCCTGGAAGAGAGAAACGGTTACAGATAAGAGAAACAGTAAAGTGTGTGGACAGAATTGAGCAGAGACAGTGAAGGAAAAAAAACAAAAAAAGTGTAAATACAGAATACAGAGCTGTATGCAATGAAACGGCAATTAGAATATAAATAGTATAAGCTCATTGGTGAACACAATCAAGACTAATAGAGAAACAGAGGTTAGTATCATTCACTACCTTAAATTTGGACGATGAAAATTCTCCATTTCTGCTCAGAATTAACTAAACTAATTGTTGCCAATCATATTTTGCCATATACATGCATATTTACATTTCTATTTTGTTATACATGCAGGAACTACAGTGGTGAGACGGGCCTGGGTATATTAGTTCATGGATTTTGTTTTCTCAATACAAAAAAAATGATCAGCTTTGGCATTATTGGCGTATTCATATTCGAATCACCATCAAGTGGATCACGTTTTATTTTTAAAATCCTGCTATACTCAGGACAAGATCAATAATACAGCTCTTGATATGTTAACGCCGTGTGTGGAGGCAAAAAATATATCTTGATTCTCAAAAGAATTTCTACAATACAATATATATGATTGCTCATAAACTGCCAGTGCTGCATAAAAAACTGGTATAAATAATAATAGATTATTAATAAACTTTTCATATCAAAATTTTCATATCAAGTACAAATTCTTAACATGGATATTAGTGGTACTAATGTCTAGTTTTGGGATATCAATAAAACGAAGTGTCTCTCAAATCGACAAAACGAACAAGATGCTATGAAATAGCATGGAGTGGTTTGTTTAGTCCTCTTAATGCACTATATGGCCAAAAGTATGTGGACACCTGACCATCACATTCATATGTGCTTGTTGAACATCCCATTCCGGATTTAGTCCCCCCCTTTGCTGTTATAATAACCTCCACTCTTCTGGGAACTTCTTCCAACTACATGTTGGAGCGTGGCTGTGGGGATTTGTGTTCATTCAGCCACAAGAGCATTAGTGAGGTCAGGCACTGATGTTGTGTGAGGAGGCCTGGGGTGCAGTCGGTGTTTCAGTTCATCCCAAAGGTGTTCAGTGGGGTTGAGGTGCAGGATCTTCGAGTTTTTCCACTCCAACCTTGGCACACCATGTCTTCATGGAGCTCGCTTTGTGCACAGGGGCATTGTCATGCTGGAACAGGTTTGGGGCCTCTTAGTTCCAGTGAAGGGAAATTGTAATTCTACAGCATATGACGACATTCTATACAATTGTGGGCTTCCAACTCCATAGCAACAGTTTACTGTAGGGTAAGAACCACATATGGGTGTGATGGTTAGGTGTCCACAAACCTTTGGCCTTATAGTGTAGGATAATACTAAGAATATTCATTATTTCTGCACTACTGATGGAATGGTTTGTGGTGCAGCCTTTTTTTTTTTGTAGGATTGTGTTATTGCATTTTCCAAACCGAAATTCTTCGTGTCATACCTTAAAGCTTACCGCTGAAAAATCTACTATGAATTTGGTGATCCCTAAACAAGCAACAAGTACACTGTTGCACAGAGATTTGAAAAAATGAAAACGTTTAAACTCAACGTGACCCTGTATTGCATCACTACATCCGACATTTCGATTTGCATCGCACAACGTGACGATCTCAATATGATCAATATGGAAAATCTGAATCTGTTGTGATGAAGATTTTACATGTTTTACTTTATTTGGTGCTTGTCATTGCTTGTAACTGATCAATTAAAGCTAATTGAAATGAACTGCTCACTAAAAAAAAAAAAAAACAATGCTACTAAGTCATAATCCACATCCAGAGCACAGTATCCAGTGATGCAATATTGGACTTGACCCTAGAGACTTAATTTGTTAAATAATATCCAAGACGCATAACGATTTGCCTTCATTTTGCAAATCTGATAATTAGATGCTTGTGTGACTTTAAGACTCTGCAGGAGTGGACCAGAAGCGCTCGGTGAAACGTACAGATACAATAAGTGGCTCAGAGGTACCGTGTCCTGGTATTTTAATTCACATTTCCTTTTGATTTGTTCTTATAAGGAAAAAGTTATTTTCTCATTTATTTCCGGCTTCTATTAATCCAAAGCTTCGCAGATTACATGAGAGCTGCATGTTCACTGAGGCTGTGAAATATATATATATATATATATATATATATATATATATATACACACACACACACACACACACACACACACACACACACACACACATATACACACAGGCAGCGAGCAGAGTTTACTCGAGCTCCGGCGCAGCTTTATATTTATATTCAGAGGAGCTAGTTAGTGCAGAGAAAACTTCCACAATGGGCGAACATGTCATTCCCGGCTGTAGGCCAATTCTAAAGAGTAGTAATTTGCGACCGCGGGGGTTGCGGACCTTCGGGATGTCTATCGGCTCCGTCTGTAGCAGCTATTCTCTCTTATCTGGTCGACTCGGGACTGATAAAGGTGCAAGACTGCGACTGGGAGCACGGCGTTAAATCACTGTGGTTTTCACTGCAGACTGAGATTTGCAATGGCAATGAAAGCAGACATATATAATGCTCATGGGACAGAGGGAAGCAAACCAAAGCTGCAGGAAGTAAGGAATAAAACACAATAAGGCATGGTGTTATAGGAAAATAATCATTACACCACCCCATCATGGGTTATTTTCCCATAACAGCAAAGTGTTTTACTGTCATAGGATAGATTGTCTGATAATGAGACAGAAAATGGACAAGTGGCTTATTAAAAAAATAATAATTTTTTTTTTTTTTTTTAACAAATCGATCACCTTCAACAAATCACAACCTTCTATAGAACCAGAACTGCCTCACTCTCTATTATTAAATAATCCATTAAGTGTATGCTGCACTCTTTTTATAGCATATAAATCATTTTTATGTTCTCACATACAGTTCTATGAAAAAAAATCTAGCCTGGTAAAAGACTAAAAAGACGAGGACTGCTGCTCAAGGGTACCGGGTAAGACGATTTGCTAGTGATCTCCAGCAGCTTATGTTTGGCTCTGCGCTCTGACTCTCTGGCCTCCTGCAGGTCCTGCTTCAGCTGATCGGCTTCCTTGGCTCTGCGGAGAAAAGAGAGTGCGAGTTAAGCATGAGGCATTTTTATTTACTCATGAAAGCATGAGAAGCTAGAAAGAGCCTCAGCTCACAGTCTACCACAGTGATGCTTTCAGAGCTAATGGAATGAAGTAAAAATTCATACATAAAGCTAAATGACACAACGTTCAAAAGAGCCATTCACATATAAGACTAAATACAGGCTTAGGCTTTAAATATTACTAATACTACTACTACTACTATTACATCTGTTATTACTACTACTCCTATTAGTATTACTACTACTTCTGGTACTACTACCACGACTACTACAAATATTAGTATTACTACTACTACTACTACTCCTTCTGTTACAACTACTACTTCTGTTACTACTATTAAACCTATTAGTATTACCTCTATTACTACTTCTATTACTAATACTATTTCTAATAGTAGTAACAGAAGTAGTAGTAATGCTATTACCACTACTACTACTACAAATATTAGACTTACTACTACAACTCCTTCTGTTACAATTACTACCGCCGTTATTACTAGCATGACTATTACTATTACCTCTACTACTACTTCGGTTACTACTACTAGTATTACTACTACTACTACTGTTACAGCTATTCCTTGTTATTTCCAGTACAACTATTCATATTATCTCTACTACTACTTCTGTTACTACTACTACTACTTGTTATTACTACTACTATTAGTATTACTACTACTTCTGTTACTACTACCACTACTTCTACTACTATTAGTATTACTACTACTACTACTACTACTATTAATACTACTACTAATACTATACTACTTCTGTTAGTACTAATAGCATTGACTACTACTTCTAATTATTTTACTATTACTGTTAGTATATTATCACTACTATCACTTCCATTTCTACTACTATATGCATCATTACTACTACTACTTCTTGAACTACTACTATAAGTATTAGTACAACTATTATTTCTGTTATTATTACTAGAATAGTATAGAACATACTGCTATATTATTCAATACCACTATTATATACTTCAATATTACAATTTCTACTACTACTACTATTATTAATTGTATTATTATTATTATTACTACTACTGCTGATATTACTATCAACTTCAATAGGACTTAGTAGGACTGAGCCTAATTATTCTGCAGTTTGTGCGTCACATGCCTTTTGTTGCTGAAGCTTAAGTTCCTTTGGAATTAAAAGTTCAGAATAAAAATCCCATGATTTTAAAATATTGAGCCCTAACGTTTTAAACTTTAAAGCAGATACAACTTTATATATATTTTTAAACTCTACTAAACCTTGTCAATACCTTGTGCATTTTTGTAGTGCACTTTTAGGATCAAGTGCAGGACATCAGTGCCCTCAGGTCACGATTTTGGTTCATCCGTCGCTCCGACACTCGGGTAACTAACAGCCGAGTTAAACTCTGATTGAATCTCATGTACATGTGTGCACAAACCTCCTCTCGGATTCTTCAGCCATCTTGAGGGCGAGCATCTCAGCATCCAGCATCTTCTGCTCGATCAGTCTCTTCTCCTCCTCACTGCGGATCGCCGTCATCTTCGGCACAGCACAGTAATGTTAAAATCGAGATTTATACCACATAAAATTTTTTTTAAAAAACCATCACGGCGCTTCCACAAAACATCGTGTAATACCAGGCGAACATCAACCGGGGAGTCTATTTCACCAAGCAGGGGCTCTGAATGTTCATAAATTCTCAATGTGCTGCTATGGAAAAAAAGACTGCATGTACATGTGTACATTGTGTTGCATCATACCCGTAGCTTTTTGAGAGGAAAAACTCCTGCAGTTTTAACATTTCAGATCTCACCTTCTTTGACTGCTCTCATCATCCATCATCCACTATTCCTCAGCACTCCTCCATTCAAGTTATCTTTTACAGAAAGACGAGAGCGTGACTTGCCCTCTTTTTTTTTTTTTTTTTTTTTGGATTAATCACACTGTTAAGGGATCTGAATGCGTGTTACGCATCACCTAAAATGGCATTAACCTGTGAAACGACATGAACAGGCAAATTCCTCCGTGTTTAAGCGATGATTAAAAATTTAATCTTATTCTGCTTTAGCTGTTGTAGTTGCATCATTCAGTTCTTATTGATGCTTTGGGAAAAAAAAAAAAAAAAAAAAGGTCATAAAAGCAGCACTGAAGTATTTTCAGGAAGTAACATGAGACACAAATACGGTAAAAACACGTAAATACTGCACGTACGTTTTATATTGCACAGTAGAAACCAGGTAGTGCTACAAAACGTGACGCAGTGTTCGCTTGCATGAAAACGAAAAGCCCAATACAGATCATATAATGCTGTGAAAAAGTATTTGCCCTCATTCTGATTTCTTCTGTTTTTGTGCGTCTCATACTAGATCGTTTCAGAAATTAAAAAAAACAAAGGCAACCTGAGTAAATACAAAATATAGTTTTTAAATGATGATGCTATTTATTGAAGCAAAAAAAGTTATCCAATTCCAACTGGGCCTGTGTGAAAATGTATTTGCCCCCGTAGTTACTAATTCCCCAAATCTATGAAACTGCATTCATAATGGGGTTCAGCTGGACTAGACACAATCAGGCCTGATTACTGCAAACCCTGTTCAATCAAATCAACACGTAATAGAACTTTTTCAACAGCATGAAGTTGGTTAAAAGGTCTTACCCAGTAACACACTATGCCAAAGTTGAAAGAAATTCCAGAAATGATGAGGAAGAAGGTGATTGAAATACATCAGTCTGTGAAGAGTTACAAAGCTATTTCAAAGGCTCTGGGACTCCAAAGGACCGCAGTGAAAGCCATTATCTCCAAATGGAAAAACTCGGCACAGTAGTGAACCTTCCCAGAAATGGCCGACCTTCCAAAATTCCTCCAAGAGCACAGCAACGACTCATCCAGCAAGTCAGAATAGAGCCAAGGACAACATCAAAGGACCTACAGGCCTCTCTTGCATCAATAAAGGTCACTGTTCATGACTCCACTATCAGAAAGACACTGAGCAAAAATGGCACCATGGAAGAGTGGCGAGGCGAAAACCACTGCTGACCCAGAAGAACATTCAAACTCGTCTGAATTTTGCCAAAACACACCTTGATTATTATCAAACCTTTTTGGAGAATGTTCTGTGGATTGATGAGTCGAAAGTGGAACTGTTTGGAAGTCAGGGGTCCCGTTACATCTGGCATAAACCAAACACCGAATTCCACAAAAAGAGCACCATACCTGTATACGGTCAAGCATGGTGGTGGAAGTGTGATGGTGTGGGGCTGCTTTGCTGCTTCCGGACCTGGGCAACTTGCAATAATTGAGGGAAACATGAATTCTGCTCTCTACCAGAAAATCCTAAAGGAGAATGAACGTCTTTAGTCTGTAAGTTGAAACTCAAGCGCAACTGGATCATGCAGCGAGACCATGGTCCAAAGCACAGGAGTAAATCCACCTCTGAATGGTTCAAAAAAAGCTAAATGAAAGTTTTGGAATGACTTGAACCAATTGAGATGCTGTGGCAGGACCTTAAAAGGGCAGTTCATGCTTGAAAACCCTCCAGTGTGGCTGAACTAAAGCAGTTCTGCAAAGAAGAGAGGGCCAGAATTCCACCACGGCGCTGTGAAAGACTGATCTCCAGTTATCAGAAGCGTTTGGTTGCAGTTATTGCTGCTAAAGGTGGCACAACCAGATTTTAAGTTTAAGGGGGCAATTAGTTTTTCACATGGCTGATCGGTGTTGGATAAATTATTATTTTTTTGCTTCAATAAAAATAATAATAAAAATAATAATAATAACAACTATATTGCGTGTTTACTCAGGTTGCCTTTGTTTTATGTTGTATTTCGTTTGAAGATCTAAATCTATTCATTATGAGATGTACACAAAAACAGCACTGTATATTTTGTAATCTGGCAAATTAACAAATTTCACAGAGCAACCAGTTGCTGCTCTTTACTGTAAAGTTTCTGTGGAAATCACGGCAGTGAGACGTAAGCTCACTGAAATACAGAAACTCAATATTAGCACCTACTTTAATCCGCTGGATCTCCTGCTCTGCCTCGGCTGCCTTCTGAGCCAGCAGTTTGGCCTCTTCCTCAGCAATCTGAGCCTTCTCCGCTAACAGATCAGCAGTCTCCTCTGAGCGCAGCTGCCAATAAGGAGAACACACCCAGAAATTAGTTTTACACCAAAAATATTGATTGTAAATGTCAACCTTTATGGCTCAATAGCATTATCATATTTAATATTACATAATATTTAAGGATGCTTGTCAACGTGGTCAATGGTATTCGTCAATACCAATACTGATACCAAAACAAGGACACGGTTATTCAGCTCTGCTTATGGTTTATATACACTATATGGCCAAAAGTATATGGACACCCGACCATCACTCCCATATGTCGTTGCTGAACCCATTCCAGATTTATTCCCTCTTTCCTTTTATAATAACCTCCACTGTTCTGGGAAGGCTTTCCACTACACGTTGGAGCGTGGCTGTGTGGATTTGGGCTCATTCAGCCACAAGAGCATTAGTGAGATCAGGCATTGATGTCAGGCGAGGAGGCCTGTGGTGCAGTCGGGGTTCCAGTTCATCCCAAAGGTGTTCAGTGGGGTTGGGGTCAGGGCTCTGTGCAGGACACTCGAGTTCTTCCACTCCAACTTTGGCAAACCATGTCTTCATGAACCTCGCTGCCCACCCAAAGTACATTATTTTCGTCTGGAGTGTTATTCCACTTATAACGCAGTGATTTGCCAATGATTATAATGTTTAATTCATTAACGAATGACACGTCACACATTTTAATAGTTTATAGCTGTGTAGTTCCTGTTATCACTTACTTTATAGCTGCGATAAACTCTTCACCAGCCTATCTCTCTCTCTCTCTCTCTCTCTCACACACACATACACGTCTCTAAACAAACAAACCAAAAAAAACATTAAAATTTCGTTGCCCCGCCTGTAGCTTTGATTACACCGCGCATTCATCGTGGCATTGTTTCGCCAAACTTATGCAACGTCACAAGATTTATTTCTGTCCAGAGTCGCAGTCATTTTTGGCCGAGATCTTGTATTGAGGACGGGAGAGTCGGAACAATCCGTAAAGTCTTCTCCAGCACAACCCAAAGACTTTCAATGCGGTTAAGGTCAGGACTCCGTGGTGGCCAATTCAGGTGTGAAAAGGATTCCTCATGCTCCCTGAACCTCTCTTTCACAATTTGAGTCGGATGAATCTTTGCAGTGTCATCCTGGAATACATCTGTGCTGTCAGGGAAGGAAAAAGAAAGGGGGGAGGGGGGATTATATATATATATATATATATATATATATATATATATATATATATATATATATATATATATATATATATATATATATATATATATATATATATATAAAACCTGAACATTCAGCTGACTTCAGTACATTCAGGTACTCAGCTGACTTCATTTTATTGCCGCATAATGTTGCTGAGCCGAGACCTGACCAACTGAAGCAACCCCAGACCATAACACTGCCTCCAGAGGCTTCTACAGTAGGCGCTATTCATGATGGGTGCATCGCTTCATGCGCTTCCCTTCTTACCCTGACGTACCTATCGCTTCGGAATAGGGTAAATCTGGACTCATCAGACCACATGACCTTTTCCCATTGCTCCACAGTCCAATCTTTATGCTCACTGAAGTTGTTTTTTTCCGATTAGCCTCACTAACAAGAGGCTGTTGAATCCCAATCCTGCAAGTTCTCGTCGCGTTGTGCGTGTGGAAATGCTCTTACTTTCACTATTGTCGATTTTTTACGCTGTGACTTCACCAAGCGTTTTAAACATCTCCGATCACAAACATTCAAGGTTGGGTTTTTTTCCCCCTGACCACAGCAAAGTTGACAGTTCATCACTCTCCTTCCCGGTTTTAATAACAACAACGCGTCGGACAGTTCTTAACCCAATTCCGGTGATTTCGGCAATCTCCTTAGTCGTTTTCTTTGCTTGATGCAGGCCAATAATTTGTTGTAATCTTTTCCACGACCACAGGATACGTCTTCCATGGTTGTGTAAGAAATGAGAAGCTACACACTGAGTCGGTTAGGGTTAAAAGCATAGTATAATGATCCAATCATAGGCTCTCAAGTATTTGCTCATTTAAGTCCAAACAGCGACCTTTTTATGGCCAGGCAGTGTATTATACTACAGTATATTCTAAATAAATGAACACGTACAACTATTACTCATTCAGAATGTGCGAACTTATCGATACGCCATGTCTTATTCATTTAACAGAAGCATCCCAGACTCCATTAATCTCAGAGCCAACTAATTCAAGTCGTTGCTGTATTTTCTTCAGGGTTTGATACTATGAGTGGTGTCTAACAGCCTCACCAGAGCTTCATTGGCCATAAAAGCTTCATCCTGTAGATGCAGGAGTCGTCTCTCCAACTGATCACGCGCTCGCTCAGCTTCCTCCCGCAAGTGTTTCTCTCTCTCCAGCCTCTGCCTCTCCATCTACACGCAGAGCGAAGGACAGCGGAAGGGACAGAGACAGACAGAAATCGATATCAGGTTCTCCAGCATGAGTGAATGTGACAGAAACGTAAAACCCCGGCGGTTCAGCAGGAGCGAAAGAGTCGACATCCGAAGAGACGGATGTAAAGAGAGTCACCCTCCGCTTCTTAACACTGCTCTGATCCTACATGGCTGAGGCAGGAATCGCTGCGAAGGAGACAAACCAGCGGACGTGTGAGGTGTCCATGTACTGCAGCGCTTCTTTTCTTTATTCAATCCCTCCTTCATTTACTAACTGCCTTCTTTTCTCCTCCTCTTCCCTCTCCCACTCTCCTCCTTGATTTTCTCTCCTTCTTCCTTCTCTTCCACACCTCCTTCTTTCCTTGATCCTTCTCTTCTCTATCTTCGACTCCTCCTTCTCTCTCCTTTATCTCCATCTTCTCCTTCTCACTTTCATCCTTCTCTCCCCGACTCCTCCTTCCCTCTCCTTCATCCTTCTTTCCTCAATCCTTCGAACTTCCATTCCTCCTTCTCTCTCCCCTTCATCCCTTTCTTCTTCTCTTTCTTCCTTCTCTTCTTCTATCTTCCACTCCTCCTGTCCTTCATCCCTTTCTTCTCCTTCACTCCTTCATCCTTCTCTCCTTCCATCTTCCACTCCTCCTCCTCTCTCCTTCATCCCTTTCTTCGCCTCCTCTCCTTCTATCTTCCACTCCTTCTCTCCCCTTCATCCCTTTCTTCTCCTTCTCTCCTTGTCTTCCACTCCTCCTCCTCTCGCCTTCATCCCTTTCTTCTCCTTCACTCCTTCATCCTTCTCTCCTTCCATCTTCCACTCCTCCTCCTCTCTCCTTCATCCCTTTCGTCGCCTCCTCTCTTTCATCCCTCTCCTTCTATCTTCCACTCCTTCTCTCCCCTTCATCCCCTTCTCTCCTTCTAACTTCCACTCCTCCTCCTCTCTCCTTCATCCCTTTCTTCTCCTTCACTCCTTCATCCTTCTCTCCTTCCATCTTCCACTCCTCCTCCTCTCTCCTTCATCCCTTTCTTCTCCTTCACTCCTTCATCCTTCTCTCCTTCTATCTTCCACTCCTTCTCTCCCCTTCATCCCTTTCTTCTCCTTCTCTCCTCCACTCCTCTTTCTCTCCATCCTTCTTTCTCCCATTCCTCCTTCTCTCTCTCTCCTCCATCCCTTTCTCCTTCTCTCCCCCTTCATCATTTTCTCCTCTTCCTTGTTCTCTCCTCTTCCTCCTCTTCTCTCCTACAACCCTTCTTGATTTTCTCTCTTTCTTCCTTCTCTCTTCTACTCCATCTCGTCTCCCCGGCATCCTTCTCTCCCCTACTCCTCTTTCTCTTGCAGTATTCTTTAACATTTCCTCCCTGCCTCCCCTTCTCTCTTCCCATACCTTTCTTTTCTTCATTAAATCACCCCTCCACCCCTCCATCTCTCTCATCTCTCCCTCCCTCAATATTCCTCTTTCTCCCACCTGTTTGCGAGCTTTCTCCTCTCTGGCCTGAGACTTCATCTGCTGCACCTCCAGTGAATCCACTCTGCGTCTCCTCATGAACAGGTCGTGGTTCCCGATGCACAGCTGCAGAATCTGCCACACACACACACACACACACACACACACACACACACACACACACACACCTTTTTATCGAGAACTGTATCTTTTTATCAAGAATTTTATCACCTTTATGGCTTGTTAAAGAGTCTCGTCTCAGACTCTTATATCTGTAACATTTCAGGAAAACGATTTCTTGCCGTCCGTCCATTTTTACCAGAGAGAAATTTGCACTAGTATTAAATTTCCCCTACAGGTTTTATTAGTACACTAATCACTACAGCTGCACAGTGATGGCCAAAATAATCATCGTGATTCTTTTGCTCAGTATTAAAATCACAATTATTTATCCAAGTGATTCAATCAGTTCAGTTCTATTTCATCTTTAAATGATTCAGTTTCAAATCCTATATTCCTTTACAAAAATAGATAGATAGACAGATAGACAGACAGAAAATTAAACATTGGACCAAAAAAAACAAAAAAAAACAATCAGCTTTGTCTTTGTAACAAAATGCTAGAAAAAGAGAAAAATAAAGAGAAGGAGGAAGGAGAGAGAAGGAGAAGTGGAAGATAGAATGAGAGAAGGAGAAGAATGGGAAGAAGGAGGGAGAAGGAGGGGCGGAAGATAGAAGCAGGGGCGGATGAAGGAGAGAAGGAGAGAAGGAGAAGAAAGGGATGAAGGGGAAAGAGAAGGAGGAGTGGAAGACAGAAGAAAAGGATAAAGGAGAGAGAAGGAGGAGTGGAAGAGAGAAGGAGAAAAAGATGAACGAGAGAAGGACAGGAAGACAGAAGTAGAAATGGATGAAGCAGAGAAGGAGAAGAAAGGGATGAAGGGGAAAGAGAAGGAGGAGTGGAAGATAGAAGGAGAGAAGGAGAAGAATGGGAAGAAGGAGAGAGAAGGAGGAGCGGAAGATAGAAGGAGGGGTGGATGAAGGAGAGACGGAGAAGAAAGGGGTGAAGGGGAAAGAGAAGGAGGAGTGGAAGAGAGAAGGCGAGAAGGAGAAGAATGGGAAGAAGGAGAGAGAGAAAAAGAGGAGCGGGAGAATGAAGGCGAGAAGGATGAAAACGAGCAGGAGAGAAGGAGAAGAAAGGGATGAGGGAGAGAGAAGAAGTGGAAGATAGAAGGAGAGAAGGATGAAGGAGAGAGAAGGAGTGGAAGAGAGAAGACGGAAGGGATGGTGTGGAGGGAAAAAAACATTATTGCATAATTTCAATTCCTGCTTTTATTAATAATCCCATAAAGAAATGTGTAACTGAATACACAATTACAACATCTGTATTTGAGGCTCACAAAAAACAAAACACTATCCAGTGTTAGCCACTTTAGCTAAACTCACTGATACAATGTTTAATTAACTGAGGAAGCCAAATATTCTCCACATTATCTAAATGCAGTTCATTGAGCAGCAAAACCACTCTGTCCATCAGCCTAAAGGCAAAAGGAGGCCAAATCATTACTTACCAACTTATTCACCCGCAGTCTGGAGGAGTTGAATTTGAACACGTCCGCTTTCTTATCCAGAGGCTTAATAGCGAACTGAGGATAAAATCCAGACACAAACAGTGTGAAGGAGGCTCTCGGCATCTTTAGAGCGAGACAGACATGACCCTTAATTTCCTTAATGAACAAAGTCTCATCTGAAGCAGCAGGACGAGGCCGATGTGTGTAATAATCTGAGCTGACAGAATGCACTCTGGGAGGATAAGCTGCACTCTGAAACTCCTGAGATGGTAATTACACTAGCAGCAGCCTGAATGGAAAAACAGTCACCGATAACATGTGGCCTACTAATAAACATCTGGTTCTGAATTCTCGATCCTGATTGGTCAGAAGGTGTTGATTAATTTTCCAGAACAGCAGCCCTGGCACTAGCTTGACACTGATTATTACATTATTGTTACTATAGCAACAAGGGACTCGTATAGAGGACGCACCAAATAAATTGTTGCTGGAAGGAGTCTCCGGTGTCGGCACTAAAGTCAAAGCTGTAACTGTGACATGAGAGAATTCACGCGTTCCGGTTTCCCGGGAACACGGTGAGCTGCGAGAATTTTTGGTCTTCTTAATGTCAAAGGACATATTGCTCTTTAATAAATAATACGACTGCATTATAGTCAGCAAGGTGCAAGAAGAATAAGACACTGTCTTGTTGTAGAAAAGTAATCAATAGATAGATGGATTTTATAGGAAATTACAGAGGGAAGGATGAAATGGAGGAGGAGAAGAAAGGAATGGAGGGGTGAGATGGAGGAGAGGAAGACGGAAGGAGAGAAGGAGAAGAAAGGGATGAAGGAGAGAGAATGAGGAGTGGAAGACAGAAGGATGAAGGAGAGAAGGACGAAAGAAGGGTGAAGGAGAGAAGGAGAACAGAAGGGATGGAGGGGAGAGAGGAGGAGTGGAAGATAGAAAGAGAGAAGGAGGAAGGAGAGAAGGAGAAGAAATGGCAGAGGGGAGAGAGAAGGAGGGGTGGAAGACAGAAGGAGAGAAGGCTGAAAGAGTGAAAGAAAAGTAAGGGATGGAGGAAAGAGAACGAGGAGTGGAAGATAGAAGAACGAAAGAGAGGAGGATTAAAACGAGAGAAGGGGAAGAAAGGGGTGGAGGGGAGAGAGAAGGAGGGGCGGAAGACAGAAGGAGAAGACAGGGGTGAAGGAGAAAGAATGAGGAGTGGAAGAGAGAAGGATGAAAGAGTGAAAGAAAAGTAAGGGATGGAGGAAAGAGAATGAGGAGTGGAAGATAGAAGAACGAAAGAGAGGAGGATTAAAACGAGAGAAGGGGAAGAAAGGGATGAAGGGGAGAGACGAGTAGGAGTGGAAGACAGAAGGAGAGAGTAAGAAGGAGGAATAAAACACTTCTCTATTTGTTGGAGTGATGTTATGCTACGTGAGCTAAAGAAACTCGCTTCACAGATGTTCCACAATATTAAGTGTAGCTATAAATGGATAAAAAATAAATAAATTTAAAAAAAAGTACAGTGTGTTCTCTTTTAAATCAATAAAAAAAAATACTTAACGTCATGGTACAAGAGGAATTAAATACAAAGTGTTTCATTCCTTACTAAAAGCATCACTCGATCACTGCCTGCGTGCTCTCTCTGTGTGTGTGTGTGTGTGTGTGTGTGTGTGTGTTTAATGTTTAATATAATATTTAATATTGAGATGCTGCAGTGTGCTTGTGTTGTACCTCTTTGTCACTGTAGGAGATGTTGCGGATTTCGTTCCAAGGGAAAGAGATTTTAGGCGTCAGTTTGTTCTCCGGTTCGTAAATGTGCAGTCCTAAAGCGTCGACGCCGAGCAGCAGATCTGTTCCCTTTTTATTCTTCAAAATAAAAGAAATAAAAAAAACGAAAAAGGTTGTTACGCATCATCAACCCACCCTGTGCTACTGCGAGACCGATCTTCGGGACGCGTGCTGAGGTTATAACGGTTATATGCAAATATGAGAAATAAAATCACAGCGTGCCAACTGCAAATATTAACAGCCCTGCACCCCTACAGAATATTGCGCTCCACACACCGTGTGCTGCGAGAGGGTGGGGGGGGGGGGGGGGGGTATGGGATCAGGTCAGCGGGTAGCAAGAGTCACTCGTGCTCCAGTTAGATAGCGGGGAGTGTAGCGGTGTGATCGTGAGGGAATCCACAGGCACATTGTTAGACAGGTTTACAGCGGCACGGGCGATGCTTACCCGAATAAAAAAGTAATTGATCCCGTACATCTCCAGATCCTGAGCTATTTTTAAATACTCCATCTCGGCGTCCTCTCTGGAACAAACCACAAACGACACAACAAACAAAACAGAACCTTTATTTTTAAAGATTTCATTAAATTAAAGGTGCTGTCGGTCATTTTCTAACATGTTTCTACACATATATAAACAATCATCTCATTTCAAAACATGCCTTTTATAAATAATAAAAATTTAATAAATAACTATTTTTTATTTTTATTTTTTTTAAAGTTCAGTACCCGACATTTTTTGGCTGATATAGAGGGAAAAGTAACTTGAACAACTAACTATAATGCACAATGCTGGTAAACAAAACACGGAAACACTGGATTTTACTGACTTTTTGAAAGCGTTCATAAATAATTAAACAAAAAAAATAATAATAATGGCAACACTATTTCAAAAAAAGGTTCATTAAGTTTTCCTATTTGTTTAATAAAGCTCAAATTACTCACTGTTTATTAGTGTTTATTCATTAATAGCTGTAATATTATATGTTAGTATATGTTCTATTAAAATGACCAATAATTGTGCTATTAATTGTGATAAAACACAAACTACTTAACATGATGTAATAACCTAAAGAACATCCTGCATGTTGCACCTTCAAAGCTAAGCATCGAGTGAGAGAAGTTTCCAGCTTTAAGAGATAATGAGAAGCTAATTCTCGAATCTGATTGGTCAGAAGGTGTGAACTGAAATTGAAATAGAACCAACAGCAGTTCCAGCTGGAACATGACCGGTGCTTATATGAAATGTGCAGGTTATAATACGTTATTGTTATTTGTATGGCTAACGCACCACATAATCTGAGAATCTTTAGAAAAATAAATAAATAAAACGTTTCTGTAACATTTATAGAAGGAGTCTCGGGTGTCGGCGCTTTCTAACACTTTCTAACGTTTCCCAGCGCGTTACAGTGGACATGACGGACAGATCTGACGGTTTCTCAGTAAATTGACGTTGCGTTGTTTTTTTTTGTTTTTTTTTAAAAGAGACAGAGAGAATAGGAGATGCTGGTGAGGAATGTCTGGAGAAGGAATTATCGCTGCTGTAATGTAAATGAGAACAGGAACTAACCTGTTAAGTCTTAACTATAACCGTTAAATCGTGAGACATGTGGTAGATACGCTGTGCCGCATCACACTACCCCGGAGGGTATTATTTATATATATACATGTATAACAGCTAAGAGAGAACACGTTGGCATAGTTTAAAAAGTCATTAGCTTGCTTCTTGCCTTTCTTTTGATGTGAAGCCCAGTCAAGCAGTTGGGGGTGGGGGGGGGGGAATGGGGGGGTGGGGTTGGTGTCATTAAAACCGAAATACTGCTGCAGTTTGCGGGGTGTCAGAGTGAGTTGTGTGAAACAGTTCCAAGACATCAAAACACTTTTTTCCTTAACTTCCTGAGACAATTTCTGAGCCATGTCCACGTCAAAGAAGAGTGTGTGTGTGTGTGTTAGTTACCTGGTCCTGCCTCGGTGCTCAGCGTAGCAGAGTGTGATTCTCTCCTCCCACATTTCAGCAGTCATCTGGTAGAGATTAATCACCTGCATACCACAGAGCGCAGAGCTCAGAGAGAGAGAGAGAGAGAGAGAGAGAGAACCCACACACACCCCACTTACAGTGGACATAAAAATTCTACACACCCCTGTTAAAATGGCAGGTGTTTGTGATGTAAAAAACGATCTCAGAACCTTTTTCACCTTTATTGTGAAAATGCAACATATAAATATCAAGTGACAAACACCCAGAAAGGTTTTTGGGGAAAAGAAAAAAAAAAAAAAAAAAAAAAAGAAAAACAAAAAACTTCCAATAGCCAGCTTGTATAAGCGTGCACACCCTTTTATAATTGGGAATGTGGCCGTGTTCGGAATCAACCAATCACATTCAAACTCATGTTAATTACTAATTAGTATAATTAGTAAAATACCTGCCATTAATTAAAGTGACTGATTGATTTTCCTCCAAATAAAGTACAGCTGTTCCTATAGGATTTTCATGACATCTTCTTGGTAACATCCAATTGGAAAAGCCACTGGCCTCCAAGATCTTACAAAGCAGGTACGTGATCTCATTGTTGAAAAATAATCAATCAGGAGAGGGTTACAAAAATATTTCCGAGGCATTGGATATTCCATGGAACATGAAGAAAAATATGGCACAACTGTGACACTACTAAGAACAGGACGTCCCTCTAAAATTGATGAGAAGATCAGGAGAAAACTGGTCAGGGAGGCTGCCAAGGGGCCTACAGCGACATTAAAAGAACTGCAGCAATTTCTGGCAAGTACTGGTTGCTCCCGACATGTGACAACAATCTCCTGAATTCTTCATATCTCTGGGCTATGGGGTAGGTTGGCAAGGCACCTTTTTTAACCAGAACCATGTGGAATAATGTGTTATGGTCTGATGAGACATAAGTTGAACTTTTTGCCCATAATACCAAAAGATATGTTTGGCACAAAACCCAGCAAAAGAACTCCATCCCTACAGGGAAGCATGGTGGTGGAAGCATCATACTTTGGGGCTGTTTTCCTTCAGCTGGAACTGGGGCTTTAATCAGGGTGGATGGAATCATGATTAGCTCCAAATACCAGTCAATTCTGGCGCAAAACCTTAAGGCTTCTCCTAAAACATTTAAGACGAACAGGAATTTCACTTTCCAGCACGACAACGACCCGAACCTCCAGATCAACAAAGGAATGGCTTCACCAAAACAAGATCAAGGTTGTGGAATGGCCCAGCCACAGTCCAGACCTACATCCAATTAAAAATCTGTGGGGTGACCTGAACAGGGCTGTGCAAAGGAGATGCCCAGCCAATATGACAATATGACATGCTTTTGCAAGGAAGAACAGCAAAATATTGACTCTTACCCAAAAGACTGAATGCTGTGATAAAATCTAAAGGTGCTTCAACTAAGTATTAGTTTAGGGGTTTGACCACAGACAAAAAAAAGACATAATTAATCAGAGAATAAATCACTTACCCTCTTTGGTAGAAGCTCTTCTTGGGCCAGGAAGCCTGGTTTGTGGACACTGGGGTCGTAATCTCCGTACTGAAGACGCAACATGAAAACAAAGCAAAGTAGTTCATCAGTTAATCATTGGGATTTCAACATTCTGTAGCTGCACATGTTCTCATTTTCCTCGTATTAGTTATCTTCTCTAGTTATTAAATTAGATTAAATTAGTTATTTAAAATTTTTTAATTAAAACTGCCATGTTGTAACCTTCCGATTCGATTAGACTTTCATGACAGATCACAGCAAGAGCAAATTGAATGAGTTCGCTACAATCAGTGACAGACAAGTTGGTAGAGTACAAGCCGAATTGCTTTCCTCCATCTTCATTACTGGTGTCAAATCCACTCCTTCAGGCAGCACACTGCACATTCAATATCAAACACTTTAGAAGCAGCAGAATGAAGCTTAGAAAGTGTGTGTAGGTGAAGTTCAACTTGCTAAATAAAGTAGCACCATGTTCATTCTCATTCACACTCTATCCGAGAAAAGGAACCGTGACGTGAAGGACAGTCACGGTGCAGCTCAAATTCAGGACATTTCTCTGCTAGCCTCTGTCGAAGCCAAAAGCATTTTGTTTAAAAGTTTTCATTTTTAATTTGTTAATTATTATTTAAAAATATATATGTATATTGTAGGTCAAAACTGTTAACGTCATAACATTGTAAAACCTTTTAATGACAATTTACAGAATCTTTTTTTTTTTCCTTTGTAACTACCGTTGGAATATTTTTCAGTAACTAGAAACTGATAACTGTGATACCTGGGAATTTACTTACAGAATCTTTATGAAACTTTTGAAATTTACGTGATTTACTGTGGAAACTTTTAAAACTGGAAACAGGGAATTTACTAAGTTACTAATTTTTTTTTTTTTTTTTTTTGTAACTACTGTACGTTAGCGGTCACCCATGAATACTCTCAAGAAAACTTTTTCCATAACTAGAAATTTACTTGATAACTGTGGAAACTTTTAATGCTAACTGGGATCTTAAGAAATCTTTTTTTTTTTTTTTTTTTTTACTTGATAACTGTGGGACCTTAAATGATACCTGGGGATATATTTATGGATTCTTTTTCAGTAACTAGAAATTGATAACTGTGATACCTGGCAATTTACTTAAATAATCATTCTGGTAACTATTACAATTTACTTGATAACTGTAAAAACTTTTAATGGTAACTGGGAATTTACTTACAGAATCATTTAAGAAGCTTTTGAAATTTATTTGATTACTGTTAAAACTTTTAAAAGTGGAAACACCTTAGATGTCACCTGTGAATATACTCATGGAAACTTTTTCAGTAACTAGAAGTTTACATCTTGATAACTGTGGAAACTATTATGGCTAACTGGGATCTTACTTAAGGATTGTTTTATACTGTAACTATAGAAATTTACTTGATAACTACAGAACCTCATGTTACCTGGGAATATATTTATGGATTCTTTTTCAGTAACTAGAAATTGATAACTGTGATACCTGGGAATTTACTTACAGAATCTTTCCGTTAATTTTTCAATTTATTTATACAATTTATTGTATGGGATCTTTTTTTTTTATTTAGTAACTATTGTACCATAGAAATTTTGCAACTAGAAATTTACTTGATAGCTTGAAACTTTTAATGCTAACTGGGATCTTACTTAAGGAATCTTTTTTTTGTAACTACAGAAATCTACTTATAATAATTGTGGGATCTCACGTGTTACCTGGGAATATATTTATGGAATCTTTTTCAGTAACTAGAAATAGATAACTGTGATACCTAGGAATTTTCTTACAGAATAATTCTGGTCACTATTAAAATTTACTTGATAACTGTTGAAACTTTTAATGATAACACGGTCACTTATACACCCCCATGGACATTACACATTACATTGAAGAACAACTCCACATTGTTGAATCATATGTGTTACATTAATGCACATTAGACTGCTATACTGCACATTCTTACCTCCAACTGTGAGCATTTTGCCCCCCCCAAATAACTTTCTCTCTTGTTTATCTTATTAATATTATTGTATTTCTTGTATTTTACTGTTCTTGTTAAGCGCCAGTACACCAAGACAAATTCCTTGTACATGTAACCCCACGGTACTTGGCAATAAAGGTTATTCTGATTCCGAATTTACTTATGGAATCTTTTTAGTAACTTTTGAAATGTACTTGTTTACTGTGAAAATTTTAAACCCTGAAACAGGGAATTTATGTATGGAACCCCCCTAACTATTGTACCTTAGATGTCACCCATGAATATACTCATGGAAACATTTTCGGTAACTAGAAATTTACTTGATGCCTGAAAACTTTTAATGCTACCTGGGATCTTACTTAAGGATCTTCATTTTAACTATAGAACTATAGAAATTACTTGATAACTGTGGGACCTCACATTTTACCTGGGAATATATTTATGGATTCTTTTTCAGTAACTAGAAATTTCTAACCGTGATACCTGGGTATTTACTTAAATAATAATTCTGGTAACTATTAATATTTGCTTGACTGTAGAAGTTTTTTAATGATAACTCGAAATCTTGTTTTGTGGTAACTACTGAAATGTAATATTGAGCAATACTCAACTGAGATTACTGCTGCTCTGAAATGAAAGCACTGTGTTGAAAAAGGTGTGATTGCTGCTCAAATTCAAGTTAATCGTTTGCAAGGAAAGTCCATTTAATTTCATTTCAAACCCAAACCGCAGAGCCGAAGATAACGCTAAACAGGACAGCTCTGAGCTTGTAGAATATAGACGTCTTCCCTTTATCTCCATCCTCCTCTCTTATTTCTCAGCCTCTATCTGCGGTCTGCCCTCCATCCGCCTCGCTGTCGTTCCCCGCCTGCAGTCTCAATCCTCTCTGCCCACCATTAGCCCACTATCGCCTAGATGGACTGTCATGTCCGTGCTGTTTACTTCTCTCTAAATGGGAAAATGAACAAAAAGGCCTGCTGCCCGTCAACCCCCTGCACCTGCTCTAATAAATCAGCAGCCACCATCCTTCCTGCTGATAAATTAATGCTCAGTTCCAGAGAACTCATGACGTCTTAGAACTAGCAGACGGTAAAACTTGCACGCCATAGTCCTGTTCTTTTCTTCAACCTTCCTAACAACCTTTCCGTTCCCTCAAGTCCACAAATTGCTTTAAGAGAAATTTAAAACCACAAGCAATGGTGCAGTTCCAAAGAGCGGTGTAGGTGCTTCAGACAGGAATGAAACACACAATGAGGGAGTGATGAGAGAAAAGAACAAAGAAAAGAAAAAAAAACAAAAAAAACACAGACACGGTTGTCTGATTGAAGGCTTAAGCAACACCACTTCTTTGGGAGAGAAAAGGCTGCAAATTGGCACCAAGGTAATGCGTATCACACTCAGCCGAGGCTCAGAGATAAATCGCACGGAAAGCCCTTCAGCTGTCAATCAGCCAGTCACTTGCTGAGGAAAAAGTCGTTCATGTCCAGAGTGGACACCAGAGAGGACTGATGGGAAACTGTGAGATAGAGATTCCTCCACCAGACAGCGGGATACGGTGACAAATCCATGACCCCATTTATTTGGTTATATGTGACCCGTACTGTAAAGTACCCATGTTTCATTTGGTTACCCTTATTTCCAGAGTACCACAAGAACCAAACAAGAGAATATGGCTGGAGCTAGAAACACACCATTGATCACTCAGTTGCAGATCACTCATTTTTTCGGGGCACCTCTCATTTGTACTGCACTGTATTTCATGACTAGAAATAATCATAAACCATTTTTCATCTCTGCAGACCACACTAGCTGCCTAAATAGATTTGGTATGAATCCATGAGTTCCACTGGACCTGAGGTCCTATTTCTGACTTGTGCACTGGAATATAATAGTAACACAGGGCAAATTCAGCAGAATAATCAATAGGATATACTTTCACAGGTGATTGGAAGCAGACACTGGCACTTTACCAGGATATAGATACTATGGATTGCAGTCTGAGAGAGAGAGAGAGAGAGAGGAAAGCATGTGAGAGAGAGAGAGAGAGAGAGACAATGAGAGGACAAGACAGAAAGACATGGGGAGAAAGACAAAGAAAGACAGAAAGAAAAAGTAAGAGACAGAGAGACAGAGATAGAGAACAAAGAGAACTGAGCGATAGAGACACACACACACAGACAGAGACAATGAGAGGAAGATAGAAAGACATGGAGAGAAAAAGAGAACGAGAAAAAGTAGAGACAATAATACTGAGACAGAGGCAGAAAGATGGAGAGAAAGAGAGAGAGAGAGAGAGAGAGAGAGAGAGAGAGAGAGAGAGAGAGAGAGAGAGAGAGAGACAGACAGACAGACCGACCGACCGACCAAGAACGGGGGGAGCACTGACCTTTGCTTGGACGGCGTATGACGCGAGCAGCACTGAGGCTTCAGGGGGACAGTACACCTCCTCTTCCAGAATCTTCTGCTTCACCTGTAGCAATTACAAAAAACACAGCAGCTGATTAGAAAAAAGGAAATAAATCCACAATATACTAATACAGAACATGAGCTTCTAAATTTCTGTAATGCTGCTCTGGGACAATGTCTACTGATAAAAGAAAAAAAATATGATTCGATTTAGACCCGATCCAATATGGTTCCATTCAGACCCGATCCAATATGATTCAATTCAGACCCTAACAAATATGATTCAATTCAGACCCTAACAAATATGATTCAATTCAGACCCTAACAAATATGACTCGATTCAAACCCGATCCAATATGACTCGTTTCAGACCCTATCCAATGTGATTCAATTTAGACCCGATCCAATATGATTCCATTCAGACCCTATACAATACTCCATTCAGACCTGATCCAATCCAACGACTCGCTTTAGACCCGGTCCAATATGATTCGATTTAGACCATATCCAATATGACTCGATTCAGACCCTATGTTATATGATTAAACTCAGACCTGATCCGGTATGATTCGATTCAGACCCAATCCAATATGATTCAATTCAGACCCTATCCTATATGATTACTCCACAGATTTACACTTTCTGGTTTCTCGGTCACGGTACCAGCTGCATTTGTTTTTGTCTTAACTTCAGGTAAGAGGAAATAAAGAGAAGCTGGCTATGGAAAGACTGTTTATAGCTGCTATAACGCAAGTGATAACAGGAGCTAACATGATCCAGTGTTCCAACATTAAATGTTACGATAAACTGTGATAAATTACGATCATTATTTAACCTCACCACCCTGTGCTGGTGGTGCTGGTGGTTCTGGAGAGCTCTCAAAGAAATTCAAGCTCCCGCTTTCTCACACTTATGCACAATCCAGGGAGTATGCACTGATTTTAGATGGAGGCATTCGTTTGTTTGGGGGTTTTTTTTAGTGCAGTTTTCCTTTTCGACTCAAACCAGATCTTGGCTTCCGGCCACATCATAGACCGTTGGACCGATTTTCCAATTCGAATCACTTTTTCCTCAGCATCACTATTAATTCATAAATTCATAAACAAATGCATAAATCAGTGAACCAATCAAGGGGCAAGAAACAACTCTAAACATTTACAGACAACAAATCAAACTAATGAAACTCCAGTGACGTCCCCGAAGTCTGTGTAGTGCACGAGTCCAGGTTTTTATGTGCCAAAGCTTTGTGAGATACTACATACAGCTTTGCCAAAATGAGCAAGCTGTAGCTCTAAACACAGCCGCATGAGAGGCAGCTGCTGGTCCTGGCTGGAACCGTTTCACGTCAACAAGCAGTTTTTCGTTATTAGAGGCAGAATCTCTGTGCCAACGAATGAGAAATTATTTAAGCCATGTACCATGGACGCTCATTTCCACCAGCTGGAAAATGAAAACCGATGGGGATTTCTCACATTCTTTCTTTGTTCATTTTCTTTTCATCAGTTCACTAGGTTAAACATTGGCGCGTGTTGCGGTACGATACGGTGCTGATAAGCGTAGCTCTGTAAGTTAGCTGGAAGTGGCAGAGCACCATTCAAAAGCAGACAAAGCACAAGAGTACTGCATTTGTGCTGCTATAAATATGTACAAAATACACCAAAAACACACCACACCTGTTTAACTTTAAGTTACGTTGCCGGGGAGACGGCACCGTCAGTCATTGCTTCGCTTTCTGACCCGCCCCATTATCTAGCTTTTAGCTATACACCAATTATAAGACTATAATTTATACAAATTATAAAACAAATAAACAAGTCACAGGTATACACAGATCAGCCATAACATTAAAACCACCTGCCTAATATTGTGTAGGTCCCCCTTGTGCCACCAAAACAGCTCTGGCCCTTAACTGCTCAGATGTATAAATGAAATAAAATGTAAGTCGCTCTGGATAAGGGCGTCTGCCAAATGCCGTAAATGTAAATATCCGGCAGATCCCGCAGATGCTCGATCGTAATTGAGATCTGGGGAATTCAGAGGCCGAGTCAACACCTTGAGCTCTTCGTCATGTTCCTCAAACCATTCCTGAACAATTTTTGCAGTGAATGAAAGGGTGTACTTGGTCTGCAACAATGTTTAGGTAGGTGAAACGTGTCAAAAGTAACATCAACATGAATGCCAGGAGCCAAGATTTCCCAGCTCTTCTGTGGGATTGGACCAGACTGGCTAGCCTTCGCTCCCCACATGGAAAGTCGGTGAGCCTTGGGCACCCATGACGCTGTCTCCGGTTCACCGGTTATCCCTCCTTGGACCACTTTTGTAGTGAGATAATCAAATGTTATTCACTTCACCTGTCAGCGCTTTTAATGTTATGGCCGAACGATACATATTAGTGAGTTAAGTAGCATAATGACACTCTCACTAAGTGGCCATTTCTGACGAGAGAGAATCCACGAGAAAGGGTTTTAACCAAATCAACACCACCTGTCTGAACCCGAGAGCAGGTCAGGTCACCTGTCACAGTGCCACACACACACACACACACACACACACTCTCTTCTAATCATAAAGCCCTTCCCACAATTCATTAGCATCACTCTGGAATTAATTACGTCGTTCTATTTCTGAACGCATTACCATCCTGAACCTGACAGGTCAATTTAACCTCTAATTGAACAGAGCAGATAAGCAGGGTAAAGTTTCTGGAGACTGGAGTGCTGAACTTCAGGTCCTAAACTGATTACCTACATATACGATGGTGGCTTTCAGATACGATACGTTGTGTTCATTACGTAGGGAATGAAACATGATGTGGTGCGTCGTTACGGGGAAATAATCGAACGACGGGAAAGTGTGATCATTTTCCTATAACAGCACGTCCTGGAGTGTTTCATGCCTCCTATAATCAATAGGATCGATCGCTCTGATTGATCAGAAAGGTGTCGACTGATTTTATGTGCAATGTCTTTTATAGTTAAAGGGTTCCCGGGCTGCAAAAAAAAAAATTTCAAACTGATAAGCGTTTGTGATTTACAGAAAGGCCGCTTACATCAGAGACCAGCTACGTAGCTTCAGAGTCCTGATGCATTTAAAGTCTCCGAGGACTTGACGATAAAAACGAAGCACATCTTTTCCTTTCATCTCTAAAAGTCTCCTGGAGCCAGCTCTGCACTTTGCTGAGGTTATCAGAGCCGCAGAGAGCGCGCGTCTTCGCAAGAAGAGACAAGGGCTTAGACAGGTGAGAGAAGAAGAGAGGACGAACACGAGCTGCCGGATCGAAAAAGTTATCCTTAAAGCCTGAGAGATTTCAGCTGTAAGAGCAAACAAAGGGAAAAATCTGTCACTCCAGATGAGATTAAAACAAAAAAAAGAGCCTGAGGAGTCGATGGTCGCTGCACCGCTGTAATGCAGACCACAATCATTATTATGGCCGTGTTCACGAAACGTATCGCAACAAATCCGACGTGCTATGTTTATTAACGTGGGCCGTTAAAGCCGTGCGGCGTGTTTACCTCTCAGAAGAGGTGTGCAGATGATGTGAAGTGGTCTTTCTGAAGAGCAACAATTTCAGAAAATCCATTAAGGATCTGAATGAGGATCTCGGAGCTCGGGGACTCGCAACAGCAGAGCGGCGCTTGTACTCGAAAATAGAAATACACTCGGTAATGCATTTACGAGGGCCGTACGTGAACTATTCCATTTATCGAATGCATTTCCGAGTCTATGTGTCTATATGGATAAGCAAAGTGCAGCATTTTCCGCTTTTTAAGGTGTAGCCATAAATATGAACCTAATCGCGTGGAATTAAATAAGACGAGCACTATGACGTTTGTGAAAATGTTTTCACTCTTTACATCCACGGTGAGCAGAAAAGCATCACAGGACGCACAACACATCAAACCTGAAGGTGGATGAGCTACGACAGTGGACAGAGGACTACATCAGGCTCCACTTCTGTCAGCCAAGAACAAGAGTCTGAGGCTATAGTGGGCACAGGTTGACCCAAACTGCAGAGTTGGACATTGGGGAAAATGTCTCCTGGTCTTCTTCCGATCTTCAACTGTCCAATTTTTTGGTGGCTCGGTGCCCACTATGGTGTCAGATTCCCGCTCTTGGCTGTCAGGAGTGGAACCTGATGTGGACCTCCGCTGTTGTAGCCCGTCCACCTCAAGGCTCACCGTGTTGTGCGTTCTGGGATGCTTTTCTGTTCACCGCGGTTGTAAAGAGTGGTTATTTGAGTTACCGTTGCCTTCCTGTCTCTTCTGACCTCTCTCTCATCGACAACGTTTCTGCCTGCTGAACTGCCGCTCACACCGTTCGCACCGTTCTGTCTCAACTTAAGAGACGTTCGGTCTGCTCAGAATCCAGTCGTTGCCGTGTTCAACACGTGACTCGACATCTTGTTAAAATGACAAACCCAGCTGAACCGTCATCCACCACGACTGCTCTGATCTGAAGTCATTCATTCACGGGAAGTGCTGCGAGATCCTAGGTCCCGAGAGTCGCTCCAAGTGAATATTATCTGTAAGTGTGTGGCGTTTTATTCTGGGCAAAAACAACAAAAACATCCATGAAATCTGATCATATCTGGAGTCTTTCACGTTTTCAACATCAGTTAGTATTAATTAGTTAGGACTGTATTAAGCATTGCTCAACTTTCCCAAGTCATGTCTCGTGTTCCTGGGATAGGCTCTTTATCCACTACAACCCTGACCAGACTAAAGCGCTTACTGAAGAAGGACAGATGGATGGATGGATGGATATGATAAATGTACATATGTATATAGTAATCAAACCGTAAAAGACATTCTGGCATTCCTACTAGACACTAAACAAGCATAGCTCCATTACACCCTAACAGCACAAAGCAACAGATCCTCTCTACAAACAGCGTCTCTACCCTCGGGACCTTTAGCTTTTTTTCCCCACAACAAAATAAACTGTAACTGGTGTCATTTAAACCTTTTAGTTTGAACTTGTGTTCATTGCCGAGGCTGTGACGTTCTCTCTCAGTTCTTCTCACTGGTTTAGTGCGGCACTCACCTGCAGAAAGAAGAGGTGCTGTGTGATGTCCTGGACAAGCTCCTCTTCTGCGTTTTCAGGGTAAAACTTCGCCAGGAAGTTCAACACGATGGGCTCCTGTTTAGGAACTTCCTGATCTAAAACCTGCCCGAAAAAAAAAAAAAAAAAAATCATAAAGGTTCAAACAGAAACCATTTACCAGCGCCAAATTACAACAAGATACTGGCCAGCAATCTGTACGTTTCAAACCCCTGCTCTAGATCATGTGTTCTCCGATTATTAATTAAATGATTATTACCTTCTTATCCATCTTAAGCCATGCCACTGTGTCTTTGACGTTGTACTGCAGGCCGAAGAACCACGTCTCCCGGAGTCCTAATGTCCTGCATACCAGCTCGAACAGGTCCTTCCCTTTCCACTTCACCTACATAGCAAAAAGAAAGTGACATTTTATTGGAGGACAGAACAGCAAATGTTTTACTGAAGAACAGAATGGAGAACATTATATTGGAGAATGTTTTTTTTGGAGAACAGAATGGAGAACATTTTATTGTAGAATATCTTTTGGAGAACAGAATGGAGAATTTTATTGGAGAATGTTTTTTTTTGGAGAACAGAATGGAGAACATTTTACAAGAGGACTGAACAGAGGCGATTTTATTAGAAGACTAAATAGAACATTTTCCCAGAGGACAAAATAGAGACCATTTTATTGAAGGACAGAACAAAGGCCACTGTAGAACAGAACGGAGATCAAATTATCAACAGTGAAATAATAAAAATATTTCTCTCTCGTTTGTTTTGAATTTTTGCGACTATTTTTTGTGTCATGTTTTTGTGTTTCTTCCACTCTTTGCTCATGACTCTGTATTTACTTTGTTTTCACTGTTGGTAACAGCCTCTGTAAACACTTTTTCTCCCCTTCTCCAGCTTTGCTTAATATTTTTTCCTTGTTAAAGTTGTCCGCGAGCTGTTTTCTTGCTTACAGCAAACTGCTTTGAGAGCTTGAGCCTGTTTAAGCTTCTCATGCCTTAAATCAGGCTTAACACGGTAAATGTGTTGACAGTTTTAAATCATTAAACAGCTTAATAAGGCACATTCGAATAAATTAACAGGGATGAAATTTTGAGCTTGTCAATAAAGACAACTTACACGTAAAAGATTCAATAAGAAAACCTGGAATTTGTAGATAAGCCATAAAAACAAGGCTTCAACTTTAATATTTACCAGAAACCAAGGGGGTGTGCTAACTTTTGCATTCAACTGTGGCTGAACATTGTTTGCAAAAACCCAGACTGCTTTCTAAGCATAAAAAAAAACATCCGCAGACTTCCGGTTACTTCCATTTACTAAGGAGGTATATTTTAGCCAGAGACATGAAACACCAGGCCATATGGCTGAAGACGCAAATGAGCTGCTTACTCTCTAGTGAAACTTATCTGCATACATTATTCAGCTTCAGGAGAGCAAGCAAACAGACTCTGAGGAAATCAACTCAGATTCCAGCAGCTACCTATGGACATCCGTGCTTAATA